>CM037855.1:15114501-15373393 GCA_021234595.1 Delia radicum | reverse complement strand
GTGTTATAAAACATAAAACTTTTTAATTAATTTTAAATCTTTGTTGACGTAAATTATTTTCAATTTAAATAATTGTTAAAAAACAAGGAAATTAAAATGAGTGAAAAAAGTTAATTAAGTTTAATGCAGCTAATTTATTATGATTGGTTAATTTTGATAATAAGTTGTTGAAATAAAAGTTTTTGTTGTAAGGGTGAACTGTTTTTTTTTTTAAAGGAAATAGAATGTTAGATTAGCCTACAGATAAGCCTACAGGCAGAGAACAAATATGATTGAAAATGATTTGCGACACATATTTATCATAATATGATCCTAATTATCATATATATTATTCTGGCTGATTATATTATGATTACCGATGACGATTTTAGAGACATTTAGAATCATAACATGATTGCTGCGATCATAATATGATTACTACCATCATAATATGATTGTCAGGCATTGCAATCATAACATGGTGCTCTTAAACTATCATAATATGATGCTCTTTTCTCTGAAAAAGTAGCTTTATAGGAGACCAAATAAAAAAGATTTAAATAATAATAATGTTTAAATTTAACCGAAGAAAATACGGAAGAACATTTAGCAAAAAAAATTATAGCATTGGAATTATACTGATGATCATTCGGAAAAACGTGATAACATGATAAAGCTCTTAATATATTGAGTTTTCTTAACTTTTTAACAAAATTAATAATATTTCTTCTATTTGTCAGAAACTTCGTGACATTTAAAGTCACAGTCTTTTCTCTGCGTGTATAATTCTAATTAAAAAGGGACATTATAGGAGACCAAATAAAAAAGATTTAAATAATAATATTTCAATTCTACCGAAGATTATTCGGGAGAATGTGCTGTTATAAACCTATAGAATTCTAGTGATGATCATTCGGGAAAACGTAATAACATGATAAAGCTCTTAATACAGTAGACTCGCGGTAACGTGAACTATTAAAACCTAAGCGTGTTCACGTTTGCGAAGTTGTTCATGTTTACGAAGGTGTAATTTTTTATATCTTAAAAATAAAATAGACATATATTTAACTCAAATTCATATATTTTTTATTAATTCATATTAATATTTGCTTTGCTACGCTAGTCACGCTTGATCCACTTTTTATTTTTTCTATGACATCCACTTTTTCATTTAAAGATAAAAAAATTTGGTAATTTTTGCGACATTTTTCACGACACACTTTATATTAAACTAAAAACAAAATAAGCAAATCAACAGCGCGCGTTACACAAAATGCCAGAATATATTTATAAACAATCATTTACGGGGATTCCCAATTTTTCAAAAAAGTAGTGATTGCTTAAAATTGTTCAAAAAAAAACAACGTTTTCTATGTTCCATTAATTTTACATTTGTTCACGTTATAGGGCTGTCTTACTGTGTTCACACTACAGAGTAGTCAGTGTAAAAAAAATTATGTTCATGCTAGCCGGTGTTCACGTAAGGCGGTGTTCACGTAAGGCGGTGTTTTTGTTATCGCGAGTCTACTGTATATTTTCTTAACTTTTTAACAAAATTAATAATATTTTTTCAATTTTTCAGAAACTTCGTGACATTTAAAGACTAATTTAATTTCAAATTTTAAAATTCTTGAAAAAGAATTAAGAGAATTTGTTGACATCTACAATCAGGAGAATAAAATATGACTTCGCATTAATTCTTGCTAATAACAATTCATATTTCTCTTTCTCACACTAATTTATTACGTTTATTTATTTGTATAAATCATATTAATTTAATTTTTTTAAACAATCACATTGACCTCTAACATCAATTGCTGTAAATCTGTGAATATGTCAAAACTTTCTAAACATATGGTATGCTCACACTCATTTCAAGATTAACTCCTCTTTAAAGAGCCCCTCTTTTATTTTTTTACAACCAAATAAATATATAAACATAAAAAATTGCCCTTAATTTATATAAAACAGTTAAATTTGAGTATAATTTACTCAAAAATAAATTTCATTTAAATTGTATGCCATAAATCACAATTGTTAAATGAATGTTATTGTTGGATAAAGCTAAATTGTCTGTTGTTGTGTCTTCTCGTAAATGAGGGTGCAAAATCTATGTAATTTACATGTCTGTTTATATCCAGAAATATCTTTATTATACACATTAAAACATAAAACAATCCAAAAATGTAATTTATTAAATAAAAAGAGAAAGATATGCTCATATGAAGAATTTCATATCAAAACCGATATGCATTGAACCCGACCCTCTCAGATTTTGATGAAATTTTGCATACAGCTACATTTTACCTATACAGACACAAAATCATTTTTAAAAATTGCATTTTAGAAAAATTGTGGGCGTGGCAAGGTATTGAAATATTTGAAAAATAGCGGTAAAAGGTACTTTTAAGCAGCGATTACTATGGAATGGCTCAACCGATTTCAAAGATCTTGGTGCCATTAGAAAGGTATATAAGTCAGCTTTCGAAAAAATGCACTGTAAACATTTTCTATTACATTTTTTTTGGAAAAAATAAAACTTTAAACTAGGAAAACACTAGTGTCCGACCGAACAGTTCGGCCAAAAACCTATATTTTGTAGGGTTTTTGATATCTAGAGGCAATGATGACAAATTTTGGTATTGGAAACATGTTTGTTGAGCCGATTTAATTCGATTTTGTGTATAAAATTTAAAAGAAAAGCCGAAGTTTAGCTATAAAGTTAAAAGTTCGGCCGCCGAACTATTTTCAATTTGGCCGAACTTTCTGAGGCCGAACAGTGAATTCATTGCTTAACTACAGACTGTTCTTCAAATTTGACACTCAAAATAGCATCTAATCAGCCCAATAAACATTTTTCCATCCGCCAAATTTGTCCATAATGCTTTAAAATACCGAATACAGACCAAATGCATTTTCTGGCCGAACTGTTCGGTCGGACACTAGAAAACACTTCAAAGGCCGTGTTTTTTTTTTCAAAACCAAATTTTTTTTAGAAAGGTCTATTTTATAAATATATCATATCTAAAAACTTAAATGGCGATTTTTTTTCTTTTTTTTTTTTGTAAATTTTTTTAAGTAAATGCATCTCTTGTTAACTTCCTTACATTTCATATCATTGTGTGACAAAAAAAAAAAATAAAGTAGCTATACTTTGAAAGTTAAACAGATTTGTAGTTATAATAGATTAGAACAAGAATCGTATTATCAAATTTTTCAGACACCCCCAAAATATGGACTTACCCTTGATTACATTTTTTTTATTTTTATTTTTAGAACAAATAAGACATACACTTGTTCTCATATAATTAAGTCACTCTAATACTAAATATGAACAGTATATGTTTTCGAAAGCTGACTTATAGACCTTTCTAATGGCACCAGGATCTTTGAAATCGGTTGAGCCATTCCGTAGTAATCGCTGCTTAAAAGTACCTATTACCGCCATTTTTCAAATATTTCGATACCTTGCCACGCCCATAATTTTTCGAAAATGCAATTTCTAAAAAATGAGGTTGTGTTTGTATAGGTAAAATGTAGCTGTATACAAAATTTCATCAAAATCTGAGAGGGTCGGGTTCAAAATGTGCCTTTTTTATAGGTTTTGATATGAAATTCATCATATAAAAAATTGTATATATATAAATTTCTTGTGTTTGTGAAACAGGGATATTACTTGACAGCTGACAGTTAAGTTAAGAAATTTAACTTAAAAATTCGACAATAAATTATATGTGAACCAACATTTTAATATTTTTGTCAACCAAAACTTAGTTTACTTAAAATTTTAAAATTGTTTTATATTGACACGTTTAAATTTCTGTAATTTATTGTTTGGTATGATAAATCACCATACGGATATCCGGAATTTTGACAATACTGAGGCACATTAAAAATTTAAAACTTAGGTGAGTGTATTGCTTAGTATTTGTTTTGCAAATGGAAACTGTAATAACGATTTTTTAATGTTTTCAATGTTTTTTAAAATAAAAATTGTATTTTATACCAAAGCAGAATGCCACAAAATATATATTGTATTTTAAAAATTAAAGGTTTTTAATTTAGATTAATTTTTCAGTAGGCAGCATTTTCTAACCAGTATATTTTTGTGTAACGGGTTCAAATTTTCTTAATTTTTTTTTGTGAAAAGTTTTAATTGTTTAATTTTTTTCTGTTGAATAAATATAAATGGTTTTTTTTTAATTTATAACAAACTTTCAACCTCCGTATATTTACAAAAATAAAGCATATCAAACATATTAGCTAGGTTGATACTAGTATTTCGACCTGGCTAAAGATCTCATGAGAAGCCCGAAGTTTTAGAAAAGCTAGAGCCTCCATAATAGGCAGAACTTTAACAAAAAAAACCCTATTAATCATCAACTTTGCTCCATTCTTGTCTTCTTAGTAATCGAGCACGTGGATTAGGGTCATTTCCTAACAAGCATCATGACGTTACTTAACTGTGAAGACCAAAAATGTTCTATTTATATAAAAAAATGTTAGTGTTTACTCTGGCTCAAGTAATATTTTTTGCAGTTATATTTTTTTTTGTTTTTATATACATCGAGATTATTTTTATGTTATTTTCAATTTATAACAAACTTTCAACCTCCGTATGTTTACAAAAATAAAGCAAATCATACATATTAGCTAGGTTGATACTAGTATTTCGATCTGGCTAAAGATCTCATGAGAACCCGAAGTTTTAGAAAAGGTAGAGCCTCCATAATAGGCAGAACTTTAACAAAAAATCTATTAATCATAAATTTTGCTACATTGTTTACTCTTAGTAATTTTTCTTAAAAAAAATTTTGCATTCCGAAGTTTTTGGTGATTTTATATTTGGTATAATAATTCTCAGATTCTTTGCTATCGGATCCAAAAAAAAATCTAACTTATCGAAAAATCGACTTTACTTTAAAGAAAATTTATCAAAGAATATAAAAATTACTAATCAAATGTTAAATCACGTTTGGGGAAGCTTTTATGCGTAGTATAAAAAAATGTTTTGTCCAAATGCAATTCAAAATCGATAAGATAAAGAAGAATTTAAACAATTTTTATAATTTTTTAATATCTCCCTAGATTAAGAAATAATCACGATTTTGTGTTTTTATTTTCATTAACGATTATCTTAAGTAGTATTAGGCTTAATTTTTTGATAAGTCCGAATTGCTCGTCATCATTAAACCATTAAATTTTAAAGTTAAAGACTTTGAAAAAATATTAATATAAAATTTTTCTTATTTACTGAAACGAAAAATTGTATGAATAGTAAACCAAGCACAAATTAATATTTGCATAAAGTTGTGTCCATTTAAGATTTGTACGAAATTTGGTTAAAATATTTCGAATAGTTTTGCTTAAGGGGGGACATTATATTCGCGGCAGAGAAAACAGATCTTTTTTTAAGTCAAAAACATCTTTCCAAATTTTTATTGTAGAGAATTAAACAAATTACAAGAAAAAAAATTCAAAACAATATATTTTTCACTCCAACATGGTTTTATAGAGCTCCAAACTGGCGGTAGAGAAAAAAAACGGGGCCTCGTGGTTGCAGCGCTGGGAGTCGCAAAAATTGTCCGATCTGGAAAAAAATGAATTTTTTAAATCTTAACAAAATTGGTTATCGTATGACACGAACTTTTTTTTAAATTTTTTTTTTAAATTTTTGGTGATGTCATACGATAGCGAATCAAGTTTAAAAAAATACAAAAAAAAAATTCGTCAAAAAATGAACCCGCTAGTGCCGCAACCAGTACGAAAAGCATGGTTTCGAGATAAACGCGTTCAAAGTTTGTGAGCTAAGAAAAAAAGGTTACCTTCAATCTGCCATGCCTGCTTCGTACTGTATGAGGTATAAAGATGCCTTTTTTTCAAGAAATTCAAAAACACAAAAAAAACCCACCCTTCAAGTAGGTACGAAATAACAACCACCAAAAGTCAGGAAGCAAGTAAAACAAGTAAATACCAGCTGCCGTACGTAGGTACCGCGAAAATTAAAAATGCGCTCTCACTAATCCGGCTGTAACTTTTGAACCCGTAGGAATTTTTCCATGAAATATTTTTCTTAGAATCTTAAGAATATTTACTAAATCACAAAATTATAAAAAGTCGATTTCAAAAAACGGCCAATGTCATGTCCCCCCTTAAATCAAACTTTTTGTAATATTGGGCACTCTAGCGTATGAGTAATATTAATATAAGAGTTTTTGCAGAAATTGCTTATAACTTTTAAACCGATACATGGAATATATAAAAAAATAAATTATAGTTAATCGAAATTATAAAAATCGAAATCTTGTAGCAATAGAAAATGTATAAATAAATTCCTTAGAGCAACTAATATGTATTAGAAACGACTATTAAGTTAATTAATAACTAAGTATTATTTATTTTATTTGACATACTGTGTGACAGTAATTTTTTTTTGATAACACAAAATTGGTTGTTCCATTTAAAACTAATTTAATTTATATAATTAAATAAAAATGTGATAATTTTTGTATTAAAAATACAAAAATTGTTTTTTGGAACTTTCGATATTTTCATGTATTTAGTTATAATTTGTTCAACCTCAACCTCAAGTTCAAAATTTAATATTATATTGCATGCGCGGCTGCAGCCACGGAAATTTCATACGCCATGATTTATAAGTTAATGTGTTTGCTGTTTTTTAACCCACTGAGGCGTATATTAATTGCCGGAGCAGCGCCTATGATATTGTCATATAAAATTTTATTTGTTGCTTTTAAAAAAGTTTGATATTTTTCATGATAGACAATACAATTGTTTCATAGGCAGCATCCAAATCCTCAGTTGTCCATAATAAAAAAACTATGATTTGCTTAACTCAAATCGAGACATTACAAACAGCCGATAAAATTAACTCTACGAGAATTTTTTCTGCTTTAGTTTATAAACTGACTGCTTTGGTAACCGTAATCATAAAATCAAAACTTTTTATACTCAAGCAGACAAAATTGTCGTAAAGTTTATTTTGTTCGCTGTATATAATTTCTCTGTCTGATTTAAGCCAATCATCGTTTCCTTATTGCGGACAATTGGGGATTAGTGTGCTGCCTATTAAACAATTGTATTGTTTATCATGAAAATGATCAAACTTTTTAAAAGGCAACAAATAAATTATAATATGACAATATCATATCAGATTTTAGACTTGAGGTAGAACAATATTTAACTAAATATATTAATTTAAAAAATTTTAAATTTTAGGAGAAATAATATATGTTTGTACTTGTTTTTTTTTTCAATACACCTAAAGTTTTCAAAGTAAATAGAATAAAAAATATGTATGGATAATGTTCTGTTCATTTAAAGTTTGTACAAAATTTGATTTAAATATTCCTTACAGTTTTGCTTACATCAAACATTTTGTAATATTGAACACTCTTGCGTATGAGTAATATTATTTATTATAAAAGTTTTTGTACAAATTTGCTTATAACTTTTGAACGAATTAAGGTAATTAAAAAAAAAAACAAATTGTTATTAAAAATTTAATTCTTAAAGTAACAGAATTATTTAAATAAATTCCATTAAGCTCATAAATTGTTTTATAAAACGAAACTTAAGTCAATTAAGAAACTAACACGACTTTGTTAATAATTATCTAAAGTGGTATTATGGGCTTATGTGGTTATTTTTTGATTAAACAAAAAAGTATTTATTGAGAATAGTTAATCCAAAATTTAATATCTGACTTTAGTTATGTTCATTTAGGGTTTCTACAAAATTTTTTTCAAATATTGTTTACCGTTTTGCTTAAGTCAAACACTTTTCATTGTTGACCACTCTAGCGTATGAGTAATATTAATATAAACGTGTTTGTACAAATTCCTTTATAACTTTTTAACCACTAAATGATATTTAATTAATTTAATTACGATTTTTACGAAATGTTAAAATAAATTTCATTGAGCCCATAAAATGTTTTGGAAACGATTCTTAACAAATAATTGGCAAATCGTCTTTCAGGCGTGATGAATTAAATTTGCAATACAGAAAATAACTTTTTGGATAGAAATTAACCAATTTTTAATACAAAACTTTATTTACTAAATTTTTTGTGAAGAAAATTATCCTGCACAAAAAGCAAAAAGATTTTAAACACAAAATCTGAATTAGTTTAAAACATTTAAAACGACAAAAAAATTTTGAAAACAACATTAAAACTGAGTAAAAATCATTAATTATGAAATGTTCGTTAACTGGCCCCGAACTAACTTTCGATTTGGTTCTAAAAGATTCAAATTTGAAAAAATTGATTAAGGAATAAAATATTTTGTCAATGACTGCGTAAATATTTTGTAATCGGTTATTTGAATTTTGTTTTCATAATTTTTGTGGTAGAAATTGTACTAAAATACATACAGTGGGGAACACTCGTGAGTATATGTAAGTACCTTTTACACCTAAATATTCAGGCGCTACGAAATAACCCCCAATGAAATAACACCCAAACGACAAAATGAAATAACCCCCAATGAAATAAATCCCAAAAAAAATGAAATAAGTCCCAACAAAAAAAAATGAAATAATACCCAAAAGAAATGAAATATTCCCCAAAGGTGAAAATGAAATAACACCCAAAATTTGGGGGTTGTTTCGTAATGAAATAACTCCCAAAGGAAGAAATGAAATAACCCCAAATGAAATAAGCTCCAAAGAAATGAAATATGTCCCAAATTTTTTTTATTTTTTGTTTTCATATTTTTGATTCTTTTGTTACACTGTTCAGTCTTTCTGCGTGGCGGCCTGCGGCCGAGCTTAGGGGTTTTCTCCTTCATAGGACGCGGCAGGTGGCTTCGCTGAATACAGTTTTCCTGCGCGCGTCTCATTATCTTCCCTAGTGTGACGCGCGCAGGGAAACTTTATTCAGCGAAGCCACCTGCCGCGTCCCATGGAGGAGAAACCCCCTAAGAGCGGCCGCAGGCCGCCACGCAGAAATACTAACAAATATTAAAAAATTTCACTTTTAGCAAATTGAAATATCCCCTAAAAAATATGAAATAACCCCCAAAATAATTGCATATGAAATAATCTCCAAAGAATTTAAATTTTGGGTTTATTTCATTGGGGGTTGCTTCATAATGAAATAATCTCCAAACCGTAAGATGAAATAATCCCCAAAAAATTGAAAAAACCCCCAAACAATTTTACACAATTTTTTTGGGGGTTATTTCATTTTTGGCCGTTGGGGGTTATTTCATTGGGGGTTATTTCGTAGCGCCAAATATTCAGAACTAGAACAATTTGGATTAGCTATTCTCAATAAAAACTTTAGGTTTATTGAAAATTAATTGCCAACTGAAATTCTGTAACTACGACTAAAATTCGGTTATTACGAATATTAGTTGGTTGGCGCCACTTAACATTAGTTTTCACAACAAAGTTCGGTTAATTCAACTGAACTTTTGTTGGAACTTCCAAAATATTTAGAAATATAATGTAAATATCGTTGTACTAACTAAACTTATAGGTTGTTACCATTAAAATAAACTTTTCAATTCGGTTGGCACTTTATTTCTCTGTGTGCAATTATCGTAAAATTTTTAATTTTTTAATTATGATATAAATGCCGAAAAACTATTTTGTTTAATCAAAAAATAACCACATAAGTATACTCTTCTAAAGGTATAAGCTACGCTGAATCCAAATCTTGTCTCAGAATCACACACCGACATCAGTTGTTTGAACTATATTAACGGAAAAATTGTCGTTCTCGATCAATATGCTCCGATTTTTCACCTTACTAGAAATAAATTTTTTATAATACTTGTCACGACATCTTTACAGACTACTCTTACCGCTTTTTTTTTTTTATCAGTTTTCGAATTTTAAAGATATCTTATTTTTTCTTGAAATTATTGCGGGACTTTAAAACTGCACTTAATATTTTCGCAAGGAAATAAGATATCTTAAATATTCAAAAACAGAAAAAGAGTAGCAAGAGTAGTGTGTTCATGTATGAAATAAGGCCCTAATTTGAGAAATGAAATAAGTCCCCAAATAATATTTTTGGGGTGTTATTTCATTTTCTTAAAAGTCAAAATTTTTAAGAAATGTAACCAATCTCATTCAAAGCACGCAGAAAAAACTTTATTTCGCGAAGCCGACTGCCGCGTTCTACGGAGGAAAAAAACCCCTAAGAGCGGCCGAAGGCCGCCACCCAGAAGAACTTGTTTTTCAAATCAGATGTCGAATCCGTTGAAATCTTATATTTTTAAGATATCAAGTAACATTTATTTGACATGTCATAACTTTTTATGTCCCAAAATACCAACCCAGTCCAAGATTTATTGTTTTTAAATGATTATGTTTTTAAAAGTCTATTTTAATAAAAATTTTACGTATATATTAGTGTCTAAAAGTTAAATAAACAGAAGGTCAATGCTCTACTCTTTTATTTAAGATAAAAAACAATCAATTAGCTGTTTAAATGACAAAGCTATGGCTGGTCAAATTATATTACTTATTCTCTTAAAAATAAGATTTCAACGGATTCGACATTGGATTTGTAAAAACAAGTTTTTCTGTGTGGCGGCCTTCGGCCGCTCTTAGGGTTTTTTCCTCCGTAGAACGCGGCAGGCGGCTACGCGAAATAAAGTTTTTTCTGCGTGCGACACAAAAAACAAACTATCAATTCGTTTGCTATATTTTTTTTAGGGTACAAGAATAATCTTCCAGTGAATATTGTTTAAAATTGTTTTTTAGTGAAATATTTTTAATGTTCATATTTACAGGATTCATTTACTAATTTTTCTTATGTTATTGCCGTCAAAGAAGTACTTATGCCCGTAATTTCAAGCAATAGATACCTACCGGTGCTTAGATACCTACCCGATTTTGTTCGTGTATTCGGTAGGTATCTAAGCACCGTTAGGTATCTATTGCTTGAAATTACGGGCATTATTACGAAAAATATATTTCCAGGAAGGTGAAAAATCGGAGCATTTAGTTCAAAAACGACAATTTTCCTGTTAATATAGCTCGAACAATTGATGTCGGAGAGTGATGCTGAGACCAGATTTTGATTCAAAATACCTTATGTTGAATTAGAAAATACTTTATAATATTTTACTTGTTTATTTAATTAATAGTAGTCTTTGACTTTGTAATTGTTATTTTGTATTATGAATTTTTATAGAAAATAAAGTCAGTCATGATTTGGAAGTTACGTGTTTTACACCTTATACCTTTAAAAAAAAGTATACTTTAGTTCTAGTGTCAAATATTTGTACTCACGACTGCTTCCCACTGTAAATTTCTTAAATTTTTAAACATTTCATTAAAAAATGTTAAAGCTTAAAATTCTTTTTAACAACATTTAGCTCAAGTTCAATTTGTTTCTTGATTTTTTTTTTTTGTAATTAAAACAAAAAAATGCTTAATTTTCTTTAAAGCTTAATTTGCATGTTTAAGCATTTCAGGGTTATTAAATAAATTCTTTTATTTTGACATAATTTTAAAAGAAGTTTATACAATTTTATTATAATAAAAATAGAAAAAACATGCGTTTAACAACAAACAAACGATTACAAGTGACCTTGTCATAAATGCACGCAGTTATAAAGAAATTTTATAAAAGAAAAAGAAAATGAAAAAAAAAACTATTTAAGGTGATGATAAGAGTATTAAAAATACGATACATTATATATAAATTAAAGAACTAAAAATAAAAAATAATATGGTATGGAAATTATACAAAAGAAGATAAGAATTATTTTATAATAAAAAGTCGTCTCGATGGTCAATTTAATACATAAAACAATTTCTTATCAAAAATTTTAAAAATTCATAAACACTTTATTGCTCATATGTCTTGAATTCCAAAAGTTTATTTCAAAGTTATTGAACTTATCTTTATACTTAGAATATGCCATTAAAAGTGTGTTAATAATTGTTGTAGTCAATATAGGTTAGTTACTTAATATTTAATTAACGCAAAAACTAATTTAATTACATTTATTTTAGTACGTTCCAACAATTGATGGAACTTATAAAAAATTTTTAAGGAAGTTGAAAAAAAAGCAGTTGCATGAATGTTACACAGAAAAAAAAATTGCGCCAAGTACACATTTTGTTGAATAAAAAAAAATAATCAATTACTTTTTTAATTGATTCAATTAAAAAGTAATCAATATTTTTGTTTATTTAAAGTAATCAATATTATTCAAAATATTGATTACTTTTTGAATGAGTAAATTAAAAAGTAATTGAGTCAATTAAAAAAGTAATTGATTATGTTTTTTTTATTCAACAAAATGTTTACTTGGCGCAATTTAAGAAATATTTTTTTGTGTGTTAATTATAACATTTTACTTTTTTAATGATTTATCATAGCTAACAAAACATTTTCTTTGTTAATTTTTGAATTATAACCACCCAAGTAAAAGATAATAATATGGGGCAATATAAAATTATATAAAGGGTCCGCCAAATAACTTTTTTTTTTTTTTTAAATACTATAAAAAAAAAAACTACTGAATATTTTCTCAAATTTCTTTTTTATTTCAAAGTACAATCCTTCCGGTTAATAATGGAAAATAATTTCATTCAAATGGCTGCCTCGGCTGGCCATGGAGTAGCCTACACGGTCGGTCCAATTTTTAAGCACATTATCGATTGTGTGCAGCTGTATTTCAGCAATGGCTTCACGAATATTGTCCTTTAGCGTCAATTGTCTCTGGCTTGTTGGTGTGTAACACTTAATAGTCCAACGGCACCCCACAAATAATAGTCCAACGGTGTAAAATCGCAGCTCCGAGTTGGCCAAACGACATCAGCTCTGCGGCTGATAATGCGATCTTCAAAAACAGGGCGCAAAACATTGAGTGTAGCTTCGGCTGTGTGACACGTAGCGCCGTCCTGTTGAAACCGAATGTTGCCAATATCCTCATCTTCAATTTTGTGAACAAAATTCGTTCAACATGACCCGATAACGATCGCCATTGACTGTAACGGCCACTCCTTGCTCATTATCATGATTTTGAAAGTAATGTCGCAATACTTCCCAGCGTTGTTCAAGCGTATACACAACCATATTCGTTCAGCGGAAGGACCAAAACTAATTATCTGTAAAATCAGACATGAGCTAAGTGTTACCATTCACGAAATAAGCACTAGTTAAAAAAAAAAAAGTTAGATGGCGGACTCATTATAAATTATATATGCAATGTAGCAAATTTGAAATTGAAAATTGGGAAACACCCGAGTAAAAAATTGATATAGAATATTATATAATTTTACATAAACAAATATGATTATATTTGGCCAGGTGTGGATATAATTATGTATAACTTTCAGGTTTTTAACAACTTCAAATGTGATGTCACATATAAAGAAATATGATTTGAAACAACGATCTGCAAACAACTGCAATTCTTAATCTAATTCATACGGATTTATATTAAAATTGTATTAAGTACAGAAGTGGTTTGTACAATTATTTTAAATTGTTTTTTGTAACAAATAAGTCCAAACAAAAATTAAAAAATGTGTTTCAGTAATTATTGTTACCTTATGAAGTGCAAATAAAAGTATAACAGTATAATTAAAGTATAAACATTGTGGACAAATTTAAGATTATAAGGTTTTCTAAACAGGACCTCACATATGATGAATTTCATATCAAAGCCTATAAAAAACGCACATTTTGAACCCGACCCTCTCAGAATTTGATGCAATTTTGCATACAGCTACATTTTACCTATACAAACACAACCTCATATTTAGAAATTACATTTTTGAAAGCTAATTTAAATACCTTTCTAATGGTACCAAAATCTTTGAAATCGGTTCAGTCATTCCGTAGTAATCACAGCTTGAAAATACATATTATCGCCATTTTTCAAAAACTGCGATACCTTGCCACGCCCACATAATTTCAAAAATGCAATTTCTAAATATGAGGTTGTGTTTGTATAGGTAAAATGTAGCTGAATGCAAAATTTCATTAAATTCTGAGAGGGTCGGGTTCAACGCATATCTGTTTTGATATGAAATTCATCATATGCAAATATGAAATACTTAAAACGTTTAATTAGTATAAATTGTTGAAATGTAAGTTTACATTTTCATTTAAAATTTCTAAGGCACAATATAATAATTAAATCTTACTATTAAAAGAAAATTATAAGATTTTTAATTGTATTAGAGAATGAGATAACATTTTGAGTAATTCGTATTTTATATTATTATTCACAATGCTTTTATTTAATGTGGCCGTATTATACTTTACTTTAAAGTTGTTTTAAATGTTTGTACACTCAAAAAAAGTAAAGTCAGCAAAAATGTTTGCTGAGTCAGTAAAATTTTAGTCAGAAGGGTGCTTGCAAAAAAAATTGCTTATGTCAGCAAAATCTTTTGCTGAAAATCAGCGAGCTGGTTAGCGCGTTGGACTTTTACATAGAAGGTGCCGGGTTCGATCCCGGTGCCGGCAACATCAAATTAATATGTATGAGTTTTTTCTATCCCGCATACGTATCGCAATGTCCACCTTCGGTGTTCCCATAGCAATTAACCCCACCGAAGTAAAATAATGAATCAGGGCTATGAACCAAAAAGCTTCAATAAGTTCGCCAACTCTCCATCAGGTGGCGAGCAACAACTGTTCTAAGACTTATCATCTCGCGCAATTACAGTGTTGCCATGTCTGAAGCCCTTCATCTTTCCCTACCTTTCAACTCTATACTATCCCTTTCCAAAGAAAGCAACACACTAAATATAGGAAGTATTTCCTGAGTGTTGCCTCTCTTTTTAACAAAAAAAAAAAAAAAAAAAAAAATATAGTACGAGGGCGGATCAATAAGTCCGTGATTTTTCGAACTTCCCTCGTAGTTATATGAAATGCTGCTGCTTCCATCAAGAACCACCTGTTAATAGACTACTGTCAAATTCTGAGCAAGTTCCGTCATTTACTTTGCGTTTAACAGCTGTTCAAAACATACAACCTCGTGGATTTTTTTTAAAATGGAGTGCTCATTGAAACCAATCAAACCAAGGAAAAGCTTGATAAATACTATGGGGACTCTGCACCATCAATTTAAATGGTAAAAAGTAGTTTACTGACTTTCGTTGTGGTCGCTCAAGACGCTGAACGTTCAGGACGGCCAATTGAGGTAAATACACCCGAAAATGTCGAAAAAATCCACGATATGGTGTTGGCCGATCGAAGAGTAAAAGTGCGTGAGATTGTTGATGCCATAGGCATTTCATATGGCAGTGTGGTTTCGATTTTAAATGATCAGTTGGGTTTAAGAAAGCTGTCTGCAAGATGGGTGCCGCGTTTGCTCTCAATTGACCATAAACGTAATCGTGTGACAACTTCAAAGGATTGTTTGGAGTTGTTTAACCGCAATTCGAATGAGTTTTTGTAGCGTTTTGTAACTGTGGATGAAACATGGATGCATTACAACACCCGGGGGAAACCAAGCCGCAGTCTAAACAATGGCCAATAAGGTGATAACGGCCAATAAGGTGATGGCAACAGTTTTTTGAGATAAGCGCGGGATAATCCACATCGATTACCTTCAAAAGGGAAAAACAATAAACGGCGAATATTATGCCAACTTATTGGACCGATTTAACGAGGATTTAAAAAAAAACGACTCCATATGGCCAAAAAAAAAGTTCTTTTACATCAAGATAATGCACGGGTGCATGAATTGGGCTACGAATTGGCACCTCATCCGCCATATTCTCTGGATTTAGCCCCCAGTGACTATTTCCTATTTCCAAATCTAAAGAAATGGCGCGGTGGAAAGAGATTTAGCTCCAACGATGAAATTATTGATCAAACAAATGCCTATTTTATAGACCTCGAAAGGGATACAAAATTGGAGAAACGTTGGACTAAGTGTATTGAGCTAAAAGGAGATTATGTTGAAAAATATTTTTTTTTTACAAAAAAAACTGTGTTTTATTTAAAAGTCGCGGTCTTATTGATCCGCCCTCGTATAACATAAATAAAATAATTTTTCAACTACTTGCATCAATATTTGTCTAAATGATGACATCTTTTAAAAGAAGACAAATGCCCGTAAATAAGTCTAAAAACAACAACAAAAGCACTTAAAAAGAGCACAAAAAATAGTAAAATAAGCCGTTTATATATAAAAATAAGCCATTGAAGTTAAAATAAACTGTTAGATTTCATAACTTTTTATTAAAATAGTTACTACAAAAAATGGAAAAAGCTTCAAAATTCAATTGGATTATCAAAATATTTTTTGATAAACCAACATAAAATTTTCAACTTCATACCTATTGCTAAAATATAGCAAAAAAAAACTCCATTTTAAAAGAAAAAAGCTAAAATTAGCTTAATTGTTTACAGAAAGAAGTCAAAGAGTAGCTTATATTTACAAAATAAGCTAATATCAAAAAATAAACTAAAAAAAGATCTTACAAATATATCTTAAAATATTCATAATTTTATGATCTTCATGAACTTCATGAACTTAGTTCTGGTTGCCCTAATTATTAAAAAATATAATTGATTTTGCCATTAAAGATATTTTTAGCAAATTATTCTTTATTACTTTTTGTATTATAAAACAGTTTAAATTTGTTTCATACTAAGGCGTATGAGTGTTATTAATTACCCTTTCACTACCGACTTTTCGTTTGTGGATATATTTCCATTCCTGTTAAGGTCCTCAAACTACCCACCAAAAAAACTGGTCCTTAAATCGAATTTTCGAAACTTATCAGCCCTTTGTTACCACTTAAATACTCGAATAACCAACAATGTAAATATTGATCGAATTTCACACGAAATCAAACATTTTTAAAAATTGTTACATTGTTTGTTACATCGTTTAATGCAACGCAAAGACTGATGGAACCTTAATGCGTATGAGTGCTATTAATTTAAGAGTAGTTATAGAAATTTGGTTAAAACTTTTATGTATTTAGAAATACAAATATGAATTAATTGTAAATAAAAGCTAAAATTTTGCGAGAACTTTCGTTGTAAATTTTTATCAAATTTTGCAAGGCATCGAACATTTTAAAAAAATTTATTTTGTTAGTTAGAAAAATTAATGACACTTTTTTATTTGGGTCTAAAAGAATTACAGTTGTGTTGGTTGTTATTTCAAAACTTTATTTTTTTTAAGATTTAAGACATTTTTAATGAGTTTTTCTTTATACTCCCCGAATTATAACAAATTAAAATGTTTAGTATACTAAGGCGTATGAGTATTATTAATTATAAAGTATTTATATAAATTTGGATTAACTTTTATGATTTAAAAACACAAATGCAAATTTAATTACAAACGAAAGCTTAGATTAAGGAGTATATTTAAAACAAAATTTTATCCTGAATTTTAATAAAATTTCACAAGAATTACAACATTTTTAAAAATTCTGATTATGTACATAACGAGAATAAGTGCAAAAATTTTATATGGGAGAAATAATTGCAGTTTTCTTCATTGTGATTATATATTTTTATGATTTTAGAAATTTTTAAAAATTTTGTTCTTTATTACTTTTTGAGCTATAAAAAATTTAAAGTTTTTGATACTAAAGCTTTAAACACAATTGAATTTTGTTTTTTTAATTCGTTACCGAAAGAAAGTCAACTAAATTTTTCATAAGTTTTAAAAAATTTTAAAATTGCACTTTAAAGAATGTCATCCCATTTCTCGTTATAATACTTATTGAATATTTTTTTCTTTTAATATATTTGAAAAAAATTGTTTGTTTGTTTAATTTATAAATTAATTAATAAATTTATAACGAGCTTTCAATCTCCGTATATTTACAAAAATATAGCAAAAGTATCAACCTAGCTAATATGTTTGAGCTAGTATTTCGTTCTGACCAAAGATCTCATCAGAAACCGAAGTTTTAGAAAAGCTAGAATTCGCAGAGATTTAACAACAAAATCCTATTAATCATCAATTTTGCTCCATTCTAGTATTTTTAGTAATCAATCACGTGGCTAGGATATTTTCCTAGCAAGCATCCAGGCATTACTAAACTTTGTATATCAAAAATGTTCTATTCATATAATTTCTGTTTCCTAAATTTTTTGTTTGTTTTTATAAATTAAAATAAAAATTATTTTCCTAAGTTGACAAAGATCAATATCGATTACAAAGCAACTAAATTAATAGAGAAGGAACTTTGTGCGAGTTGACTTAACCTAAATATTGGTGTTTTAAATATATTTTCAGACAATCGCTCATTCCCTTAATTCAATTAACGCTAAATATAGTTGGACCTTAAGTGAGTGTTATTAATTGAAAAATTGCAATAGAAATTTAGTCATAACTTCCTGTTTTTAGAGCTACATATTGCTCATTTACTTCAAGACTGTCATAAGTTAATAATTTTTGAGTTAATAATGCAGATTTATTAGTTATATCATGTTTTATATTGTGTAAAAATACTTTTCGAGATAGAGGATAATATATTTTATTTTTTCTTTAAAGTTGGTGCAAAGTGTATATACTTCATAGAAAAACTGTGCTACTCATGGGTCTGTTGGTAATTAGCGAATTCGCACACAACTCTCACTTAGAGAAAAATACATTAAAACCCTCTATTTAAAAAAACGTGAACAAATAAATAGAGAAATAGTCGAGCGGGGCAGATATGGATTGATAACTTTAAACTCGTTTTCTGCAAAATCGTCTTTTTTGAGTTATGTCACTCTTGAAGTAAATGAGCGATATGTAAGTTAAATTGCAGACGAAAGATAAGATTAAAGAACATTTTCTAAAGATAAATTTCATATTAAATTTTTATCAAGTTTTACAAAAAATCAAAAATTTTTTACATTTTCTAGTTTGTACACTAAAAAACCAAATGAAAATTAATTAATTTTAATTAAGGCATAAAAGAATTGCAGGTGCATTAATTGTTATTAAAAAATTTTATTATTTTAACAATTTAAGCATATGTACACAGAAAAAACTAAAAACGGGTTTCAATTAAAAAATTTATTGAATTCATTAATATTTTAATTCATTTTGCACCTATCACGGCAATGATACTATCAATTAAACATTTTATTAAAATTAAGAAGGCAAAAAAAGTTATAAATAACTTCTACAAAAAAAATATGATACAAAAAAAGTGTGTGATCTATACGTTGGTATTTGTGTTTTTTGCTAACTTCAAATGTATTTGGTATTTTATACTGAAAATTTTCTATTTAAGCATACAGTGTATGAAAAAATAATGTGATAATTGCGTCTGAAATAAAATATGTATTTATACAGTGGCGGACAAAAGTATTCACACAGCAGCAAACTTTATTTTTAATCTTTTATATTTTTAAAATGAAACCCACTAGCCGGATATGGTATTCAACAAAATTGTTTATTAACTTATAAATTATAAAAATACAACAAAAAAATTATTCTTAGTGTGTTATATTATAAGAAAAAACTAAATATGTAATTCAAAGTATTATTTAAGGCGGACAAAAGTATTCACACAGCTTCAAATGTTTGTACAAAAAATAAAATTTCACATGATTTAATACTTTGTGGAGTAGCCTTTCTTTGCTATGACTTCTTGTAATCTTCTTGGCATAGAATGGACCAATTTATTCGTAACATCAGCTCCAATATTTTGCCATTCTTGCAACAGAACTTCCTTCAGTTGAGCCTTACTTGTGATATTTAAATTATTAATAAGTTAATAAACAATTTTGTTGAATACCTTATACGGCTTATAGCTTTCATTTTAAAAATATAAAATATTTAAAATAAAGTTTGCTGCTGTGTGAATACTTTTGTCCGGCACTGTATATATTTAAAAGTCAATTAAAATATTAATTGATTCAATTAAATATTTGTTTAGAAACAAATTAAATTCAAATCAAATCTTTAATTAGATATTTTAGGTTGATAATTTTTTTTGTGTAGTAATACATGTTTCTGTATTACTTTCTGATATATGTACGTATTTATAACAAATTTTAGTTATTTTGATACTAATGCGTATGAGTGTTATTAATTCAGGAGTTTATGGTCTAAGTTTTGTTATCTCTTTTTTTTATCAAATGTGGCCATACTATATAATCATATTGAGCTATAAATCGCGGATATATGTTTTGTAAAACTTAAGTAAAATTTCAATCCTTTTAAATTTAAAAACCTTTTTGCTATTTTTATATCCATACTGTTTTTTTTTTATGTTACTGACCACCAATTTGTTGTTGTAATTAATTAAATTTATTTCAGTTTTTTTCACAATGCGTGCGCATTTATCTGATTTTTTGTATTAACAAACAAACAAAAAAAAAAAAAAAAACAACTATTGTATAAATTTTTATTTTTATTATAATTAAAAACAGATTTATTATTTGTGATAATAAATAGAGCCACTAAAACTTTATTTAATTGTACGCAACTATTTTTGTTTTCGGTTCAATTAACTGTCGCTGTTGGGGTTTTTTGTGAGAGGAATTTTAGCAATTCAATGAAATTAGTTACAGCGATACCTTGAATAAAGGCTTTAGTTTTCTAATGCCTAATATATTGGCTTAACCCTTTACTTACATGCAGTGGTTAGCACTCGTGAGTACATGTAAGTCCTTTTTACATTTAAAGATTCAGGCCGAAAAATATTTTACGCTGAATTCAAATCAGGTCTCAGAATCACTCTTTGACATCAGGCGATATCCCACTTGGTATGTCTCTTTTTAACGGTGGAAAATCGGCGCTACGAAATAACCCCCAATGAAATAACCCCCAACGGCCAAAAATGAAATAACCCCAAAAAAAAAACTGTGTAAAATTGTTTGGGGGTTTTTTCATTTTTTTGGGGGATTATTTCATCTTACGGTTTGGAGATTATTTCATTATGAAGCAACCCCCAATGAAATAAAGCCCAAAATTTAAATTCTTTGGAGATTATTTCATATGCAATTATTTTGGGGGTTATTTCATATTTTTTGGGGGATATTTCATTTTGCTAAAAGTGAAATTTTTTAATATTTGTTAGTTTTTCTGCGTGGCGGCCTGCGGCCGCTCTTAGGGGGTTTCTCCTCCATGTGACGCGGCAGGTGGCTTCGCTGAATAAAGTTTCCCTGCGTGCGTCACACTAGGGAAGATAATGAGACGCGCGCAGGAAAACTGTATTCAGCGAAGCCACCTGCCGCGTCCTATGGAGGAGAAAACCCCTAAGATCGGCCGCAGGCCGCCACGCAGAAAAACTGAACAGTGTAACAAAAGAATCAAAAATATGAAAACAAAAAATAAAAAAAATTTGGGACATATTTCATTTCTTTGGAGCTTATTTCATTGGGGGTTATTTCATTTCTTCCTTTGGGAGTTATTTCATTACGAAACAACCCCCAAATTTTGGATGTTATTTCATTTTCACCTTTGGGGAATATTTCATTTCTTTTGGGTATTATTTCATTTTTTTTTGTTGGGACTTATTTCATTTTTTTGGGATTTATTTCATTGGGGGTTATTTCATTTTGTCGTTTGGGTGTTATTTCATTGGGGGTTATTTCGTAGCGCCTGGAAAATCCCTCTTTCATGTGCTCTAAGAAGCAATAAATACATGCCTTTGTACGAAATGAGAAGCGCTTTTTTGCGAATTGGCAATATTAATGCTTCATTGTCTTTTAAAAATATTTTTTATGCGTAATTTTTTGCTTAACTGTTACTTTTTTAAGATATGAAGAAGGCCGTTCAGAGCGGTATTTGTGTATTTTGATTTCTATTTAACATGTGCGTGTTAATTTCTTATTGTCATTTTTATATATATATAAATTTCCGATTTGCATGTTATCTTTTAATTAATTTTATATTTTTATAGCTGAATATTCTATTGATTATTTCTTAGACGTTTGTAAGTGTTTGAAAGATATTTGATCGATACCCATATCGGTTGACTGTAAAGGAAGTTGGAATAACTTTAAGCTGACCTTGTAATCATGAAGACCGTCTTTTGAGTAACGTTGATAAAACTAAACAAAAATGACTTAAAATATAGCAATAACGAAATAAACCTTAATTACACTGCGCAACTCAAAATATATAACAAGAGTTCCGACCATTGATCCTAAATACTTTGGACACGCTGATTATAATAGCTTACCCAGTTTTTTTTTCCCCCTAGGAGCCAGCTTTTTCGCTAATTTGAGTTAATGTTTTGACAAATCTGACCAATTATTTTGTGTAAAAAAGAAAAAAAAAAAACAGAAGATGCAGTTCGTGGGAAAAACACGAAATGTGACTAAAATGTATATGGCAGCGTATCGAAAAAGAACGACCTATAAGTTCACTTTTAGTATAATTTGTAAACAGCTTAAAAATTAGGTATACTAAAATTCAGACAAAAAAGTTCATATTTGCTAAAGTCATTTTAACAAACACTTTCATTACACTGAATGCTTACTAAATATTTTCAAATTTAATTTTAAAATTCATACAAATATGTGAACATTTCTAAAATAAAATATGAAATAATTTTTTAGTTTTTACATAAAAAAATGTTATGAAAATTTTTAATTTTGTACAGTAAGTAATTGCCGTTGTTTTGATTGTTAACTCATTAATGGTACGTCCAAAGATCCGCTGGAAATTTGTCAACCAAACTTTCCAGATATATACAACCACACTTAGAATACTATGTAGGTAAAAAACACTGCAAATGTAGTTGAAAACAAATGAAATTTCATTTAAAGAAAGGACGACTTACATTACAGTAAATTCAAATAACATTGTCATTTGTTTTTTAATGTTCAAAAAATGACTAAAAATGGTAGTTAAAAATAAACAAACATTTATTTATTTTTATTTTTTTAATAACAAAAAACAACTGTAAAAAATGAATGTAAAATCATAAAACAGTCATTTGAAGTGGGTTGTTTTTTAAATGAACTACAAGGTTAGTAAAATAATTAATTTGTTCTACAAATGACTGACATTTACATTAAAAATAACAAAACTGTATTACAACCCAACAACTACATATTTCTAAAGCAGAAGTTCCCTGAGTGCATGCTTTATTAAGAAATGTTTCCAAGTGCCCTGTAGTGAAAATATTGGCAACCAAAGTTGAAACTTTGACAGCATATACATTCCAAACGGTTGAAGATATTTTAAAAATTTGAATTTTGTATAAAAATATATGAAAAATTATTTTTTTTAATTAACTGATTTTTAAATTTTTTTGCAAAAATATCGTGTTTTTTTGACATTTTTTTTAAATTGCCATATGTCAACCCTGACGATATTATTTTTATAAGTTTAGTATTATTTTTCTGTGTTGCGTGAAAATTTTGGAATATTTTAAACTTAGTGCATTTGAAAAGTTAATCGATTAATCGGTCAGATGTTCAAAAATGATATACAATTGCTGAACTAATTTCTAGCGTAGAAATACATTTTCTTATTTTTCATCAACATAACCATCAACAATATGAAAGATTTGGCTTTTTTATATTTTTAAATAATTTTAGAAAAAAGTTCCATCAAAAAGTTCAAAAATTGATTTTTTTAAATAATTATTTCGCAACTTTGGATGACAAGTTTTCATAATTTTTTTATTCCCGATTGTGTTAAAGGTGTTGAATAATTTTAAGGTGTTTTCAGTAAAAAAATAACGTGGTTTAAATGTACCGGGTAAAAAAAGGAACAATGTGTCAAAATGAGTTAATAAACATGTTTATGCTATTTGTGACTCGAGACATTTTTAACAATTTTTTCTTTATCGCCTGTCTTAGTTTTAACGAATTTAAATTTTTTGATGCTGAGTGTTATTAATGAAAAAGTATTTACAGAAATTTATCAACAACTTTTATATTTTAAGAGCTACAAAAGAAAATTCAATTGGGAATGAAAGCTAGGACTTAGCAGTATTTTTGAAATTAGATTTCTATCAAATTTCACCAGAAATACAACATAAAAAATTAAATTTTTAATACTGAGGCGTATGAGTAATATTAATTGAAAAGTATTTAAAGAAATTTAACTATAAGATTTATAGTTTTAGAGCTCCAAAAAAAATAAATTGCTTTTCTTTTTAATTTAAAAACTTTTCCCCATCAACATTTTGTTTGTAAATATATTTCTATTTTGACTTGAGATTCTGGTTAGAGGTCCCCAAATTAAAAAGAAAAAGTTTTGCATACACCTCCTCCTCATTACCTGAAAAAACAGCAACAAAAATCAAATTTTTGTAAACTAACACACCATTTTCACCACTAAATCATTCGAATAATCAAAAATGCTTTCTTTGATTTTTTTCTGAACATTAGATGTAGCTACATATGTGCCAAATTTCAAGACTCTTGCTTTGCTAGTTTAAGAGATACACCAAACGACCCTTTCCAGATATAAATGTTAGACTTTGTTAACAAATATCTCGACTAATGCCAGTAATTTCAATCAATAAATACCTACCGGTGCTCAGATACCTACTGGATTTAGTTCGTGTACATGATAGATATCTACTGAAGATTTGGGTGATGCCAATGAAACAATTGTATTATTTATCATGAAATTGATGAAACTTTTTCAAAAGCAATAAATAAAATCTAATATAACAATATAATATTCGATTTTGGACTTGATGTAGAACAATATACTAACTAGATATATGAAAATATAGAAAGTACGAAAAAACAATGTTTGTATTTTTATTCAATACAAAAATTAAAACATTTTGGAATTTTGACAATTTTTGTTAAATTTTAAATTTTTAGTTCGTATTTTATGTAAGTTTGATGTTCTTAAAATTTTATTAGTATTTATAATTTTATAATGTTTCACACATTTTAGTCTTGCCTTCGATTAGCATCCTTAGCTGATCTCAAAATTGTGTAAATATAATTTCCAACTTTACTTATGGTTTCGATTAATAAAATGAGGTTTTCAGTACGGCAAACACGTAAACCATAATTATAAATAAATTTACGAATTAACACTTGTGTTTTCAACAATAACAAGTTGTTCTTTTGTTTTACGGGCTACAATTTAAAACAAATAAAAATATTTAAACAAGTGGTAGGCGAACTAATTAAAAATTGTTAATTAATAGACTAACAAACTAAATTAAAGGAGCTTTCAAGAAAAATTACAAAAAAAAGATTTAAATAATTATAGAAATTAAACAATATTAAACAATATTTTAGCCACATTAATTTATTTAAACAAAAATTTACATACAAAATGCAACGAATTATTGTTAATCTAAAAGGTTAAAATACAAATAGTTTTACACAAATTTTTACTCTTTCAATTTCTCTAGTCTTTAAATTTATAAAATTTATAAAATTTTTATGAATATTTGTGATTTTTTCCATTTTCTACACTGATAGAAATGTGTGCGTAGTATTACTGAATTTCTTCATTAATACAATGAATTTTTTCATAAAAAGTCCCTAAATAAATGTTTCATTGAATCAATGAAACATGTTTTATTAACAAAATTTTAATTAATGGTTTCATTGACCCAATGAAAATTTCATAAAGTATGTGAAAACTTTTTCATTAATGCTAGTATATACGTTATAGAAGTTTCATGTGTTTAATGAATAATTATTATAGTCTTTATAAAATATTTTTATTACTTTTTTTATAAAAGAAGTCCATTTCTTTGTAACACACTTTTAAAGAGTTTGAGATATTAGCCAAAAACAATTTGTTATTTAATTAAAATAAAATAAAAATCTGTTAATTTTTTACAAAAGCACTAATGACGGCTTAAGAAATTTTTTTAAGAAATTTGTAGTCAATTCACATCAACGCTTCATACGTTAAATTTTATGAGATCGCCTCAAATCAATCTTTTTTTCAAAGTTTTAGTTAATTCTGTTTAACAAAAAAAAAAAAAATGTACGTCATTTGTAATATTAGACGTTTAACTTCAGCGATTATTTTTTTTTTTAATCCAAAATGTACTATATAGAAAAAATAATAAAAAAAATTACACTACATTATTTTTTTTTGCATATTACAAGTTAACATTTTGATTAAAAAAAATTCGAAAATTTTTCATTTATTTAATGAATTTTTTTTTATGAAATTATGAAAAAATCATAAAAACTTTTAATGAAAAAATCAACAATATTTTTGAATTTTCATGCAATTAATGAAATTATTCATTAATGGAAAAGGAAAATTCTATCAGTGTATAAGCATATCTTAAAAAAAAGTGTTACTTTCAATATTGACTGATTTTCTGTGGTTTCGTTTGCCTTGAAAGTTATCTTTATTCTGTTAAACTTTTACTTTATCGTTTTATACATTATTTCATTATTTCGTTGTGTAGTTTCGCTTGTATATTTATTGTTATTATTAGTTTCCCACATAATCTTATTACATTGATATCATATTACAAAAAAAAAAAAAAAATACAAATAAAACTGAAAATGTTAAAAAGTAAATTTACAGAAATTCCACGTATTTTAATTTAATAAAAACAAAAAGAAAATTTTAAAGCAATAGTTTTTCAGTATTTGTTTAAGCGTAGAAGAAAAAATAATGAACTCATCAAATTACCCAGCAACACTTTGGTAATGAGTGCGATAAAGTAATGCATTACCTTGTAATGTGTACTCCTTACCTGTATCATTATTTTCCAACAAGAAGTAATAATTTACCGATAATTGAACACTGGATTACCTTGTAATGAGACCTCATTACATTTTACATTACTTCAAAACATGCAATAATGACTTATCGATCATCAATTACATAATGCATGAATTACAAACGTAAAGTAATTATTAATATATATTTTTGAAAATCTATTTATAGACACATTACTTTGTGATTTTTTGCAATGGTAAGGTGTATATTTTTGATATCACGAACGAAAACACGAAGCACAACAACTCATCTACATTTTAAGCAATAAATATTGTATGTATCGATAGCTCAGTTGGTAGAGTTCTCGCCTAACTAATTGTTAAATACCAGAGACCTCAGGTCCGAATCATGCTGGTCATGCTGGACCATGTATTATTTAATTAAAAAAAAATATCTGTAAAAAAAAAATGTTATGCATTTTTTTTTATGAACATCTATTTATAGACACATTACTTTTTCCCACCATGTAACCATATAAGTAGCCAGTTACTTTACACCCTACAAGGTAATGAGTTACTTTGAGGCTCATCGCCCGTATAATTCATCAGTGAAGTAACGTGTAAAGTAATGCTTGAAGCCTTATGGCAATACATTACTTTAGCCATGATTTGGTAATGTGTGGTTTTGCTGGGTAGAATACAATTTATTAAATTTATCTTGGTATACAACAAAATTTGGATATTAACTAAACAAATAATGATATTGATATTCTACTGATGATTACTCGGTAGAGCGTGAAATTATTACAAACAAACACCACGATATCTATAGCTTTAAAATGTTTTAACGACAATTTTCATTTTTCCAGCTAAATTTTTTGCTTTCAAGTTTTTCCATGCGATTTTTTGTTTGTTCGCGAATGTTTTTGCTCAATTTTTTTTTCTCGCAAAGTTTTTTTCGCCAATTTTTTTTTTTTTCTTGAATCTGGTTTTCGCAATGAAATGATATTTTAAACACATCCCAAAAAGGGATACCAGTGACATTGGACTATTTTTTTTAGAAGGGGTTATAAAATATTGTTAAATTTTGCTCTAGTTATCTTTACTGGATTACGAGATATGAGCCATTTCTTAAAAAAAAAAAATTATGCGAAATAGAGTCATCTGCAAAATATTGTATATATTAGAGGCGCCATATACTGGTTGATAAACTTTAATTAATCTCTTGTTAACTTAACACTTTAAACCAGACTTTTTTTGTTTAAATTTCAAACAAAAATAGAATGTAAGAAAACAAATAACAATCATTAATGGCTTATAAAGTATATATGTATATATATACCTGTATTTACGTATGCACTAGATGGTTTCAGTTTTCCAAACGTCCAGATGTAAAACGACGTTAGGAAAATGTGTATAATAATAAAATACATAAACCTTTTGAGCTTAGAAAAAATAAATTTTTTACTGGCGAGGGTATTTAAGTAGTGTCATATTTAATGCCTTATAAGCATAATATTTATACATATAGAATATTCTTAAGAATACTATCTGACTGACTGACTACTAGAGTTATAACTTTTTTTTGCGAAAAAAATTATGGGCAATATTGTACTGATAAAAATATCGTTTTTAGGTCAATTTGGAACAAAAAGCTCTCGCACCGATACCAATCTCGAAAATCATTTTTTATTTAAATATTTTTTTTTAATTTTTTTATTGACTATAGTATAAGTTTACTACAGAAACCTATTTAATTTTAGGTAAAATTTTGCATTTTTTCAAAATGTTGAAAACTTTTAATCAAAACTTCATTGCGATTGGTGCGGCAACTTTTTTAACTACCGCGAAAAAGTAAGATCATGGTTGTTAATACTTTTTCAAGGACTACGCAGCTATGGCATGTAATTTTTGATATTTAAAAAAATGCAAAAAGTTATAATCCTACTGAATGCTATACAGATTTACAGTCTGTAATATTTACTTTGTAGAACAAAAACTTATCATATTTTTTCGCAAAAACCTTTTCATAACAAGTGTGATTATGAATGCGAGAAAGATTTGCTTTAATATTTAATATTGTTTAGTTAATGTGAAAACATATGTAGTAGAAAATATAACAGAAGTTTTTAGAAAAAGCATGATGGTTCAATGAACTTTTAAGTATTTGGGATTTAAAATTTTAATATTTTTTTCTATTCAAGAAAAAAAGAGGACGATTATTTAAAGTAATTAGGACAACTTTTTCGAAATGACATTGGCGCCCAATGTGGGGATATTATGAGCAAAGTAGTGTGTTAATTTTTAGGATTTAATAAAATTATCAAATTTTGTATTTACGTAATTACTATAGATATTTTTAATGTAAATTTTAGTTCAGTAAAGCCAATATAATGGCGCCCAACGCTAAACAGAAAGTATTTCAAAAATTTATAGAGCATAATAGATAATCTGGATGTTATTCAACGAAACTTATGTTTGAAACAAAATGCTTCATTAAAAAACTTGTGCATTTATTTGTCTTAATGCGTCCTCTAGTGGAAATATTAGCAACTAAAGTTGAAAATTTGACAGAATATAAATCATGGACGACTGAAGATATTTTAAAAAATTTTAATTTTGTATACTTTTATGTACAAATCTGGAAATATATGACATTGAAAAAAGTTCTGAATATCAACTAAATATTCTGAATTTCAACTGATATTTTCTGAATTTCAGAAGGAATTCTAAATTTCAATTGATGTTTTCTAAATTTTAAAAGGAAATTTTGAACTTCAATTACTATTTTCGGAATTACAATTGCAAAAGTTGTAGTAAGGAAATACATAACTACACACATAGAGAAATGAAGTACACACCGAATTGAAAAGTGTATTTTAATGGTAACAACTTATAAATTCAATTAGTATAACGATATTTACATTAGATTTCTGAATATTATGGGGGTTGGAACTAAAATTCAGTTGCATTAACCGAATTTTGTTGTGAAAACTAATGATCCGTTGTTCAAACCGACTGATATTCGTAATAACTAAATTTGAGTCGTAGTAACCAAATTTCAGTTGGCAAATAGCTATATTTATCTCTGAGTGCATATTTTTGATTTATTGTAAAATGGAAAGGAATGAGATTTTGTTCGAATCACGTGTAGCCACATTTTATTAAAAAGTTGTTCTTTATTAAATATTTTTTTTTGTTTTTAATTTATTTTAACCACATATTTTTTGATTTTCGTATATGCCATTATTCTGCACGACATCTCATAAAAGTAATGAGATTTGTAATGGGAAAGTACCTTGCCATTACCAAATATGTACTTATATAACCACTTACATAGTAATGCTCTTCTACGATGAAACAAGTGCCGATATGGTTAGGTTAGGTTAGTCATATATATAATTTCATATCACATTATATCTTAGTTGATCCGAAAAATGGCATACATAACCTTATCACATGTGATCCCATGGGATCTCATCTGATATAATTTTATCCGAAAAATTGGTCTGTCTAATTTGATGAAGTTATATACAATTTGATACAATTGGATATAACTTCATAAAATCCTTTAAAATGTTTGGAAAGCCGCACTAATATTTTGTTTCACATTGCAAATAATAAGGAAATTTTAAATATAAATCAAAGGATTTTAAAATTAGATGTGATTTTAATTTGACTAATATGTGATGCCATATATAATTATATGTAAAAGTAATCGGTTTGTTTCTTGTTTCTAGCATATATGTTCATATTTAATTATCAGAGAAGACAAATTAACTTTTTTTGCTTGTTTTTTTCACTTTTTTATAATTGCTTTTTAAAGATTTACTGACTTTAAATGATTTCTTTTATCCATAAATATTGTTTAATCTATCAACTTTGAACTTTGTTTTAAGTGCAGCTTTTTTATGCTTTTTTACAATATTGCTTTACAATATTGCTTTACTACAATAGGTAATTAAATTCAACTCCTTATAACTCGGAGAGTCCGCGACCGATCATAGCTACTACATATTTGGACTCAACTTGGTGAAGTCTAATCCCTTTACATTAGATTTAAAACCTCGGTCACTTCAGGTGAAGTCCCCCATATATTATTTTTTGTTAATTTCTACAATATATGTCTATATATAATTATATATAAAAGTGATAAAATTTGTTTTATATAGCTATATATTATTACACAGTAAAGTACAATATATATGATCTCATATTAGGCTATACCAAGTATATATGAAGATATAAAAAATGTCAACTTGTATGCAACATAAGATATAATGTTATATGATAATATATAGCGCTATAATGTAAATTTTCGCAAAAATAAGTATGAGATGTAAATATATATCGTTACATATGGCCACATATATAATTATATATAATCATATCAAGCTATATATGATTATATACAACCTTTTTCGTCGGGTAATCTAAATCCACTATTTTCTTGCAATAAAAATTAAAAACATAAAAATGTCTACACATATCAAATAAATTAAAGTTTAAAATAGTATTATTTTTTTCAAATTATGCATATTCTGTTGGTTCTCGCTTCTACTTCTAGATAGAAAAATTACATTAAAAAGTCTACAAATGAAAAAGATTTTCTAGTCACGTACAAATTTCAATCAAGTGTGTATTTTATATTTGTTTTTGGTAACATCTTTTATACACATCACTAAACTTAAAGAAATATGAGAAAAGAATGTTGTATAAAATGTACTAAAAGCACATAAAGTACTTTAATAAAAAAAAACATACTTGGGAAGTTTTCATTGGTATTGACATATAATTGGCATTATTTGCTGTCACTGCCAAACAATTTTCATTACCATTACCATTCCAATGTCAATTACATTTTTTTTTAATTGGCATTGATTACAGTAATGGTACTGAAATGGCACCAATGCTTAAAAGACCAATTGTAATTGACGAAAAAATAATTTTTTATAAAAAGTGTTTTGTTTTGGGAAAAAATATAAAAATTTTAATTTTAAGTAATAACTTTATATATATTCGCTATTTTTTTTTTTGTTTTTTTTCAAGTTTTATCACGTAAACACTATTCAGTCTAGTTTGATAACTGAATTTTCATGAATGATCAGCTGTTTATAATATATATTGATAAAATACCGAATATTTATATAATGAGTACGCAAATATAGTACGCTCAGAGAACTTCTGCTTTATAAATATGTAGTTGTTTGGGTTGTAATACATTTTCTTTATTTTTAATGTAAATGTCAGTCATTTGTAGAACAAATTAAATTTTTACTAACCTTGTAGTTCATTTACAAAAAACAAACCACATCAATTGATTGTTTTATTATTTTACATTCATTTTTTACAGTAGTTTTTTCTTATTTAAAAAAATAAAGCAAATAAATTCTTTTACTAATATATGTGGTTCATTTTTACTACAATTGTCAGTAATTTTTTGAACATCAAAAACAAATGACAAATGTTAGTTGAATTTAATGAAATGTTAGTTGTCCCTTCTTCAAGTGATATTTCATTTGTTTTTAACTACATTTGCAGTGATCTTTACCTACATATTATTCTAAGTGTATCTAAATTTGTGAATAATTTTTTTTGTAGGCAATTGTAAGAAACAATTATATAAAGGGCATTGGCAATTTTTTTTTTTTTTTAAAGAGAAGCAACACTCAGGAAATTCTTCCTATTAATTAATGTGCTGCTTTCTTTGGAAAGGGGATAGTGAAGAGATGAAAGGTGGTGAAAGATGAAGGGCTTCAAACATGGCAACACTGCAATTTCGCGAGATGATAAGTCTTAGAACAGTTGTTGCTCGCCACCTGATGTAGAGTTGGCGAATTTATTGAAGCTTTTTGCTTCATAGCCCTGATTAATTACTTTACTTCGGTGGGGTTAAGTGCTATGGGAACACCAAAGGTGGGCGTAGCGATACATATAAGTGATAGAAAACTCATACATATTATTTTTCTAAATTGATGTTGTCGTCTCCGGGAATCGAACCCGGGACCATCTGTGTAACAGTCCAACGAGCTAACCGTTACACCACAACGCCCACAATTTAATTTAAACAACATTTCATTGGCATTGTTTTTAATCAATTGTAATGCCAAACAATTTAATTGCCATTGACATTAAATTTGCCCATTCAATGAACTAGTCCCAAGTATGTAAAAAAAAATTTTATTTAAAAAATTATAAAAAATAGTTTAAGACTCGTAGTAAAATAAAACCACTAGCAATATAGACACAGACCACATATGATTATGAAAACAAGCCACAACTCGAATCATACAAAAAAAATCGAACTTAAATTTTCAGTCAAATAGGAATTTTTCTACGCAAATATTTAGTATGATAAATGCATATCCTGGTAGGGTTTTTAACTTCTGGTTTGTAATATAAATTACATTAGCCCAGTACTTTTAACACTGTACTTTTAAACGGCTATAGTTTTTTTACTGGCTAAATATAATTAAGTGTTTTAGAAATCTTAAAAGAACTCAACATTTTCACTAGAATAACACTTTTTATAAAATTGTTTCCAGAGTTGCCAAATCATTATTTGAAAAAATCAATTTTTGCTCTTTTTTGGTGGAGCTTTTTGAAAAATTATTTTTAATCTAAAAGAAAGCTTTAAGGTTTTTATTTTTATGTTGATGATAGAATACAAAATTAGATTGAGCGCTAAAAATGTACACTCAAAAAATAAAACAATTAGTTGAAAGTTTTGTTAAACGTCTATTTAAAATATTTAACTAACTTTCATCAATTTTATGTTGACATCGCGTTTTCTGCTAAAGTTTTAATTAAACGCTTTTACCAAAACACTTATTTTGAACTGATGTTTAACTAAGTTGCTACCAAAATTGTGCTGACAAACACATTAATAGCATGGAGAACAAGTAAAAAGACTGGATCTGGATGTCGCAGTTTGTATGGACGAAGAAGAGAAAAAAGAAAGAATACAAACCAATACAACAATTTAAGATTTACAGAAAATGCAAGCGAGATTGATTTCGTTCATTTAATTTTTTCTTTTGGATATTACACATCAAACAATTGCAGGCATGTGCACTAGAGTAATAACTTTTTGCATTTTTTGCAAATATCAAATCTCCCCAGACAAAATTGTGTAGGGCATGGACAAATATTAAGAACTGCGTTTTTAGTTTTTCGCTATCGTTAAAAAAGGTTACGCACCAAACGCGTTAAAGTTTTGAATCAAACAAAGTTAAAAAAAAACTTTTTTTGATGCCTCAACGTCTGACCATCACATCTATATAATTAAGGCATGCTGATTTCAATAGTAAAGTCCGTTTTCGAGTCAATGGAATAGTTTTCTTCCAAATTTGCTTTAATTTCCTCTATTTTTTTATTCATTTGTGATGCATGGTTTCAAATCTGGTTTTCGGACCACTGTTTCCACGAAAATGATTTTAAACGGCTACACAAGTCATTAATAAATTTTACGAAAGCCCACGAGTGCTTCCTCAGACATTGGGTATCTACATCATCTACAATTCCAAATCAACAACGCAGTAATATTTGTGCGGAACGTGGAATAAAAATTTTTTATTGTAAGATATAAACTTTGAACCTAAAGTTTATATCTTACAATACCTACTTTTAATCATTTATTGTTATTATTTGTTTACATACTTACATATGTATAAACCACATTTAAAAAAAATTGTTATTAAAAAAAATTTAAAAAAATATATTAAAGGCATTTTAGAAATCGCTGTCGGTGCGTAAGGTTTTTTTACCAAATTGAACCGAAATAGTTTTTTTTATCATTAATACAATATTTGCCATTAGAAAACCCCTGGGGAGAATGTTGTCCAAAAAAGTTATCACCCTAATGTGCACGCTTTGGTGCTTCTGTACATAACAATATTTTGATGAGGATGCAAGCAAAAATAAAATATAAACTACGCTTTGGTGCGACTGTACAAAACAATAAATACCAGTCTCAGGTAGTTGTTTTACAAAAATAAAGGGTTTTTATCAGAGCTGTTAAATTTGGATTACGATTAGTAATCAATTAGATTACATTTTAAAAAGAATCGTATTGATTACATAATTCTCTTTTGAACAATTCCTGATTGGTAATTAATTATGATTACAAATAATCCTAAAATAATCAAGATTATTTAGGATTACGAGAAAATAATCAAAAATAATCAAAAGTAATCAAAAAATATTTCGACTACTTTCAAGGATTATTTTTGATTATTTTAGATTATTTTTTAAAAATTTTGAATTTACATCATTTTATACATAAATTTTATTTTGAAAATTTTGAATTTACAACGTAAAAAAATTCTGAACAAATAAAACGAAATTATTGGGGATTTTTGAATTTTATTCATCGTCTTCTTAGACAGTGTGCAATTAATACTATAATTAATATGCACATATTTTTCAATTGTTTGAGATAGGCGTGGTAGAGAAGATTAAGCATACTTTTCTAAAAATCATAACTACATTGTAAATTTTTTATTGAATTAGACTGGGCAGTTTCTGGTAACAGAACCTTCATCAGTAATCCTTTTTGACAATAGTGTAATTATTTGTTATGGTTTTTATTGTTTGATTGCATCTATATGAAATGTTTATTTATTAAATGCAATCCTGACCGTCGCTTGAACCTGCTTTCTTTGCCACATGCACTTCGCACTACACATTATACGGAGGCTCTAACCACTTGATCTAACGTAAGGTCGATTTTTGCTGTGGCTTTAAAACCAGTTTCAATTACACGGGGTCGATTTTACATTTAATTGTAATTGCAGAAGATAGCTAAGACAAACACCACAACAATTCACAATTGTTAGAAAATCATATGTAATCTAATTTCCACTATTTCCCACATTTTGTGAGATATATTTTTTTTATAAAAAGTATAGGTATATTCATTTCAATAGCAAAACAATCAATAACAATTTTAGTACTTCCTAAATTAACAAAAATACATTAAATTTACAAAATACAATAAATACATTAAATTTACAAAAAAAAAAGTTTTTTAATTTACATATATTTACAATTGGCCTTCATTACAACTAATTTTTCAATAGAAAAATCAGACAATGATTGCCGCCTTGGACTGTTGACGATCCCGGCAAAAGAAAACAGTCGTTCAACTGGAGCTGAAGACGTTAAGGGCGTGTTAAAAAAAATAAATGCATCCCTTAGTAAATCATATTTTTGCCAAATCTCGTCAGTACTTGCATTATCATTTAAATAGCTGAAGAACTTATGTTTTATTGCGGATCGTTGGTCAACTTTAATCTGTTCTTGTGGAGAAGGACTTACTTCAATTTCATCATCTGCAAAGTAAAATCTTTAAAGTAAAAAACAAAATAAATGTACACATACGCTCACCATCATCAGTGAAATCAAAAAAATCGGGAATAGTTGATACGTTATTAATTTTCGCTTCAAAATTAAATGTTTTACAATTTTTGGCGTAAAAACTGTAAAGTGTTTCTAAAACTGCTAGTTATATTCTCGGCAGTTAATTCCGGCAATTCTGGACTTAATCTCTGCAACGCCTTGAGCCATTTCATTTTGATGCATTGGGCTAGTACTGTGGCTGCAATTGCAATATTTGCCTCAGGCTTCAACATGAAATATGGTTGGAACCTTTCTCTTAACCTCTGTTCCATTTTTAAGATAACAGATGATAATTGCTGAAGCTCCTGGGATCTGCTTAGTTTATGCAGCCTATTGCTCAGTGTCATAAGAGTTGGTATTAAAAATCCTGTAATAATATTAATATAAATTTATATTTTAAACAAGAACAATATAAAAATACCATAATTAATGTTGCTTTCTCCTTGAAGAAAGTCCAGAGCCTTTGCAATTGGTTCCATTACCAAATTGTACATTTCCAGGTACTGCACGTCTCTTGCAGAAAAATGTGGTAAAGTCAACTTATCGCACAGGTTATTTAAATTTTCTTTGTAGCAAAGTAGCTTTTGAACTGCGTCATGCAATGAGTTCCAACGAGTAACAACGGGTAAAAAAAGCAACGATAATCCCAGGTGTTCTTCAATTATTTCCGAAGACTTTGGCCACTTGCATTTCTTCCATAAGTTGTAGCATTTATCGAATGTCTAAAAAACTTAACATTAAACTCATTTTCACAAGTACAAAACGTATTCTTTTTCGTAACATTTTTATTATTTGAGTTGTTTTTTATTATTTTAAATTTTAACGATTTTTTTTAAATTTTTTTACTATTTTTTCAAATTTTGACGATTTTTTTCAAATTTTGATGATTTTTAATAACTTTGACGATTTTTAATAATTTTGACGACTTTTAATAATTTTGACGATTTATAATAATTTTGACGATTTTTACCAATTTTGACGATTTTTTCAAATTTTGATGATTTTTAATAACTTTGACGATTTTTACTAATTTTGATGACCCATATAAAAGAAATTAAGAAGAATGCAAACAGGTTATTAAATATCAAATCGATGAACAACAATAATCATAACAAAAATTGAAAAAGAACTAACATTAAATAATGGTAGAATTTCATATAGAAAAATGTATTTGCGACAGTATTGCCATAATTTCGCAAAATAAAAAAAATAATTTAAAAGAATCAAAAGTAATCTTAAAAGTAGTCGACTTATTTTTTGATTACTTTTTATTATTTTTGATTATTTTCTCGTAATTTTTATTAATCTTGATTATTTTTGGATTATCTGTAATCGTAATCAATTAGTAATCGTACAAATCTAAAAATAATCGTAATATAATCATTACTTCACCTTTCAAAAAAAAAATAATCTAATTACTAATTATTATGATTAGTAATCATTACTTAACAGCTATGGTTTTTATGATATTTGAATATTTTGAATATTTCCTGTTTATGTTTTAGAATTAACTCCATTTGAAAATGTAAAATTGCGCCATACATACATATATCACATATGCATGTAATTAATTGTAATTGTGTTTTATTTATTATGTTTTATTATTAATGTTATTAATAAAATATTTTGTTTATTTATAGATTTTTTATTTAATTGCATTATTTTAACGATTGTTTAAGTCCTGACATTTTTATATGTATATGTATACTAAGTTTTCTAGTGTTTTTCAATCAACTAAGCTACAGCAAAACATTTTGTTGATTTCAACAAGTTAATTTTAATTTGTATTAAACTAGTTAGGTGTTAGCAAAACATTTTTCTGAATTTACTAATTTGTTACTAAAAATTAGATTATTATAAAATTGTTATATCATAGTCTGTAAGGATTTATGTATCCATAGACTGAATAAATAAATTGAAATTGAAATTGAAAAAATCAGCTCACTGATGTTTAGCAAATCACTTTTGCAGATATTAGCAATTTTTCTGCACTGATAAATTTTGCTGACTCAACTAACTTTTTTGCTTACTTTACGGACTTTTTTTTGAGTGTATATAACTTTTGAAAATTTGACCGATCGTGACATGAATTTATCAAATACACAAAGTTGAAAATATACCAAAATGTTTTCCGTTTTTACTCCAAATTTGAAAAAGACAAGTTTTCATTAAAATATTACTTCATTTATAAAATTATAATGTCAGGGTTGTCGTTTGACAATTTTAAAAAATTAAGATTTTTTTTTTCAAAAAATTTAAAATATTTAAAAAATTGCTGCTCATAAAAAAATTTAAGTTTATATATGTTTAAATTATATATTGAATTAGGATTTTTAATTTCAATTATTTGAATTTCTATTTTTATACACATCACCTAGCTCGTCAAAAGGTGTCTAATATGTGTCAATTGACCCCATACTATGACAATGGCATATTAAAGTCTTGTTTTCCAATTCAACGATACATTTTCACACAAGTCCATTTTAACCTATTAAAATTTTGGACCCATACAACAACTTAATTTGACTGGTGTGGGATATTATTTATATAGTCAGTATGACCGAATTTCTAACTAGTTTTTCTGAACAAGATACGATAACGAAACATTTTAATAAAAAAACATTTGTATTGGCAACACTGCTGTTCACAACGGACCTCAGAGTCTAAGTGTGCTGGTGCTCACAGAGCCGGCTACCACTCCGACCTAACACTGATGTTAGCTTTCAACTGAACTTAAAGTGTGGGAAGTTACCAAAACCAGGTAACAATTTTTAATACACAAAACGTGTTTTTAAAATCTTAGTATTGAAATAAAAACAATGAAAGGAAACAACTGTATAAATAATTAATATAGTTAACCCTCTAACGGGTAAGACTGCCTCAGGACAGCCTTTATAATAGTGACCACAAATGCGTCGAATTAGTGTTTTATACTTAGAAATGAAATAGAAAATTAATTAACTTAATGTTTTGCGAAGAAATGTGTCTTGAGCCGTTTACGGTTTGGAACCCAGAAAGCTTCAAAATGTCGTAAAATTTCAAAAACAATTATTGTTGAACAAATATAGTTTTCAAAAACTTAAAAAACAAATTTAAGTTGACTAAAAACTTTTGATAATAAAATCTAAGTCAGATTGAAGTTTTGCCTTTAATAAAAAGTTCTTACTTTGGTCCAAGGACACGTAGGATTATATCATCCTACCTCTAAAGGAAATTGTCTTAACTTATAAACTAATTGACGGATTTTTATGAAATTTGGAAGAACGTTAAAGTTCAAACAATATATAATAAAGTTTAGACACTTTTTCGCCAAATTTCGCTTTTTTCAAAAGCGAAAATCGCTATATCTTTTAAAATAGAAGTACAAAAAAATTCTGAAATAATTTTTGGATTGTGGCTATATCTGGGTAAGAGAAATAACTTTTGTCCATAACTTTACTTTTTTATGCGTTAGTTTTCGAGCTGCACCCTAAACCTATTTGGCCTCATATCGCCTAAAGAAGGCAACGATAAAAATTTTTGTAGAAGAACTTTTGTTTATTTTTCGAGACGAGCACATCGTATACATTTCATTGCAAAACAGTGTTTGGCCGTTAGAGGGTTAAAACATTTAAGAACATTTTGTTGTTTTGTTAATTTATTATATTCGCTAGTTAAGGCAACAAAAATAATTTATAATTTTAAATGCTTATTGAATTTATCTTGATGTTTGTTTTATATAAATTCAAATTCATTTAATTATAAACCGGTATTTTTTATATAAATTTAATGACATGTTAAAATTAAAGATGCATCAACGTCATATTTTTCAATGAAATTCGACTTGTTATAATAAAGACACTTATTTTGTGAAGTTTATGAGGTGTTAAATTTTATATATATATAATTTTATGAAAGCAAATGCTATTTTTTGATGGTGTTATAAAAATAAAATATTTGTGTGTAAATGGCAATATAAAAAAAATCAATTTTTAAACTTAAATCCTTGAAATAATATTGAAATTTCTGAGAATTTTTAAAAATTCATAAAAAAAATATAATAATACTGATGAAAAAAAAACTTACCTTTAGCAGAGAGTTTGCAAATCCTTTTAAGAGTTAAGACGCTAAAAGTATATAGAAAATAAGGTGATATTAGTATGTGTTTTAATAATTTAATATTAAATGGTCAAGAATTTATTTAATTTGAATGAAGTTTTATACGAGCGCTTAAAAAACACCGATATGTAGCAAAACTTTGTTTAATAATTGCTTCTATATACAAGTAACATGGGTTGGCAACTCTATGTTAAGATAAAAATTAACAAAATTTTACAATTAAAAGTAGAAACACAATAAAAGCCAAAAGATAATTTCTAAAACCTAAGATAATTGTAATTTGCGCTGCTTTCCGTATTTATGTTTATTTATACATGTATATCAAACTGTGCGGGATATCAGTTGGACATTCCGTTTGTAACTCATCGAAACAAATTCTTCAACCCCATACAATATATATTCTTGATCAGAATAAATAAAGAATCCAATATAAAAATGTCCGTCTGTTGCAACGCGAAATACTCCGCCAATATAAAAGCGGGGTTAATAGTTTTTGGTCAATATGTTTATTGCTATTATTAGCAGTTTGGTATTGAAAATGAATAAAATCGGTAATTGTCTTCAAGAGTAATGAGTGCAAATCTTAAGATAGCCCAAAGTTCTTTAATTTATAAGCAATGAAAATTTATGATTTAAAAAACATCGTTAAAAATATTGAAGAGATAAAAAATTTATCGACGAATTCTTATTCTGCATTTTTTTTTTTTCCAAAACTTTTTTTCGCAATATATTTTCTTTAAGAAATATTTGAGTGGAATTTGTTTTCCTTAAATGTTTTTTAAAGTTTTATATCCGCGAATTTGCTTTGCGAAATGGCTTTTCCTCAAATTTGGCACGTTCTACTTTTGTGCTTAAACTTTTTTATTTGTACTTTTTTCTGGTTTATAGCTAGTGAAATCTAACGTCACTTCGAACTTTGTTTATTGTATAAGTAATAAAAATTTATCATTAAAAAGGTGATCAAAACTATATCAACTAAAACAAATAATTACAATATTTTTCGCGACATTTCTTGCGCAAAGTTTTTCTACAAATTTATTTCTGTAACATTCGTTTTCCTTGAATTTCCAAAAAAATATTGTTCATCTCAAAAAAAAAAGCCGCTAAATATTTGTTTTACGATTTCTTTCTCTCAACTTTTTTTTTAATTTGTATTTTTTTCTAGTTAAAAGCAAATCTGTTAACGGGTTCAAAAGTTATTAGTAAAAATGGAAATTCAAGTTTATTCATTTTATTAGTAGTGACAATTTGCCATTTAAAAAAACCGATCAAAAATATATCGATTGAAGAAAAAACGCAATGTTTATCCGCTAATTTTTTTCCCTCAAGTTTTTTTTTCTGTAAAATTCGTTTTCCTTTAACTGGATTCCAAAACATTGTATTTCATCTCAAAATTATTTTTTTTCACGAATTTTTATTTCTACAAATTTTTTTCCCTCCTAAAAATTCAGCCTATCTGACTTTTTATTTGTACTTTTTTCTAGTTTAGAGCAAAATCCATTGACGGATTCAAAAGTTATTGTCAAAAATTAAAAGCCACATCGAAGTTTTTTAGTATAAGTAATGACAACCGTACCATTTAAAAAAAGCGATCTAAAATTTATCGATTAAAAAAAGCTATATTTTTCCTCAACTTTATTCTCTGTAAAAATTTTATTCTGTGAATTTTTTTTTGTGCCATTTTTTTGCGGATTTTGTTTTCCCGGAATTTGTTTGCAAATGTTTCGTTTTTTTCATCTTAAAAAAAAAACGCTTACTATTTTTTTTTTTTTTAATTTTGCTTTTTTCTAGTTTAGAGTTGCCATGAAAAATCAGAGGAAAATTTAAAAATATTTATTTTCTTTATTTCCTTTTTTCTACCTTGCTTTTATAAACCAATAACAAACTTTTAATATAAATATAAATCCATTTCAATTTAAAATTTTCTTGATTATTAAGAAAACAATTTCACTTTTGTATTACTAATAGTTTAAAACTTGTTAAATATACCAGTGTAGAAACGATAATGAAATCTCATTACTTTCCTCACTACCAGTAATGACACCAGCTTACTCTCTGGATTACTTTAACTAGAATAATAAGGACTTACTAATAGGTAGTTAATGTTCCCATTATTTCGATTCAAAAAATAATGCGTTACCCATAAGTACTTATTTTTATCATTATTTCAAATATAAAGTACTGATGTAAACATTTTTTCAAAGATTCATTATTTTTTCACTTCTATAAAGTGCATATATAACTACTTATTTTGATTTTTTGTAAGCTGGAAAGTAATGACATTTTGTGCAAGAAAGTCATTTATGTTTATATCTATCAAGTCTTTAGAGTGGTTTTCTGACAAGGTAATGGCCCATGTTCGAATCACGTGTGCGCACATTTTATTAAAAATAAATTTTCAATAAAAAAATATTTTTTTATTAAATTTAGTTTTTTTTTTTAATTAATTTTCAGACTCATTATTTTAGTGCATACTGGTAAGCATGTAGGTAACCACATATTCTATTTTTGGTAAGGTGTTTAGTAAAGATATGGCATTAGTTGGCGACACATCCCCATATAAAAGTAATGAGATTTGTAATGACAATTGTAAGTACTTGTCATTACCAAATATGTACTTATATAACCACTTATATGGTAATGCTTTTCTACACTGGGATGCTAACCTAATATTCTCAATAAATTTCATTTTCTTTATAAAATAAAAATTTCGATTTTCTTTTTTTTTATCAATTTTCCATTGACTACCGTATATTTGCTTATTTAATTTCATTTTTCTTTTTTTTTTCTTCAAAAGAACGCTTTTCCATTGAAATACATAAACTGAAAAGCAGTACACATCATTTGCATATGAAAAAAGAATTTTTTTACATTTAAGACGCTTAAGCATTTCACAATTTCTTATTTTCCAAGAAATATAATGCAAAACAAAATGTATTTGGAAAAAAATTTATAAGGAAATGTTTTCTTCATTTTAAATCCTTTAAATAATAAAACTGTCAACAAATGTTAAATTGTGTAATGGATCAAAAAAAATGTCACAAAAAGATAAAATTTCAAATTTAAAATTTATGAAAGTAGAAAAGGAGATTTATAATATATTTCTTTTTTAATTAAAATATGTTTAAAGAAATCTATAAAACGATGAATTTAAGTTATTGTTAATTTAATCTTATCTTGTTTTTAAATGTCCTTAACATTTAAAAACAAGAAGAATTGACAACACTGTTTGTTAAATCAACTTCAAATTGCCAGCTTAATTAGCGGACTTGGATTATTTGGCAACATTATATTTAAAACAATCCATTAGAATTGGGCAATCTAGTTGGTTTGAATGAGCGCTCTTCCTAGTTCAATTGATCTGAATGAACTAGCTCGCACTACTAGTTCAATCGATCTTTGACAATTTCGTTCAATCGTTCGTTTTAGATCGCTTGCTTGATAATTTTTGAGCGAATTATTTGATACTTAGTTTCCACTGTTATTAATTATATTATTAATTAATTATTAATTAATAATATAAATATAAAAAAATATCTAATTAATAATGGTACACACAGAGAAATAAAGTGCCAACCGAATTGAAAAGTGTATATTAATGGTAACAACTTATAAATTCAGTAAATACAACGATATTTACATTCGATTTCTGATATTGTTGGGTGTTGCAAATAAAATTCTGTTGAATTAACTGAACTTTGTTGTGGAAATTAATATAAAGTTGTGCCAACTGTCTGGATTTCGTAATAATCGAATTTGAGTCGAAGTAACAGAATTTCAGTTGGCAAATAGCTAAAATTTTTTCTGTGTGTATGAATAAAAGTGAGTTTGGTAAAAAAAAAAAATATTTGTTGTGCATTTCTTTCATTTGGATTTCAAATACTACTTTAAAAACTAAGTACCTGTAGGAAAAAACTATTAAAAAGTCATAAAATTGTGCCATGAGTAAAAAGAATGAAATGATCGATGGAACTAGAAGAGCGAATAATGTTAAACTAGGTCATACGTTCAATAGAGTGAGCAGTTCAGTTAAACTAGTTCCTTCATAAACTACACAACTCTACAAACCATGCATAAATATACGAAAAATTGTAAAAATTACAAAAACTTTAGTAAAATAAACGAAATATTGTTCAGTTTACGAAAGTTTTCGTTGTTTGTATATTAATTTCGTATATTTATACATGGATTATCATGATTAAAACAGGGATGCACTAATAATAATACATGCATAAAAATAAGAAATTAATGTCAAAACAACTACAACTTTTGTCAAATTAACAAATTTTTCTTATTTTACTTGGATTATTATCGGTCCACTGCAGTGTGCTAAATTTAAATCCTTTTTTTTTTTTTTTTTTTTTTTTGACGTTTATTTAAACAAACTTAATATACTTAAACTATAAATAAACAAATAGTATATATATTTACATCTTATTATACACAGTCCCATATTCGGGCGCTCAAGTACATTACATATATATATCAATATAATAATTTATTCATTTTTTGGAATTTAATATTTTTTTATTACAATATATGTTAATATTTGCATTTAATATAAATGATATGTAAAGAAAAAAGCTTGAAAAAACCTTACTTTTTTATTGCAAGAAGATAAAAGCTACAGTCAAGGGGTAAAAAGAATTGAAAAATTACTCGGTGAGCCACCAATATTTTTTTATATTCAGGTTTGGAATCATATTTCTGTCCCTTAGGTAAATACTAGCATCAAATCTGCAATTATCATTTGTTAGTTGGTTACTAGTTACAGCTTTAATATTGGCCCGTCTATAAATATGGTATAATATAGGAATGCCACTTTCGTTTTGAATAAAACCTTTGCTATCGAGGTATAAAAAGGCCTCAGGAGGGACATATCCACTTTGTAAAGTTGAATGTATATATTCGTCATTGGCATAATAAGGAGCCATAATTAAATTATTTTCATAGCATTCTAAACTTTTGTTAATGTGGTTTCTTATCAGGTGTATGATGAAATTATCAATTCTGCTTATTTCTGCAGCTTTATATAACTTTTTGTTTGAAATATATTTTAGGTAGTTACTATTTGAAGATCTGTATAGGGATGTGCAGGCTCTCAGACATTTTCTTTCAAAAACTCTCATTTTTTCCATATAAGATGGAGATATGTTGAACCAAATTTGGCAACCATATGTTAAAATAGGCCTTATTAAGGATTGGTACAATATAAGTTTAACCTTAGGCATAATGTGCTTTGAAAAAAACAATTTTTTGTACATAAAAAACGCATTTCTTGGCGAAATAGTAATTAATTTATTTTTAGAGGTATTCTTGCCATTTATAGTATTAATCTAAAGAGTAGACAATTTTCATTTTTAATAATATCAAATAATAAATTCCTGATTTATCAGAAATGTAATGTAAATGTTGCCAATTTTAACCAGTGATTGACAGTAAAAATTATTGTCAATAAAATTTTAATAAAACTTTTATTTTTTTTTTCAAAATCACTTTCAATTAAAAGTTAAGTCATATCTATTAAATGTTTAATTGAAAATAAATTTGGTGCACACACAATTTCCAATTCTTATAACCCATAATGACAACAAAGTGATAAAAATGTTAAAAATAAAAAAATAACCAAAACTAAAAAAAGACACAATTGAAAAAACAAACGACAAAAATAAAAAAAAATGTAAAAATTTAAATAAATCGATAAAATTAAAAAAAGGAACCAAAACTTAAAAAAAAATTTGAAAAATTAAAAAAAAATCACCAAAATATAGTGACAATTTTTTAGAGATACGGATGTTTTAAATTTTATTTATGTGATTTATTAAATATCGGCGATTTGTTTTTCAATATTGACGGGATTTTTTTTTTTTTTTTAATTTTCACGATTTTTTCCAATTTGGACGATATTTCAAAGACTTATTTTTTTTAAAAAATTTCATAATTTCATTAATTTTCATACATTTCAAACTTTTGTGTTAAGATTTAATTCTCAAGTGTTCAACATATTTTATAAATATCTTTATTATTTCAATGCAGCCGGGGTATTAATTATAGACTTCAATGAAATTGTTTAAAAATTCGTATGAAGCGGCTCATTGGTTTAAGACATTCCTGAAAAGTTTTATTAATTTTATTAAAAAATTGTATGAAACTGTTTCAAAAATTCTATAAACGCTTAATTGTCTGCATGATTCATTAAATTTATGAAGATTTTCATTAATTCTACAAACATTTCATAAACATTGACTTTAATGATACCTGTTTCATAGATTCTATGAAAAGTTTAAATGGAGGAATTCCTGTGATAATTTTCATCAAATAAATGAAGAAATTCATTACTGAAGTCAAGATAATTCTCTCAGTGTATACGCAGAGAAAATGTGTATAATGTTGGACCATATATAATCATATAGCAAACTAAATTTTTAATCTCGTGTCATATATGGGATCCTACATCACTTAATGTGATATATAATTATATATTAAGTTGTGTTATAAATATGGCACCATATATAATCACATCTTAGATCACACAAAAAAATAGTTTTTTATCAGACAGTATATATTGTTGTATCTCAAATTATATAGCTTATATTGCACCATATATGATTCCATATTATGACAATGTTTTATTATATATGACAATAGGTGTGCTATATCTCATTATGTATAGCACATATGTCTAATATCTAATTTTATAAAGTTCAATATATAAAAATATATCATTATATATGTTACCATTTAAAAAAACACATATAATTATATATGGCTTTGCATGACACCATATATAATCACATGTTATGACATATTTTAATAAATATAAAACACAAAACCGTATATACATTTTTTTTACTTGGATCTTTACCTTTTTTCTTACCAAATTTAATTGCATACTCCCCTCCCTGTTCATTTTTGTTAAACTGTACTTTGTAATGACCATTAATTATTATTAAAATCTTATATTTTTTTTAAAGTCATTATCCCTTTTCCCCAAACATTTTCTTTCAAACTAATTGCAAGCCTAAAAAACAGACTTCATTAAATTTAATTAATGTTTGAAATTCAAACAAGTCTTAAGAAATGTTTTTTTGTTACATTAATAAATTATCGTAATTAAATTGTAAATGATTTTAATGAATAAGTTTTTTTTTTGTGCAAATGTAACAAATATAAATTACTGCCTGATAATACACCAAACCTAAAGATTGTTTATTTGTAACAATAAATTACTACATTGAACTGTTGATGTAACTGAACTTTGGTAAGTTGTTAAATAATATTTGAAATTTTTTATTGAAATGTTAATGGTATTTAACACTTAAGCTACTGAAGTGTCATTTCGACACCTCAGAAACTTAATTATTTTTAATATAAAATAGATAATTGACACCAATAGCTTCTTTTGTGTCCCCAGCAAAAATAATGCGAAGTAGTTCAAAAGAAACAACATTTTCATTACACACAAAGTAGCGACTACTACTGATTTTTCTGATCTAATGCTGGTCTGTTAGATCAGTTCCTAAACTTAGCATATAATGTCATCATATAGAAGGCTAACTAGTAGAAATGTCACGAATGTTCGGTTAATATTCGGTATTTGGCATATTCGATTGGAACGGGGAGTTTGTGTCTTTTAACAACTATTTTCTTTAATCTAGATGTTGCTTTGAATTAGTGTTTTTTTTAACTTTTAAATTTAAAAAACAATGATTACAAAATATTAGACTTAACAATAGTTTTCGTTTTTTTCAGTTGAACGAAAAACTATTATTTCGCTTTGTTTTTAAAGTTGGAAAGCTGTTTAAAAGTTTTTTTAATTATAACATTATAAGCACTCCTACAGATCCATATTATCACTCGGTAAATAAGATGTGACTTGGCATCGCACCTTAACCAATAATTAAAACTAACACATTAAGTTCTATGAAAAAGAACACCCAAAAACACGATCTTTCATAACCTTACATATGGTACTTTTAATAAAGTGAAGTTTGAGGAATTTGCATTACCTCCGTCCTATGACAACCCCATGTTCAAATCATGGGTGTTTCACCTCAATCTGCATCACATCTGAATCAGTATATGTGATGATTTTACTACATCTTTTTCCACTCTTTTTTCGCTGGCGTCATTATTGAGGGTAATGTGGCAAGCAGTCAGGCCAACAAAAATTATACCAAAAAAACTCATTTTTTAGGTATCAATTTCATAGATTGATTTTAATTTCCTTCGTTAACTATATAAATGAAGTGAACATTTTTGGAATTATTTTTGATAAAGTTCGATTTTTTTCACTACCCCATTCTCCCCTATATAAATATGTAATTATAGGATTTCGAAACAATATTTTTTTAATTTTATTAAAAAGGTTATTTCTACATGTTTTAAATTAAAAGCAGATAACGGAACATAGGGGAAATTGGGAAATTATAATTTTCTCAAATGTTGGGAATTTCAGAAGAGAATATACCGTAAAACTGTTATTGCAATAATTTTCAAAAAGTAATCTTTAAGACGGCACTGCTACACTAAGAACATCTTTTGTGCCACAATTGTGGGTAAAGTGGGAAACAGATGAGGCTAAAAAATTTATGCCAAGAATACTTTTTTTTACCTATTCGTTTTAAAGAGTGGTTCGTGGTATCACTTGCTGCAATACATACAATACATTTCTTAAAAAGTTACTAGTAGTTTATCGATTAAGCTCGTTTTCCCCATAACCCAAGTCTCCCCTATATAATGGTTTTTATATGATTTAAACTATTTGATAATGGAACATAGGGGAAATTGGGAAATCTTAATTTTCTCAAATGTTGGGAATTTCAAAAAAGAATATATCGTAAAACTGTTGTTGCAATAATTTTCAAAAAGTAATCTTTAAGACGGCACTGCTACAGTAAGTGCCACAATTGTGGGTAAAGTAGGAAACAGATCAGGCTAAAAAAGTTACGCCAAGAATACTTTTTTTACCTATTCGTTTTAAACAGTGGTTCGTGGTTTCACTTCCTGCTTCAACACAATAAATTTCTTAAAAAGTTGCTAGTAGTTTATCGATTAAGCACGTTTTTTCCCATAACCCAATTCTCCCCTATATAATATATATATATGATTTGATTTAAAAAATTTAAATTTAAAAAATATAACTTTACATTTTTCCTCATAACTTTTATAGACGTCAACCGATTTTGCTCAACCTCGCATTTATACTGGCGGAGTTTTTCACGTATCATGCTGATCAAGAATGTATACAGTTTTTGGGGCCCTACACTCAGGAAACTTATGCTGTAAATATTTGTAGTTGTTCGAGTAGTTATACAATATCTTTATTTTTAAGTGAAAAAACAGTCATTTGTAGAAGAAATTTCAGTTTTGACTACATTTGTAGTTTATTTTAAAAAAGAAAACAAACCACATCAAATAACTGTATTATGATTGTACATTCATTATATACAGTATTTTGTTTTTATTTAAAAAAGTCGAATAGTAAGTTTTTTTTACTACATTTGTGGTTTATTTTTACTACATTTGTGGTTAATTTTTACTACATTTGTGGTTTGTTTTATGAACAGTCCAAAGCTAATGAAAATGTTAGTTAAATTTAATGAAATGTATGTTGTCCTTTTTTCAAGTGAAATTTCATTTGTTTTCAACTACATTTGCGGTAAAGACCACTTTACCTACATAATATTCTATAGAATTTTTTCGATTTTCGATAAGTGCAAATAAAATTATATATTAATTCCGGCACAGTGGGAAGGAGGGTATAAACAAAGTTGGGCTAATTCAAAAGATATAAAAAAAAACTTTACTATTTTTTAAATTCCTTTTAAAAAATAGCATTTTTAAAAAAGCTTACAAATAGCATTTTTAAAATTTTCTTTAAAGTTGGGCATTATATTGTATTTGGCAGCTCATTTAGTTCACTTTCATTATTGAACAAGTTCTTTTAAATTTTTCATAAAATTATATTAATTAGTCAATGGTTTGTTTGACAATTTTGAATATAATGAACGAAAATATTTGAATATATTAAAATGATCAAAGAATAGATCATCAATACAACACCAGACGACGCGCAGGACATTGCAAACCAAATATATTCAAAAACAATTATGGAAAGAGAACACTATGAGTTTAATTGCCAAATATTATCAACAGCTTGTCAATAGATATATTATGTGTTATAATGAAGCACAAACGAAAAACAGAAATCAGAAAGTATTACTTAAGTTTGCAATGAAATTGTTGATTTAAAAAAAATAAAAACGTTTTTTTATAGGAAAATCAAATTTTTTAATTGTATTAATTTTTTATTTTTTTCTAATAATTTAGTACGAGTAGAATACATATCGCTCATTTACTTCAATAATGTCATAACTCAAAAATTTTGATTTTCTAGAAAACGAGTTTAAAGTTTTCAATTTACTCCCACCTTGAAGAATAAAATAACGAAATAATTTCTCTCAAGAGGTGAGTATACAAGATATCAATACGATTTTTTTACACAATATGATACGGGATATAACGAATAATTCTGCGTCATTAACTCAAAAATCATGTTTTTTGAGTTATGACGTTCTTGAAGTAAATGATATATACTTTTTTCTGACCTACCTGGGTGTTAATTTGTGCATAAAATGTAAAACTAAAAGAAATTTAATTTACAAATATGAGAAACCATATTGTACCATAGATCGAAAATAAAGTATGCTATTGAAATCAGCGTTGCTAAACCATAAATAATTGGTGGTCGTACCCTCATTAATTTTTAAAGTAATGATTTTGTACTAATGTGTTATTTGTAATTCTCATTAAGTTTACATTATATTTTTTATAATATAAACTTCATTTAATATTTTTTCTTTAAACAGAATGTTTTTGAAACCAGCTTAAAAAAAAATCCTCCCCAGCATCTCATTTTAATAACAAGTTAAATTAATTCAGTTTTTTTATTTTTTATTATAATGGAAAAAAAGTCTAAACTTTTCTTTATATTGAATTGAAACAAAAGATTTGCAAAAAAAACTACCATTTCTTTGTATAAATTTTAAATTGAAAAAAACGTCCTAAGTTGGCTAAAATTATTTAACCACCATTAAAATACGGCCACTATTAAGTTGAGATGTTAGATGGCATTTAACTAAACCAGTAGTTTATACTTTTATACACTCAAAAAAAAAATTTGTTGATAATTTTGTTAAACGTCTACTTAAAATATTTAACTAACTTTCTGTAATTTTTTGTTGACATCGCGTTTTTAGCTAAAATTTCAGTTAAATGCTTTTACCAAAAGAACTAATTTTTAACTAATGTTTAACTAATTTACATTGGTACCAAAATTGTGCAGATAAACACATTAATAGCAGGTAGAGAAAAACAAAATGCAAGCGAGATTAATTTCGTTCATTTAATTTTTTCTTTTGTATACTACACATCAAGCAAATGCCACTCATGTGCTTATAAAAATTGTGAATATTAAAAAAATATAAACAAAACGATAAATAAATTATATAAACTAATTTAAAAAAATCACTAAATGAATGATATTTTGATAAATTTGGAAATTGAAGATTCAGGCAAAAATAAAATACGCTTGGGTGCTGCTGTACAAAACAATATTTTGATAAATTGAGGATGCAGGCAAAAATAAAATATAAACCACGCTTTAGTACGACTGTACAAAACAATAAATGTTAGTACTAGGTAATTGTTTTTAAAAGAAAAAGGGTTTTTTCTGATATTTAGTGATATTTTTAATATTTATTTTTTGTATTTTAGAATTATCTTCATTTGAAAATTGGTACTATCTTCATTTATCAATTAATGTTGGGATTATTGTTAAACTAGGCCTACAAGTTATATGGTAAGAAAAATAATTTTGGCATGCTAAATACGAATATTTAAAAATTTTTGAAATCGTAATAACGGATTTCGATATATTTTGCCACTTGATTCCATTCTAAAATTTTTTTTAAAAATTATGCCAATTTTTTTTATTTTTGCACTAGCAATGTAGACTAAACTACTTTTCATTGGAGCATAATAATGGCAATTTTGGTTGAAGGATAATTTGTAAATTTACCTACAAATATATCGAAAAAACAGAAAATGTATATAGTAAAATTTTTATGCTTTTCACATAATTATTGAAGGAATTATTACTTTAACTTCTGATTTTCATTAATTAATGCTCTGATTGTTGTAGCATTAGATCCAATAGTTTCGTGGTTTGAAATTTAACATAAATCGCATTTCTTAACCCTTGGCGACCTGCGCACAAAATCTCTGATATATGGAAAAAATTCAAATTAATTTTAAAAATATATTTCGACTTTCATCAACCCTAATTTCAGACATAATTATTATCAAATGAAAACATGTTTTGTGTAGTATTTGAGTGCAAAAACAAAAAACTCTATGATAATTTTTAAAAAGTTTCTAGAATAGAGGAAAAGTTTCTAGAATAGAGGAAAATCAAATCGCAATATCTCGAAAATTTCAAAATATTCAGCTTGCCGAAATTAATAATTAATAATAATAATAATTTAATAAAAAAATTCAAAATCGAAAACTTTGGTAGGGGGCGCCACTGGTTAAAGCTATCCGATTTTACTCAAACTTCTTTATTACAATAATCTGAACAATAAATTGAAAATTTTCAAAAAATGTTTTTCTTCATACAAGAAAATGCTGCTCAAATAAATGAAATTATTATGTTTTGTTCTTAATGTTATTCATAAAATATTTTGTTTATTTACAGATTTTTTATTTTATTGCATTATGTTAACGACGAGGAAGTCCTCACATTTTTAAACAATCACAAAAACAAATAGATTTAAATTTCAGCAAAATAAATTAACTAAAGTAAATATTGTATACTAAGTTTTTCATTTTTTTTTTTAATGTACTAAGCTCTAACAAAAAAATGTTGTTGATTTCAACAAGTCGATTTTAGTTTGCATTGAACTAAGTGCCTGCAAACAATTTTGCTGAATTTTGTAATTTTTTGCTAAAAATCAGCTCACTGATGTTCGGCAAAACATTTTTGCAGATATCAGCAATTTTCCTCCCAGCAAAAATTTTGCTGACTCAACTAACTTTTTTTGCTAACTTTACGGACATTATTTTTTGAGTGTACTCCGCCACTCTTCTCAGGCTCTATGCAGAGCCGCACAAACCAAACAAATAAAGTAACTAATAGAAAGAAAAAAAAAGCAGTGGAAACTTTTTTCCCCATAATCTCTGGAATAGAAATAATGTTGCCTTTACGTACAGGAAGTAAAACTATGTTTTAAAGATATCGTTGTCGTACATTTTTAGAGAAATTGTTTTTGCTTTTAAACTTTGAACTATGCTGTGTTTAAGGCAATGGACAAAAAAATTATACCGAAAAAAATAACAGAGATAAAACAGGTCAGGATATATGAAAGAAATAAAACCTTATACAAATAAAATATACTAGAGAAAATGAATGATTTCCATTTTATTTTTTTTAAAGAAAAAAAAACCCCCCTTCATTGCACCTGTGAGAAGGAGAGGTTACAAAATACAGCCAAAGATTAAAAAAAAGTTTTAAATTAGCTGGTTTAGTTTGGATTGGCTGTTGATGGAAAAAAATTACTTTTAAGAGACTTTTATTAAAATAAATGTAAAATTTTTAAAATGAATTGTGAGAAAGAAAGAAAATGTTTCAGTAAAAGTATGTAAGAATGAAATCTTTTTCAATGAAAACGGTTTATTATTTCCACTTTTAAATGAGGTAAATACGAGGGCGAATCCAAAATTAGCCGACCTAACAAATTTTTTTATTTCACAACATAATTTCCTTTTAGCACGATACACTTTTCCCGGCGATATTTTCAAGCTTCGATACCCTGTCCATCAACTGCAGATTCCACCTTTTCATTGTTGGCAAAGCATTTACCACGGAGCCATTTTTTCCACTTTGGAAATATAAAATAATCCGAGGGAGCTAAATCTGGCTAATAAGGTGCGCGATGAAGCAGTTCGAACTTTAATACATTCATTTTGTCCATCATCTTCACGACGCTGTTTTTGTTCTATTGTGAGCAAACGCGGCACTCATCTTAGGCACAGCTTTCTTTTTGAAATGTCTTTTCAATACAGTTTTATGGACCACTACTTTTCCAAAATATAATCTACCTCGGCTTTAATATAGGTTGGACTGAGACCTTTTAAATGAAAGTATTAAATTACATAACGTACAATTACATAAATTGAGTTAGTAATGAATTATATATTGCAAAAATTCTCTTTCCAGTTCTCGATATCTTGTACACACAGAGAAATAAAGTGGCAACCGAAATAAAAGGTGTATATTAATGGTAACAACTTATAAATTCAGTTAGCACAACGATATTTACATTAGATTTCTGAATATTATGGGTCTAATAACTAAAATTTAGTTGAATTAACCGATTAGATTAGATTAGACTAGATTGGCACTATGCACCGCGACCAGAAGTTGGTATTTTGTGCTGCCAACGAATACACCCTATAGGTTCAGGCTACCTACGAAACCAACTATTCTACCAGGTAAACAATTCCAAACGTCCGATGGCGTTACTATTCGACCACCAAAATAACGCACCCTCCTGTCGGAGAGCCTCGGACATTTGCAGAGAACATGCTCTGAGGTCTCGGGTTCTAATTCACAAAACCTGCACGTATCCGTAGATGATCGTCCCATCTTGTACAATTGATACCTAAGGCCACAGTGTCCCGTGAGGTAACCCGCCACGGTCCTTAGTTCGCCCCTCGTCATAGACAAGAGTTTCCGCGACCTCTCCCCAGAGGGAGATATAAATTAACCGAACATTGTTGTGAAAACTAATGTTCAGTGTTACCAACCGACTGAAATTCCAAATAACCGAATTTGAGTCGTAGTAACCGAATTTCAGTTGGCAAATGGCAAAAATTTTCTCTGTGTGTTCCATATCTAAGATATTTAATATCAAATTTTGACCTATATCTTCAACTTTAAAGTTTAATATACATGGTTTTGATGCATACGCCAATTTTTGGGATATGCAGTAAATTTTGTGTTCAAATTTTAACCAAATTGCTTGGTATTTAAATACTTGCTTTGCTGCAATTGATATTTGTGGCACACAAAAATTGCAAAATCGTCTTCATTATTGTTCTGCTGCATTTCAACAACTTTTCAATTAAAAAAAAAACTTAGTAAATTATGGATATCCTTTTTCATTTAATATTTGTTCAACTAATTTCCAAAATTATTTAGTTTTGATTCTTAAACTTATAAAACAAAACTTATAAAATAAAAATTTTTCTCTAAACTACTTTGCATTTTTTTCATATGCTCTTATCCATGATTCTTAACAAATTCTTAAACATTAAATAGAAAGTTGTGTGGATGTGAAAAGTAGAAGTTGCTGTTAAAGAAATCACATATAATTAGAAATGTGCTGAGATATAAGAAAAAGTTTTGGATTTTCTCTATAATTAAAGAAATATGATTTAATTAAATAAATATTTGCAAAATAATGAAAGAGTAGTTCAAAATGAGAAAAGAAATTTTTAGGATTCCAGAAGAGTTGGTTTTAATGATTAGATTTTCACAAATTTCTATAGATGGCATAAATGACCATAGATTACAATAACTAGGACACAGACTTAAAGATTGAAATATTTGACTGAAATTCGCAAAGAAATGATAACATATTCCTTAAATATATATTTATAGGTAAAATTATGTTAAAATAATATTAATTAAACCATTTTGTTATTCAACAAAGTGTTGTAGAAATAAGCATTCACCCATATAAACTCTATGGAAAATTCTTCCACCATACCGATCAATTTATATGGATTAGACCTGTCACCTGGCGTTGTCATAGGAGGGTTAAATTAAACTCTTTTGATATGTCACAGATAAGCCTAGTACATGTGACAGAACTATCTTTAACGTAATAATTGCTGAATTGTTAAATGCAGGCAGCTCTAAGTTTGAAATCCCGATTTCCGAGAAATTTCAAAAACTGTGAAAATTTGTATTATTGTACGTAATATTTTATAAACATAAATAATAAATTTGCCGTGTTAAGCATGTTTTTTTTTTTGGGACAACAAAATTTTATTGAATTTATCGTCAGAACTTAAAATCATTCAAGAATACAATGGTAAGGCAAAAAAGGAATCGAAGTCGAATTTGCCTTTGCCGAAGTTTCTTAAAAGGCCAAACGGTTCCTTCTAGAAGAGCAATCAGCAAACTATTGAACTTCTATCGGATACTCACTTTCTGGACTGCAGAGACGCGATCCGTAATTAAGATAAGCGAGCACATTGAATGAATGATATATGAATGCGAAATTGTTTGGGCGATACGATCTTTCAATCACTAGAAATCAGTGGTACCTTATTACTTTAGTATATCCAAAGACTACCGGAGCTCTTCCGGTAGTCTTTGGATATGCTTAAGCCATGGATACTTCGTATATTTAGTGGTAGCCTAGTATTAGAGTATATACCCTCGGAATAGAGGGTGCTCAGTAGGGTGACCCATTTTGCCCACTAGCTGAAGTTTGATGGGTGCTCTTAAAAATTGTGATAGAGGGCGTGATTAAACCATTATTATTGGTAGGATCTATCAAAAGTTATTCATCTTTATGTTACTAGCTTTTTTGAACTTTGTAGTCCTTTTGTGCAAACTTTGGACATTTTGACCTTATGAGGATTATTTTCTTTGCCACTCTTGTATTTTACATAGTTTGTTTTTAGCTAAAAATTATAAATATACGGGGTTTGCGTCGCAAGTTCTTCCCATCGTCGTAGGACGTTGACATTTGGCAAATGTATGTAAAATTACGCCGTTTATTAAATAGGTCACCCTAGTGTTCAGGCTGGACTTTATACCCAAAACGGGAAAGATAAACCATACTGCTTGGGCTACAGACTTATTAGTCTAGGTGAATAGTATCAGGAGAGCCCAACATATATGCCACAAAAGAAGGTCCAGACCTTTCTGGAGAGAGGATGACGGCACAATTCAGAAAGAATTGATTATGTGTTGGAATCGGTAGAAACCGAATTTAGTTGTTCACCAGAAAATACACTCTAGATGAGTTTTGATCTTTCTTAACTAGATAAAGTCCACTCTCTAGCTTTAAAAGAAAGCAAAGTTCCTGGAGTTAAAATGGAATTTACGTTTCTGGAATAGCTTGGGCCTAGAAGAAACCATTTAGCATGTACTCGGCGACCCATGGATCTCTTTTCAGCTTCCACACGAAGTCCATTCAATACACAAAGGATTAATGGAAATCTTACTTTGATTATATATATATCAGTTTTTTCTATATTTGTTAGAGGCTTTTTAGAAAATTTCTAATTTTTGTGCTGAAGGTTCTGGAGTTTAAAATAAATCGTAGACATAGACTACCATCTTGTTTTATAGAGTACTCCTTTACAAAAACTTTTACTGTATGCAAAAAAATTCTGTGTATAAAACTTTGTCACACACAAAAAATGCATTTAAAAGTAAATATTCCTTTACAGAATATGTACAAAATTTATGCATGCTCATACTTTTGGTATGTAATTTTTTTCCTTCCTTCTTTAGTTGAAGTAGTTGCACATATTTTATTACTTTAATACACTAAATGCAACATACACTTGCAAACACATGTACAATTTTAAAATTAAGTTGAAGTAAATCTGTTTTTTTTTTTTTTTTGCATTTATAAAAGTAGTTTGTACAAAATCTGCAAGGGCTAACAAGGGGAGTCTCCCGATGGGTTCTCTCCGATCTTAATGAAATTTTGTTATGTGACAAAGAAAGAAAAAATGCACGCAAGACCCAATGTGGCTGGTTGACCCATAGGGACGTGGGTCCATCAATGTCATCTGTGTGCATGGGTGGTATCAATATTGAGGAATCAGAGGCTCTTGATGTTCTAGGCATGAGTATCCAATGTAATTGTCCGCTGGACAAATAACTTTATTTAAGTGCCGTAAGAAGCATTCAAATGTCTTGGCTTTCTTAACTGGTACAAGAATTACTTTACTTAATCTGATCTCCTTACAATTTATACCACCTATATGTGGCCGAAGATGGAATTCAACTCCCATATATGGGCCGGGGGTTCCAATGTCTATTTTGGAGCTTTGGTACCGTGCACAAAGGAGGGCGTTGGCGCTCATTAATGACATTATGGTATCCAGCTCTATTGATTGGTTAGAGCATCGTCGGAATGTGGGTTGTATGTCATGGTTGTATCGATACTACCATGGTAAGTGTTCTACTGAGATAAGTGATCTTGTTCGTACCACACGTTTATCCAGTAGATATCATCCGTTTGTGGTCGATAGTCATTAGTCCAACCACTCGTATGTGGAAAAACCTCCCCGCAGACGCCTTTCGTGACACTTACAATTTAGAGAAATTCAATTCAAATATCCATAGACATTCCTCCTCCGTTAGCTCTCATTAATGACATTTTACTGAGATAAGTGAACTTATTCCAGGAGCCCGTGTTTTTGTCCGTAACACACGTTTATCCAGTAGATCTCATCCGGTGGTAATCGATAGTCCAGTGGATCGCACAACGCTTCGTTCATTAGTCGAACCACCCGTATTTGATACAAACTCCCCTTAGACCTCTTTCCTGACATTTACAATTTAGAGAAAAATTCAACTCAAATATCCATAGACACTATTCCCTATTTCCTCCTCCCCATAACCTATTTCCTTATTTCAACACAATGCACTGCATTAGTAGGGGTCATCCCCTAAATGTTGTTCTATAGTCAAAAAAAAATATTGGTATAAAAATTTTTGTTTTCTCGACTACATTAAAACTGCGTTCAAAATATAATAGTTTCATTAGTTTCAGACATGTTTCAATACAAAAATTTATTAACTTTGTACCCAAATTTTAACCCTTACAGGTGAGATTGGCCTGCTAAGAAAAAAACGTATCTCTTATTTTTTGTTTTCTTTATCACATATCCGACTATCATTATGCTCGGAGAGAACCCTTCGGTAGCCTCCCCTTGTAGGTATTAAATTTTAAAATAGAGATAGTTTTTACTGTTAAGAGAGACAATAATGAGATATCAAATAATGAGATATCAAAAGACTTTACATCTTTCAGAAGAATACAAGATATATTTCATGAAATTCTATGGATGAATTTCAAAGTTATGGCCAATTATGTTTTAAAAACTACATGAATAAGTATTAAAAATTCAAGTTGTTATTACTCTAACTTTGTAATAGTTCTTGCAACTTTGGAATCGAATCGTTTTGGCGTTTGAGTTGAGTTTTTGTTTGGCAATTTAATTTTTTACATACCACCACATACATTGTTGTTTCATATGCAGCCGCTTCTGTTAAAACGCCACAAAGTCTATGTAAGTAACAGAATGTGGTAGTTTTGGTGTTTTTTTTTTAAATTTCTTTTACAAAAACATCTCTTCATTTTAGTAGAAAATAACATACATCTTTTTTAGGTTTTTTGTTGGTGTTTTCTGTTCTATTTTGTGTAATAAATGTTATAAATTTTTAAACAATCACTAACCTAAATTTTTCGTTTTTTTAACAAATAAGAGAGATAAAATGGGTGTTTCTAAATCTTAACATTATAAAATTCAAAAATGGATTTTAGTAAAAAAAAAATGTAAACTATAACTCTAACAAGAAAGAAAAGGTAAAATTAAAGAAAATTCATGGATAAATATTAAAGTTATGGCAAATTATGCAGCAAAAAATATATCACTTTACAAAAAAATATATTACTCATACGTTATCAGCAGGGACCGGAAGTTTAAACACATGCATGTTTTTTTTTTCAAGTCTGAGAACAGTGTTAACGAAATATATTTGCGAATCAAAGAGTTTGCTTTATAATGGCATCGATTTGTTAGTATTTTTATTGAAAAACTTATAAAACTGTAAAAAATATTACTTGAGCCAGAGTTAAAATAATAGCACATTTTTGGTCTTCAAAGTTTAGTAACGTCATGATGCTTGTTAGGAAAACAAACCCTAGCCACATGTTTGATTACTAAGAAGACCAGAATGAAGCAAATACGTTTTTTGTTAAAGCTCTGCCTATTATGGAGGATCTAGCTTTTCTAAAACTTCGGGTTCTGATGAGATTTTTAGCCAGATCGATTGATACTAGTAACTTAGCTAATATGTTTGATTTGCTTAATATTTTAAAAAATACGGAGGTTGAAAGCTTGTTATAAATTAAAAATAACATTAAAATAATCTCGATGTATATAAAACAAAAAAACTAATAAAACTTTAACAAAAGTTTTAATTAGAGAGGATTTGTAAATTCATATGGATTTAAATTTTTTGAAAATTTGCTATTCAAAAACACTAATCAATTTAAACACTAATTTTTTTCGATTTTACTTCATTTTCTAACAATACCTTTATATACCTTTAGAGAGTTTTTTAATTTAGGTTCTCTTTAGAGTACATTCTCGCTAATGTGGATCTTTTGAATTGTTTTGAATATTGTTATATAACCTTTTTATATTAGTTGTCCTATAATCGGATGTATTTGAATTTGGAATATTATATTTAGTTTTTTTATATACCCCATAAACCAATGTAGCACCACATTAGCGAACATTCCCTTATATATAAATTGTTGGAGACCAATTTTTTCGTTTTACCTTAATGTATCTTTTTTTCTACGAAAATAATAGTTATTTGGATAACTATTATTTGGATAAAAAAATATTGGGAATGTATCATATAAGAATTTTATGTGAATACGGATGTCAGAACAGCACCGTAAAAAAAATATTTTTTCTTGTACATTTCGTTAAATAAGTCCATATATTTACAACAAAAATGCGTTATAATTAAGAAAATCCATGAATAAATTCAAAATTTGTACACAGAAAAAATGACCAACCTTAAATATCTAATTGAAGATTTGATTTGAAATAAATTTGTTTCTAAACAAATATTTAATTAAATCAATTAATATTTTAATTGACTTTTAAATATATAAATACATAATTTATTTTAGACGTAATTCTCAAAATATTTTATTATATATTTATAAATTAATATATTTATTAACTAGAAAATTTTCAGTATAAATTACCAAATGCAGTTTAAGTTTACAAATAAAACATGCACACACAAAACACACATACCAATGTATCGTTCACACACTTTTTTTGTCAGTATCATATTTTTTTGTAGAAGTTATTTATAACTTTTTTTCCTTTTTAATTTTCAATAAAAGTTTTAATTGATATAATCATTGCCGTGATAGGTGCAAAATCAATTAAAATATTAATTGATTCAATAAACTTTTTAATTAAAACCCGTTTTCAGTTTTTTTGTGTAGCAAATTATGTACATCATGCTAAATTTCAGAATGCAACAAAATTTGTTAAAATTCACAAATTGTCAGTTGATAATGTCGAAATCTAAAAAATTATCCATTCAAATAAATTCTGTAATAAATTTTAATATTATTAATTAAAGAATTTTTAATTTAAACAGGTTTTACTGCAGGCTGAAAATTAAAAGTATTTAGAATGAGAGTCTTCCGATGGGTTCTATCCGATCTTAATAAAAGTCGGATAGAAAAGAAAAAAATATAAGGGAACATTATTTTTAGCGGCCTAATCTGGCGTTTAATGGCTAAAAGCTAAGATAACCAACCATTTTTTTTTTAATTTTGTGGAAAAATATTCTGGTTTTTGACCATTTTTAAAATTGTCATTTGGCAACCCTGACATTATAAGTTTTTGAAGTGCAGTTGTATTTTAACAAAAACTACCCAGGCAGAGAAATCTTGGCAGTTACCAGATTGATAATAGCTCCAAAAATAAAAGTGGTTTGCCAGTAATTTTTTTTTTCTATTGTTGGCCATTTCTAGCCACTATTAATGTTTTGTGTGAAAACGAAGGAACTAATGGGATATTTTTGACTTTTTTGTTTTTGAAAATTGATGATCCAATCGGTCAGATTTTCAAAAAGTATATAAAATCGATGAACTAAGTTATATTACAGTAATAAATTTTGAGTTTTTTATCATCAGCATAACAGAAATTATGCTTTTTAACATTTTTGAATAATTTTTGGAAAAACTTCAAAAAAACTTCATCTTTTTAAATAAATATTTGGCAACTCTGGATAAAAGTTTTGTAAAATTTTTCTAAGACGGATTGTAGTCAAGGTGTTAGATTAATTTATGTTTTTTAAACCAATGAATTATATTCATCTGCTACAAAAATATAGCCATTTAAAAGGATAGGCGGTGAAGCGGAACTCTATGCTTAATATGAGTAATGGAATAAGGTTGCTTAACTTAATTAGCTATAACTTTTAAATTTATCCATGGATTTTCTTAAAATATAACATATTTTTCCATACAGATATGGGCTTTATTTTCACAAAATTTACAAGCACAATTTTATAATCTTCATTATTTTGTTAAGCTTCATTTTCATATTATTTTCTAAACATACATTTTAATTAATTACTTAGATTTTCGCGAAGAAACAATTGATTGGCATGTTCTAAAATTAATCGCGTGTAATGTAATGTAAACTTATTTCTCTTAAGAGCACATACATCTAAATATGTTATTTTAATAATAAATTAAAAACTAAGAAAGAAAATTAATTATAGCAGTGATTTTTCTAAAAAGATTCTAGGTATGTATGACGTGGGAAACGTAACGCTAAGACAAGATAAACAAATTTGTTTTCATAGCAAATTTAACTTCCGTTTTTTTTTTTTTGCAAGTTTTCGCAAAAAAAAAAACAAAATATAACACTTTATTTAATTATTTTTGAACATAAAAAATAACAGTAGAAAACAGAGATATACATTAAACTACATCTCAAGATGAACATAAAGGTGTCCCGTTAAACAAAAATTTTGAGTAATAGCACTCAAATGCTGCATATTGAAAGGCTGAATACGGAATATATAATATTTTTTTTTTTTTTAGGGTACTTTTAGATTCCGACACGCGATTTAAGATGTCACAAATTGTATGTTTTGTCCAAAAAATGTTGTGTTACTTTTTATCGAAATAGGGCTCATAAGTGTCGTTATTATGAGAAAGATATTTATACATTTTTTTAGAACAGATTTGGTCCATCGGAAGATTTTTAAGTTTTCAGCATACATATGATAATTGTAATTATTTTGATTTTTTTTCACAAAAACACTTAACAAAGTGCCGTATAAGAGTTATTTGAGTGCTCTTATACGAAATTAAACAAAAGACTTCGTTACTATGTACTAAATGAAACGGTGGACAAAAACTGTTCTAAAAAAGTACAAATATTTGTTATCATAATAGGCTCTGAATAACGAAACTTTTAAGCAACTGTTTATTTAACAAATGGCCCGATGACAAAAGTTTAAATATAGTCACATATAGCTTGATATAAATGTATATAATTATATATGTGGTCATATGTGGTCATGTGTAACGATATATATTTACATCTCATGCTTATTTTTACTAAAAAAATTTTAATACAGCGATATCTCAATATATCGTTATATCTCATGTTATATATAAATTGATCTTTTTTATCACCTGATATAGCTGAGATCATATATACTTCTAAATATAATTATACATACAATATAAGAAATAAACCTGTAAAATAGCAAAAAAGGTACTAAAAATTATCTAAAAATTACCTTACAGAAAAAACTGCTAAAATTAGCAGATGTTTTTTTTTACTAAATATTGATAATATACGAAAAGTAAAAATAAATCTGTTGAATTTAAAAATATTTAGTTATATTTGAGCTAAATTTTAGTTAATTGAAAGTAACAAAATAATCTGCTAAAATCAGCAAAAACATTTACTAAATATTAGTAGACAAAAAAAAGCCAATAAAAAAAGTAGAAATTTTAAACTTTTTTTTAATGCAAAATCAGCAATCTACAATTTTTTAGCAACAATTTCTGTTGATTTTAGCAAAATTAACTGTTATTTGCATTCTACTAAATTTGATGCAAATATAGCAAAAATGTTGTTATATTTACTAAATATTTAGTAAAAGTTTTTGCTGATTTTACATAGTAGTTTTACATAAAAATTCACATCGAATATAACTAAAATTTTGTAAAGTTAACAGATTTATTTTTGCTGTTCTTATTTTATTAATATTTAGCAAACAAATGTTGATAACTTTAGCATTTTTTTCTGCTAGGTCATTTTTAATTAATTTTTAGTATCTTTTTCTGCTATTTTTACAGGGTTATTCCATCAGCGTAAGTATATATGATACAATAAAACCAAACAAATTTTATCACTTTTATATATAAAAATATAATGACATCACATATAACTTCTATATTAATATATGTGTTAAAATTAAAAAGAAAAACTCTATTACTTTTATATATATTTATATATAAACATTCAAGGTAAAAATTAACAAAAAAAATTAAATTTTATATATAATTATCAGAAAAGACAAAAAAGCTAAATTCAATGTATTTAAAGCAATAAAATAAAAAATTGTAAAACAAGTAAAAAATTTAGAAAATCTAATAGAATAAATAATATTTCATGAGTATCAAAAGACCTTCAAATCAGAAAATCTTAAAAAAGCAATGAAAAGCACAAAAATCGTAAGAAGACAAAATGTTATTGCTCAAAATCGGAAAATCCAAATAAAGCTAAAAAACATAAATAATTTTAAAATTTGTCTTTGATAATTATAAAGGGGCCGACATCTAACTTTTTTTTTCAACTAGTGCTTATTTCGTGAATGGTAACACTTAGCTCATGCCTGATTTGACAGATAATTAGTTTTATCCTTCCGCTGAACGAATATGGTCCGTATGTTCGTTATCTTGTGAAAAAAGTGAAAGAAACTGGCATCCTCATCGATAAACCAAAGCGTGAAAAGCCAAAAAAAAGTGCGTACACCCGAGAATATTGCTGCTGTGGCAGAAAGTGTGCGTGAAGCGCCATCAACATCAATTCACCGTCGTTCTCAACAATTGAACATTTCGGATACATCATCGAGACGAATTTTGCTTAAAGACCTTGGTATGACGCCTTACAAAGTCCAATTGGTTCAGGAGTTAAAAATAAAAGTTATTTGGCTGACCCTTTATATAAATATGCGTATATGGTATGGCATCATATATTAGTCAAATTGAAATCACGTCTAAATTTTGAATCCATTGATTTATATTTAAATTTTCATTATTATTTGGAATTTATTTGGAAAATTATACATAACTTGATCAAATTAGATAGACCCATTTTTCGGATCAAATTATATGAGATGAGATCACATGGGATCTCATGAGATAAGCTTATGTATGGCATTTTTCGGTTCAACGATATGATGTGATAATGAATTACATATATATGACTATATAGCATTATATATACGTATATCGGAACGTTTTTCATCTTATGTACCACTTTTGATATCTTAAGACGTGTGTCGGAAACTAAAAGTACCCTCCAAAAAAAAATTCCTTACATTTTTCGTAGTATGCTCTTCAATATCCATCATTTGATTGCTATTAAATACTTAAGCGAATTCGTAAAACGCTCTTTGTTGGGACACCCTAATGAACATGCATAAATTTGTTTTAATTAATAGTATCTACTATAAGTAAATCTGAAAAAAAAATAAAAATATTTGCATATGCTAACATGCAAAACATAGATTGGTACATAAAGTATTATTTTTTAAAAAGAAAATTTTAAAATTTAAAATAAAAACATGAAAGTTTTGTAAATACGAAAATTTAATTTATCAATTTCTTTATGACATTTGAAAAAGCAGAAAATATAAATTTGTACGATTTGTAAAGTATTTCGTTTTAATTCCTAATCTACTCTAATTATAAAGAAACATTTTCCATAACGTAATGTCGAAGTTCATTCACAATAATAGCTAATCACAATTGAAATCCCATAGTTGAAAACCCATATGTTTAAACAAGTGAAACTAATGGGAGCATCAGTTAGTTTTATTCAAAACTCACTGCTTTTTTATTCGTTTTTAAGTCTTGCTAAGTTTTTCAATTTGTTTATATTTCTGAAGCATTAAGCTTGAATTTAAATTTTTGTTTGTTTAATAAACATCATCGGAGATTCTAGTGCTACTCATTAGTTAACTATTAATGGTTGTGGCAAAAGAAGTCTGACGACTGACTGCATACGCAATTAACTTTTTTTATCTCTTACACTTTATCCTTAAGCTTATTTATTTTTCAATGTAATTAATGTTGTTATATTTTTCAAAATGTTCTACATTTTATTTTCTTTTAACAACTTTTATTTAACTTGTACACTGTTTCCAATTTAAGACGAAAATTTAGTTTATTAACATATTTTCTGTAAGAAGAAAACAGTTTCGCTACTCTTCTCAATATTCAATATTTAAAAAGTGTAATAATAAAATTCTAAATACAATTTGTTTAAAACTAATGAATCGTAGTACTTGAAACGAAACTGTCAACAAATTTATAGATGTTGCACTTCAGAGCTTCCTAGACGATGTCAAATATTTAAAAACTCTAATTGTGTGTAGTTTTTCAAATATTTTTTTTCAAATATATATAAAACTTTTATGTTAAATAATTTTTAATTATTTTTTTTCAATAAGATCGTTTTTGTAACGTTTTTGAAAATTGTAGTATCCAACCCTGACATTATAATTTTTACATATATTTTTGAATAAAGATTTGTTTACAAAATTATAATAAATTTAAATTTTTTTAAATATTTTTCACAGTCTAAAATTAATATTACGTCAAAGTTTCAACTTTGGTTGTCAAAATTTCCCCTAGAGAGAGCTTTAAGGCAAACAAAAATTAAAAAAATTTCTTAATAAAGCATTGTTCTAAATATCTGCCAAGTTTGGTTGAAACATTTCCAACGGATCTGTGGCGTGTTTTTAATTATAACTAACTTTAGTTAAGGGGAAAAAAAGTTCTATATTTCAACAAAGTTTGGTTAAGAAAATTCCATACGATCTATGGCATGTTCCTATAAATTAAAAAGAGTATTTTTTTAGTAAAACGGTTCATTTTTAGAAAAAAATTGGATAATTTTAGTAAAATATATAGTTTTTAGTTAAAAAAAAAAATTACTGTTTAGTAAAATTGGTATTTTAACTAAAAAATCCAAATTTTGTATGTGGCGCTATGTTCCTCTTGGGAATTATACATTTATTCGATATACCGCATCGTTTGGGGACATTTGCGCACTATGGGGACTGTCGCCAAAGTTTTCATAAATGTAGCGTATAAGTTGAGGACATTTTGTTCGATACAGCGTATACTTAGTGGACAATTTTGGGTGTCCCCATAGAGATGTCCACATATTGTAACTATATGTATATATATATACATTAGGGCGGGTCGATTTAAAAATCACTCAACATTCAAGGAAAATCGTATTCTAGGGATCAAAATAAGAAACTTTGCAGAAGGAACCATACCTCTAAAACGAATTCTGATGTCCCGACTTTTGACCCGTAGGGTAAAATTTTGAAAAAGTCCACTTTGATATTTCAGAAAGTATGAGGAATCTCTCCAATATTATGGGAGCTACTTCTTCTCCGGGAGACGCGCTAGCAGATTAATGCATAAATCATCATTCTAGGTGACCGTTAAGGGATTAAAATTTAAGTTGAAAGAGAGCCTTTTTAACCGTGTTTTTATAGTAAAATGTACAAATCTCGGGATAGAGATATTTCAGAAAGTAGGAGGAGTCTTTCCAAGATTAGGGTCTCTATTTCTTCTCCGGAAGACGCTCTAACAGATGCGTGTATAAATTATATTCGATTGGGGTTGGATTCGATTGGGGCACTCTAAATGGGTCAAAGTGGAATTTTTCAAAATTTGACCCTACGGGTCAAAAGTCGGGACATCAGAATTCGTTTTAGAGGTATGGTTCCTTCGGCAAGTTTTCTTATTTTAATCCGTAGAAACCGATTTTCCTTGAGCGTTGAGCGATTTTTTTTGCATCCATACAAATCGACCCGGCCTAATATACATGTATGTATATACGTATAGTGAAAAGGGGTACTTTTTAGTAAAATTTGTATTATTTTGGAAAATAGGGTAAAAAAGAGTACTATGAAAGTAAGTTTACTTTTTAACGAAAAATGGTACTTTTTTTATAAAATAACACTTTTTTAAAAAAGTTTCCTTTTTGTATAAGGGGTACTTTCATTAATAGAAATAAAAATGAAGTGAGCAAACTAAAATATTATTAAAAAAACTAATTTGAAAATGGTGTAATTATGAAAAACATGAGAAAGCAACATAAAATCTATAAGAATCATCTTAAACTATTTTATATGTTTGTACAATTTGTATGACTTGCTGAGATGAGATGGTAAATATGTGTACCCGTAGTTACTTTGGATAATTCCATAACATACTTACGAGTAAAGTAGAGGTAACTATTTCATGTCATGTCTATTGTTATCTGCCACATACAAAAGACAAACATTTATCTTATTCATAATATGTAGTATTCTACTCTTGAAAGAAAAAATGTTTTATAACGGCCATTCCACGTTATATCGGCCAAAATCAGACCTTGGCACTTTCGATTTAAATTAGATTTTGTACGCACAAACTCTATGGAGCCACTAAGAGATTGCCGTTTTTATCATAATATGTAGTATTCTACTCTTGAAAGAAAAAATGTTTTATAACGGCCATTCCACGTTATATCGGCCAAAATCAGACCTTGGCACTTTCGATTTAAATTAGATTTTGTACGCACAAACTCTATGGAGCCACTAAGAGATTGCCGTTTTTATTTTTTGAAATTCGTAAAAACCATGGCTTTATTCGCGATTTTCGTTTTTGAAAAATACAAAATATCATGATCATTTAAAATGCATTTAAATGGTATATTCCTCTACTTTTATACTGCGGCCTAAATTACTTTGACAAGCCGGTGACAACACAAAATTTAAGTTGTTTCAATACACAATTTTGTTTTATGTGTGAACAACAGATACAAAAATCTTAGATCGTTCATTATTATGTGTTTTGATTTTTGTATATGTCTTACAAGAGTTGTACTTTTAGAATGCCGCGACGTCTACTTCACTCCGCGTATATCTTCCATTCTGGTTGTCGTCCACACTCTTAATTTGCTCTATCAGCACACTTTTCAAGCAAAATAAATTAGTAAAACATTAGAAAATATTAGTAAAACATCAGTTGACTATAGATAAGCGCTGAATAGGTTTAACTGAAGTTTTAGCTGAAAACATAATTTTAGCAAAAAATTTTGCTGAAAAATAATATACTTGATGTACAAGACGTTTTACTAACTTTGCTATTAACTTATTTTTTTTTGGAGAGTACCTCAAATTTAGTAGAATGAAAATAACAGTGTATATTGCTAAAATATATAGAAATTTTTGCTAAAAAATTGTAGATTGCTGATTTCATAAGGGCAGACTCTTATTTGCATTAAAATTTTTTTCACATTTTATAATAATTTTTTTTTTTGTCTACTAATATTTGTTAAATTTGTTTGCTGATTTTACCAGATTATTTTGTTACTTTCAATTAACTAAAATTAAGCTCAAATATAACTAAATAGTTGTACATGCAAAAAATTTATTTTTACTATTCTTATATTACTAATATTTAGTAAAAAAATTTGCTAATTTTAGCAATATTTTATGCAAGTTAATTTCTAGTACAGGTTTATTTCTATAAGTGTAGCAAAAATCCTATATTTTTAAAATATGCACATTTTTTTGAACACAAAAAATGTGCATATTTGTGAAAAATGCATTTAAAAAACAAGTTGCATAAAAAATGCATTTATTTTTGGCACTAAAAAAAATTTATGACTCGAAAAAAGTAGGCGAGAATACCATTAAAATTTAAATGGTGATGATCCGCTGAATAATACAGAAAATACAAATATGTTTACGAACTTACTTACATACGTTTTGCATATTTCTTATTTTTCAATAAAACTAAATCGAGCATAAAACCGTGAATTTTTCGAAATTTGAAAAACTAAAAGCGCTAATCTTTTAGTGGTTCCATAGAGTTTCTGAATACACAATTTAATTGAAATCGGAAGACCCAAGGTCAAAAAACGTACATTTTTGGTCGGTCTTCGATGGAATGCCCGATATGTAAAATATAAAGACTTGTAACGAATTTAAAAGCATAAATTCTTTTGGAAAAAATAGTTTTGTACATTTTTTTTGAGAAAAAAGTTTACGTAGTCAACGTGGTGGAAAATTATTAAAATTTTATTGAAATCTTTTAACAATGTTTGTAAGTTAAAGAATTCATTCCTATAAAATGCTGTTAATTTTTATGTTTTTTTTGTATAAGTTTTATATACATGAAACATTAGGCACAAGTGTTATTGTATATCTGTGAAATGGTAACAACATCATAATCATCATCAGCATCAACATCACTATCTTTAACATCATTATCACTATGATGTTTATCGTTATCACCATCATCATCATTAGTAGTTGTAGTCTGTTACAGAAGCAAAAAGTGCACTTGTTCTACATTTCTATAATTTTTCTTTCTTTAGTACATGTGAGAGTGTGTGTGCTTGTTTGTGTGTGTGTGTGTGTGTATTTGTGCAAAACAATACTACTACAAAAACGCGTTCGAGTATACATTTATGTTGGATTTTCTTTTTTTTTTTAATTTACTGGAAAACTATTTGGTCTTATACTAAATATATGAATTGTATACACTCTACATTAGGGTGGGGCGATTAGTATGGAAGGAAAAAAATCTTAAGGGGTGCTTCGCGTTTCTGATTCTTGGGATTGTACTGAGCAAAAAAGTCTACTAGACCATACGTCTACGGTGAAAATCGAGCTTATGACTTTACGGCAAAGAAGCCCTATTTTGAAATTAAAAATTAACCCCTTAGCCCCACCCACAAATATGATTGATGCATTAATCTGCTAAAGAATCTTCCAAAGTAGAGATTGATACCATACTCTTGGATAAGCTCCTCCTACTTCCTGAGATATGTCCATCCCACACATTGTTACTTTCACAAAATACGGCAAAAAAAGCCATATTTTGAAATTAAAAATTAACCCCTTAAACCCCACCCAAAATGTGATTGATACATTAATCTGCTAGAGAATCTTCCAAAGAAGAGATTGATACCATACTCTTGGATAAGCTCCTCCTACTTCCTGAGATATGTCCATCCCACACATTGTTACTTTCACAAAATGCGGCTAAAAAGTCAAAATCTGGAAGCTCGATTTTCACCGTAGACGTATGGTCTAGTGGACTTTTTTGCTCAGTACAATCCCAGGAATCAGAAACGCGAAGCGCCCATTAAGATGTTCAAATCGCCCCACCCTACTCTACATGTTTGTAAAAGAGCACATGTAAAATTTATTTGTTAACATATGTAAAATTAACATTTTACAAATTTTATTTTTCTTTCGGATTTACAAAAATATATTTTTCCATACTAAAGAAAGGTGTGTTTGAAGGATGATGACTATGACAAGAAATGTGTATTTATTTTTTTTTGTTACAAATTTTAATTAAGTTTTTAGAGTTAATTATTACACGAAGAAGAAGAAAACATTTTGTTGAAAAATTTAACGGACACAAGGACTAGTCAGTGGTTATTTCATGTGCCAATTGATCAAAGTATTTTATGATGTTAAATTGCTCTAAATGAAAATGTTTTATTTTGGCAAAAAGGACTTTCTGGCCCAATGTGTAGTACTCAGTGACTATTTTTTTAATCAAAAATTAAGTTATATCGATAGAAAATTTGACTAACAAAAATTTATTTTAAATAAATTGTTTGTGTACGATATTTGGTTTATCATTTTGCCAAAGATTGCTAAAAAGCGTTTATCAAATGTTTTGCCATAAATTGTGTCACTTGGCAAAAATTGCCAAATGTTTGTCTTTTTCAGTTAAAATTTCGGTAAACTTTCCCAAGTTTTCTTATAATATAATACAAAAACTTTTGCTAAAACCATTTTTTTTATAAATTATGCAAAAACATGTTAAAAATTACCAAGCTTTTACTTTTTTTGCAAAAAAACATGGTAAATTTACCCCAGTTCTTTGCAAATTATTCAAAAACTGTATTTTATCCATCTTTTCTAGTAAAAATATCGTGGTAATCACAGGAAAGAGCACTAGAGGGTATATATCAGTCCAGAACTTATAGGAAATTGATCTAAATTTCAAAGTCACTCTTTGTAGCTCATTAGTTAAATTATTTCAAAGTCTTTCAGACAAACTTTTAAATATTTTAAGTTAGTTTTTTTTTTTAACAAACAAAACAGCTGCAAAATCTAACAAATTTTTATTATCATGTATTTTTTTTTTTTTTTTGCTTTAAAAGCTGCAACAAAAAAGGTTTTTTCTTTAACAATATTTTTTTTAACTATTTTTTTTTTCGTATTTTTGTAACATATACAAAATTTGTTTTTCAAGATTTTTAACTACAGATAGCTGCAATTAGTTGCTGTTACAGTATTTGACTGTCTTTATGTACAATTGTTTAAAATTGTTCAATTTCTATGTGTAACATTTAGAGATATTTGTTCCGTTTTTTGTGTATTTGCTGCCAATGGCAAAAGACAACAGCAGAAAAAAGAAACACTAACAATTGCGCTAAAAATAAAGCAAACAAAATTAAATGTTGTTAACTTTAAACAGTTTTTAGTTTTAAGATTTATTGTTTGTTTCAGTTAATTGTTAAAAGAAACAACTGCATATAAAAAAAAAACTAAAGTTTTAAGGCAAAAAACTACATTATTTTAAATAATTTTGAAGAAATAGCTTTAAAAACAATTTAAACAATCAGTGTTTTATTAAAAATATGTAAATTTAAAAAAACGTACTTTTATTAAAAACGTAGTCATGATTTTTTTTTAGTTTTTAATAATAAAAAGTAGTTTTAATAACAAAACGTAGTCTTTCTAATAAATAAAACGTAGTTTTTATAATAAAACGTAGTTTTTATTAATAGAACGTAGTTTCAATAATAAAACATAGATTTTATACTACAGCGTAGTTTTAATAATAAAACATATTTTTTACTAATAAAACGTATTTATTAATAAAGCGTAGTTTTTTAATAAAACGTAGTTTTTATCATAAAACGTAGTTTTATCATAAAACGTAGTTTTTTAAAATAAAACGTAGTTTTTATAATAAAACGTAGTTTTTTTATAAAAACTACCAGCGACACTGGTCTGTTTTCGCTACAACGCACCGAAGGCCATAGTAGCTAGTGCTCGGTTGTACTTATATGATTATTAATTAATAAAATAAAAAATATAAAAAAAATACATATATTTTTTATAAAAAACGTATCTTTTTTAAAAATAACGTAGTTTTTATAAAAGCAACGTAGTTTTTTATAAAAAAAAAAAATAAAAAAGCATAGTTTTTATAAAAAAAATACAGTGTTTAAGCTATGTTTTTTGTTGTTATAAAAACGCAGTTTTTATTAATAACAAAACGAAACTTTAATGAAAATAACGTAGTTTTTATAAAAAGAACGTAGTTTTTATAAAAAAAGTAGTTTTTATAAAAAAAAAAACGTAGTTTTTATAAAAAAAAAACGTAGTTTTTATAAAAAAAACGTAGTTTTTATAAAAACAACGTAGTTTTTATAAAAACAACGTAGTTTTTATAAAAAAAACGTAGTTTTATAAAAAAAACGTAGTTTTTATAAAAAAAAACGTAATTTTTATAAAAAAACGTAGTTTTAATAAAAAAAAAACGTAGTTTTTATAAAAAGAACGTAGTTTTTATAACAAAATGTAGTTTTTTTGTAAATCATAATATGTTAAAAATTTTACAACCAAATATAGGTTTTAAAATATGCATAAATTCAATCAAATTCACCTACATTCTCATAAATGCATGAAATATAATTTTTTTTTTATAAATTTAATTTCACAGCATCTTCATCATTCTCATTTTATAATAACGTCACATGAGAAAAATTTACATTTGGGAACACGACAAATAATATTAGCGCAAACATATAAGATCATTTTTATAACTAATTTCGATTTGCTGGGGGTTTTTCTTCATAAAACCACATAATAGCATTGAATATTATAAGCATGATTTTGTTAAGCTTCTATATATTTAAGCTCATGTGAGAAATTTTCAAGTTCAAAATTTTATAAGTTTTATGACGTTTTCACGTTGCAATACTTAAACTTTTTGTTGGTGTAGAAACTAGTAACACTTCTGTTTAGATAAATACTTGGAAGAATGAAAACAAAAAAGAATAATCATGACACCGTAAAATAAAGAAGAAGCTATACTTAAGCAAATGAATAAGTTTGAGATAAGACAGACTTAAAGTTCCACTACAATAACAATTTACATCGAAACTTTGCAGCTACGGAGTGTAGAAAAGCATTACTATATACGATAAGTACATACTTATAAGTAGGGCAACCAAAAAACCAAGTGCTTAAAAAAAGCTGGAAAAACAGAAAAATAAGCTGTTAACCGTTAATTTAAAAATGAACCGTTAAATTTCACAACTTTTATTACAATCGTTACTACAAAGAATATTTATTTGTCGTCAGTTAAACAAAGGCCAAAGAGAGAAATTGTTTTTCAAAAAAAAATTGGTTTATCAAAATATTTTTTGATAAACCTACAACAAGTAACATTAAATTTTCAACTTTCAATTAAAGAAAAAATACTTCAAAATACCTATTGCTAAAATATAGCAACAAAGCTCTATTTTAAAATGAAAAAAGCTGACATAAGCTTAATTTTTAAAAAAATAATTCACATTAGCTTATTTTACAAAATAAGCAAATATTAAAAAATAAGCTAAAAAAAGCTCTAACAAATATAGTTTAAAATGTTCAAAATGTATTGATCAGAAATTGTGTTTAGTCTAAATAGTTCTAACCTTTCAAACAAAAAACAAGCTCCAGCTTTTTGTTGGTTGCCCTACTTATATGCATATATTTGATAATGGCAAGTACTTTCAATTGTCATTACAAATCTCATTACTTTTAATGACATATAATTAAATTCTGACATATCATTACTAAACACATTACAAAAATCAAAAAATATGCGGTTACCTATATTCTTACTAGTATGGACAAAATAAATGAATCTAAAAGAATTAAAAAAAAAAAATTAAATAAAAAATATTTTTTATTGAAAATTTTTTTAAATAAATTGTGCTCAACTGGGATTCGAACCTTGAATTCCAGGCTATCAATCAACCGCTCTATCATCTGAGCTATATCGACATGTTATACTTGATAGATAGAAACATCAATGACTTACTGCCACAAAATATCATTACTTTCCAGCCTACAAAAAATTAAAATTAAGTAGCTATATATGTACTTACAAGAGTTCAAAAAGTAATGAGTCTAAAATAGATTTTCAAAAAATGTTTAGATCATTACTTTTTATTAAAAATAATGATAAAAATAAGTACATTATTTCTTGTATTCAAATAATGGGAAAACTCACTAGTTATTAGTAAGTCATTATTATTTGTATTTAAGTAGTGCAGGGAGTAAGCTGGTGTTCCGAAAAAATAATGATATGTCATTAGCGTTTCTTCTCTAAGTAGTCAAAGTTTTAAATCTAATTTTTTTAGAATATAACTAAATTTTAAAAAATTTACAAAAATAGTACGCGTTACGCGATGAAGTTAATCTTGGACAAGAATTTAGACTGAAAGCTCTCCTTAAAAAATAAGTAAGAAATAAAGCTGTCACTTTAACACGGCGTTATCATAGAAGTGGGACAATTGATATATTTTAGACACCATGTAATGAGTTAAGGTGAAGTGTCTAATAAAATTAAGACAGATTTACTACACTCAGAGGGAACTTCTGTTTTAAAAATATGTAGTTTTTTGGATTGTAAAACAGTTTATTTTTAAATTTTCTAATTATTTGAGTTAAGGTTTGTTTTTTATATAAAAGTTTTTTATTTTCAATATTTCGCTACTCCTTTGTGTAGCATCTTTAGGAAAATTTAATATATTTATTTATTTTCCTGAAGATGCTACACAAAGGAGTAGCGAAATATTGAAAATAAAAAAACTTTTATATAAAAAACAAACCTTAACTCAAATAATTAGAAATTTTAAAAATAAAAAATAGGGTTAAATAAACGAAAATAATTAAAACGGTTTATTTATTTTTAATCTAAATGTCACGTCATTTATAGAACAAATCTATTTTTTTACTAACCTTGTAGTTTATTTAAAAAAACAAACCACATCAAATGACTGTTTTATGATTTTACATTAATTTTTTAAAGTAATTTTTTGTTATTTAAAAAAGTAAAAAAATAAATGTTTGTATATTTTTTACTACATATGTTAATTTTTACTACAATTGTGGTTAATTTTTTAAACATTAAAAAACAAATGACAATGTTAGTTGAATTTACTAGAATGTAAGTTTTCCTTTCTTCAACTGAAATTTCATTTGTTTTTGACTACAATTGCTGGCGTCTTTACCTATATAATATCCTTTTTTGTTTATTCTAGTCACAAAAGTCCCTTGAAATTTCATGGTGACAAAACAGCTTAAATCGATTTAAGTAGTTTTGCTCAAACACCATATATTAATAATGTAGGGTATTTGAAAAACGTGATTTTAAGTGGCGATAATCATATTCGTGAGACAACAGAAGAAGATTTCAAAACCAATATAAAAGTTTACTTATTTTGGCACACAAAAAAAGAGTTTATTGATTTTGTTATTTATTTTTGCGCTAAACGTTTAAGACAATATATAAAAAAAAAAAACCATCATTAATCCCCATAAGAAGAAAGTATTAAAAACTTAGCTAAAGGCAAATAAATCTTAAGAATAAAAACTGGCTAACAGGTAGTAAAAGGTAGCAGAAGTGGTTTAAGAAGTTAAATGAGAAAGATGTATAACTTTATAACCTGTGATTAAGCTGCATTTAACTTAAACTGAGCTGGGGATGTCTAGCAGAAAAATAAGGAGTCTGTCTATATGTAGTCGTTTTCAATATTATACGGTTTTGAAATTTAAGTTAAATATACGGAAATAATAAAAGTTGCTAATGGCTAAGACTATTACAAAATACAGAAGCTACTGTTTAATAATGATTCTTATTTTAAAACTGGTGTATGAGGTTCTAACCATGGTTTCCCAGTTAGTTCGGAGTATGACTACACTTCTAAAATATTTTATCAATTTTGGTGCAATTAAACATTTTATATACACAGATTTTTTTTTTTTTCAAATCAAGCAGAAACAACTTTAAATTAAATAGAAACAGCTTTACAGAGAAAACGATTGCCAATAAAATTTTAATTTAAACTTTCGATTGATATCAAACTGTTTTAAACTAAAGTTTTATAATATTTTTTAAATGTTTAATTGAACATTAATTTGAAAATTAATTTGGTTTCACAAAATTTCTATTTTTTTAACCATAATGAAAATGAAGCGAAAAATGTAAAACTTTTTTATATGTAGTCTAGTTGGTAGCGTGTTAGCTTATCAGTAAGGGGGTCGTGGGTTCGATTCCCATCAGAGCATTGGTCTGTTTTCGCTACAACAAGCCGAAAGTCATAGTAAATAGTGCTCGCTTAGGGTAATAAGATATAATTTGTAATTATATGACTATTAATAAATGAAAAATTAAAAACGGTGCTTAAATGAGGGTTCATTACAAAACTAGTATAAAATAGGGAAATAGAGTCGTTTAAGAAAATTTTAGATCATTTAGAGTGGGCAGGAATGAAATCCGGATAGGGACACGCCTACATCAGATTGCTTTTCACAATTTGTTAAATAAGTTTTGGGACTTTAGCACATTTAATTACTATAAATGCAATTAATGTTTATCCCGATGAAAATAAATTTAAATAACAAATATGCAGGTGCTTGTGCAAATTTAAATGTAACTGACACTAATAGAAAACATATGATTTTCTATTGTTGATTTACTTGAATAAACGTCACTACATTGCTAGGTCTGTCAAAAAAACGGAGTAGTATTTGGAAGATGACAAAGCCAATTGTGACAATTTTTTGTTGTTGTTTTTGTTTTTTCTTTGATATTTTAAATTTTGAATCTCGCTCCTAGACGAGGACAAGAAATTCTCATTGAGTTTGTGATTTAACATAACAAATATCTCTAGAAATTCTAATAACAAAGTCTCCTGAAGATTTCCTTGGGCAGGAATGAAATCCGGGTAAGGACACGCCTACATCAGATTGCTTTTCACAATTTGTTAAATAAGTTTTGGGACTTTAGCACATTTAATTACTATAAATGCAATTAATGTTTTTCCCGATGAAAATAAATTTAAGTAATATGAAGTACTTTTAGATTTCAAAAAAAAAAAATTAAATTTTTGCACACACACTGAAAAACTTGACTCAGCGAATTCACTAAACTGCCTAGGAGAATACCCATAGGCTAGGTCGAAGCCCGGCTACACAAAAAAAAAAAAAAAAATACTCAGCGAAGTCTCTTAACTGCCTAACACATAAGACAAAACCCCTTAGTCCGAATGAAGGCCGGCTACGCGAAAAGCTTATTACACAGAATTCTTTCTTCAGCTAAGCTGCTAAACTACCTATCACATAGAAAAAACCCTAGGTCTGGCCAAAGGCGGGCTACGCGGAAAGCTTGTTAAACAGGAAAACTTTCCTCAGCGAAGCCGGGGTATTGACATACTAAATGAATTTTTTTTACAAAATTTACTAAAATAGCGGTAATTCGGGCCAAGTTTCAGGAAAATGTTTTGGGGGGGAACTTAGAGTATTTTTAACTAATTTTTTAATCTTTTTTACATTTTTGTATTGAAAAATATAATTTTGATTTAAAGGAAATCTAAAATGTCGACACATTAATTTGAATATGAAAAAAAATTATTTTTGCTTTATTCGTATTTACTTTAATTAAGTTAAAATTTAATATAAAAATGTTCGTTAAAAAATAAATTGTTAACCCAGGTGAAAAAGTTCATATATATAGTATATATATTGTCATATATGGTTTCATGTATGAGGATATATGGTTCCATGTATGGTCATATATGAACAAATATGTAATGTATGGAAGCATATATTGGTAAATATATTCAAAGAATAAGTTCATATATGGATATGTATAGCACCATATATGATCATATATTGCATATATTGGTTCATATATGCCATATATCTCCATATATGAATTCATATATTATTCCATATATGGGCAATACGTTTTAATTTTTTATCAGATATGACCATATTTCTCTCTGCGAATTCCTGACAAAAATATATAAAAAACAATAGATTTTAAAGTTTGTATAACTTATAAAGACGATAGTAGAGAATGAGTTATGAGATATCTCACCTTAATCGGAAGAAATATCAATTGCATTTTATTTGCTTAATTGTGAATCGGTAGTACCTAACCTAACCAATCATCCCACTTTTAGTGAGATTTTCCAGCTTTTCAATATATATATTTTTTTAATTTTTATAAAAATAAAATGATTTAATAACCTTCAACATACTTTAAATTGTGAAACTTTTTGATAGCAATAAAGTTGCAGCTCAAGTGATAGGATTTCAAAATTAGAATCGAAGTCTAACATGGTTTCATTTGTTTAGCCAAATAGTTCAAACAAACTATCAATTTTTGAAGTAAAATTTGAGCGATTCAAACTAAGAAATCACGAATTTTTTGAAATCCGTATTTTCAAGTCAATAAATCCCGCTTTTTGAACCAAATTCCCTTTGGTGAAAAAACTTTATTAGTTGAATGTCTCCTGATTACTCCTGATTACGAGCATGTAGGAAAAGGAATAATATATGACCATATATGAACATTCATATATGGCATTATATATGACCATATATGTCCATATACCCTCAAATTTCGGATCCGAACATATATGGATTTATATATGAACTCATATATGTGGCCATATATGACAATATATGAACATTTTCACCTGGGAATTCAAATATTTTTTCTCTGAATTAAATGCATCATAAGTCTGATTATATATGTATTATGATTACACACTTTTTTCTATCAGTGTAATTTATATTGTTAGAGATTTCTCTCAAGTACCTTTAACTTAAACATCTAATTAATTGTGTATATAAACGCTTTTCGTCTAAATCTAATTTCTAAGAGAAGAGTTTTAAGAGAAGAGTTCTAAAAGAAGATTTCTGAAAGAAGAATTTAACCTGTTGCTAATGGTTTTCATAGTAATCATTTACCTTACTAGAGGACATTTTTGTTTAATGGTTTTTGATTATGAGTTTGTTATTTTTCTATATTTTCTCCATGGTTAGAAATTTTTATTTCATTAAAATTTTCTTTTTCTTTTGTAAAACGCATTTAACGGTGTTTTTCTTCTAGATAATCATAATAATGTTGTTGCCGCTGGAGTTCTTTAAATGTTACTTTATTATGTTGATAAATTAGAATTCTTTAGTAATGGCTGTTGTTCATGATAAATACATGCTTGAATTTCTGATGTTTGCTTACCAACCTGTAATGAAAAAAATTTAAAGAAAAAATTTTATTAACAATTTATATAGAATAAGTATGTACTTAGAATATAGTGTAAACATGAGATTGCGTTAAATTTTTTTTTTGTTATTTAAAATTAGAGTTTAAAAAGAAGGATATATTTTACTGAGGAGTAGTCAAACTAAAAAAAAACACCAACCAACAACCGAAACACCAACCGAACCACATACCAACAAAACACTTAACATTCCCTGCGGGGAGAAAAGGGGTCAGTTGGAAATTGGAACCTGTCCGTGATACGTGAAAACAGGACCGGTTTCTAAAGTACCTACAACGTGACCGGTTAAAAAATCTTTATCACGTGATGGGTCTAAAAGTACCAGTCCTGTTGTATGTGAAAACAGTATCGATTGATAAAGTACCTATCACGTGATTGGTATAAAAGTCTATATCAGACCCTGAAAGTACTAGCCGGGTGGTAGGTGAAAACAGAACCGGTAACCAAAGTTCCTACCAAGTGATCGGCTTAAAAGTCTCTATCACCACGTGATGGGTCTGAAAGTACCAGGCCCGTGGTAGGTAAAAATTAGGCCGGTTCCTAAAGCACGTATCACATTACTTGTTTGTCACTTTACTTGTCACATTACTTGTTGTTCTTTCACATGACTGGCCCGAATAAGTTTAAATATGACGGGGTTTAAAGTAGCTATCATTGAGCCGGGTTTAAAGTTTCTATTAGGGAAGTCTTTCACTAAAGAACTAAAAAAATAGATAAAAGGATACAAAGTGATTAATTATGTTTTTTTTTATTTTGATATTATTGTTATTTCTTTCAAACTAATTAAACAAATTGGTATCAAATTAAAAGTATTTTTAACTTATTTTCCGTCTTTATATACGAAACGCTCAAATTTTTTGAATAGAAATATTCGTCCTACTAACTAAGTAAAATTATTTTCTGACCGCTAATTGTATTAAAAAACAATAAGTTTTTCTAATGAGGAATTATTATTTTACTAATTAGGAATTATTAGTTAGCTCTGCGACATGTTCTTTAGAGTTAGTGCAGTGACATGTTCTTTTGCGTTAGTTAAGTGCGGTGTTCTTTTGCGTTGACTCTGTGATATGTTCTTTTGCGATAGTTTCATGATATATTCTTTTGTGTCAGTCCTGTGACATGTTCTTTGGCGTTAGTTGTGCGACATGTTATTTTACACCGTTCCTGTGACATGTCACAGAAGGCAATTGACCCCCTCCTAGCACAAGCCCATGTTAAAGTGACCGGTCCATTTTATATAAAAAAAACCGGTGCCGTGACAGGTCCCTATCACAATTAACCGGTCACGGGACGTGTGCTGTGAGGGTTGTAGAAGGATTTTTTAATGGAGGAGTAGCCAAAAGTAACCCTGGAAGGTCATTCTTTGTTGAATCGACTACGCAAGACGTATGCTCTTTACACAACAAAAATAGAAATGACTTTCTAGGGTTAAAAAAACCCACCAACAACCAAATCAACAAATTTCGAAATACAAATAAAGGGTCCGCCAAATAACTTTTTTTTAACTCCTGAACCAATTGGACTTTGCATGGCGTCATACCAAGGTCTTTATGCAAAATTCGTCTCAATGATGTCTCCGAAATGTTCAATTGTTGAGAACGACGGTGAATTGATGTTGATGGCGCTCCACGCACACTTTCTGCCACAACAGCAATATTCTCGGGTGTACGCACTGTTTTTGGCTTTTCACGCTTTGGTTTATCGATGAGGTTGCCAGTTTCTTTCACTTTTTTCACAAGATAACGAACATACGGACCATATTCGTTCAGCGGAAGGATAAAACTAATTATCTGCCAAATCAGACATGAGCTAAGTGTTACCATTCACGAAATAAGCACTAGTTGAAAAAAAAACGTTAGATGACGGACCCTTTATTTAGTTTAAAAAAATACATTTTCGCTTCATATAAACACCTGACTTAAGCCACTTATTCCAATTATGTGTTAGCCTTTATTCATAAAATACTTATTTGACGCAACTGTGTTTGATTTATCATAATGAGTACACAAAAAAATAATCAAAATTTTCAGTAAATTAATGAAACATTTCTTCACAAAGTGAACGAAAAATTTCTTAAAATTAATAAAATACTTCATATTTTGTATGCAACTTATTTTAATTAAAACTTCTTTATCGATCGAATGAAAATTTTAATAAATAAAATGATATTTTTCATAAAATTTAATGAAAAGCTTCAACCAGCATTCAATGCTTTTATGCAAAAACTCGTAAAAAACAAAGTTTTTTTTTGAATTTCGTTTTATTGCTAAAAAACCAAGAATTGAAACTTTAGTGCTATTACTTTAGAAGTTATGACATTTTTCGCTTTTCTAATATAGCGAAATTTAACGTAAACATGCATTACTTTCACTACCCAGGAAAAAATTACACATTCCAAAAGAAGGTGCCGCCCACACTTGCTTACATATCTCATTGCCAAATTTAGTAACTGCAATACCAAACTCATTCCAACGATAGAGTCAAAAAAGCAAGTAGAATTGTAATCAATTCTTTAAATTTAAACCAGAAAGCATGAACTCAATAACAAAGTAATTATTTACTTAAAAGAAAATAACAATGTTATTAACTTATATGTTTAACTTTTTGTAATCCAGAGTATTCATATACTTTTTCTGAATAAAAGGACGTCATTGGAAGTAGTTACTCATTTTGAAAAAAAAAGTTATACAACTTTAAAGAATTTATCTTATATATTTTTTCAAACAAATTTTTATTTGCATTAAAATAATACTAAAAACAGAAATTGCATGTTGCCTCAATTTTGTTAAACCGTGGTTAGGTATAAATTAGGGAAGCGCACGTGAGCAGAAAATTGTGAGTGGAAGTTGAAATTACTGACATTATCGTGAGTGAGTGTAAAAAAAAAATTTCGAGGGTTATTGTGCGTGAGTCATATTTTTGTTTTTCAATTTTGAATCGTCCTTTTTTATTTTTTTTATTTTCGTGGTTTATAGCTCCAAATTTATGACAAACCCATGTTATCATAAGAATTCGATGTTTTTAGGATTTTATTTCCGTATGAATTTTGATCGTTATATTTGAGTGACTTAGGAGAATCACGCGTGAGTAAAAGTTGAATTTACTTATGGAACTACTTCTTTTTTTTTAAATGTAAGTACTTCTTATTTTTTCTAGTGAACTATTTATTTATTTATTTTTTTGTGTAAGTACTTCGTAGTTTTACAATGGAACTATTCTTTATTAAAAAATGTATGTACTTCTTAAAAATGTAAAAAAAAATAATCAATTCTAAAGTAAAAAAAATAATCAATTCTAAAGAATCAATTATTTTAGTCTCACGCCCTGTTAAAAGAATCGAGTAGGTAATCTAGTAAGGAATGCATTCTGCCCAAAATGCTTGATTACAAACCCGCTTACCTTTTTGGAAATTTTTTGCTGGGTACATTTAGTTTAAATTTACACATTTTGCTACTAATGTAACAAATATTAATTTTTCAAACTTCATTAAAATCTGCAAAACTGTTTTCGAATTAATAGAATGTTTTTTTAAATTCAGTTCAAATTACTTAATATTTGGTAAACTTTTTTTTAGTGTATGATCTCAAACCTAACAATTCAAAAATGAGACTCCAACTAATTTAAAACCATTATCAAGAAATTTGCATAAATATATCATTTGAAACCTCCTTAAATGGCATTTAAATCTAAACAAACAACATTTAAATAAAATAATTGTGTTGTTGATGACTACAACAATTTCTCGTATTCCAAATTATACAATTGTGATCTTGGATATACAAAAACAACTGATTATTTAATTACAAATATTGTACTTTTCCCATATAATTATATAATTGCATGTTTTTATATTTATTATCAAATTAAAAATTTATATATAAAAAGGAATTAAAAACAATAGTTTAAATTATAGATTTAGGTTTTTCAAGTTTTATAAGAAATTATTGTTAAAATAAATTCTTTAACACATGTGTTGTGGCATGTTGCAAAGATCACATGTTGGGGTTTATAGATATTTTATTTTATGCAACCCTGAACTTGACATTCATGTTTGACTGAATGAAGAATATAAAAAAAAGTAATTGTAGAAAAATAAACGTTTAAAAAACCCGAGTAAAAATAATATTATAATAATATTGTATAATGCGATACAGTTACAATTTAATATAGTTAAGTATGGCATCATGTATAGTAAGATACAATTTTACTTGCCACTGTAATTTATATATATATATATATATATATATATATATATATTACTGCGGGTTGATTTAAAAATCGCTCAACGTTCAAGGAAAATCGTATTCTAGGGATCAAAATAAGAAACTTTGCCGAAGGAACAATACCTCTAAAACGAATTCTGATGTCCCGACTTTTGACCCGTAGGGTGAAATTTTGAAAAATCTCACTTTGACCCATTTAGAGTACCCCAATCGAATCCAACCCAATCGAATATATTTATACTCTATTTCTTCCGGAGACCCTACGGGTCAAAAGTCGGGACATCAGAATTCGTTTTAGAGGTATGGTTCCTTCGGCAAAGTTTCTTATTTTGATCCCTAGAATACGATATTCCTTGAACGTTGAGCGATTTTTTTGCCTCCATACAAATCGACCCGGCCTAATATATATATATGTATGCACAGCGCATACTCTAGAGACATTTATTCGTTCCCTCGCTTAGTTTAGGGACATTTGCTTACTTTGGGGACTGACCCCAAAGTTTTCGCACCTTTTCATACATCTAGCGTATTAGATGAGGACAATTTTTTCTATACACTGCATATTCCGGCGACAATTTTGCGCTTGTCCCTAAAGTATCAAAACTTGATACATATTAATGATACATATTTTTTTAATCGGGAACATATAATTTTGAAAAACAAAGTTATCATGAAACGATACGTGTGAAATACATTAATATGTATGTTGTTTTTTATTACCTGTTAACTTATAAATCTTTTTTTTTTAGTAAATTTACATTTTTAAATTAAGTTGCTTTTTTAACTACTAAGTACAGCACGAGCTAAAAATTAATTTGTTTTAGGGTTACTTTTTTAGTTTTTTTTTTTTAACCGCATTAAAGCGGAAATTGTGTTAAAAAGAATTAGTGCTTGGACTGTTGGTACTTTTTTTAAAGTGCCTCAGAGTTTTAATACTAAACAAAAAGGTGGCCAATTTTATTCCCCTTATTTTTCAACTTTTTTCCGAGGTGAACTTCATGAAATAAGATATCGCAAGTAAAAAGGATCTTGTATGAATATACTATCTATACTTAGCAAAATAATTTAAGTGGTTTCTAAAGATTAAAGTTTTTATTGATTCAAAATTCATTCCCGATTGTAAAGAAGTTGTTTTTCATAACTACCAAAATTGTGATTTTGAACAAAATTTAATCTTTCCAATTCAAGTCTATCTAACTTGGCCCAATCTCAAACTTACGGGGTAAAAGTTAGGGGAAAATATATATATTTTTTTTTGTAAAGGAGCATATCTCAAATATGAGATATGCTCCTTTAACGTTAAAATACTCGAGAAAAGAAAAGTTTTGATATCAGTTTCCTATGCTTTGAAGACAGCGTTCCTATCAATTAGGTGAAAAAGTGCTTTCGGAAAAGTTTAAAAAAAATACAAATTCCCCCTTAATCGGGATTTTCTCCAAGGAGAGTTCCTTTGTGAAAATCAACAGAATTGAACTTTCTTTAAACTATAAGCATTGCTTAAGATGAAATGAATAAAGATCATAAATGAAAACTTCCACCCTATGAAAAGGCATATCAAATTTATTGCTTCCGAACCATATTTTCATAACATGGAAATCCAAATCATTGCAATGTATTGCTTGTTTATCTATTCTTTTGATGCTTTTTTTTTGCGGAATATATATAAAATTGAATGAATGTTTGTTTATTTGTTTCTTTGTACCTTATAGGAGACGAGACCTCTAGACCGATCTTCCTGAAATTTTGCAAAGCATATAACTGGAACTCTGGAAGGAATAATAAGCTATTTTTTCGACGACGCCCACTTTTTCAAAGTCATGTAATTTCTTATATCATTAAGAATGTTTGCCATTCCATATAGCTTTTAACAGATTTATTTTAAATTGAGTAAAAATTGAGTATCATTCCATTCAAGCTAGAAATTAACTTTTCATGCGCCACGCCCCCTTTTACGCCCAATTTTGTTTTAAAGTTTTAAACTTTTTGGTTCGCTGTACAAATTTGCTGTTTTCCATGGATTTTTTTTTTCTATTTGGTATGGTATATTGCGCTTAATCCGGGTAACGTCGCCATATACCTATCAACCACGCCCACTTAAACTCCCACTTTTTCTAATTCAGATACTCACTTATATCACTATAGAATGTTTGCCATACAAAATACGTTTTTTCAATATGTATTTACCTAAAATGTTATACACTTCTTATCTCCAGGTAAGGTAGCCATAAATTTTTTTATTCGCCAAGCCCCCCTTTTTCGCACATTTTTACTTTAAATTATAATTTATATGTTTTTTTTCCTATATAAACACTTTTCAATTTATTTCATAGTGATAGGGGTGGCGAAGCACAACGGAGAAGAGAAGACAAAAAATGGCTAAATCCGAAGTGTTTGTGGCAAAAGAAATTTTTGAAAAAGGGAAAAAAGAGCAAACTTACATAAGAGGTATAAAATTTGACTTTTGGACAAATTGAACAACGTTAACCAGTGCCGCATTGAACTTAAAGGAGGTACTGCGGAATGTAATATATATTTCAACAGAAAATATTTAAGCTCTTTTTTATTTTACATACCCGGCCAAAGCTTTTTCTTTCATCCATTAAAAAATATTTCGAACTAAATTAACCCGCAGATGCTATTTGTTTCAGAATGACCCTTAGTTTAAAATGCATTATAATATAATGCGTTATGATAATACTTTTCATCTAAAGGGCCATTTTAAAAGCAAGAGCAACTAAGGGTTAATTTAATTCAAAATATTTTTTTAATGTTAAATAAATGTTAAATAAAAAAAAAAAAAATATGTTGCAATAACTAATTTCAAAAACGTGTGTGCTCGAATTTTGTGGTCAAGTGGCTTTTGGCACATTATTGGTCTGGGGCACATTTTATTACTGGGTTAGTTCTTAACCTATTGTGGATTTGTATACCATTCTGTAAACATTATTTTGTCAAAAATTAGATTAATTTATCGCATGGAATAAAAACTATTACGACATTAAATTAAAAAAAAAAAAAACTAAAAAAAAAATAATTTTTTCCTCGACTTTTCCTTTCGGCACCAAACTTCATATTTATATATATATTTTTTTTTTAATACCTCTAATGGCCATATAGCGTCAAAATTTGGATACAAACATACATGGCCATATATGAGACCGTACATGGACATATATGTGATCATATATGTTCATAAACGATACGATATATGATCATATATTCAATAATATATGTTCTAATATACGAACATGCCTGTTCGGATCCGTTATTTTAGACTATACGGGCATTACGAAGTCCTTTAAAAAACGGTTTGTCGATTTTCGTTCATTAAATTCCTTAGTTTTATTGCAAATGGTTCCGAATCGAAGAACTTTTGGAAGAATTGTGAAAAAAACCATTAAAAAAAAAGGAAACTGAGCCATTTTTGACTCCACCTTTTTAACCCTTAACCCTGTAGTACTATCGTCTGGGTGGAATCCACCCATAAGTCAGAATTTTTGTTTTTTTTCAAGAGATATGTACATTAACAAAATATTATTTAAAATAAATGAATTGCCAAACTTATAACATTTAATTTTTTTCTATACTTTGGAGTTCATTATTGACATAAATGACAGATACTAATAAGTAGGGGTGGATTACACCCAACGATAGTAATGGCGTAAGTTGAATAAGGATAGTACTGCAGGGTTAAAAGGAAAGATTGGTACGATAAAGAGTTGCGTTTGTTTTTTTTTCTAGTGGGTCTGTTTTGTTAATGGAAACATTAACCATGTATGAAAAAAATAGCATGAAATACAGGCGTAAAGGTTTAAAAAAAAAAAAAAGTAAATATAATTTTTGTCTAATCAAATTAAAGTGATATTTTTCTGAAAATTATGCAAACTTTACTGTAAAAAATTTAAATTTTGTCCAACTTTAAAAAAAAACAATAATAATTTTTTATAAAATGTCCTGGAAAGGAGTCGCTCATCAGACAAACACGAATTATAATTTTTTTTGTTGTTTGTCTTTAATAACAACGATTATATTATAAAACTAGCAATCGACATCTCCAAATTAGGAATTTTAAAACCACTTTTTCCCCAAAATTTTGAATTTAGGAAATCAAAATACACTTATTTACAAATGGGTCATTTTCTGACGAAATTTGTTCCATTGGATTTGTTCCATTTGGAATCGTTTGCAATAAAACTGTTGGTGTAATGATAAATCGTTTTTAAGGGACACCCTATTGGTCATATATGACAATCTGATTCAATCTGATCTGATTATATTTGAAAATAAGTCAATAAATGGATATATATGGTCATATATGAAAATATAGTATGTTCATATATACACATAAATAGTTATATGTCAGACCATATATAATCATATATTAAACCATTTATGGACATATATGATCTGCTAGACCCATATATTAATATACGAAACCCTTTTTATTTGGACAAATCGTAAAATAAGACTTGGAATAATTTCCTCGTTAGTATTTTGACTATAGACCTTTAGTAGATCTTCCTTGTTATTTTACACTACTTGAATTATCAAAATTTCTAAAATTCTTATATTCCTCTTTGTTTGGGTAAAGATTTTTTTGCATGTCAAATTATGTGTTTTTCAAAAAAATTCATAGACCATAAAATTAATGCTGGTAATGACTTTTTCATTTAACGGCACACATTATGCGATTCAAACGTGTGAAACAGTTATATATGAACACTAGGGCGTTTAACCATTTCTATGTTTTTATACCCTTCATCATATGTGATGAGCGTATATATAAGTTTGTTATTCCCTTTGTAACGAATCGAAATATAGGTCTAAGACCCCATAAGTATATATATTGTTGATCCTTATGGAATTTTAAGCCGATTTAGCTATGTCCGTCTGTCTGTTGAAATGGCGATGAAGGCGCGAAAACGCAATAGCTACAGCTTATTTTTACGTAGATTGATGTAAATCCTCAAGGAAAGTTTGCTATTGATAATAAGCAAAATTGGTCCAGTGGTTCAAAAGTTATGAGTGAAAATACGAAGGTACCTCTAAATTTTCCATACAAATTGGTGTATATTACACTAGTAATTTCATTTTCATCAGACGCTAGCAGGTGAATATTTCAAATTCACCTCACATTTTTATTTCACCTCAAACTTGTTTTCACCACAAACATTTTTTTCACCTCACAAATTTTATTACACCACAAAAATATATTTTTACATTCAAAAAGATGTAATGTAATGTTTTTTTCATTAATTTGTTTGTTTCATTTCCAATGTGGTGGGTTTTAATGCAAGTATCCTGTTTTCTTAAAGCGTAATATAATTGCTTATATATATTTGTGATTATTATGTTTTTGATTTATTGAATGGGGGTACAGGGTTGTTGAAAAGGATTTTTTTATTTTCTTCTCTTACGCTTTGTTTTTCCATAATACTAAGAAAATTATTAGTTCAAAATGTACTCTGACAACCTTTAAAGTAGTGTCCGACCGAACAGTTCGTCCAGAAAATGCATTTTGTCTGTATTCGATATTTTGAAGCATTATGGACAAATTTGGCGGATGGAAAAATGTTTATTGGACTGATTAGATGCTATTTTGAGTGTCAAATTGAATGAATTCACTGTTCGGCCTCAGAAAGTTCGGCCAAATTGAAAATAGTTCGGCGGCCGAACTTTTAACTTTATAGCTAAACTTCGGATTTTCTCTTAAATTTTATAAACAAAATCGAATTAAATCGGCTAAACAAACATGTTTTCATCTTTGCCTCTAGATATCAAAAAACCGACAAAATTTAGGTTTTTGGCCGAACTGTTCGGTCGGACACTACTTATTAATTCAGAATTTTCCAAATTCAAACCTGAATAACATCAGAAATAGACATCGTATTGGCGTGAAATAAAATTTGTAGGATAGGTCTTTAAAAAGAAAATTATTTAATACAAAATTTGATTTCGTAAAATTTACATATTTGTTGGTCAAACCTCATGTTAACTTGGAGAAAAATACATTTCTTTTTAGTTTATTTTTTTTATATTTTGCCAAATGATTTGGTATCAAATGAAAGGTATTTCAAAGGCCTATCAAACAAAATTATTTCACTACAATACGATGTCCATTATTGAGATTTGATTTAAAAAAATCCTTATTTTTACTTTTAAGGTCATCAGCGTGAACCATAAACAAATAATTGTTATGCCGAATAATTTGTCTTAGTAGCCTGAAACTCTGGAGTAGTGATGTATCTAGTTTATTAAAAACAAATCGCAAGAAACAAACATTTTTTCTTTGTTTTATAACCTTTTGTTGCACAAAATCCATTTTATAGAGCCCGTACCCTCTTTAAAAATCTTAAAAAGTTCTCAAAAATCTTTTGGGCTATAAGCATGCACATTCCGCTTTAAGAGTAGCGAAAATAAAAAAAAAAAATGGAAATGGTGAATCGCCCTAATGAACACACACTTATATATATTAACATACATAAATTAAAATATGTGTAGTACACGTACACACATACAAAATTTAATGAAAATAAAATTAAAATCGTATAATTTTTAAATACGAAAAACATTATTTAATAATGGTAAAATAATTGGAAAATTAAAAATGCTATAAAAATGTTAGCTAAACATGCAATTTTTTCAAAATTATTAAAATTTAAAAGCTAAATATTTTATAACGGCAAAGAAATTAATTTTATGCAAATTAATAAAAAAAAAAATATTTAACTCAATTTGTAGTACAAGTTAAGTAATTTATACAAAAATACAACCATGTGTATGTAAAGTACTAACTAAATGCAACAAATGTGTTCAGTGAACGTTATTCCGCTAGAATATGTTAAAGAGATTGTATTTTTATAAGCTTAAAACTTATAAAAAATTATTTTATATATTGAATCACGCTCCTGGACGAGAACAAGCAATTCTCATTGAGTTTGTGATGTAACCTAACAAACATTTCCAGAAATTCTAAGAACATTGTTCGAATACGATTTTCTGAGGCAAGAATGAAATCCGAATAGGCATATAGCATAAACAAATTTGTTTTCACAATTTGCTAGATAACACTGTGTGACAAATTTGAGTTAAACGATTATATCCAGAATAGACCAACGGAAAATGAAAATAGACTACAAGGTGCTAAAAAAAAAAAAAAAAAAATAGCAATTACTTTACAAGTGACCTAGTGCAGGTTGTTCGCCTAACTGAGTGTATTACAAACCCGGTTTGAGCAATATAGCCTCAAATTTTCGATATAACGTTTGTAATAACAATTGTAACTCACAAGGGGAGTCTCCCGATGGGTTCTCTCCGATCTTAATGAAATTTGGATATGTGATAAAGAAAAAAAATTTTTAGCGGCTGAATTACACGCTTAAGGGTTAAAAGGTGGGGCCAAAGATAATACATTTTTGTATGGAAATATTTCTGAAAAAACTTTTCATTTGATACCAAATTTGTTTATAGTTGCTTCAAATAGAACGAAATATACAAAAAAAAAAAAATAACGTAATCTGGGGTCATTATTGACCCCACTTAGTAACCCCTAAACATGAGATTGGGCAGCAAAAACAAAAAACCACGGGTCCCTAAAATTGTTATTCTCTACAACATATCCCAAAGTGAATTAAGATCCCTTGTTAGTTAGCATTGTTTTTAGTAAGAAAATATATTTTAGAATTCAAAAACTATTTAAAAACATATTTTTGTCTGCAGAAAAAAATGTTTTAAACTTTTACTTTTCAACCATAATGGTAAAACCAGTCAAAAATAGTCAAACTTCATACGGCTACAAAGTTGAAATTCGAGCTAAGTTTTCAAAATTCTTTAGGGATTTTGGTCTGCTGATAGTCTAATTTTATTTGCCTTTGGTCTCGTTAGGAATACAGTTTCTTGTTGCACAGTGTTATATATGGGATTTTAACATATATTTAATTACTTTAACTATAAAAAAAAAGTATTTCTTATAAAAACTCCTAAAAATGGTACAAAAAATATAGTATATTTAAATTATTTACTCATTTCTACTTTCATTTTCACATGTTTCCGCTTATTTTTTTTTTTCAAAAATATAACTTAATCTCTAGAAAAAAATTATAAAACAAAAGAACATTATGAAAGAACAACACATAAAACGTGTTGACCATAAAGATAATTTATGGTCAACACAAAAAGAAAAAAAAGAAACAAACCAAAACAAGACTGAATTGTTATACCAATGACCTTGAACAAATGGTAAAAAAATTAAACAAATAACTTTTTTTTTAAAACAAATGATTTCACAGAAATTCAACCGAATAACACAAAACATTTGAAAAAAGGTATACATATATTTTTGCATAATTTTCTATAGAAATTTGTACATCAAAAAAAGTTTATATTAAAAAAAAACAATTAATTAAAAAAAAAAAAGATTTGCATATTGAATGGGTTTTAAAAAATATATATTATGCAATTTTTAAATCACAATCACAATTAACATTTATTAATTTAGTCAAATATTGATTAGGAAAACGGAGGAGAGATTTTAAATCATAATTTAACCCTCGACGGTACAACAAGAAATGTGTACCCTTAATGCACAAAATTGGAAAGATATCCTATGGGCAATGGGACCGGTCCTGCGTGTGCCACAGGATTGGTCCATTCGTGCCAGAGACCGGTCCTCTGCTAAACCCTACCCTATGTAAACAACTGGCAACTTTAACATGGGCTTGTCATAGGAGGGGGTCATTTGTCCTGCAATAAAACACATAGGGGCATGCCACAGGACTAACCAAAGATGGGCATACCACACGACCGTCGCAAAAGGGACATGTCGGAGGACTTACCAAAACGGACTTACCACATGACTATCCTGAAAGGGACATGTCGTACAATTTAATAACTTAAAATCGGAATGTGGGTTGTGTGACTTTGTTCTATAGATATTACCATGGGAAGTGTTCTGCTGAGATAAGCCGACTCATCCCGAGGGACCGGGTCTCTGTTCGTACTACCCACTTGTCAAGTATATCTCATCCGTTTGTTGTCTATATACCGGCAAATCGCACAACGCATTACAGAGAAAATTCGTTTTTCAGTCGCACAAGCCGTATGTGGAATTGTCTCCCTGCGGAAGTCTTCCCTGCAAATTACAATTTAGAAAAATTCAAGTCAAATGTCCACAAACACTACTCCCTCTTTCCTCCTCCCCATAACCTATTTTCCTGATATCAACACAATGCAATGCATTAGTAGGGGCATCCCCTGAGTGTTGGTTCAACGTAAAAAAAAAAAAAAATATGTATACCAGTTAGGTGATATGTCCTACTTCTACCAGTCACGGAACTAGTCTTTTAAGATCAATTTACACTACATAACTCACATCAATTGTAAATAATACTAGTCCTGTGATAAGTTTTTTCCAGCAGTCCAGGTACTTTTAGGTCAATTTTCGCATGCCGATAATTTTTTAATAAACCTAAAAAAAACACATAAATATCGACAAAAAAAACAAAATTAATAATTTTTAGTTTAAAAAATAAACGAAAACTAAACTGCTTCCAATGGGTAAAATTCTGGCCAACTGGCTTTTTCTTGTTAATAAGCATTCTGGTTAAGTGGTATGCCCTCCCAGTAACAGGATTGGTAATTTTAGGATAGTTGACACTGCTTCACCCACTTCAGTATTAAACAGTCCTGTGATAAGTTCTTCTTTAACTAGTCACTTTTAGGTCAATTGACTCCTTAGTCCCCATAGGGTATATATATATTAACAGAAATTAAGAGTAATAAAAAAGAATAAAAAGTTGCTACAAACCGATTAAAATCTGGACTTATTAAAAAAATCGCTGTTATGGGTAAGAACTGCCACTTAACCTTCTAGCATGCCTTTACACGCCCCCCATCACTTATAAATTATGTATAGGGATTATGACCAAAATTTGCTCGAACTTAACTCATTAAGGACACGTCATAAATAAACTGGACATTCTTCAATCAAACTTTGAATAATGCGTTATTAAGAAATCTTTGAATTTTTTTTACTTTAAAGCGACCTCTAGTTGAAATATTAGCCACTAAAATTTAAACTTTGATAGAATATGAATCGGTGAAACATATTTTAAAAATTTTAATTTTGTGTACAATTTTTATCTTTTAGATTTTAAAAAGGGGTTTCTTTACGGACTATTTTGATCAATAATCTCATTTATTTGTAAATAAAAATCAATTTATCATGTTTTTGCTCAACGTTTCGTTTGCTTTATTCAAACTTCTTCAGGAGCGTAAAGTTATAAAATGTTTTTTTGTTACATAATCAGAAAATATAATATGTAAAATTTATTATTATTATATATATATCTTTTAAATTTAACCGATTTTAAAATGTTTGCGAAAAATATTGTGGTTTTTGAAAATTTTGTCATTATGGTCATATTGTAACCCTGACATTATAATTTTTTTAAGTGCACTAGTATTTTAATAAAAACTTAATATTCAGTATGTTTTGAGTAATAGCTGGAACAATTTTGGCATTTTTTTCAATTTTTTTGTATTAGATAAAATCATAGTCCGATCGGTTAGATTTTCAAAAATTAAATACAATCCATAAACCAATTTTTTTGCAAAGAAATACGTTTTCGCATTTTCTACTTCAATATAACAATTAAAAATATAAAAGTTTAGGCCTGTTTATATTTTTTAGTCATTTTTGGAAAAGTTTCCAGCGATAATGTGAAAAAAAAAATATTTTTTCAAATAATGACACAGTGTTACAAAATAGCAAAAAATGTAATATACTTTTAAAATTATCTAGTGTAGATTGTTAAGTAAAAAAACGGTTTTAAAAGCTCTACGGACTAAAATATTTTTAATTAAGTCAGTTTTGAACCGATTTAAATTTTCTGAACGGTTTTGTAAAGATGATAACTATTCAATTATAATTATAAAAATTAATAATTAATAAAAAATGTAGCCGTTTAGAAATACTGGGATGAATTTTTTTTCTGCTTTTTTACAGTTCGTCAATATTGAAATTGAAACAAAGTTTAAAATTTTTTAATTTTCATCACTTAATATAGGGCTTATTATAGATCTAGTGGACCGTAAACGTTTCCGGGAATAATGTAATTTTTGTTGAAAAATGTAACAGACTTGAGGAAATCACTAGACTGACAAAATATCGCACCCATCCAAGGACTGTTCAGTGGTTAGTTTATGTGTCGATTAATCAAAGTATTTGTCTCTAAATTAAGAACTTTTTGACCAACCAAGAAGTTTATATATAAAGAGTAGCAGAATTCATCAAACAAGACATCAAACACAACATTCTGCAAGACAGGATATCCAGCCTCGGTCAAAACAGTGAAACGGAAGAAAAAAAATCAAAGTGAAATAAAATGTTTATTTCATACATTATTTACATTATTTTTAGTGTTTACATTATTTACATTACATACTTTACATTTTCTACATTATTTACCTTACATTGCTTACATTATTTACATTTCATACATAGTTCACATACTTGCAATTTTTAAAAACTTTAACTTGTTTTCATTACACAGTAAAACCTGGTTACTAGCCAGGATATATCAACGCATTGGCAAGTGTTGTGGTTGATGTCCTGTATGATGTCTATTATTTAGAGTTTGACAGATATTTTTGCAAACATAAGAGCAGAATACGGGGCTTAAGACAGAAAATTTAATATAAAACCACTAACTTTTTTAAGCTATTTTTTGAGATATTTTTTTTCTCTTTAGTATGCTTGAAAAAAAATTTCAGCTTTTTCCTAATTAAACTTTAAAAATTGTTCCCATGTTGCTAATTGGTCTGACACGTGTCTTTATAAACTTTCGTCATGTTGAAACTACTTTGAAAGATTATAAAAAAACAAATGCATAAATATTTTCTTTCATTTATACCCCCCAAATGGTATTTCAAACGTTTTCTTTTTTTTTTCTTTACTTAAAATTATGATATTTTTTTTTGGGGCTTACACTTGTTTTATAGTAAAATGTTTTTAGTATATCGGCCATTCCAGGATAGATAGGCAACAATCTGATCTTGGGTCCTCCGATTTAAATTGAATTTTTCTCGCCGAAACTGTACGGTGTCATTTAAAAATTCGCGTTTTTATTTTCTCAAATACGAAAAACCCATGGTTTTATTCGCGATTATATTAAAAAAAAAAATAATAAGTCAAAAGTGTGTAAATTTCAACATTCGTAGTTTATTTAATATATATCGGATCATTATCATTTTAAAAGCACCGGAATGGTACATTCCCCTACTTTTATATTGTGCAATAAAATATATATGCACTTTTTATGCAATTTATTATTAAAACTATTTTTTCTTAAATTTGGCCACTCTCGATTTAAAAAAAAAATGCATTAACTATTTTTAGTGATTTTTTTAAAAAATGCATTAACTATTTTTAGTGATTTTTTAAAAAAACGCTCATATCATTGTTACATAAAAACCACAATTTGTAATTTTTTTCAGATTTATTAAGATTTAAATTTGAAAATGTAGTGTTAAAGGGCCCTTTAAACATCTCTGTTTTTACAGCTATACATGTAATTTTTTAAATTTTGTCTGTACATGAAAGATAAGATAAGACGACTTACATTTCAGTAGATTCAACTAACATTGTCATTGTTTTTTTACTGTTCCAAAAGTGAACAACAATTGCAGTAAAAATTAACCACATATGTAGTTAAAAATAAACAAACATTTATTTTTTTTATTAAAAAAACTTCTGAATAAAATTATTGTGAAATCATAATGCAGTAATTTGATGTGGTTTGTTTTTTCAAATGAACTACATATGTAGTCAAAAATTAACTTTCTTCTACAATTAACTGTTTTTTAACTACAAAATAAAGATACTGCAGTACAACTCAAGCAACTACAAATATTTACAGCAGAAGTTCCCTGAGTCAATATACTAAAACATTCTGTTTTAAAAATTTAATTTTCAACCCATTCAAGCCCACGTTTGCTCTCTAATTTTAGATTTTTCTAGAAAGGGTTAACAATTAAAATTTTATTTTTTAAATTATTTTTTTTTTAAATCTTAAAAAATAGGAGTTTTTAAGAGAGACATTTAACCGGCGCCTTAATATTACACTTTTAACTTTTACTTTTTATATTTAGGTAACCCGAGTAAAAAGATTAGATCTGATCTGATCTAACTAAATATGATTGAATCTAATTAGATATGATTGAATATAATTAGATATGGTGCCAGGAGTGATCATATATGATAAGATAAGGCATTTGTGATACACTTTACACCCAGATCTGATCAGATCTAGTACAATATCTGTTCATATCTAAAGGGATCTGGGATATTGGATAATTTTAGTGCACAGATATGCACAGATCTGGTCATATTGGATCATATCTGGTTCCTGATCTGTGGCCAAATCTAATTAGATAGCAATTTTGTTCCCATTTTTTAGATCTATTTAGATCTGATCACATGTGCTATGAGATCTGTTTAAATCTGGCAAAATAGATCCAACTAGATCTTGTCAGATCAGTTTTTTTTTTTACACTGGAAATATAAAATGGCAAAATTATACGATTTTTTTTTTTAATAATTCATTAATAATATATAAACCCCGGGAACCAAAAAAAAAAAAACAAAAGTGTTGTTTTTTAGTAAAACTCCCACATTTTGCAAATATGCATCTTTTTTCAAACCGAGAGTGGCCAAATTTTTGAAAAGTCCATTTAAAAAACAAATTGCATAAAAAGTGTATGTGTGCAATAAAAAAGTATGGGGTGTACCATTTCAAGGCAATTTAAATGCTAATGATCCGATGTGTACTAAAGAAAATATGAAAATTGAAACACACACAGTTTTTGGATATTTCTCATTTTTTCATAAAAAATTAAGTAGCGCATAAAACCGTGGATTTTTTCACAATTTGAAAACCTTAAAACGCCAATCTTGAAGTGGCTCCATAGAGTTTTTGATTTCAATATTTAATTGAAATCGAAAAACCCAAGGTCAAAAAATTTCTATTTTGACTAGTCTTCGGTGGAAAATTAAATAGCACATAAAACCGTGTATTTTTCGCAATTTGAAAAAATAAAAACGACAATCTTGAAGTGGCTAAATAGAGTTTTTGATTTCAAAAAAGTTCAAAAATTTCCATTTTTGGCTAGTCTTCGGTGGAATGGCCGCTATATTTTTTATTTATTTTTTTTTTAAGACTTTTAACGTAATTAGCATAAAAAGAGGTTGTTATATTTCAAACATTTATTCCACAAAAAAAAGTATAAACAAAAAAACTTTTTATATAAACAATTTATGTTGTATTTTTTTTTTTTAATAAATTCTATTCATTCATTGGAAATGTATTGTTTTAATTTTTTTTTTCTCACCATATTTATAAAAGTTTAACATTCGTTTATATAAAGGGTCCGCCATCTAACTTTATTTTTTCAACTAGTGCTTATTTCGTGAATGGTAACACTTAGCTCATGTCTGATTTGACAGATAATTAGTTTTATTCTTCCGCTGAACGAATATGGTTGTGTATACGCTTGAACAACGCTGGGAAATATTGCGACATTACTTTGAAAATCATGGCAATGTTGCAGAATGTGTGCGGAAATTGCGTACGGATTTTGTAAGAAGAGAAGCTCCGTATGTTCGTTATCTTGTGAAAAAAGTGAAAGAAACTGGCATCCTCATCGTTAAATCAAAAACAGTGCGTACACCCGAGAATATTGCTGCTGTGGCAGAAAGTGTGCGTGAAGCGCCATCAACATCAATTCACCGTCGTTCTCAACAATTGAACATTTCGGAGACATCATTGAGACGAATTTTGCATAAAGACCTTGGTATGACGCCATAAAAAGTCCAATTGGTTCAGGAGTTGAAGCCAACTGATCATCCAATGCGTTTTCGATTCGCTTAGTGGGCTTGCGATCGACTTACAGAAGATGCCGATTTTGCCAAAAAAAAATTTTTTCACATGAAGCTCATTTTGATCTTGGCGGGTATGTAAACAAGCAATATTGCCACATTTGGGGCACAGAAAACCCGCACGCATACATTGAAAAGCCGATACACCCAAAACGAGTCACTGTTTGGTGCGGATTTTGTACCAGAGGCATAATTGGGACATAATTGGACCGATCGTGTAGGCTACTGCATGGCCAGCCGAGGCAGCCATTTGAATGAAATTATTTTCCATTATTAACCGGAAGGATTGTACGTTCAAATATAAAAAGAAATTTGAGAAAATATTCAGTAGTTTTTTTTTTTATAGCATTTTCAAAAAAAAAAAGTTATTTGGCGGACCCTTTATATATTTTTTTTTTTGCCTTAGAAGAGGTGTTGACATCATTTTAGGCTTTGAATTAATTTATCATTAATCTTAATATTTTTTGGCATAATAAATTCTAGTGAGTGGATTGATGGAGTTTCTAAGTCATTAAGTTTTTTATTTTGATTCTGCAAAACAAAAGATTATATTAACCTGATTAAGTAATGTTATAAGAAAGTTGTTAACCCCTCTTACAAACATTTAAAAAAGTTGTATATTAAAAATAGTCAAAAATAATTTACTTGTTTTTATAATTTTCTTTAATGAAAATCATTTAAATTGTCTTAATCTGTTATTTCCCTTTCATATTAAGATCCCCCACTTTTTTTTTTTTAATTTTGTTGTTAAATTGTTTATGTGGATTTTAATTATGCTGCTAACTTTTTAAAACAACACAAGACACCCTCATATAAAAAATACATTTTCTTATTTTAAAACTACAAAGACGGAGTTAATTAAAATTATTTTTCTTTTTCAGTCGGACTGTCTGCCAGGGGTCTCTTAAAAAAAAAAAAAAAAACTAGTCATTAGTGGTTTTCTACTGTAGAGTTTAATTTGTCTAAAGTGTAGTGTTTTAGTAAATTAAGCATTTAACTAGTTGATGTTTTCACTTTAAAAACATTTACGTGTTTTTAACCCATATTTTAGGTCTGCTCCGTCTTTATATAAGCCATTTTTTCCTATTGTGTGGTTAGGTTTTGAATGTGTGCCTTTTAAACTTATTTTCTCTTTTAGGTTTTAAAAATCATTGTTGCATAAAATTACCTTTAAGGTAAATTTTATTCAGTTTATATTGTTTTTTTTCTGGTTAAGAACAAATTTATTACTTAAAGTAAGTAAATTTTATTCTATGAAATGTAATCAACCTTAACATTTAACAGGCATAACGTGATAAATTTGTCCCATATATTTTTGTAATAAAGTATTTTGATTTAAAAATTTGGATTGTGTTGAAAAATCCATCAAATTTATAAATAAATTTTAAAATAATAATAATTTTAGATTGATTATAATAAAGATTTTAAGTTTTAACCCAGTGCATTAGCACTAGGAATTTTTTTATCACAACTCTGTGGAAAATTTAATAAAATTCGATTGTTTAAGTTCGCTCTATAGCGGAAATATATATAACTTAGATTCAATTTAATCAATTTTTTAAAGAAGCTGAAGCGCAAAAATGTAGGCTCTTGAAATATCTGGAGTACTAAGCATGCGACAATATTCAATTATTTAATTTTAGTTTTTTAATGGACAAAATTCATTTATTTCTATTTTTTAAGTTTGCCTTTAATAAAGCTGATGGGGAAAAATGTAGGCGCTTGAAATATGTGGAGAACATGGAACAATTTCTGACATAACAGCAAATTTTGCCATTTTTTTGTTTTTGTATTTATAACTTAACTTTTTTATATATAAGTTAAGATTGAATTTGATTTATATTTTAAAGAATATGGCGAGCACAAATATAGGTGCTTCAAATTTCGGGAATACTCAGCATGCGACCGTTTGCAATTATTCAGAACTTTTGCTATTACGTTAATTTAAGTCTTTTATGCAAAAACTTTCTTTAATTTCACCGTTCATCTAAAATATATGTAACTTAAATTAAAATTTGATTTATTTTTAAATGGAGCTGATGGGAAAAATGTAAGCGATTGATGTATCTGAAGTAATTTTGGTATGTAAATTTTGTATTGCTTTTAATTTTAATAATATGCCGTTCACTTAAAAAACCATTTATTTCATTCAACTCTTAAATCCTGTTATTTATTTATATTAATAATTTTCCATATTAGGAATTTAAAAAATTTTCGACATGGCATAATTTTTGACATTACGGAAATTATGCATTTTTTGTATTAATAACTTAAATTTTTTTTATAAATGGTCCGCCATCTAACGTTTTTTTTTTTCAACTAGTGCTTATTTCGTGAATGGTAACACTTAGCTCATGTCTGATTTGACAGATAATTAGTTTTATCCTTCCGCTGAACGAATATGGTTGTGTATACGCTTGAACAACGCTGGGAAATATTGCGACATTACTTTGAAAATCATGTTAATGTTGCAGAATGTGTGCGAAATGAGCAAGGAATGGCCGTTACAGTCAATGGCGATCGTTATCGGGCCATGATGAACGAATTTTTGTTCACAAAAATTGAAGAGGAGAATATTGGCAACATTTGGTTTCAACAGGACGTCGCTACGTGCCACACAGACGAAGCTACACTCGATGTTTTGCGCCCTGTTTTTGATGATCGCATTATCAGCCGCCATTGGACCGATCGTATAGGCTACTGCATGGCCAGCCGAGGCAGCCATTTGAATAAAATTATTTCCCATTATTAACCGGAAGGATTGTACTTTCAAATAAAAAAAGAAATTTGAGAAAATATTCAGTAGTTTTTTTTTATAGCATTTTCAAAAAAAAAAGTTATTTGGCGGACCCTTTACATAAGTTCAAATTAAGTTAGATTTATTTTTAAAGAAGCTGATGAGCAATATGTAGGCGATTAAAATATCTGGAATATTCAACATGGGACATTTTTGCACAATTATAATTAATTTAAGTCTTTTATGGTTCACCGTTAAGTTCACCGTTCAGCAAAAATAATTGTAACTAATGCTAAAATTTTATTTATTTTTAAATGCAGCTGATGGGGAAATATGTAGACGATTGAAATGTCTGGAGTAATTTTGTGATTTAGATTTTTAAATCGCTTTTAGATTTTAATAATCATTGATTTCATTTAAATTTTGAAACCTGTTATTAATTTACATTAATAAATATCCATATGAGGAATTTCAAAAATTTTCGATACTTTAAGGCAAAAATTATCCACTATTTTGTTCTATGACAGGAATAACCTTTTGTATATGTATTACCCGATGTTAAAGGACTCTAAATCCATGCGCGTTAATCATTTAGCTTTAACGGCACAAAAATAATGAGTGTCCTGCCGAAGTCACCTTTTTTGGCCGAAGCCGAATACTCGGTCGGACACTAAAAATAATAGCGGTTTTAATTTTAAAACAAATTTAGCATCATTGAATTACAGATTTTACTTGTATTTAATTTAAGTTATATCAATTTATATACCTCATTGTATGTATCACATTTCAATATATATATATCACATTTCAGAAATGTATTGTCATATGTTGACAAAAAAAAATTGTATTGTCATATATTGGAATTTAAAAAGAAAACCGCGATTATATTACACTACGCACAGTTTTTCGGGTTTTATGATATTTAGTTGGGTTTAGGGTCACTTATTTGCAGGAATTCATATTAAATACTTTTAAATTCGCCTAATAAAAAAATTTTATTTAAGGTTTTCTATTAAGGATTTTTTTAAGTTATGAAAATTTTGTTTGCTCCATAAAATTTAAAGCCCTTGAAAGGTTTGTATTCCTTTTTGATTTTAGTATTATCCTAATTAAAGCGCTTTATTTGACGTACCTTTTGGCCTGATTGAAACTACGCTTTAGCTGTCACAAAGCGAAATGCCTTTAAAAATATGCATTTTAATCTGTAAAATTAGCAAAATTTTGGACTCAAAACAGCAAACAAAAACTGTAATATTAAATTTGTGCTATATTTACTAGGGTATTCAAATTACTCGGGTTTGCTTTTGTTCGAGTAAACGAGTAATTCGATTTTGAGTTTTTTAACTTACTCAATTAAGCGAGCAAGATCTTAAAATTACTCGAGTAACTCGAGTAACTCGAATAATGTCAAAAATTTTAATTCATTAACTTTACTTAAAAAAATAAAAACTTTTGTAGGGTTTTATATTTTATTAGTTATATAAAACACAACGCAAACAATAAAATTAACAAATAAAGCGAATTTATAAATACAAGTAAAAATAAAAGTAAAAAAAATATTTCTTGTGATCATTCATTATGTAAAGTGAAAAATTTAAGATCTTTTAAAACACTTATAATAAATAAATTTTGTAGTTTTCTAAAACACTTAAAATGTTTTTCTTAGTTTGGAATTTCATAACACAAAAAAAATACAACATTAAAAATTCATGAATCTTTTTTATGAAATAAAATATACAGAAGTTAAGATTTTTTGTACGAAATTAAGAAGATTTTCTGAAATAATCTTTCAAAAATAATATTCTCTTAAAGTTTATCTATTTTTTTCTTTCGTTTTTATAAAGACCGACTTTGAGAAACCATCTCGTTGGTCCAAATTCATTTTGGTCATCAATGTCACAACTTTCATCATCACTTTCGTCTTCGTCTTCGCTTTCTTCATCTTTATCATACATATGTATTTTTTTCATATACATAATTATTTCTGATAAGAGTAATGCTTTTTTTTACCAAACAACTTATCAATCAAGCTCGATATGGTCTCTTCACTCGATATCATTTTAAGCCTTTTGAATTTAAGAATAAAGAAATCACTTTCGATTTTTTTCAACATCGTACAGACAGATATATTATCTCCAGCAACACATCTACAAAGTAGAGAGCAAAATGAGGTGTTTTTTTACATATATTTACTTATCGTACCATTCACGGGTTTTTAAGTTGTTGGTAGCTCGTCTTGTTCTATTGTGATCTTTGCGTAAGTGGCAAATAAGTGAAGTGGTACACGAACTGGAACATTTGTGACTCTTAGGACATCTCTTGCTTTTTTCAATATTTTCGTCTTTTGGAAAATGTTTCCAAACTACACTCATTCTAAATGAACAAAATATATTATCAATTTATACTATTGATTTGTTGCAAATTATAACACTTATTATTTTACAGCTTTTTAACTTTTTAATAACAAATTAGTTTAAATCAATAATTCTTTTATAATTTTACTCTGAAGATTAATGTGTTTTATTTTGAATGTGTTGTTTGTCTCTACACTAAACAAAAGTTTAGTTCAAACATAAATAAATTCAATATGCGGAAGAAATGCGTGCGAAAACTTAGCAATTTAAATACTTGCAAAAGTGCTCACTAAACATTTCTTAAATATAAACTGTAACTGTAACAGTCACATAACTTTATACTTCATAAAAAATATTAAAAAATACAAAAAAAATTAAAAGTAAGCTAAAATTTATATATTTTCTAATTTACTCGAGTTACTCGATTAATCGACCAAAATTGTTCGAGTTATTCTTTACTCGAAATTGGACATTTTAAATTACTCGAACAATTGTTCGACAAGATTTCATCGATTAATCGAGTAACGGTTAACCGATTGAATACCCTAATATTTACCTCAAATTCAGTAGAATGCAAATAACAGTTTATTTTGCTAAAATTAACAGAAATTTTTGCTAAACAATTGTAGATTGCTGATTTCATAAGGGCAGACTTTTATTAGCATTAAAAAAACTAAAAAAAAAAATTAAAAAAATCTTTAAAAAGTTCACATTTTTGAATAATGTTTCTACTAATAGTTAGTAAATGTGTTTGCTGATTTCAGCTGATTATTTTGCTACTTTCAATTAACTAAAATTTAGTTCAAATATAACTAAATATTAGCAAATTTAACAGATTTATTTTTGCTATTCTTATATTACTAATATTTAGTAAAAAATCTGTTAATTTTAGCAGTTTTTTCTGCAAGTTCCTTTTTAACTAATTTTTAGTAGCTTTTTTTTTGCTTTTTTTACAGGTTTATTTTTATGAGTGTAAGTTTGTGTGTAAAGAGATTCAATAAATGTCGATAATTTTTTAAATTGCTCATATGCAACTAAAGTTAAAATTTTATGTGTTTTTAAATAGAGTTGATGGGAAAAAAACGGAGGGACTTGAAATAACTGGAGTACTACGTATGAAAAATTTCAAACATTTTATGAAATCATTTTATTGTTTTTTGACCTTGACAATCTCCCGTTCACTTATAAAATCAGTGATTTCATTTAGAATTTCAAGCCTATTGTTTTATTAATTTTAATAATTTTCCATATCATTATGGAATATTTTTAAAATCATTCAAAATAATTATTCTATTATTAAATTTAATTAAAATAGTAATTATCTGGACACATGACATGTATGTAAGTCAAACATTATTATGATCTCACATCATCTGTATCGAAATAATGATTGAAATGTGAGGGTGAATTAATTTCATTTGATCCACAAAAACAAAACATAATATTTGTATTTAGCATGTCTGTGTATATCAACCGGAAAAGGTCATTAACTTTTTTGTTATTTTTAATTTCTACTTGTATTGTTTTTTGTTGTATACTGTTACAGAGTTGTTACAGAGTATTAATGATTATTTGCTATTTTTCCAAATGATACATTTTATAATTTGCCAAATGTATGAGAAGTAGGGTGGGCCGAAATTTTAAATTAGCATATCGCACTTGATCAACAAGAGGGTATTAACTCAAAAATTTTAAAATATCACTTTTTTCAAGAAATCAACTAACAACATCAATATCTATCTACTGTAAAAATTTCAACGTATTCCGAATACTCTTTCATCTCGAAAACCACTTTTGAGACCATTTTCATGATAATGTAGTGATTACCTTTATTTCAACAAAAAGGTATTATTTCGATTTAATACAAAAGTTCAAATAGAAATGAATCGTATATTTTCATAAAAAAGTATTATTTTGATTTGAGCCTTTATTTATGTTAAAAATAATCAAACTTTTTTATTTATATTTGGTTGTATTTTGAGTTGATACTGTTTTTTTGATAAAATTTGGTTTATTCTATAAATTTAAATCGATGAAATTTAAAAAACAAAATGGTATTAACTCAAAAATTTGATTTTTTTTTTTGCAATGAGTGGTCAAATTTAAAACAAAAACAATGTATATATATTTTCCAATGGAATTTGCTTATTATGATATGTTTGAATTTTTAAATTTTGTTAAAATGTGGCCATAAACAGTTTTTTGACTCTACTGAAAATTTTAAAATTTTGAGTTAATACCCTCTTGTTGATCAAGTGCGATATATATTTCTAAAGTTACTTTTAATTCAAAATTTCGGTGAACAATAAATTTATAGTCAATTAATTCTGTAATTAATATAATTTTAAAAAATATCATCAAATCAATCACAGATTTGTATGACTATGAATTTGTAATTCAACAAAAAATTTAATTGAAAGAATTTTAAAAATAAATTCTTTTAAGTGTTATTTAATGATCAGCGAATTGGACTTTGAGAATACTTTTAATTTTATCATAATAACCATAAAACTCATAATGCTAAATGATGACTTTCTTTTTTTTTCAATAAAAAATAATAGTTTTCTATAAAAACATTGCGGAAAAAATCCAAGGAAAGAAATTCGCAAAAAAAAAACTGTCTAGTAAATAATATTTTGTATATTTTTTTTATAGACTTATTATCATTTTTTATAGTAAATTATGATTACCTATACCATAAATAATATTTTGTATATTTTTTTATAGACTTATTATCATTTTGTGTAGTAAATTATGATTACCTATACCGTGGTGTCATCATTTAAATAACCGAGAATTAAATCGAGGTGACTTTACGTTTCCACTCATAACTTTGGAACAAGTTATCCGATTTTACTCATTTTCAATAGCAAACTGCTTACTATATTTACCAACCATTTGACCAAAAACTAGCAAACCCGGTATTATATTGGCTAAGAATTTCGTATTTCAACAGACAACTTCTCTTTTTATAGATATAGATTTTTTTTCGATGGACAAACTGATATGCCCTCTTGTAACAACAAATACAAATTTTTAATTTTATGAATCTTTTAACTATCGGATACAAAATATTTTATTCAATTAATTAAAAAAAATCTTGAAAAGCAGCCCGTAAGATAAATTCGAATTTGACAAAAAAAATTTATTTATTTCCATCCACCCTAACGTTTAGTTGTATCTTGTATTTGTATCGTCTACTATTGTTTTTATTTATTTTGTAGTTATTTTTATTCCTCTTCTCATTATGTTTTTATGTTTTTACTGCCATGTAATTAATGATCTTTTCTTAAATAATAATATATTCTTAATTTACGAACCATTCAATCTTTTAAAAAGTAATTTTCCAATTTACAGAACAAAATTAACAAGTTATACAAATGATGATTCAACCAACCTGAAAAGAAATTAAAAGAAAAAAAATTATTAAAGAAACGGTTAACATAAAGCTGAAGAATTTATAAAAAATTGAAAAAAAAACAACCAATAAAAAAGGCACCGCTGTGCCTAGCTTTAACAAGTGCTACACAAATTTGGTGTTTAATTTGTAATTCAAAAAAATGTTTTTTATTATTTTCAAAATCCACAAAACTACCGAAATTAAAATAAAGTCAAAAATTAAAAAAAAAGTGTCAAAATTTAAAAAAATCATCAAAAGCCAAAATTGGGGAAAAAATTACCAAAAATTGGAAAACAATTGTCAAAATTAAAAAAAAAACGCTTAAACAGAAAAACGTGCAAATTGAAAAAATTTAATTATTTAAATTTATCATATAGAGACAATCTGACAATTATAAGACACAAATAATAATAATACAATTTAAAAATGGAAAATCACTGATGAGCCTGTCCATAAAAAGGCAGAAACTAGTCTAGTCTGATTTAAAAATTAATAGTGTTTATAATTTTTAGAGAAAAACGTTTATCCTTCTTCTTCACCTCAACATTTCTGAATTAAATTTGTCAAATGCATATTAATTAAAAATGAATTGCGACTGTCTATATGACGTTAAAATAACACTATACTAAAATACATTAAAAAAATTTGCCCTGTGGCGATGTCTCAACTTAAAACGCAAAAGTTGTCAACACTGAACGTAAAAACCATACGTCAATCTGGTAACATTGTGAAATAGAGACTGAGGAGTTTAGCAAAATAAATAAAAATCTAAAAATAGAATATTTGTGTTGTTAGTGTTGTCACTTCTGAGTATAATATACAATAACAGAAAAAGCTAATAGGAAAGAAAACTGCAATTTAGCTGCATTAGATTCGAGGCCATACTTGGGTGTGATCGCTAAACGGTCATGACTTGGTATTGTTACGTTTGTAATGTAAGATAAGCGCAGGTTTGATTCTTACAGCCGGTGGTTGTTGAAAAATTTATCATATAGAGACAATCAGACAATTATAAGACACAAATAATAATACAATTTAAAAATGGAAAATCCCTGATGTGCCTGTCCATAAAAAGGCAGAAACTAGTCTAGTCTGATTTAAAAATTAATAGTGTTTATAATTTTTAGAGAAAAACTTTATTCTTCTTCTTAACCTCAACATTTCTAAATGAAAAATTTGTAATATTTGAAAAAAATCGCCTAAATTTAAAAAAATCAACAAAATTGAACACAAATCGGTTAATTAAAAAAAAATCGCGTAAAATTGAAAACGTCTATATAGCGAAAATATTTTTGATTTTTGTAATTTTTTTTAATTTCGACAATTTTTTTAATTAGTGACTTTTTTGAAGATTAGCAACTTTTTCACTGTTGGCGATTTTTTTCAAAATTTAATTTTTTTTTTAATTGTAGAGTTTTTATTTAAATTTTATATATATTTTTTTAAATTTAACGTTTTTTTCAAGTTTTGACTAGATTTTTAAATATCAGGAAATTTTTTGATTAAAACAATTTTTTTTTTAAATTTTGGGAATTTTTTTTTTTTAATTTTTGCATTTTTTCTTTGTTGTCGTTATGCGTTATAAAAACTGTAAATTTTGTATGCACCAAATTAATGCGCCGACGACACCGCATTGTTATCTGTCGACAAAACAGCAGAAAAATCAGTGGAAAAAACTGCAGTCTGCCTTAACACTAATTGAAGAATGGACCAAGAAGTGGAAAATTTCATTAAACAACTCCAAATCAACTCACACTGATTTTACAAACCAACGCATGACATACCATCCTGTTCGATTATTTAATAACATAATTCCATACTCCAATACTGCAAAATACTTGGGAATGACACTTGATAGAAAACTTCGATGGAAAGCTCACGTAAAAAAGAAAAAAGAAGAGCTAGACATAAAATACCGAAAGATGCATTGGCTGCTAGGCCGTAATTCAATATTATCAATCGAAAATAAACTTATGCTGTACCAGCAAATACTCAAACCAATATGGTCCTACGGTGCACAACTTTGGGGTTGTGCGAAACCAACTATAATCGAAATTATACAGCGGTTCCAGAATAAGTTTTGAAAAATGCTGTTAATGCACCATACTACATAAGAAACAAAGATATTCACAGAGACCTACATGTGGACTCTGTGCGTACCACAATAAGTAAGATTGCTGAATCCCATAATCAAAGATTACTATGCCATGTCAACGAAGAAGCATCATCCTTAGCTACCAACAATGGCCCTACTCGTCGATTAAGGAGAACTAAACCCTCTGATCTTCGTGGCCTTTATAGAGACTAATCAAAAATCATCTTAATCACAATACTTTAGCTGTTTATATAAAATAGAATTAAATTGCTCGTTAGTTTTAAGTAACTAGTTGCAGTGTAACAAAACAATAGCTATAATAAAAATTGTTTTAAATATAATAAAAAAAAAAATTAATTTTTAATTAAACATTTAATACATATTATTAAACTTTTAATTAAAAGTGAGTTTGAAATCAAACAAAAGTTTAATTGACATTTTTTGATAATAATTTTTCTGTGTATCGTTAAAACTATTGTTTTATTAAATATTAGTATATTTTTATGGAGACCCAAATTACCACACAACGTTCCAAATCACCCCACCTTTTTTTCGTTGAAAAAATAGCCAAAAAATCAAACTAACGAATAATTTAGTTGTGTTCTTTTGAGTTAAGAAGCCACTAACCATTCTTTGAAATGGATCTATCAAAAGACTAAACTAGGGGTGGGTGTTTTTTAGGAGCTAAGAAAAAACTAGCCCCAAATTACCCCACCTTCCCCTCCTATTTTTTATTTTGATGAATTTTATTTAGCATAATCCTTTATTAAAAAATGCTTTTTATTATTACTAATTTAAAATCAAAGTTTTATAACTTTAATTATATTTTTGCCTTGAAAAACTCTAAGGATTTTTTATAAAAAAATAATAAAACTAAAAATAACCTTGTTAAAAACAATTTATACCCAGTAAAGTTGAGAGTATTAAAATAATAAATTCTGGAAAAATATATTTTTTTGTATTTTCCACAAATGAAGCCCCGTGGGTGAATCAAAGAGTCGGAGTATAAAAAAACAAGAAGACTTCAACAATACGAGCCTCATCAATAGGGCAAGGAATATTATGCAAATGCATATTTTTTCAATAAACTAAAACTAATACAGACTAAATATTTTTCCAAATCAACAAATTTAGAACAAAATGGCAACGATTTGTAGTTTCATATTTTGAAAATTCTGTCAAAACTGCATGTTTTCGCATATTTTAACGTTTTATGCATATTTTGTAATTTTTTGTGCATATTCTGCAATTTACTTCAAATATTTTGTTTTTAATTCGTTAAATATAATTTCATACATTTTTATATTTTGATTCAAGCAAAATTCTTTTAATATTTTAAAGTCTTACTGAACAAAAGAATCGAGTAAGATTTTATTAGCGTAAGATTTATAAATTTTATTTTTTAGTTTTTATGTTTTCTAGCTTTGAGTTTTGCAAAAAGTGCATATTTTTCATATGTTCAATGCATATTTTTCGTTTTTAGTTGCAGTTTTAAGCGCCTGTTTTTCTTTTTGAGTTACATGAAATTCCTAGCCCTAGTCATCAACATCATCATAATAAACACGCAGCAGTAGTAAATAATGATATTTGTAATGATGATGATGATGATGAAGTCTACTTCGTATATATTTAACTTCAGCTGGAAAAGATGAAGTAGAAAATCATTTACAATTTTCTGATTTAAAAGAACACCCAGTAAAATACAAACTAGACACAGACTAAACTTTAGAGCATGTACGATGATATAACCATAATATATTAAGGGAGTTCGCCATAACGCACTTTATACTTATATTAAAAAGAATGACAAAAGTGTGACAAAACATTTTTATTGTTGTAAGGCTTATGAGATTGACAAAATGTTAACAAAATCATGTGTAGCTATTACGACAAAGTATTTTTACTTGAAATTATAAATATTTTCATTTTTGTTAACACCAGAGCTTTAAAATATCATACTAAACACAACCATGACAAAAGTGTGACAGTGACCATGTCCATTTTTTGTTAGAATACTTATAAGAAATTAAATCGTATTGTGAGTAACTCAAAAAAAATTTAATGCCACTACTTACCAAATCGCCATACGATGATCGATGAAAAAGTGTGATAATTTACAAGGGAAACTACACAGTAGTGAACCCACAGATTTTAATAAAATTTGAATATGTTATTGAAGACAAAACATTATTAGACACGTATTTTTTTTAGCTGTGCAATCGCACGTTTATGGGTGAAAAAGTGGGGGTCAAAAAATATAAAATTTCTGTATGAAAAACACATTTAAAATTTAAGAAAATCAGCTTCAGGGTTGCCACTTCTTTGAAATATTTAAAATATGGGTTATATAAGCTCTTCACGAAATGTCGTATTAAAGCCGAACGAGTACGAAAATGCCTACCCAGACCAAACCGACAACAATTTTCCATAAAAGCTGGAATTCTGGTATTCGAAAAAATTGTTTTTTAATAATAAAAATGTTTGGACATGCACGAACATGTTTTAGATACCAGTGGATGCATCTTTAAAATAACTTTCATACCAATTTAAATTTAGTTAAATACTATAAGAAATAAATTAAAAAAAAACTAAAATTGGGTTATTTATGACCCCATTTTTTAACCCCTAAATTTGAGATTGAGCACCTAATAAAAATTCGTGTCTAATATTTCAACACTGTTTTCTTGTTAGGTAAACTCTGAAAGTTATATTAAAAAACATTAAAGGCGAAAAAGTTGATAACAAATATAAATATGAAAATAAAATCTCACTAAAACACTTTATAACAATCCTTATAATGAAAAAAAAAGAATGACAAAAGCATTGCTTAACACTAGAATGACCGGACCAGTTATTTTGACTGTTTTGACATTTTTGATTAAAACATTAAAAATTTTTTAGTTACATTTTTACAGGAAGAAGAAGAAAAAGTTTTTATTGAAAAATTTAACGGACCAAAGGACTCGTCAGTGGTTAATTTATGTGTCAATTGAACAAAGTATTTTAAATTCTTAAATTGTTCTATAAGAAAAACTTTTTACTTTGTTTCGTAGTGAGTTTCAAACCCACACCCATACAACAGGCTATGACTAGTAGAATCACCTCTTAGCGAGTTGAGCTACGGTCGACACAGCGATTGAATTTTTGTCTCAACTTATTCCAGATATTATTATATGATTTTTGTAAGATTGAGTAGAGTAAAAAATAAAAATTTTTTTGATTTGAATTTTGTTCAATGAAGAAGTGTCTTTTTGTCACTAAAAGTGTCTTTTTGTCACTAAACAGCAATAATGTCACAATAAATCAAATGACAAAAATGTGACAAGTGTCGTATATGTTTAAGATAAAAAAAATAAATTTAATTAAAATATTTTTAAATATAAACCAAACACTACGAGACTATTGACATAAGTCACATTTGCTTAAATTAAAGAAAAATTTACTGAAAAACAATTGCTACAAAAATGTTTTTAACAAACTTCATATAACTATAATGTCAAAAATGTGACAAGGACTTTGTTTAGTTCGAATAGGGTTTAGAAGATTTCAGTTCAATAAATTAATTCAAAAATGTTTCATTGCTTCTTAAAAACAAGACAAAAGTGTGACAATGGCAATAGTATTGGCATAATTTAATTTAAACCTTTCACTTTTTGGTTGTGGATATATTTCTATTTCGACTTTAGATTCTTGTTTGGGGCCCCTTAATTTAAAAGAAAAAGGTTGACATGTATGCCCCTCACCCTGCTACCCTACAAAAAAATGCCCATTTTTACCACAGAAACATTCGATTATCTTAGAAATTATTAGATGTTAAATTTCGAGTTTCTAGCTTTTCTAGTTTAGGAGATACACCAAACGCCAATTTTTTTTCGCAGATAAAGGCTGATTAAAAAATCGGACAAATATCGCGACTATATTTCCCCAATGAACAGATTATGTATATAATGATTTTTGTTCAATGACCAATATCCTAATGAACATATTTAAACAAATATATAAAGTTTTATTGAATTATTAAATTTTTTATACATTTTTAAAAATGTGTACACTGTAGTGCACAAGGGTAGTCAAAGGGTTAAAATATAAAAAACTGCTTAAATCAACAAAATAAGATTAGCATGACACTGTTAAATTGTGATAATTGGGTAGAAAAGGGTCAAATCTCTAAATCAAAACTTTTATTTAAATTTGTTAAAGTTTTTTTTAGAAAATTATTCGTTTTAATTTTTTAATTTCTAAAAATAAAATTTGTTTCAAATGTTCGGCCGCAAGTGAACTCCCTACTGTTACAATTCCTTTTAGAGTTTCATTTAAAAAATGCAGAACTTGTATACAAAAACAGCAGCGCATACAGTGACTTAGAATGCAAGTGAGTGTAGAGTTGAGTGTATTAAAGATCCAAGCATGGGTGTCAGAGTCAGTTGGTGTTTTCAGTTTTTTTTTTTTTTGTCGTGCAATACATAATTTTTTTTCGTTGCTATTGTTGTTCCTGCTTGATGCTGCTGCTACAAAATGTTGTTGCTGTTGCCTTTTGCACTCGTGTTAATGACCCTTGTAAAAAAAAGGGATTATTTGTTGTTGTTGTTCTGTATTACATCCTTCTTATGGATGTTGCAAACAAAAACTTATAAAAAAAAAATAAAGTAAAGTTGTATGTTTTTGGTATATGCAACGGCAGATGATGATGATGATTTCAATTGTGATGATGATGACGATGATGATTCTAAAGGTAGTTTGATGTTATAGAAAAAATAAACTCATATAAACTCATATAGGGTGGCATTAATATTTAATTTGGAAAGTTTTGAAGCGATATGGATCATTTTATGGCATATATTTCTATTTTTTGCCATCATAATAATCAATTTCTACAAAAATATGATAATTTTGTATGATATGATAACATTTTTCAATTCGCGATTTTTTCACACTATCGATTTTAGTTTTTTATAACTATTTTTTTTTTGTTTTTTTTTAATTCTAAAGTTCTTTAATTTCTTGGAGATTTTATTGGATTGCAAGTTTTTAAATTTATTTTGAACCCATAGATTCAGTGCGAAATTTCGGACAAAACTTGTTTGGAAGATATGTCCGTTTCCTAGTAAGCATTTTCAGTAAATTTTAGATTTATTATTTATTGAAATCTAAACTTTGACGCTTTGAACGCACTTAAAGGGTTAAAATATTTATAAAAAAATTGAATTTTTTTGTGTTAGCAATTCAAATTTCTATAAAAAAATTTCAAAAAAATTTCCGTACTATTTTAAGGAATTTTTTAAAAATGTTGATAGTTTCAGAAATTTTTTCAAAAAAATTTGCAAAAAAAAATTGGTTATGGTTTCCGTACTATTTTAAGGAATTTTTTAAAAATGTTGATAGTTTCAGAATTTTTTTCAAATTGTTAGTTGACAACTTTAATTGCTAATTTTCTATGTTCATTTGATGGTTTAGAGATTAGAGCTTATTTCTAATACACTGCGTTGCAAAACTATAATTACACATTAATTTCACTAAATTTCACTAAATTTCGTATGTTAAAAAAATAGTGGAAGAGTTTAACCGGCATAAATGTAAAACCAATGGATAATTAATAATATTTAACAAAAAAAAAACAATTAATTTATTTTTTATTTTACTATTTAAAAAGGAATAACAAACTCTATTAGTGTTTCAAAACTATAAAGACACTTAAGTCAATATATCAAAATTTAAGAAAAATATTTTAAAGCCGCAGTTTTAAAATTGCTTGAGGCTTCCTATATTTAGAATCAACTAAAAAATTCGATCAGACATACTGTCTACCAGATTTATTCGAAATTCTTCCGTTATAGATCTCTGCGCATCAATAACTGCTTCTATTAGATGAAAAACGCTTTCATATTGACGGTTTTCTGCGTAAACGCGTAGGGTTAATACTCCGCAAATATAATACAATAATACATTTTTTTTTTCAATTTCCGATTTGTTATTTCGCAAGAGGTTTAGTAATTGCGTTATATACAGGCTACTTTTTCATATTTGGCGGTTTGTTTATTATGACGATTTTTTAAATCTTTGACGATTTTAAATTTCTGTAGATTTTCTTTTTGGGAGCATTTTTTTTACTGTGGCTAATTTTTTTATTTTTTTTACTTTAGAAAGTTATTTAAAAGGAATTTTTTTAATTTAATTTTAGTGATTGTCTCTAGTTCAGCTTCGTTTTTATTTTTTTAATTTAATTTAATATTGAAAATTTTTTCCATTTCAGAAATTTTTTTCTAATTTCAACGTTTTTTCCAATTTCAACCATTTTTATAATTTTAGCGATATTGTGAAACATAGTAGCATGGGACTTTTTCACATGTGCTAGATAATTTTACTCTGCAATTTTGATTTAGTTTCTAAAAAATGTTCGTTGTATGGGGAGGATCTAAGTGCGAGTACTACCTCCAGAAGATAAAGTGAAAGCTTAGTAGAAAGAAAGTTTCCAGATTTAAAGACTCTGCAAAAAGTTCACAGGACGATAGTGTTTTTTGTGGTAGCACCGGAGGGATATGACAGTTAGTTTTCTCTAGTGTTTCTCATCTTTATTTCGATACTTAAATCTATTAGTTTGGATCTAAAATTCGGAATATCTGCTACTAACGACTTTTGCGGATATCCGACGTTAGAGAGCCTGTATTTGTGTAAGTCTTGATGGACATACTGATTCACTCTATGGAGGATCCTAAAGAGAATTAGGCAGTATGTCATCTTATATAATGTTGAAGAATTTTGCGGTATTTTTCGTTAATTTTGATTTTTACATTGCATTGATATATTTTCCAATCCTAAATACCTTCAAATTACAAATGTATCCCTAATAAATTTTACATAAGCAGGAATTTCTTTAAAATTTTATACGTATAAAAACCATATAAACATGTGTCATGTTTGTTAATCTTTACATGTTCTTATTTTTTTTTACAGTATTTTTGAATTGTAAAAAATAAATTTGAAAAAAATCATCAAAGTGAAAGAAATAACAATTTTTTTGTTAAGTTTATGAAAAAAAATTGTCGCTTGTCTGTTGTAAATATAAGATTTTATGTTTTTTATTTTCTGTAACGCTTTGTCGCCCCTTTTATTTTTAGGTGTTTATTGTTTATTTCCCTTTCAATTTGCTTAAGAGACTGCGCACAATCATGTCTTGTTTTTCAAAATTTGTTTCCCATATCAAAAGGAACAACATGTTTTTCATATGGATTCATATAATCCTGTATAAAATCCAACACAGTTAAATACTACCCACTCATGTTTTATATTTTTCTTTAAATAATAACTATGGAAAACTTTAGTTGAAAAGTACTTTTTTTATTTGCTTAATATTCAAGTGACAGACTAGATGTCTAGAAAAAACAACTCAATAAAAGATAGACGACTTTTTTTTTAATAAGTTTTGTTTTTAAGGTTTAATATAATGGGAGATTTCCATTAAGTTTTCGAAATGTTTATAGCTCTATGATTTAAAAAGAGAAAAATTATAAAATTGTAAACAAATTTAAAGATTTACTGAAATATAAACCAATCTGTTTAGTTCTTTAGTCTATGTTCTATCCCCTGAAGACTTATTTCTCTAGATTTTTAAATGATATTTGAGATATTGAGCGCCAACAATTAATTGAAAGATTCTTAAATTCTAAGATCAAGTTCCTTTTGCAGCAAAGCTCCTAATTATGTGCTAAACATTTTTGTTAAGATTCCAACTACTGGGTCAGAGAAGTGTTGCAGTTCCCCTAAGATAGTGTCATCCGTCCTAGGTGATTTAAAAGGTTACCAACTTTTTAAAGTCTAAAGGGTTAGCCTAGGCATATTGAAAATCCCGAGAGCCGTTCCGATGATAGAAGCCTATTTTAATATGCTCCCTGACAAATCGTCCTAGAGCTGCAAGAAAAGTGAATAAGACTCCAAGTTGGGCGAGAACGGTTTCTTTAATAATTCATAAATCCATACTCAGGGAACTTCTGCTTTACAAATATGTAGTTATTTGGGTTGTAATACAGTTTCTTTATTTGTAATGTAAATGTCAGTTATTTGTAGAACCAATTAAATTGTTTACTAACCTTGTAGTTCATTTAAAAAACAAACCACATCAAATGACTGTTTTATGATTTTCCATTTATTTTTCACAATAGTTTTTTGTTAATTAAAAAAATAAATGTTTGTTTATTTTTACTAACATATGTGGTTCATTTTTACTACAATTGTGGTTTATTTTTTGAACAATAAAGAAACAAATGACAATATTAGTTGAATTTACTGAAATGTAAGTCGACCTTTCTTTAAGTGAAATTTCATTTGTTTTTAACTACTTTTGAAGTGGGTTTTACCTACATAGTATTTTACGTGCATAATCCCCTACTAATATAAACTATAAAAGCAGACCATTTAGGATGCCGAAACTGTATGCAAATAAATTCTTTATGCTTAACATCTCCTTTGACACAAACCCCTAGATTGGGTCCTAAAAATATTTGCTTCGATGTTTATAGTCTGATGCTGACATCATTTGCATAAATCTTCTCAAGACCCTACGTTGGGCGCTAAATTAACTTAAAAAATTTTATAGCCAAAAGGCCTATAATATTTTCAATATAACTTTTCTAAAACTTCGCGTTCTGATGAGATCTTTAGCCGGATCGAAATACTAGTATCAATCTAGCTAATATGTTTGATTTGATTTATTTTTGTAAATATACGGAGGTTGAAAGCTCGTTATAAACTAAAAATATTTTATTATTGTTCTTTAAAAATTACCTTAAATACTCCTAATACCTAAAAATAATCCTTTTAATGCAAGGCCCCACATTGGGCGCCAAGATTTATATATAAAGCAATCTACTGCCTAAAGACTAGATTTGTATCATTCAGGACATTGTCGAAACTGCATTTAACTATAATTTTTCCTTATGATTAAATCTGTTAAGCTGCTGCTTTTGGTTTTTACACTATATCCAAGTTTACAGTTTTACTTTATTTCTCTTACTTGCTATTCATGCAAAGTTTTATTAACTTAACCCCCTGGTATTGCTGTCATATTTACTTCGTCATCTTTACTTCCTCAGTCTACCTCTCTCTTTTGATAAAAGTAAAAACCCTTAAATATTTAAGTAAAGTGCTTTTACATGCATTTTCTTATAAGATAAAACTTGTAAAAATTAGGGCTCGGAACTTCATGTAAAAACATATTAGTTGTAGTTAGCTGGAGAACAATGTTAACCAAATATCTTTGCGAACCATCAAATTTGCAATAAAATTGCATCGATTTGTTAATGCATATTTTTGCATATTTTGCTATAAATGCATATTTTTTAAGTTTTTTATGTTTTTAAGAAAATTAGTTGATATTTTACTAAAAATAAATAATAATTTTCATTGAAAAATAAATTTTACACAATTTATATATTTTATAAAGAAAATATTTTTCAAATTTATACATATAATTTTTTTTTATCAATGAAAATGAAAATTATTCAAGTTCGAGGCCATACTCTATATTTCTTCATTAGGATATTGTCCTAACAAATAATCTATAGAGTTTTTTTGTTTTCAAATTTATTATTTGACCCTTTCAGGAATGTGTTGATAGATCTATTTCGGGAATTTTCTAGGTTCCCATCATCAGAACACGTTTTGAAAGCGGTAACAATCCCATGCCAAACATCAAACATACATATGAACTAGTTTACTCACTACATGAGAACTAATATACATATGAGTTTGAAGTTAAAGATTATAACCATTGATCAAAAAATAAATTGAAAACTTGTTTGATGTGCAAGATCCACCTCTGGTGGATATTCAAGACACGTTTTTTTGTTTCTCTCTCCTTTTTATATTTTGTTTAGTTTGTAAGCAAAACAAAATGAAAAATAAAATTACAGTTACTAACTTTATGAAGACGATTGTTAATAATTTTAAATTTTTTAACCACTTTTTAAGACATTTCAATTTCAAAAACTGTATTGAAAACGTTTAAAAAAATCAATAATAAATACATATTTTTGAATTTTAAGTACATATTTTACGATTTTAAATACATATTGTATGTACATAAAACACGAATATAAATGCATTAACTTCCGAGCCCTAAGAATAATTTACAGAAACAAATTTTTTTATATGACAACCTACTGTTTTTGATTTTGAAGTTGTTTTTTATGCTTTTAGTTTAGTAAAGGTGTTGACGTTGAAGTTTTGAAACAAAAAAAAATAAAACCTACATTGAAATGTTAATAAACAAGTTTTTATTTGTAATTATTATTTTAAAAAACTAAACAGTAAATTTAGATTTATTTAAATTTTCTAAATAAACTTATTCAAAGGAAAATTTCTAATGAAAAATTAAATTCATTTTAAATCGCATCTCTGGTGAAAATGTGATAGTATATGAACATATATGAACATACATGATCGTATCATATCTGCCTGTGTGTTAGCATTTATGGGTAAATCTGATCATATATGGTTATATATAGATCAATATATTTCCATATATCGCACTTGTTCAACAAAATTATTATAACTCAAAATCCAATTTTGCAAGAAATGTCAGTGGTCATCTCTACCCACTGTTAAAATCTTATATAAATTTGTTTTTGTTGCTAAAAAGTACAGAGACCGATCTAAGATTATTACAGTCGGTAGAGATAGATGACCACTGTATGTCGTATTCTTGCAAAAAATGTATTTAAAACATTTTTGAGTTATGACCCTTTTGTTGAACAAGTGCTATATGTTCTCATATAAGAGCGATATATGAATAATAAATGAATACTATATGAGTATATATGAATATATATATATATTGTCATATAACCTCATATAACGAATCCAGATATATGTATTCGATATAAGAGGTTATATGACAATATATATTCATATAAGCTCATATATGATTCATTTATTATTTATATATCGCTCATTTACAGCATGAACTTTATAACTCAAAAAACACGACGCATAATTATTCGCTATATCACGATGCATATTGTGTAAAAATAATCTTGTATATTTGCCTATAGAGAAGAAATTTATCGTTATTTTTTCTTTAAGATGTGGGTAAATTGAAAACTTTAAACTCGATTTCTAAAAAACTTAAATTTTCGAGTTATGACGTTATTGCAGCAAATGAGCGATATGTTTAAATATGCTGTTATATGATTTATATATGATCATATATGTTCATATATGTGCATATATGTTCATATATGTGCATATATGTGCATATATATGCATATATGTTCATTAGAGTGTCCCTTAGAGCGTTCCATAAGTTTAAATGTTGGAAACGTTAATCTGGTACCCTCTAATTTTTTTTATATTTGACTTTAATATAACTCATGTATAATTATAGGCCTCTACGACAACGCCTACCCTAAGCGTCTACGACAACTCCTACTAAAGAGCTAAACATGCGTTTATATAGGAAAAAAATTACTTTTTTTCAGTTTTTGCAAATTTTTTAAATACCCAGGTGAAAATGTTCATATATGATCATATATTGCCATATATGGTTTCATGTATGAGCATATATTGTTCCATATATGGGCATATATGAACATATATGTAATGTATAGGAGCATATATGGGTAAATACATTCAAATGAAAAGTTCATATATGGATATGAATGACACCATATATGATAATATATGATAATATATTGCATATATTGGTTCATATATGCCATATATCTCCATATATGCCATATATCTCCATATATGTATTCATATATTATTCCATATATGGTTAAAATGTTTTAATTTTGCATCAAATATGACCATATATGAGGATGAAATTTTTTTTATTTTTAACCCTTATTCTGCCGGTCTACGACAAAAATATATAAATTAATGTTTTATTGATTTATAAAGACAATTGCAGAGAACGAGTTTTGAATTGAAATTTGAGTTGAAAATTGATGAAAATTGGTCCATCAACCGATATTATCACGCTAAATATACCATTGGTAAAATTTGTTGGCGAACACCTCCTTTCCGGGTGAGGGGTTTAAAGTTGGAATTTTGTTTTGCGATTTTATGAGTGGTTTAAAGTTGGAATTTTGTTTTGCGATTTTATCCAAAAGTTGTGAATGGGTCGAAAGGTATAAGATGTCCCCTTTCATTAACCCATTAAAAGCTATCTTAAAAGTTTGTATTTTTTCATCTTTTTTATTAAAAATTCGCAACTAAAAAACTAATAAAACCTCCAAGTTTAAGTTTAACCAAGTTTATATATTAACAGTGTCGTATTATACCTTAAATGAAAGCTCAATATCTTGTTTATAAATTACTGGCCTCAAAACATACCTATAATACAGATAATTTTTAAAATAAATAAAAAAGACAGGAAAATTTAAAAAAAAATATCAAATGTTAAACTGACTCGTAATGGGTTAATGAATGGGGACATATTACTCTTTGGAAATATATTTAAAACACGATGATGCCTTAATGATGCAGATCATTCACAACTTTTGTATAAAATCGCAAAGCAAAACTTTAAATTTGAAAAAATTTGGAAAAAAAAAAACTAAAAAAAGCTTTTTTATATACGAGAATATAGGAAAAGTAATAATATATGAACATTCATATATGACCATATATGAACATTCATATATGTACATATATAAGCATATATGTCCATATACCCTCAAATTTCGGATCCGAACATATATGTATTCATATATGTGGCCATATATGATAATATATGAACTTTTTCACCTGGGTATTGTAATAGTTTTTATTCTAAATGATAAATTATTCGACATAATGATAATATTATGTATTCCAAAAGGTATACAAATCTAAAATCGGTTAATAACTACCCCAGTAATAAATATTAAACCAGACCACTAATGTGCCAATTATTACTTGACCGAAAAGTTCGAGCACACATCTTAAAAGTTTTTGAAATTGATTACTACAATAGAATTTTTTTATTCAAAAGACTCAAAATTGTGAGATATGGAAGAAGGTTTTTTGTTGGATGTCGTTAACCTGTCTTAAGGTGCTGTCAAAAAAGGACAACATTTTTGGGGTGCTTTTCAAATCTCTAATTTAAAATTTTAAAATGTTTTCTTCTTATTGTTTAAAACATCTTAGAGAATAAAAGCAACAAAAATTAAAATTATCCCACAGTTCTTTTGGGCAGGGCAACGATTTGATTTTTACAGATTTCAAGGAAATTGTGTTTTTTGGTAATAACAAGGCTTATTTGTTGTCATAAAATATTTAAAATCGAAAATTAGCTACTTTAGTATCTTTTGTTGTAACTCATGGTTGAAAAAAAATTTTTTTCGAACATCATTAACCCATGTGGTCATGTGGCCAAAATTACCCCAGACTTATTATTTCATTTTACAAACAAGTTCAAAGCTTTGCTTACTACTATTGAATTTGAAGAAACGTGATCTAAAATATAATAACACAATATCTGAAGATTCTGTTTCAATAATTTTGAGCAAATTAAACAACGTTAACCCTGCCGTGCCGCATTTAAATCAAAGAAGATATTCCGGGAATTTATATATATTTAAAAAAAAATTGCTTTAAAACATTAATGCTTCGTGGTATGCATTCTTTATTGCTTCATTATAGGCATTATTCACTGCTTCAAAGAAGACATTTGCGAAGCACTACATATAGTATGCAAGGCGGTGAAGTGCTATTTTGGAAGCATACAAATGTAGTTACTGCTTACCAAATCCAGGTTTTTTTTTTTGCTGGGACATAAAAAATCAAGATATTAAAATGAAAATGTGCTGCAAATTTTAAAAACTTTAAAAAATGTATGAAACGTAACTTAATGGAAAAAATTGTTTCAATATTACACACAAAAATTGTAAAATTAGAAGCATTTAAGAAAAAGTCATGTAATTTTATTAATTTTTGGAAAATATTTATCACTCTTTGTAACGAACTAAATTGTCCAGTCCCTACGAGTTCGTTATAACCGTATTCCACTGTAATACATTTTTATAAATTTTTGAATAAAACATTTCAAAATAGACCTTCATTTAGTCACGGTTAAAATTAAAAATAACTAAAAAAATATATATCTTCAATTATATAATAACAATATCTTCCTTCACCTTGTCCAAAATATTCAAAAAACGCACCAATCATTTTACAAAAATTATAAATTTGTTTAATCATGTTTTTAGTTCGACAGAGTTCAATGGCCAATAGAAACCTCAAATAGTTTTCTGGGTATACTTTTTAAGAAAAAGAGAAAGAATTATAAACCAAAAATAAATAAAAATAAATAAAATAAAACTTAACAAAATACAAACTGTCGGCAAAACCAATTAACACCATGCTATCGATTTAAAGGTCAAAACCTGTTTAATAAATATTTTAAAAATATTATTAAATATTCTTTTGTCAATCTTTACTTGGTATTGTAGATATCAGTGGGTTTCCATACTACTCGGTGTCTCTCAATATGTTCTCTTTTTACATGTTCGTAAACTCACATCGAGCAAATGAACATATGTTGCAGAAATTTAAAAGTTTAAATTAATTTTTATCATTTTTGCAAATAATAATTTAATAAAATGTTTAATTACTTCAAAATATTACTGATAAAATCAGCAAGATAAAATTAAAATATATTAATTTTTAACCCTCCATTACTAACCTCTGCACATTGGGGCCAATGAATGAAAAGTGGCGATTAATTCAAAATATGAACTTTAAAATTCATGATCGTGTTTGGTACCGGGGTGAAAGTGGATAAAATTCTGCATCACTAATTGCAAAAATTATACTTTTAAGTTGTTTGCTTTAGTTGAAGTGAGCACTTAAAGTTGAATAATTGTTATTTTTTTTGTGCATATTGAAAAAAAGTGAAAATTTTGATATTTCAATTGATAATTTTTTCTATTAATACTTCTAAAAGTTAAATTTTTATAATGGAACCGTCAACTTCAGGTAGTTTACTATATAGTACATGTTTTTTTGTTTAAATAAATATTTTAAAAATATTAAATGTTAATAAAATAAAATTAGCCCAAAAATGGGCTATTTTTGATTTATATATGGAGTTTCAACAACTTTGTTCGTGAGCTTGCGTAAAATCGTCTATATAGTGTTATAATATCAGATCTCAACTAATAAACCCCAAAATATTTTTTTGCGATTTTTGGCGACTTTTGAGTTATGGTTGTTTTTGTGAAATAACTCAAGATGCTAAAAATCCACAAGTTGTTTTTACTTTGTTTTGTCATTATTTTCGTTATAGTAGTTGTTATTGTAGCTAAAAAAAGTGTTGTTAATTAGAGATGGGGGCGTGAGTAACTTTAATTCACGCATGCTCACGTGATTGCGTATGTTGGGTTTATTTACTATGAATAAAACTAATTAAATTATTTTACATGTCTTTATGATATTTCAATGAATTTTACTTAAACATTTGTTAATTTTAAATTATTAGAAAATTGTATATGGCACAAGTGCACTATTTTGAAAAATTGAAGGAGGTCACGCTCCCATCCCTATTTATTATTGTCATTTATTTGAGTCCTACATAATAACTGTTGGTCATATACATGCATCATACGAGTAAAGTTTTAATTTGGTTTTAAGCTGGTGATATCAATCTACTAATATAATGATAATACATTTTTAAGAATTTCTATCCATCCGTAGGGTATTATTGATTCGGTACTGACACGTTTATTTATTGTTTTAGCTGTCAATGTTTTGTGATGTGATGTTACATATTTAAAGTGTTGTGAAAGTGTAAATTATTCGGTACAGGTTTAAAGGAATTACTTTTTGCAAATTTTAAACGAATAGAAATCTTATTAATTTTAGGAACATGTCCCAAAACAATTTTCATTCCTCGTCATGAGTTGCATAATTTTATGAGGAGTGCAGAACCTAAATCACTTCAGGATAAATTTAAACTTTTGAGATGGGAAGTAATAAAACGTGTCGACCCTTCGGATATGGTAGATTTTATGACAAGGTTTCATAATTTTTGCTCTAGCTATGAGATTCGGTGGCAAAAATGTCATAGAAAGAATGAAATTTTTGTAAAAAATAATAAGAATTGGCTGGATGCCTCAATCTCATTCAGTCCACCACCAAAACCACAACAAAAAAGAGGTCGCAATGATCTCTCATTTGAAGAGTGCAAAGAAAAAACAAAAGTTAAGAAATGTAAAGACATAAGAGATCAAATTTCTTTGCCTGTTTTGGCTTACGCCACACAAATGAGCTTGAGAGCTGCTGGAAAAATAGATGAGTCGAAAATTGTTAAGGAAATAATATCATCTCCAACAAAAGCCAAAAAATACCGAAAAAGTATGGAACAGGTACCACCACAGCAGTTAACTCCGGATGAAGCTCTGTCCGTTTTGGTAGAAGCGAAGCTAAGTCGCCACCAATATAATGTTATTAGAAAGGTTGCACCTGAGAAATTTCCATCATATAAATTGGTCCAAAGAGCTAAGAAAAAATGTTACCCAAAGGGAGAACAAATGAAAATTTCTGAAACATCAGCGCAAGTTAGCCTACAAGGAATATTGGATCATACCACTGAACGCCTTTTGTCGGTTAAAAATGCAGATTTAAATTCGTTAGACAACGAAGAAATCGAAAAAATTACTTTATACACTAAGTGGGGCTTTGACGGAATTTCAGGGCATAGTTCTTACAAACAAGCCTTTCATGACAGTAATGCATCTGATTCTTCTGTATTTATTACGTCAATTGTACCATTAAAATTAGTTTGTAAAAACAAAATCATTTGGCATAATCCTCGACCGTCTTCAACTAGGTTTTGCAGGCCATTAAAAATTGAATTTATGAAAGAAACGGTCAACAGTATTAAAACAGAAAGAGTGGAGACAGAAAAAAAAGCTCTTATCGATACAGTGATATCAGTTGGAGAAAGAAATATAAAAGTGAACCACAAACTAATTCTCGTTATGATTGACGGTAAAGTGTGTAACGCGATTACAGACACAAAGTCCACACAAAAGTGCTACATATGTGGCGCTACCAGCAAGGAGTTCAACAATATTGAACAAATGATTTCTAGAGATTACAACGTAGACTTCATGCAGTTCGGTTTGTCTGTCCTACATGGCTGGATAAGATTTTTTGAATGTCTTATTCACTTGGCATATAAACTTCCAATTCAAAAATGGCAGGCAAGAAGTGACGAAGAAAAAAAAATTATTGCTGAAAATAAAAGTCGTATTCAACGCGAATTTAAAAAGAGAACGGGATTGATCATTGATCAACCAAACCTGGTTTTGGTAACTCTAATGACGGGAATACTGCAAGACGTTTTTTTAAGAATGCAGAAGTATCTGCTGAAATTACTAATATTGATTTAGAGTTGATCAAAAATATGCACACAATATTAATTGTAGTTTCTAGTGGTATTGAGGTCAACATTGAAAAATTTACAAACTTCGCTAATAACACTGCCAGGCTATTTGTGAAAAAATATCCATGGTACTATATGCCTCCTACTCTTCACAAATATTTTATTCATGGGCCTAAAATTATATCATTATCGCCATTGCCAATTGGTCAGCTAACCGAAGAGTCTCAGGAAGCCAGAAATAAAGATTTTAAAAGTTATAGGGAGAATTTTGCCCGTAAATGCAGTCGAGAAAAAACAATGGAAGATATCTTTAATAGATTTCTCATAAGTTCAGATCCGTTTATAACAAGCATGAACAATAGTTCTAAAAAGAAAAAAGAGCTAATGCCAAAATCTGCATTGGAGTTGCTTGTACTTCCCAGCAAAATAGCAATGATGAAGATGGAGATGAAGATGGAGATGAAGATGGAGATGAAGATGGAGATGAAGATGGAGATGAAGATGGAGATGAAGATGGAGATGAAGATGGAGATGAAGATGGAGATGAAGATGGAGATGAAGATGGAGATGAAGATTAAGATTATTGTAACGAATTAATTTATGATTATGAAATTGAATGTGAAGTAAATACTAACATTGAAGGTAATAATGATTATAATAAAAATTGTTGTTTTCAAAAAAAAAAAATAGAATAACCGAATTTAATTAAATTTTTTTAAATAGTGTGTTTATGGTTATTTATCAATAAAAAAACAATTAGATTTTCAAATGTTGCATTTTTGAGCAAAATTTTAAAATTTCGAGAAAAAGGTATGATTTTAATTTAAAAATTTTCTAATAAAAATACATATAAAATATTTATTCCTTATTATTTTTAAAAATATTACTTATTTTTCTTAAAGTACATTTAGTATGCTTTAATTTGCAATTTAATTGAATAATTTATAGCGCACCGTTCCAAAAATACAGCAAAAAATGTGAAAAAAGAGGATTTTTTACAGAACACAAAATGGCCCATAAAGGGTTAAAAAATGTGTTTTTTCACTCTGTTTTTTTTTAAATGTTGGTTTTTTATGTATTTATAAATATCCATTAATAAAAAATATATTTTTTTTAAATTACGACTTCTATGAATTAATCGCCACTTTTCATGCATTTGGCCCCACTGTGCTCTGGGTCGAATCGACCCAGACACGCAAACTTTTTAAATTAAAAAAAAAAAACAAGACGATATTTTAACTCAAGATATATGTGTAATCTAAATTTGTTTATATTTAAACGTTTATAAACAATAAACATAAGGAATATTTATGATATTATGCATATAAAATTATTTAAAAAAACAGCCTGGGGCGACTAGACCCATAGTTAGCAATAATGTAACAAAGATTATGGGTCGATTAGACACAGGTTAGTTATACCGTTATACAAAAAATATATGAAAGATTCTTGCCACCCATATTTTCAAACGCTAAAAAGCGCGAAGTGCATTCAACAGTCTTTGGCTTTACCAAAAATTCTACAATACTCTCTTATATACAAAAAAAAAAGAAGTACGTTCTTCTTCTTTCAACGTTTCACAAGACCGGTAAGGTATTAGATGGCCCTAAGTGCTTGCCAGAAATTATAGATTTCTACAATCATACGAAAGGAGGAGTGGATGTTACAGATCAATTGGGTGCTGCTTATAACGTTGCCAGAAACTGTCGGCGTAGGCCTTTAGTATTATTTTATTCACTTATGAATATGGCAGCTATAAATGATAGAGTTATTTTACTCTGTACTCAAAACGCACCAGAAGAGTACAAAAAACGATCGGTTTTTATAAAGGATTTGGCAATGGATCTTGTACAGGCAAATATTCAGAAACGTAATAAAATATTAACTTTTCCAAAAAATCTGAAAGCAAGCTGCTCAAAATTTGCGAAGAGATTGGAGGAGGAGGAAAAAGAGCTGCCTACAAAACAATTGAAAAGAAGATTTGTGATTACAAACAAGATCGCAAAACCAAAACCACGTGCTCTAAATGTGGAAAATATATTTGCCAGAAGCACTGTTGTATATTGTGCTCAAATTGCATTGCTTCTGCACAAGAGGAACACATTTATGACGATATGTTCGATGAAAATTCCGAATAAAAGGTAACATTTACAGTACATAACTGAAAATTTTTTGCTTTAGCCATACCAATTTTTCTTTCTAACATTTTACTATTATATATCAATATCTTAAAAACTCATAATTTTATGCGCAATTCGGCTGGATAACTTTTTTTCACTCTTTTTTAGCTATGTTGTAATGAATACAAACTTAATTTCAATTTAAATATATAAGTTGTTTAACACACCATTGTATATTAAAATTTAACAATAAAGACTAAAATTTACCATAAGAAGTATACGTTTTATCAATTTATAAGTTCAGACGATTTCAATGGATAATACAACTGATGGGGTTAGTAACTATGCGACATGATTTAAGGTTAATAATGCAGGGTTAAAGAAAATAACCAAATAAAAGTGAGTGTTTTAAGCAACAATGTTGCAATCATTTTTTAGTATAACAAAATTTTTTCATTTCCTTGTCCGAGTTCGGTATTTTGTTGCTGAGAAGCGTGGGAAGGGTAGTCTCTCTATTTATATATACTCTTTGTAGAAACTCGTACAAACATTTATGAAAAAAAATTGCCGCTATAAAAAACTTAGAAATAAATAGGTATTTTATAACTGTAATACGAGTACTTTTAAGCTGGGCGTTAGCGGCAGATGAAGATGCAAAAAAAAAAGGTTATTATAATTTTATTGCAAATATTTGCAAAGTCACGAAGTGTTTAGATAAATCTTGTATTAGACACTATTACAACTGATGATGAGAAAATATTTGTTTGAATATTTTTTAATTTTTTTATTTTAAAACCACAAAAACCTCAAAATTGTTGTTCATTGTTGTAACTTATAATAAACATTACATATTACATTGATAGTGATGTATATACATAACCGATTAATATCGAGATTTTATTGAAATAATTTACTTCCTGTTAAGAAAATTCTTCGAGAGAAGAGTGAGATAATATGATGGGATATTTTTAAACTAAATAAAAAAAAAATTATGAAATCCTGGTTACATTTTTCATGAGTTATTGGAGGAAAAACATATAAAATCAATCACTCGATTTCCTGCACCCCTTCTGATTTCAACCAAACTTATTATTGAAGATGTACATCATATAACTAACCACCAAAATTGTATCTCTTCTAATTTGGCACACACAGAGAAATAAAGTGCCAACCGAATTAAAAAGTGTACATTAATGGTAATAACTTATAACTTATTACAACGATATTTACATTATATTTCCGAACATTTTAGGTGTTGCAACTAGCATTCAGTTGAATTAACCAAACTTTGTTGTGAAAACGAATACTAAATTGTGCCAACCATCTGAAATTCTTAAAAACCGAATTTGAGTCGTAGTAGCCGAATTTCAGGGCATCGTTTTTCTCTGTGTTCAATTGTCTTGTCATATGAGGGAATCAATCCAAATATGATTCTTTCTGAAATTCCTCCAATTCCGCCTAAATTAAATCGGTCTACACGCTAAGTGAACTGAGGGATCCCTTCAGTATCATTTGTTTTTCAATTTTCATGATATGTTTTGACAAAAGCGCCCAAAGCTATTTTAATGATTGGAATCTTTAAATTTGTTTTAATTTGTTATTTATTATTGGAAGCATTACTCCTCAAAGATTGTTGTCCAACGCAAGAAGAACTTGTATTATCATTGGGAGTCACACAACAAGCCATTTCCCTACGTTTAAAAGCATTGGGATTCATTCACAAGCACGGAAATTGGATCTCATATGAATTGAAGCCGAGAGACGTTGAAAGGCGATTTTGCATGTCGGAAATGCTGCTTGAGCGCTACAAAAAAAAAAGTAATTTTTGCATCGTATTATTACTGGTGATGAAAAATGGAAACATTACGATAACCCCAAGCGCAAAAAGTCATATGTAAAGCCGGGCCAACCAGCCAAATCAACGCCGGAGCCGAATATCCATGGCACCAAGGTAATGCTCTGTATTTAGTGGCATCAGAAGGGTGTTTTGTATTATGAGCTGTTGAAATCGGATCAGGCGGTCACAGGGGACCTGAACCGAGCACAACTGATTCGTTTTATGAGGGCAATCAACGAAAAACTACCAGAATATTCGACCAGACACGAGGGCATAATCTTCCATCATGACAACGCTCGGCCACATGTTGCAAGACCGCTCAAAAACTATTTGGAAAACAGTGGATGGGAGGCCCAGACCTTGCCCCTTCTGATTACCTTTGTTTCGATCGATGCAGAACGCCCTTACTGCAATACACTTCACATCAGATCAGGGTATCAGAAATTGGCTTGATTCATTCTTTACATCAAAACCGGAGCAATTCTTTTGGCGCGAAATCCATATGCTACCAGAAATATGGGAAAAAGTAGTGGCTAACAATGGACAATACTGTGAATAATGTAACAATTCATTTTGTTATTATAATAAATGCACTTTTCAATCAAAAAATAGACACTATTAACTTGTATACCAATATTTAATTTTCGCAAATCGGAAAAATTTTCAAAGTCAGGTAGCGAGCCTTAAATTTTTTTTCCAAAATTTTGAAAAATTTAGACACTTTCACTTTCATGAATCTTATTCTAACCCTGGGGTGTCAAAAACTCGAAGTTCAAATCAATTTCAGCTGATGTCTTTTTCTATCTAAATTCTGATTTTACATAGTTTTCTGAGTGCATACACAGAGAATTTTCTTGGACGAGTTTTAATAAAATTTTTGACTAAACTAATGAAGTTCTCTTCACAAAGTGAATTTCCTAAAACAGCATGAAAAAATATTCATTATTTTCACGAAACTATTGTCAAAGAAACGTTTTCATAAGGAGTATGAATTTTAATTTATTTTTAAAAATTGTTTAATAAATAAAATGAAGTTTTTCGTAAAATTTTATGAAAAACTACATTAATTTAATGAAAAGTTTCAATGGATGAGTTCCAGTGACACTCCATAGATCTTATGTAAAAATTCATTGATATCATGCAGACAATTCTATCAGTGTAATAATGTTTGAACATTTTCTTTAAAAGAGCTTCTACTCAATGAAAAATTATTTAAATATTTAAAAATTATACATTGATATACATAATTTATGACATCAATAAAATTCTAAGAAATTTTAGTTAAAAGCAACAACATAAATCCTTTAAAAGTTTTGAATTTTAAAAATTCCCCAAAAATCATCATAAATAAAAGTTTTAAGCCATATTTACTAATAAATTAATAATAAAAATAACTTTAAAAATGCCACCATATGTGTTAGGGTGTCCCTTAAAATATCGATTTGTGGATTTTCGTTCATCGACTCATTTCCAGGACATTTTATGAAAATTGCTTATGATGTAAAAAATTTAACAAAATTTTATTGTTTTTATTAAATTTTATTATCTTTAATTAAATCTAAAAAATAGATAACCCCAAGTGGCCTAGGGACAAAAAAGACCCATAAAACTTCATTTTAATTATGACTACTAGATTGTTAAACCTTTAAATTAATATAAAAAAAAAACTCTGCGCTTAATAAAAATAATTATTTTATGTAACTTGATCCATTTAGGGTTAATTTTTACACATTTGGCCAAAAAGACCCAGATTAATACCCTTTATAATTTTCAGGAAAATATCACTTAAATTGTATCAGCTTTAAATAGATAATAAAAATGTTCCACATTTCACCATAAAAGGCCCACTAGAAAATTTGCAGAATAACATGTTCCAGATTTTTAATTTTGTTCTTTCTATCGCATATTCGAATTTAATAAAAATCTGTTAGATGTTATTCTGCAAATTCTAGTGGGTATTTTTTGGTGAAAAGTGAAAACGTAATCCTTATATTGTCATGTTACACAAAATTATAATTTTTAACAAGAGGAACATTTTTTGATCCATAATTTAAATAAAGTTTGATGGATCTTTTTTGTCTCTCAATTTAAGTTCCCGAAAATTATGAAAGATTTTCTTTTCTTTCTACAAATTTTCTAGTTTGTCTTTTTTGGCCACAAGTGAAAAAATTATCAATAAATGGAACAAGTTACGTAAAATAATATTTTTATTGAGTGGAGATTTTTTTTAATCAATTTAAAGGCTTTACAATCTTAATTAAAATGAAGTTCCATGGGCCTTTTTTGTCTCTAGGCCATTAAGGGTTAAAGATTTTTTAGATAAAAGTGAAGATAATTATTGTCTAATCAAATATTAAAGGATATTTTTCCGAAAATTAGTCAAACTTTAATAAAAACTTTAAGATTTTGTTAAATTTTTGACAAATAAGTAATTTTTGTAAAATGTGCTGGAAAGGAGTCACTCCAAACACAACTCGCATTATCATTTTTCCAATTTATTTTTTCTTTAATAACAACTACTATATTATAAAAATATCAATCGACATCTCCAAATTATGCATTTTAAAAAATCTTTAAAATTAATTAAAAAAATACGTTTTTATGTTTTTATCAATTTCATGGGTCATTTTGGATTCCATGCTAAAGTGGGTTAATGATACCCGATGAAGTCAGAATTGCATAACTAAATAATTTTTAGTATATTAAATAAATGAAATAAAAACTAATTTTTTCGAATATCCGAAACTTCGGATTAACATTTTTCAAAAAAAAAAAAACGATTTCTTCCATTTGGAACTATTTGCATCTATCTTTAAGGGACACCCTAATATGTATATTCGAAATAAAGATTCACAAATCAGCATTTAAATAAAAAAAAAGACTCATGCTCTTCCAAACGATTTTATTTTTGTTGTTGTCAATTCCGGATGTTAAGAAATGTCCGCAAAATAAAACAGACAAAATACGTATACAGCCCCGGGGCACGGCATTATGCCACTTTATTGCTAATTACACAGAAAAAATCATTAGTGAAACAATTACACAGGCCAACAAGTTTTCTAACCCTAAGACTATAGTACACTGTTCTAAAGATTTAATTTACGCTGAATTCGAATCAGAATTTCTCCACCGCATTGGGTTTTCGAGATATCTTACAACAGATATGACTTTAAGATGTCCTAATAAGTTTATATGATTATAACATTACATTTTAGTTTAAGACATATGTTCTCTTCTTTTAAACTTTAGTTTAAGATATATTAAGAACCTATTGTAATATATAAATTCTGATTCGGATTCAGCGCATATCAAACAAGCTATACCCTAGCCAGAGGGTCTAGACTCTTTCAGAATTTTTCGGCTTGTGTTCTTATATTTCAACTAACATCTTATTTTTTTACGTATATTTTTAAATTAAGTATGAATCTTATTAAAGTAAATATGATTCTAATTAAAATAAAGTTTTTAGTACCGGAATGTTACCTATTATGGCATGTTCCCTAAAGTGGACCTCTCGTTTTTTGGTATTGTTGCATAAATATCTCAAAACTATCAACTGTTATCGAGTTTAATTTTCGCTATCACTACTTTAAAAAAGGTTTCGACTTGAATGCCTATGTTTTTCTTGGCTTTATTTTGTCGTCGTAAAAAAAAACGCAATAAAAAAAGTGAACAACAAACAAGTTTTTAGGAATTTTCCACCTCGAATTTTTGTTGATGGTAAGAACTTTATTCACAATTTTAATAAAATTAATTGATTCAATAAACAAATATAATTAATAAAAAACAAAAATGTGACAAATTAAATTTTAATTTCTGATATTTTTTTACTGTTTCTCAATTTTTAGTCTTTTTTAAATATTTAACGCCTCACTTTAAATGTTCTTATCTATTTCGGAGAATTTTTCAACATGTTTCGCAACAAAATATTGTTTGTTTATCGCAATTAAAAAAGTTAGGATTACATTTTTGAAGCCGCTTAAAGCGATACAGAAAACATTTTAAGAAACAAAATTAAAATAAATTTTAATTTAAATACAATGTTTAGTCAATTTTACATCAAATATTTTGATATGCTTTTAGAAAGTTTTACAGTTAAGGTCCACTTTAGCTAGCATTTTATCTAATGTGGACCGTGTGAATTGTTTTAAAAATTGTTATATAACTTTTTTATATTAGTTAATACAAGAAAATGATCTTTTGAAAAAAGTTGCCCAAAGATTTGGCCTATCTAATGTATTTGGATTTGGAATATTCCGCTTAGTTTTTTATGTATAGTCCAAAAACCAGATGTATGGCCACTATAGCGAACATTTCCTTGTTTTTGCACAAACAAATATTTTGTTGCAAACTTTTTTTAACTTTTTTTTTGGCGAATATTATCTGGTGATCTGTTGAGGGTTTCCTCGAAATTTGTCATTAATATTTTATTTCCCAAGCATTTATTTCCGCAAAGTTTTTTTCACAATATTTTTGTTTTTGTGAATTTTTTTCTGAAAATTTTTTGGACATTTTTTTCTGTAAAATAAGTTTTCTGTCACATTTTGTTAGTAACTTTTTTCACAATTTTTTTTTTTAATTTGTTTCTAAAAAATTAATTTTTAATATATTAATATATTTCATTATTCCCGAAAAAATGTTTTCTGCCAAATTTTTTTTTTTGCAAAATTTCCTACTAAACAAATGTTTTTTTCTTTCAACGGATGGGGGATTTACAAAATTCTGCACAGCCGAATATAAAAATATATTTTAATGAAATTTAACGCATTGACTTATATGGGTCCACGGATAAATCTAGTTGATTTTTGTTAGAATTGGTTTATGTTTAGATGTAATGCCCATAAAACGGTCTCCCAAAAATTTGCTATTATGCATGTTCGATGGCTACAGGTCACAAATATAAAGATTTTTCAATAAAATATGAGTTTGTGACTTATATGGGGTCCAAATACTAAGTCTTTTGATTTGGGTCATAATCGGTTCATGTTTAGAACTAGTAACCATAGAAAAAATATATTAAGATATTTTAATGAAATTTGGTACTCTGACTTATATGGGTGCAAGGGCGAAGCCTATTTGTTAGACATATTCTGGAAGCCATCTCCAAAAATTGTTTCATTTACTACGCTATTTGTCTATAATTTCCTTGAGATGATACAAAATTAACATAAATTTGGTCATATTTGACTCCGCTTATAAACACCTTAATATGAGATTGGAACTCTTAAAAAATACTACGTGTCCCTTATTTTTGTATCCTATACCGAATATCCGAATTTTATCAACATCGGAAAAAACCCATGGGTAGAATCTCCCTGGAACAAAATTAAAACAATTAATCTCCATAATTTTCTTTAGATATCATAATACAATGTCCCAGAACTGTTGTTGATAAGTTAACATATTTATGTCAAGTGAATCTTTATATGAAATTTTAAACAAAACTTATCAATACGGTCTATCTCTCCTCGATACAACTCTGACAACAAAGAATAAGTTTGGCTTGTTTGGTAGGTACGACAATATTTTTGAAATATTTACGAGTAGTTTTTAACCAAAACAAATTTATAACGAAAAAACTTCATATGCGGGCTTTGTTTTCTTTCATTTCATTGAAATGTGGGTAGATTATAATTTTTTGGCTGTTTTGCGACAGACAAAAGTGACATAAAAATACGTTGAAAAGGCAGAAAAATAAATAAAATAATTGTTTTTAAGGTCTTTTGGTGATTTTTTTGTTTAAAAAAAAATTAAAGTTAGAAAAATTCAAAATTTGTTGATGAATTTTATATGAATAGGAGATTTATTAAATCTAATATATACGATATTGCGGATATATATATATAAATGGCGCCATCTAGCGGTAGATATTGTTCCGCAATTTGAAACAGAATTAGTTGTTATAAAACCGGCTCTGCATCTAGCTGTAGATATAATACCGGCTCTGCACTTAAGCACTGTTGACAGCTACTTTATGACAGATGTTTGGCTAGTAATCAGTCAGTGTTGCCAAGTTACGAAATTTCACTCTTGATTTTCACAATTTGTTAGGGGGAATAAAGCCGAGGGGTAAAAAGCTAATTAAAAAGACATAATTTTGCTTTTAATATATACAATTTTCAGTTTGATTAAACAATTTTGTCAAATTTTTGTCTTAATTTTAACGTTTTTTTTTTTTTTTTTAAATAGAAGTAACACTCAGGAAATTCTTCCTATTAATTACTGTGTTGCTTTCTTTGGTAATTAGGATAGTGGAGAGATGAAAGGTGGTGAAAGATGCACGAGATGATAAGTCTTAGAACAGTTGTTGGTCGCCGCCTGATGTAGAGTTGGCGAATTTATTGAAGCTTTTTGTTTCATAGCCCTGATTCATTATTTTACTTCGGTGGGGTGAAGTGTTGTCGTCACCGGGAATCGAACCCGGGACCATCTGTGCAACAGTCCAACGCGCAAACCATTACACCAAAACGCAAAATTTAAGTCACTTTACTGCGCTGTTAAAATTTTAGATTTTGACAATGAAAACAGTAAAACTCTAACAAAATTTTTATTCAAAGAATGACTTTGTTTCAACTGCCCATTTAGAATATACACTTTTTGAGTGCACGAAACAAAAAATTTTGCTTAAATGATTATTAAAATGTAATAAGGAACTACACGATGTACTGCTTTTTCTGCTAAAAAAATTATTTTAAAATTCAGAAATTTTTTAATTAAAACTTATTTTTTTTTTTACTAAAACTACGATTTTTTGTTCTGATTTTTAATTAATCAATTAAATATTCTAATAAATGTGAAAATAATATAAAATTCTAGATTTATTTCTTTCACAATCATTAATCAAACAAAAAAAAATTACAATTTAAATATTTTTTGAACAACAAAATTTAAAACTAAATTAATTCAAAACATGTGTATTTAAGTTTTAGAACCAGTTGCTGCAATTAAGTAGAAAAACAAAAAATAAAACTAAATATTTACATTTTTAATGGCCAAAACTTTAAGCTAACATCCGATAGATAAACAAAACTAAAAATTTGCAACAAAAATTAAAACAAAAATCTTGAAAAATACTCAGCAAAAATCATAATCAACAACTTTAACACTTGGTCATACACTACACATTTTGGTACAATAGATAAATAGCCTTGACATGAAATTGACAAAAACAACAAAATATAAAAATATAAAAATGTTTTTTTAAAAACTTTGTACTTTTAATTTTTTAAAGTAAATTGACAAATGAAAATTTGTCAACAGTTATAAATTCGAATGCAGTGTTTAGGTAGACTTATAAATTAAAATAGTTTGCTTAAAAATCAACTCAAAATGGCACAGCAAATCATTTACAATAGTAATGAAATTGAGGAAATCCTCTTACAAAGCAGTGTTGCATTGCACAGTAGGGTGTTTCATAAAAATTTTGAAAATAGTTCAGCCATTTCGTACTGGCTGATCGGATTGCGATAAAACTTCACACAGCCATAATCAAAGTTTTTAGCTTAAGTTTCAAAGAACAGTGCACGAGATCCAATTAGACTCCAAATTAGGCTTTCACAAATTTTTAAAGCTTACCAATTTCATATTTATCAGCCAATTTTTTTTTTTGTTTAGGTACTAAGCGGAGTTGCATTATCATTCCATTGGATTTAATTACAACAATTTTTAAAGTTAGTTTATTTCTGCAAATCTAGTTTTAAGTAGTTTCAGATTGTAGTCTAATCACCTTGTAAGCGAAATCCTACAAAAATAGTAGTAAATCAAATTAAAGTCATATATGTATGTACGAAGGCGGTCCCAAAATTAGCCGTCCAGAATTACAGATAGTGGCAGTAGTTTGAAAAAAATTACTTTGGTGAAAAGCGGCAACCTTATAAAACATATGTTTTAAGTTCAAGGCGCCACGTTGTTTAGTATTTTATTTGAGCTAAAGTGGCAACCTTATAAAACATATGTTTTAAGTTTCAAGGCGGCACATTGTTTAGTATTTTTTTAGAGCCATCAAAAATAAACGACCTCAGTGAATTTGTAAACGTGGAAAAAATTGGCCTCCGTTATGTAATTCAATACTTTGCTTTGAAAGGTCTCAGTCCAACCAATATTAAAGCCGAGGTATATTTTACTCCGGGGGAGTCTGCTCCTTCGCTTACGACTATAAAATATGGGGTGGCAGAGTTTAAACAAGGCCGTACGAGCTGCAAAGACGAACACCGTAGTGAATGACCAATTGAGATGTCCACACCAGAAACGGCTAAGAAAATCCACAAAATGGTATTGGATGATAGTAGGGTGAATATGTGTGAGCTGTCTGAAATGATAGGCATTTTCTAAAGTCCTATACATCGCATTTCGATCGAAAATTTGGATATGAGAAAGCTGTGCGCAAGATGAGTGCCGCGTTTGCTCACAATACAACAACATTCACTTTTGCTAAGGCCAAAATCAATGAATTAAAGTTCGAATTGCTTCAACATGCACTTTATTCGCCATATTTAGCGCCCTCGGATTATTTTCTATTTCCCAACTTGAAAAAATGGCTCGGTAGTAAAACATTTGCCAACAATGAAGAGGTGGAGTCTGCTGTTGATGGTTATTTTAAGAAGCTATAAACAGGGTATCAAAGCTATTGATTATCGCTGGGAAAAGTGCATTGCGTTAATGGGAGATTATGTTGATAAGTAAAGATAATTTTTATCAAACTTGTTGTGATTTCTTTGTTAGGTCAGTTAATTTTCGAACCGCCCTCGTATGTTGTGTTATATGACAGTGTTGTGTCTATGTTGAATTTATGAAGTATAATATCAATTATTGTTAATGCGTATTTTTTTTTTTTTTTTTTGAAAAAACTTTATTTTATCTTTTTGGCGTATAAATATTTATATTTATTTATATACAATTTTTGTGGTTTTTATGCATAAATATTATTAAAGAGTATGCTTGTCAGCATCCAACTTTTGATTGATGATATTTTTACTCATGTCAAAAGATATAATGTATAATTATGTGCAATTTTCATTGTACATCATGTCATGTAGTGAAATTCTTAATGTCATTATTGTTGTTTCTGTTATGAAAAAAAATATAATAAAATTTTCATAACGATTTTCTTTTAAATTCGTTTTAATGAATATATTTTTAACTCACCTCGTTATTTTGATATTAATGTGATATTAATAAAATTTATTTGTGTGCATAATAATTCTCATTAAGTAATATTATTTTGTTTACATAATAAAATAAACAAAAAGATTCTTCTATATTATATATATATATCAGGCACGCTGATTTCCCTGACGTACTTTATTTTCCGATGTATGATACAGTTTTTCCATAAAATGACTTCACAGTTTGGAGCATGCAAATGCAGTTTTCTGCGTGTAACGTTTTTAAAATGCAATCAAACTGACTGCTTTCGGTTGAAATGTACTTAAGATTAAACCCGATATTTAGAGGTTTTTTAAATGCTTCCCAATTTTTACGGTTTCATCAATTTACAATTTCATCATTAAATTATAAATTGACCTTAACAAATGGTCATGCAGTATAAGGAGCATATTAGAATTAGCTGTCTCGGCAAGAAAACAATTATTTTAATATGGGTCTTCATATGCAAAATGAGCGATTTGTCAAAAATTGTATAATGCAGCATAGGTTTCAGTGATGAACCGAGTCCAACTTTTAGTATCATATGTCAACACCTTTGAAAAATATATGTGCGAAAAATTAGACAAAAATTTTTATATTTGAAAAAGTTTTTCTAACGAAATCCCTACTTTTGTCACAAATATGTTTTCCTTAGAAAAACTTTTACATTTATAAATATTTTTAGCTGAAAATTTGGAAACATGCTTTTGAAAGGTATTTGCATATCATACCAAAAGCTGCACTTCCGAGCATCATGGATAGCTATGCTGCCATGTAAAATTTTTGACAAATCGCGAATTTTTCATAAAAAACTCTGTGATAATAAAACTTTTTATACCCTTCACATAATGTGATGAGGGTATACATATATCAATTTGACATTCCGTTTCTAACGCACCGAAATATAGGCCTAAGACCCCATAAAGTATATATAAGTATTCTTTATCCTTATTCAATTTTAAGAAATGGCGATTACGGCGAGAAAATGCTATACGGACTACTAATTTTTAAACAGATTGATGTACTTTTTCCCAAAAGCTTTGGTATTGCAAATGAGCAAAAGTTATGAATGAAAATGTGAGGATACTTCTAAATTTCCCATACAAATCGGGAAATGGTTAAAAATTAACATATACGCATCCATTTATGAACATGTATGAACACATTCTTGCTCATATATGAAGTGATTCGAGGTCATGCATGTCAATATACCACCATATAGGATTCATATATGTTCATTAGATGTATATATATAAATAATGCCTCATATATATATAAATATTGCCTCAATTTTTTTTTTTTTTTTTTTTTTTTTTTTTTTTTAAAGAGAAGCAACACCCAGGAAATTCTTCCTATTAATTAATGTGTTGCTTTCTTTGGAAAGGGGATAGTGGAGAGATGAAAGGTGGTGAAAGATAAAGGGCTTCAAACATGGCAACACTGTAATTGTGCGAGATGATAAGTCTTAGAACAGTTGTTGCTCGCCACCTGATATAGAGTTGGCGAATTTTAATGAAGCTTTTTTTTTTTTGTTTTATAGCCCTGATTCATTATTTTACTTCGGTGGGGTTAAGTGCTATGGGAACATATAAGTGATAGAAAACTCATACATATTATTTTTCTAAATTGATGTTGTCGTCACCGGGAATCGAACCCGGGACCATCTGTGTAACAGTCCAACGAGCTACTCATCTAAATATATGGAAATGTGTAGACATGTATGATTATATATGTAAATTTACTCAATTTTCGTTAAAGCTCACAGATGAACATATATGCTTCCTCATATGAACATATAAGAATGGTTTATGAACACATATGAATCATGTATGGATCATATGGGCATGTATGAAGCATGTGTGTTCATGTATGGATCCATATATGTCAATTTGTTACTGTACATTCATAGTAGCGTCTGGTGTATACAATTTAGCATCATATTTTTCCACCAGACGCTTAAAGGTGAATAATATTTAAAATTTACCTTAAACTTTTATTTCACCTCAAATTTTTGCTTTTTCACCACAAAAATTGTTTTTCACCTCAAAAATGTTTTTTCATCTCAAAATTTTGTTTAAAGAAAAAAATTTTGTAAAACCAAATTTAATGTATGTTTCTTACTAACATAACTAATGACTCCTTACACTGCATGAACATTTACTTAGCTCGAGTGATTATTTAGCGATAAAATTCGCGAAAACTAAAAACTAAGAAAAAGCTTTGAGAATTAAATATGTAACATAATTTTTACTACTGGGCTTGTGCTTAGCTTTCTAAAGAAATAAATCTGATTAATTGCATTTGCAAATTTTTGTATATAAAAATCATCATAATTTAAGGAAATTTTGCGGAAAAAACTGTGCCATAGCTCGAAAAATAAAGTACGCCGTTGAAATCAGCATACCCGAAATATGTAGAATTGAGAGTCAGAACCTTATTAATTGTTTTGATTGATTGCATGCCGTGTAATGGCAGTGCACGTTTAATTAAGAATTCTAAATTACACAAATATAGCCTAAAATATTATCAATGCCTAAAGTCAGCCTCGTTATTTCCATTTTTTCTGTGTTTTTAAACTATAAAGTATACACATTTCACATCCATTAAAAAAGTAATGGTTTTTAAAATGGTCATTTTATTATTAAAAATTTAAGTTTATTTTCTGTATTCGGTAGTTGTTTTTATTATATTGTTAATCGTTTTTTTTCATTTATGTTTTAAGTGAATAAAAAATATTTTTTATCATTTTATTTAACACTTCATTTAACAAAATATATTGTCGGTTCTTTATCTTGATAAATGAACAATTTTGTATTATATTTTTTTTTTTTTTTAATAATTTTTTTAATCCCTCTTACTACTTTTAACTACTTGTTGTAAATATTTCACTTTTTTAAAAAAAAATAATGTTTGTAGTATCTATAATTAATTGCTTTTTCACACTATAATTAAAAATTAATTTAGACTTGAGCAGCACGTACAGAACTAATGACTCTTTAAAATCAGTTTCACATAATTCTGGCTAAGACTGTTCTGGCTTTTGAGATCCGTTTTGTTGATTATAAACTGACTATAATAAGAAAGATTTTAGTTATGGCATAAAATAATAACATAAAAAAGCCGCCAATTTTTATAAATTTTTACTAAAAAAAAAAACCTGCAGTTTTTTTACCTTTTTATATAAAAACACAGCCTAAATGTCTAGTAAAAATGGCGTCGTTTTTTCTAAAACAGGAAAAAATATTGCATTTATAGCACAATTTACTTATTTCTAAAGATTACTAAATGTCTAGTATATAGAAACCAAAAAAACACTGTTAATGACTTTGAAAGATTTTTTACATTTGGCAGCAGCCAAACTGCTTGCAACATTTGCAATTTGGTAAGGTTTTTTTTTTTGAATGACACTGTGCAACAAGAAAAAAATATCCCTAATGAGTCCAACGGAAAATGAAAGTAGACCATTAGTATATCAAAACCCTAAAAGGGGTTTCCGCAGTTAGCTCTTATTGATTTTTTATAGTCTCATGAAGTTGCATTATTTTTGAGCATTTTTTCATTGTGGTGAAAATATAATGTTAAAAGACCACTTAATTTGTCTGTATTTTTTTTTTTTTTTATTAAGTCTATGGAAAATTCCTTACAGACTACTATATACATAAATTTTAAATTTTTTACATATTTACAAAAATTGAAAAACATACAAGATTATTATTTTTTAATAAATGATTTTATGGAATAAAAGATTAAACTTAAATTATATTTAATTGATTAAACAACAATATTAGATTCCTTTTAGTGACTTGTATATTTTCGGAAATGTCAATGAAGGCATATAAGTTGTTAAATTCATTGCAAATTTTGCGGAATGGATCAAAATTTGCGTAATTGGACTGAAAGTACTGCAGTTTTAAAGGCTGGTAACACCGTGTTGGTCGAGTTGGAACAACGAACTCAAGTTTGCTAAGAAGATAATCGGAATTCGTAATACCTTTTAATAGTTTAATCAAGAAAGATACATTTAACACAATTCTTCTACTTTTGAGCGTAGGAAGTTTTATTAATGCTAAACGCTTTTCATATGAAGGAAGATTTCTAAATTTAATATTAAAAAAAAAAAAATAAAAAATTGGGTCAGATGAAAAGGGTCAAAATTTAGAATGATCAATTTTGGTTTGGTGTTTTTCTAAATTTTGGAGAATTTTTTTAAAAATTTTGCGTGATATATTTCTGTATAGGAGCGCTGGTCTCCCATATTTTATTTATTTTATAAAAAACATTTGTATTTTAATTTTTTTATAAAATATATTTTTTAGTTCTTAATAAAATTAAAACAAAAATTAAACTGAAAATATTTGACAAACAAGTTCATGAAGCAAAGTTTAAAACAATCATATTATTTGAAAGTCTTTTGAGTAGATAGTTGTGGGAATGTTGCCACATTACCCCCCTTTCTAAGAAATGTTGAAAATTAAATGTTGGACCTTCAATATTCGATCTTAAATATAATGATGAGAATGTGATGAAAATTCTAAATTATAAGGCCGACTTTTGAAATGTTCCGATTATGATGGTTTCCTTGATTTAATGTTGATTGAGATAAATTCTTTCCAAAAATTTTTAAATTTAAATTTTAACTAAATTTATTAATGATCCCTGAACCAAATGCGCGCCGTAGAGTGCGTTGTGTTTATTTGAAGTCAAAACTACTTTAGATGATATAATCTTGCGCTAGCCCAAATTTTATTGTTAGATTTATTGTTGAAATCTAGTAATTGTTCTTTTGGAGACTTTTGAAAATAAAGCAGGGAAGGAAGGCAGTTCCTGGTTTGGATTTTTGGTTATTTTGAGATTGGTATACGATGTCACGAACACAGGAAGTTCTTTATACAAGTTTGGTTTTCTTGAAGAGCTTATATTGTATAACATGACTACGTAGGAACTTTCCGAAATTTTGATAAACTTTTTTAGCAATCAAATCACTTAATCCGCATGTTGTATTGAATATTAGATAGGAAACCTAATTGGCGAGATATTTTGATTACGTAGTACTGGCACAAGCTGAAACCCTTTTTCGATTGTGATGTTGGTTTCCACTAAATTCTTCGTACGGGGTCACCACTTATAGGAGCGCTGGTCTCCCATATTTTATTTATTTTATAAATAACATTTGTATTTTAATTTTTTTATAAAATATATTTTTTAGTTCTTAATAAAACTAATTACAAAATTAAACTGAAAATATTTGACAAACAAGTTCATGAAGCAAAGTTTAAAACAATCATTTTATTTGAAAGTCTTTTGAGTAGATAGTTGTGGGAATGTTGCCACATCTGTGTGACTTTTTATAGGCAAGTGAGAAGAATTTTAATTTTAAAACATTTAAGTCTGAAATTTATATTTCATTTTAGAAAAAAAAACTGTTGGGAATCATTGACATCGACGCCCCTATATCTGGAGTCCAAATCACACAAACAAAGCATGTTTTTATGGTATTGCTAAAACATTCATGGCACCAAAGTGTATATACAAATAGAGAGACTACACTTTCCCCGCCTCTCAGCAACAAAGTACCGAACTCGGGCAAGCAAATGTAAACATTTTTTTTTTACACTAAAAATTTATTGCAACATGTTGATAAAAAATTGTTGCTTAAAACACTAACTTTTACGTTGCTTATATTTTGTTATTTTCTATTAAAAATTAATATATTTTAATTTGATCTTGCTGATTTTGTCATTAATATTTGAAATAATTAAACATTTGATTGAATTATTATTTAAAAACAAGATAAAAATTAATATAAACAGTTAAATTTCTGCAACATGTTTCCATTGGCTCGGTTCGAGTTTACAAACAAATAAATAGAGAGCAGATTGAACGACACTAAGTAGTAAGGAAACCCACTGATGGCACAGCTTATTTTCCTGGAGAAAAGTTTTTAATGATTCATGAGAGTCTTCGCTCATCCGCATTGTAACGAATGTCCTTTTCGCTCATTAGTTTGTCAATTACGTTAAAGTAAGTAGATGTTACCTCGTTATTCACTACAAAAACATTATTGCAGAGTTGATTGGCGATGCCTACACTTAGAATACTATGCAGGTAAAGACCACTGCAAATGTAGTTAAAAACAAATGAAATTTCACTTAAAGAAAATACGACTTGCATTTCAGTATATTCAACTAACATTGTCATTTGTTTTTTTGGTGTTCAAAAAATGACTACGAGTAACAATTGCAGTAGAAATGAACCACATGTTAGTAAAAAATAAACAAAAATTTATTTTTTTTATTTTTTTAAATAACAAAAAACTACTGTAAAAAATGAATGCAAAATCATAAAACAGTCATTTGATGTGGTTTGTTTTTTTAAATGAACTACAAGGTTAGTAAAAAATTTAATTTCTTCTACAAATGACTGACATTTACATTAAAAATAAAGAAACTGTATTACAAACCAAACAACTACATATTTTTAAAGCAGAAGTTCCCTGAGTGTATATGCAGAAATATTGGTCCCAGGAGCCAAGTGATTATTTAAATTTAAAAATTTAGCGAATTTTTCGGATTTGCGTTGTGAGTGGAATCACGCTGTAATCAAAATATAATATTTGACACTGTGCGGTCAGGCGCAAACAAAGGTAAATAATCATTTAATCGGTTATATAGCTATCCCAGATGTCACGACCGGGCTCGAAGGTTTTGGGAATGGTACGTTTTCTGTAATAGAATGTGACCACTTGGAGCACTTACATAAACTTTACGTATAATTTTTCACTTTTGTACAAACTTTTTTTAAGAGTGTAGTACTAACCTATGCCAACTAAGTAAATGGACAAAATTCAAATATAAATTACTGCTAAGGAGACATGTTTTTTTTTCAAAATGCATGTCAATAGAATCTTGTATTCTAAGCATTATTGTAAATATTCAAAAGTTGACAAATTCAAAATGAAAGTGGTTGTTTAAGTGGACAGTTTAAGAAAAAATGTATATGACATGCTTGGACGGTATCCTAAAAATGAAGTGTTACAATATTTCCTTAAGGAACAAGTCACACGTAGAACAATATATTCTATATTCAAACGGTTTCAAAATGGAGTGGCATCAATCAGGATAAAAAAGAAAAGACGTCCAAAAAAAATTTAACGCAGCTAAGCTTGTTTAATAAAAAAAATCGACTGTCAAATTGGGGGGATCAAATCGTAAGTTGGCCAGAAAATTTCAAAGAAACAATTCGCAAAAAATTACTCCAAATGAACGTGAAACATTACTAGATGAAGACAGTACCCAAATATAGTAAAAAAACAAATAACCAACGAAATGCAAACAACTGAGAAAACTTCATTGAAAAAAATTTCAAAAAATTTTGGATGATGAAAAATGCTGTTGGTTTTGCTTGGAACAATGGAAGTTTTAATTCTGGATTTTATTCTGATGACTTGAACCAAACTCCCGACAAGGTACGGTCTTCGGCGAAAGCGAGGTTTGAACCAAAAGTACTAGTGTGGGCAGCCATTTTCGGAACTTTACATCCAAGAATCAAAACATATGGCTGTAAACGAGGATGATTACATTAATAAATGTTTAGGAACACTGCAAAAATTTATCAGAGATATACACTCTAAAGACAACATATTATTTTTGGCCAGATTTAGCACGCTGACATTATGCCAAAAAGGCGTTAGAATGGCTTAAAAACAAAAAAAAAAAACATTTCCTTTGTACCGAAATACGCAGTGTATCAATAGAGTTGGCGAAGCCAAATGCACTGAAGAATTGAAGAAAACCATTAAAAGCAGTCTAAGAAAAAATTTACATGCATGTCGTCCAAAGCATGATTGCAGGTATCATGCCTTAATTGTGACAAATAGAAAATTGCGGGTCGTTGGCTCTCTACAAAAAGTGAATTAATAATTTGTAGTCTATATTGTGTTTAAATAAAAATACTTTTTCAAAAAAATAGTTAGTTTTTAATTACAAGGTTTTTAAAATTGTCCATTTACTAAATTGACATAGGTTAGTCCATATTAGTCGCGGATCCAGGGGGAGGGAAAATAGGAAAAAATATGTAAAGAGTTAAAAAAATCTAAACTAAACTCTAATTTCCCTCTCCAAAACCCTTTTCTGGATCCGGGCCTGGTCCATATAAATATCATTTACAATTTCAGCTTCAAATGCCTACTAGTTCCAAAATTACAGCTTATCGATTTTATTTTTTTTTTTACATTTTTAATTGTATTTTTTCTAAAACATTTTTTTAAAAACTTACACCACCTTGAACGCAATTTTAATAGGAATTAAAAAAAAAAAGCCTGTTAGTCTACATAAAATTCCCTAGGAAGCATTTTATTACCTTTTTTTTTAGTTAATGTAACCAAAAACCAAATATAAATTAATCGGAACACAAGAATTGTGTTGTGAAAATTGTACCAAAGTACGTGAAACACTCATAAAATGTACAAAAAAATGGGCTAAAAGTGAAACTAAAACCAGATTTGCTCTATTGGATTGCATACAAAAAAAAATAACCGGAAAATTTTCCTCAAAATAGCCCAACTTCAAAGTCTATAACTTAATAAGACAAGCTAATTTGTTAAAACCCTTTGAGGGGTTTGGTCTTCTACTGATAGTCTATTTTCATTTCCCGTTGGTCTCATATGGGAAAGATTCGATGACTCAAAATTTGTTGCACAGTGTTATTGAAGATTTTTCTTTTCATTTGTTGTTATGTTTTTTGTCGATGTTTTGCTGGTAAACCATAAATCAAGAAAAGGTCACAGCAACTTAAGATTTCTATAAGGATTTCAAAAAGGGTCTACTACACAAATTACTATACAAAAAAAACTTAAATCCTGTGGTTTGAAAAAAAAAAACACTTGGCAAATATACAATAACTAGAGAAATGATATTGAAGTTAAAAACTACCAGAAACCAACTGATTACGATTTTGCAACATGAATTAAAAAAAAACACAACTTTGTTGCATTCTGTCAGGGTGAATTGTTGTTTTGTTTATTTTTCCAAAAGGATATTTACATTGTATTGCCACTGCTGCTAATATTTTTCTGAATCCGGAAAAAAATTGTTGCCAACAATCAAACGATAATCAACAAAGGAAAAACAAATTATCATTACCCAGCAAAAAATTAGATTTGAGCAGTTTAAACTCAAGAATAAACAATTCAATAAAATTGTTAAACTATTTTTTTTGGATCCGATTGATTTTTTTCGGAAACGCTTTTAACTATAATGTATATCTGATCTATTCAGCAGACTGTTTAGGAAATTGAAATTGGAGCCTTAAATTAAGATACATTTTATAAAAATTTTAATTTTCCGAAAACTAAGCAAGATATATCAAAACGTTTAACCCATTTTATACCACTTACCGATTTCGTGGAAATTTTTTGACGAAATTTGTTAGAAAGGTGTTATGGTGTCTCAATAACCTTTTTCTGAAGTTATTGTACACTTATTGCGCCCTCTGGAGGTGGTATGGGCAATTTAAATGCAAACCTAGACGCTTTGTAAGTACTTAATGGGTTAATATTTTTTTTAATTATTATTTTTATTTGTTGTTAAAGCAAATATCTATCAAACCAAAACACACAATTTGATCTATAGGATTTTTGAGAACTTTTTTAAAATATTGGTGTTTTAAACAAAATCACCAAATTAAACAAAAACCACCAAAATTTGAAAAAAAAATAAAAAAAACACGAAATTGAAAAAATCTCCAAAATAAAATAAAGTCTCTAAAAATTAAAAACATCGCCACATAAAAAAAGACCAAAATTAAAATCACCGAAATTACAAAAAAATAATGGCAAAAATTAAAAATGTTTTAGAAGTTGGGACGATTTTTTTCTAATTTTTACGATTGTTTTCTAATTTTGTCGATTTTTTTCTAATTTTAGCGAGTTTTACAATTTTTCGATTTTTAAAATTTTGGCGCTTTTTCAAATATAAGCGATTTATAATTTTGGGCGATTATTTGAACTTTGATAATCTTTTCTAAAAGTTTTTTAAATGTTTTACTTTAAAATTTTTAAAAAATTAAAACCAAAAGTTTATTTTTCACTCTTTTATCATAAATTGTGATGTGAGCAAGATTATTCAAGTACAAGATCATTTGTTTTTTGTTAAACAAAAATTTGTGCAATGTTTATTTGTTAATTAAAAAATGTTTCTTCATCCGCTAATTTAAAGCAGACTTTATCTACTGACACGTCCTTACATGTTTCATTTCTCGACACTGAAATTCTTCAGATGACCAATGTAGAAGGGGTAGAAGATTTACCCAAATTTTAAAGAAAAAATTCAACACCTTACCCGTAATTTTTGACCGTAATTTTTAACGCATATACGTGCGATTGCGCGCCTAAAAAAATACGTGTCTGGTGTATTTTTGTCCTTAATACACAAAAATACGTGTCTGATGTATTTTTGTCCTAAACAACATACACAAATTTTATTAAAATCTGTGGAATCACTACAGGATAGTTTCCTTGCTAGTATATTTTAAAAGCCATTTTAGATTTTGTTTTTGTTTAAAATGTGCTCTTTAGGTAAAAATTAAAACAGCCAACAAATGAGTCCATTCACCTAAAAAGACCTGTACCGAGAGTAGTCAAATGAAGGCATACCTCTGCATTTCAACTATATACTTTTTTCCAATTCTTTTTCATTTTGTGTTTTTTTTTATTTTTTTCCATTGTATTTGATTACACGCAAATTATATAAGTGTGCTGTTAGCCAGCCAACTTTTGCCGAGACGTTGGAACGCTCGCTTTGTAGCCATGATAGGAATTATGTAGGATGATCGACGATTATCGTCCACTTTGCGAAATTAAATCATATATAAAAATTTATTTATAAATAATGTTAATAATTTTGGTAAAAAAAGCAAAAATTTTCCATCGTTTAGTTTAACGTTTTCGTAAACAACATCGTCAAAACAATAGTAACTTAGGTATCGTTTTGAAATGACAATTTTAGCTTTTTTGTTAAAAAAGTTGATAAACTCCGAATTTTATATAATTTGGATATGATATAGACAAAAAAAAATCAAAAATTGTTTTTGAAATCGATATAAATTTTAAATCACCCTGTTAAAAATGTGCATATATACATACATTTATGAACATGCATTAACTAATTCAAAATCATATGAAATCATACATGTCCATATACCACCATCTAGGATTCATATGCGTTCATATAAGTTCATATATCGTTCATTTACCTCAAGACTGACATTACTCAAAAAACAAGATTTTGCAGAAAACGAGTTAAAAGTTTTCAATCTATATCTGCCTCGTTTGACCATTTCTCTATATATTTGGTCACGTTTTTTATAAATACGGAGTTTTAATGTATTTTTCTCTTAGTGAGAGTTGTGTGCGAATTCGCTAATTATCGAGAGACCCGTGAGTGGCACAGTTTCTCTATGAACTATATAGTCTTTGCACCAACTTTAAAGAAAAAAAAAAATATATTATCCTGTATCTCGAAAAGTACTTATACTTGATATTAATACGAAATTTTTACACAATATAAAGCATGATATAACTAATAAATCTGCATCATTAACTAAAAAATCGCATTTTTTGACTTATGACAGTCTTGAAGTAAATGAGCGATATGTAAATATTACCTCAATTTTCGTAAATGTTCATATATGAACATTAGAGCGACTCACCAAAAAAAGTGATCGATGTACCCGCTTAAAAATGAACCTTGCACTTTTTTAAGATGACATTTAAAATATTTCGGCTCCAGCTTTGACCTCTCGTGAGCTGGACCATTTTGAAAATGGGTCTATTTTTGCATGTTTTGTTAATTTGAGAATCTGTGTCCTTACCTACATATACAATATGGGCATCATAAGAAAGGTTTTTTTAAGGCGCGTCCAACTGTATATACAATTTGTCCAAGGACGATCATCCATGTCCTTTTTTTAAGGATATTCTGAAAAAAAATGGTTTCTGAATTTTTTGTTCGGGGTTGTTTGTAATAAAAATGCCAAATTAACATATTTTTAATTAGTCGATTTAATTTAATACGGGTCTCAGCTTTTTTTGAAATTCGTGCTAGTTTGCGTTTTGACAAAAATGCAATGGGGTTGTAAATCTTCGTTTTAAATAGGGCAATATGGGTATCAAATTTTTTCTTTTGCCAAGTACATCATCTTTGTATGTAAATAATTTAGATTTTTGCAAATTAGATGCATTTTACACGGTGCTCTGCAATATATATAAATGCAATTTTGTGGTAACTCTAATATGATAGCGGATTTAGTTTCCAGATCATGTATGGATGAAAATAGGACTAAAGAAAGAACAAAAAAAAATGATCCACGACTTTTTGGCGGCATATTTTTTTCGCAAATTAAAAAAAGAATATGCTGCCAAAAAGTCGTGGATCATTTTTTTTTTTTTTCTTTCTTTAGTCCTATTTTCATCCATACATGATCTAGAAACTAAATCTGCTATCATATTAGAGTTACCATATATTATTACCTAAATTTTAATTTTAATGCACACATTTTAACATATATGTTTACTTATATGAACATGTATGAACACATCTGAATCATTTATGAATGCATGTGGACATGTATAAAGCATGTGTGTTCATGTATGAATCCATATATGTCGATTTTGTAACAATGTAATTAAAAAATGTGTAGTTTAGACATTCTTTTCATTGTTTTTGCTGGGTAATTTATAGTTTATGTTGTGTTTTGGATTATCACAAAACAACATAAAGATCAAGATAAACAGAGGTTAACAAGGTTATTTGTTTAATTTTTCACATATTTTTCGATAAATACAACAATTCTTAAATGATTTATGATTTCTGGAAAAAAATACAATGTATTTTAAGCTTATTTATGAAAAAAATCTATAGGAATGACAAAAATTTTGCTAATTTCACTTAAAGTTAGCTAAAAAGTTGAAAAAAGAAACAAAGTGAAAAACTACAAAACATAACTTTACCTGCAGTAATAAAAAATGGTTGTTTTGCCTAAGTTTTGGCAAATAGTAAATACAAAAATACTTTTCCTATAAATTATGCAAAAATTTAAAACAAGTTATAGGAACAGCTTACAAGCTTTTTATAAAAAAAGTTTGCTAAAAGTAAAAACTTGCTGATATAAAAGAAAATTAAACTGGTAATTTCGCCTAAGTTTTTTTTTACAAATACAACCGCGTAAGTTATTTGTATAAACTCTGCTAAATTTTCACAACAAGCACTTGAAATATATAAGGATCTTTTTTTTTTGTTTGTTTAAATGCCGTAATATTTCGTTTATTTACCTAAATTTTGTGTGCAAGTTTTAAAATATTTAACTCAAATATTCTATAATTACTAAGTTATATTAATTTCACATGATTTTTGTTTAATAAACTTGAGATCATATGTTTAAAAATCATGTTAAAATTTCAATAATTTACCTTTTACATCTACTTTAAGCCATTAGTTTTTTAAGAAAAATCCAAACATAAAATACGCACCTGCAATTATAAAAAAGATATAAAATTATTGATTAATTTATTGTTTAGTAATGTCTATAAAAATTTATTAAATTTAGTTAAAACATAAATTAATAAAAAAAATAAATTTACCAATATGTCAATAGTAATGTAATCTATCATAATTTGCTAACCAAACAAAAAAAAAAAACTAAATATTTTTAACCAAATAAGTACAATATTGGTAAAGACAAAAACTTAATGACAAATATAAATATAAGATACTCTTTGGCTAAAAGACATGCCAAAGCAGTCTTTTTTTTTGTATGTTTATATATGGAAATAAATAATATTCCTTTAAAACCACTCAAGACACCACCTACGATTAATAGAAATAAATGTTAGACCCGTCTTTGCCAGACATAATGATAAAACATACAAAATGGCAAAAATACTTTAAGAGAGTTGGTTGCATCGATGGACGGCCGGACGCATGGACAGACAGACATACAACAAATTGCGTTTTTAACACAAGCCATAAGGAAAGTCGTACATTTTTACCAATCAAATTTGGTAAAGCAAACAAATATAAATTTTTGAAAATATCAAACATTTGTGTTATTTATAAAATGACAACCATAAAAAGAAGACATTAATATAATATTATGATAAATCTTAAAATTTATTGTTTTTAAATATAATATTTGAAAAAAAAACTATACAAAAAAATACACGTTTAAACATGTTGACATACACACGCAAAATATTTGCCAAGAAATTGGTTAATATGACAAAACCATGTTTTAAAACAAATTATATAAAAATTTTGAAATTAGTAAATTACGATGAAAATTAAACTTATTCAAGTTAGTAAATTACAAAATAACAAGGTTTCGACAACGGATTCTGGTAGAGAGGACCAAAAAAAAAATATACGCGTATCGGCCTTTTGAAAGTTGACGTCTGAATTTTATTTCAGGGGGGTTAAAGTTTCCCCCTTTTGCACATTCTTATGGTGAATCGGCATAAGAAACCACGTGCCCCTTACATTTTAGGTATAAAATATGTTTAGCAGATTTATGTAGAAAATTACGAGGAACATTTATGTGGAAAATTTTAACCCTCTAACTCCTCAATGTATATGTCTTTTCGGGACATTTCACGAAAAAGGGGGAAAAATACCCTTGCACGGGGGATATAACGGGTTAAAATGTTTCACAAAAGTATTTGTCATAAAATTCTACTATAAAGTCTCTGAATACACCAAGGTTCAAAATTCAACTTTAGCGAGAGAAATAAGTCAAAATTTAAAATGCGTTTAAGGATTAATTTTGTACTTATTCAGAATTGGAGCTAAAATGTCACAAACATCACAAGTGTCACTTATTTCTTTTTTCTTTATCACATATCCAATTTTCGTTAAGATCGGAGATAACCCATCGAGAGACTACACTTAGAATACTATGTAGGTAAAGACCACTGCAATTGTAGTTGAAAACAAATGAAATTTCACTTAATGAAAGGACGACTTACATTACAATAAATTCAACTAACATTGTCATTTGTTTTTTAATTTTCTAAAATTACTAACAATTGTAGTAAAAATTAACCACATGGTAGTAAAAAATAAACAAACATTTACTTTTTTTTATTTTTAAACAACAAAAAAACAGCAGTAAAAAATGAATGTAAAATCATAAAACAGTCATTTGATGTGGTTTGTTTTTTTAAATGAACTACAAGGTTAGTAAAAAATTTAATTTGTTCTACAAATGACTGACATTTACATTAAAAATAAAGAAACTGTATTACAAACCAAACAACTTCATATTTTTAAAGCAGAAGTTCCCTGAATGTACCCTTGCTATGTTTTTAGCAGTTGTTTTTTTTTAACCACCTACAAAAACTACTTCATTTTAGTTAGATTTACTTTATTGAGTTTTTTTTTAAATTTTTCATAAAACATCTGCCAGCACAATAATGTTCAAGTGCGTGTGTCTCTCGATAAAATATTTGGGACACAAACTCAGACACAAAATATGAGAAAAAAAGAACACTTAAGAAAACACAACTTTTATTAAGTAAATAAAATATTAATGTTAAATTTAAATTTAAATTTATAACAGAATATAAATGTATATACGCGAATATTATTAAACATGGTATTTGTTTTCTTTCACCTCTTTAACATTTTCATCTAAATTCTACCTGTAGATAAAACAACAAAAAAAAAACAATATGAAATCCCTTGCCAACGGACATATGGCTTGAATGATCCAAAAAAAATTGTGAAAAGTTAATATTCACTCCAGTCACAGAATTCACTTTCACATAAAAAATCATAGTGAAAATTTAGGAGTTTTTTGCTGTTCCAACATTCAGAAACAAACCATTTTGTCGTTTTGTCTTATATAGAGATAAACAAATCAATTGTACTTTTTTAGAATTGTTTGCCCTAAACATTTCTTTGCACATTATTTATTGTTCAACAATTATAACAAAAATAATTTTGAAAAAGTTTTAAATTTTTATTTCGAGATCATTCAAAATTATATGTGAGTTAAGATGAACAAAATATAAATTTCTTGTGATATCAAAATTTCATTCGATTTAAAAACAAACTTTTTTAAAAATTTAATTTATTGATTTAATTTTTATGTATTTATTTTCTTTCAGCTTTTTAATATTTTCATCTAAATTCTACCTGGAAACGAAAGACACACAAACAAACAAAATTGCGTACCTGTTAGACATATATTAGCAAGAATGATTTGGAAAAATTTGGTGAAATGTGAATAATAAAAGTAATATTTAGTGCAGAATATATAACTTTTTAATTCTTCTTATTTTAAACGAGCTTAAGATCATTTATTTATTAATTATAATTATTTATTTCCAATATTTCGTCTCCACATTGGGTGACTTCTTCAGGGAACAATTGAACAGTTCATGCCAATAAAGACGAATAGACCATTTGTAGAATTTTACAGGGGACAATAAAAACGCAGGAAACGGTTAAAAAATAATATTTTTGTCAACTTTTTGGTATTAGCTTAAAGATTTAAGTCACATCTACCTATATACAAAATTTTAGTAAGGTATTCGAAAGAGAACTTGCCAAAAATTGGACTTCAATTTTTGCTTAAATGGAAAAAAGGGCGAATATCAAAAAAATGTATTGAAATTTGAATAAAAATGTGTTATTTTGCAGCAGATTTTGACTACATTTTCATGAGACTTGCAAAACTTGACGAACTATGGTTGGTATTTGTTTGTAACATTTTAAGGACTTCAAGGATACACTTTTAAGGATTCCAAGGACATGCAAAAAAAATTTTTTTTGTTAATTTTTTTTTTTAATATTCCTTTATCGAAGGAAAGTAACTATAAAATATGTTTAAAGATTTGATTTCCGAAATAAAATAATTCAAAAGACGGTTAAAATATGCTTAGACCATGTATTCGTGGTTATATGTTCTCAATTACGCGGTAACACTGAAGATTTTTTCGCAAATCTGGTTAATTTGTTTGTATGTGCTAAGATTGTTTTTTTTTTGTGTACAATTTCAAGTTTTAGCTAATATCAATTTTAAACTCGCAGCTAAATAATTTTTATATAATATTTTGTTAAGGATGGATATTCGCCCTTTTTGCTTTCCACACTTTAAAGTCTTATAACTCAAGAACGGTAATTTTTTTGCCAATATAATAAGTGTGGTTTGTTCCTCGTAATGTTCTTTTAACACATTGTTACCGAAAGTAAAATTTTTGTATGTGTTTGTGTTGTATTTAATCAAAATTGTGCGTTAGTTCACTCCCAATTTAAACAAAAATATAAAAATATACGAATTATTGCACTTTCAAAGTCATTTTTTTAGCCTTAAAAGTCAAAATTTCCCCAAAATTTCAGCATAGGATTGTAGGGCTCTGCTAATAAAATGCATTTATGCAAAAAAACGTGTTTGCAAAAAAGTGGTCTATTCGTCCTTATTCGCATGAACTGTTCAATTATTACAATTTGATTGAAAAACAAGTTTTTCAATCAAATTGTAATAATTGTTTCCTGAATGTGGAGACGAAATATTGGAAATAAAGAATTATAGTTAATAAATAAATGATCTTAAGCTCGTTTAAAATAAAAAGAATTAAAAAAAAAAGATCAAAGAAAACTTAACATTTGTATTTATCTTTTAGTGTCAATGTTTTTACGAATTGTTTAGGTTGAATTTTATTAGTTGAAACTAACCACATATTGCAGTTGATTTAATTGCAGGTGAACACGACGCACTGTGTCACGAGGGTGGCCAAAAATGGTTAAAGTCAATGTTAGAATTTGAACGTTTTTTTTTTATTTATTTTTTTTTAACACTCTGGTTAGATGACATCTAAAATATCGTCTTAAAATGTTTACAAATTGTAAAGTTATAGTGGTTCAAAGTTAAGATTTGTTTACAGCATACGAAATTTATGGAAAAATCCCAAATTTAATGTTCATTTATAATACTAAGAATTTAAGTATTTGAATATAAGGGCTACCAAAATTTGTAACAGGGTTGTAAGTGATGCTTCTAGTTATAATTACAACACTGAGTTTGTTTACAAATATTGATCATATGTCAGATACCGTTAGAAAAAAATAGTGGTGAGGCATTGTCAAGATTTTTCAGCAACCGTGAACTTTCGTAGAGAATTTAAAAGAAAGTAGAAATAACACTTTTCCTGTTTTTTTGTATTTTTTAGCTGCAAGTATGTATTTTAATATATTTAAAGTTCAGCTGCCCGATATTGCCCGAATTCTTTTTGTGATTGTTTTTTAGTGTCAACCTCGTTGCGGATTCGTACTATTTTTCAACTGTGGCTAGAGATAAACCAAAACAGACCCTGCGATGTTATGCGTTATGTTAAAGATTTTGTAGAAAATCATTTTAAACGAGTATTATTAGAAAGGGAACAACAGAAAATAAGGATTACTCTTTTAAAATTTTCTAACAATTGGTCTAAATATCATCGCATGAGAGATAGATTTGAAACTGAGTTGAGTGACTGGCTAGATAGCGAATTATTTGGTGAATTCATTTGTAATGTAAGTTTCCGTATAAAGTTTTGGTTTTGCAATAAAACTAAATTGTGTTATACTATATTAGGAAGCAAATACAAGTGGTAGAGGCCGACCGAATGTTTCCTACGAGGAGGGTTCAATGAGAACAAAAAGGAGGCGAGTGGAAGAACTTGTCGCTTCTACTTCATCTGAAGCTCTTAAAAAAGCCGCAGAAAGGGTAACAGGTTCAAATACTAATAAGAAAATTTCTGTTGAAAGTGCTCTAGCATTATACATTGATATGGATTTATCTATGAGGCAGTACAATATGATGAGAAAAGTAGTAAATGCTCTTCACGAAGATTGCTTTCCGTCATACTATATGATTGCAGATGCTAAAAAAAAGATTTTGCCTGATGACATTCAAGTAACAGAAACTTCTGCAGAGGTTCCCTTACAAAAAATTTTAGACAAAACTGTAAGAAGCATTTTAGATGTTCATGATATTGATACCGAAAATGATATAGTTTTGGAATGCAAGTGGGGATTTGACGGCAGTAGTGGTCATAGTGTATACAAACAAAAATTTGAAAATGAGGAAGCTAGTGATGAATTTATGTTTGTTACTTCTTTCGTTCCTTTACGCTTGTTGGATTGGGCAGATGATCAAGTAGTTTGGGAAAATGATAAACACTCATCTTGGAGGTTATGTAGACCACTTAAAATTATTTTTACAAAGGAGAATCCAAATGTAATACAATCAGTAAGGGATAGCATAAATTCAGAAATTGAAGGTCTAGATACATATAAATACATTTCAAAAAACTAAAATCTTAACGTTCATTATAAAATGCATATAAGTGGAAACAGTAGTAGTTCAACTTGTGCTTTATGTCGAGCTAAGACATCTGAAATGAACAGCTAATCGGTTTTCGAAAGGCCTGTGAATGAGCAGTGCTATCAGCACGGATTGTCGACATTACATGCATGGATCAAATGTTTTGAATGCATTTTGCATATTTCTTACAAACAGCATATAAAGAAATGAAAAGTGGTAGGAAAAGAAAATAAAGATCAGGTTGCTGAGCAAAAGAGAAATATTCAAGCCAAATTTAAGTCTGAAATGGGTCTTATAGTTGATAAGGTTAAGACGGGGTATGGCACAACGAATGATGGCAATACTGCAAGGCGCTTCTTTTCTAATGTGAAACTTTCAGCTCAGATTACTAATGTAGATGGAAGGTTAATAAAAAATTTTTCCATTATTTTAAGAACACTTTCAAGTGGTCATTATATAAATATATCAAGTTTTGAAAAGCTTTTAAAAGATACTGCACTTTTATACTTCGAATTATATTCTTGGTACTATTAGCCTTCACAAAATTTTATTTCATGGTATAGATTTTATTAAATATTCTACCATTCCCATTGGAATGTTATCAGAAGAAGCAATAGAATCAAGTCACAAAATTATAAGAAATGCAAGATTAAGACATACGAGAAAAATAAGTAAGATTGCCTCCATGAGAGACCTCATAAATTATCTTATTTTGCAGTCAGAGCCATCAATTTCGATGCATAGTCAGAAAATACTTTTAAGAAAAAGTGATTTAAATGATCTGAAAGGGTATTTAGTTGAAAAGAAAAGATTTAACGACATAAAAACAGCGAATGAATCATTGGCAGAATCTGAAAGTGATTACAGTGATAATTGTTAATATACTTTGATTGCCTGTAATACTTATATATATTTTATGTATGTATGTTAAATATGTTATGTTAAATAAATAAAATTTATGTTTCTAAATTTGTTTTTACTGAGCGGCAAGGACTTACTTACTAAATTTACTTTTGTAAAATTTTGCTCTTATCTGATCACTTATTTAAAAATTATAATAATTTTTTTATTTGGGTTGTATGGGAGGTGGGCGTGGCGCTTGTCCGATTTTTTTGAAAATTGGAAATATGTTTAAAATATTAATAAATATATTCACATGCAAACTGTCGCTCTTATCTGATTACTAATTTCCAAGTTTTAACAATTTTTAAATTTAGGTTGTATGGGAGGTGGGCGTGGCACTTGTTAGACTTTCTCCAAATTTCGCATAAATACTTATTTTCCTAAGAAAAACATTCATGCCAAATTTCACCTCCCTACTCTAGCTGCTTCTATTTTTGGCCACCCGTTGTATGAAATCGCGACACAGTGCGACGCCTTTTTAACTGCAAATGCAGTTATTTAAGCTGCAATATCCAGTTGATTTTACTTTTTTTAATTTCCTGAGTGTATGAGTTGTTTTTATAGAGTGTTAAATTACAATTATAAAATTCTCAGAATTTGAAATTTAATTACTATACAATTTCATTTACTTATAACTACGAATCAGCAGTTTTTTTTTTTAAAGTAAACTTTACTACCAACTTAAATATTAACATACTTGTAAAATATTTATATATAAAGACATAAACCCCCTGTCATTGCTAAAAATACTAAATTAATGCTACAAAAAATCAATATATTTGTAGTTAAATGCATTAAATTTTATTTTTTCTGTTTAATTTTAATATTAAAATAAAATTGTATTACTCAACATTTGCAGGCAAAATTAGCAAGTAGGGTACAATGGGGAGTTTTCAACAGTGGGGCACAAACACCTTCCCAAATTTTATACAAATTTATGAGAGATAATAAAAAATTGAAATGGCAATTTGTTCAGTTTTTAATCATTCATATTTTATATGTCCAAGTTTATGATATTTAGTATACAGGTAGTTAGAGGTGTTCAAAAAACTTATAAAAGTAAGTATCCCAGGAAAAAAAAACACATTACCAAAACAAGGCATTGCCATATAATCGCTTACGTTTCTGATTGCCAAATTTCTGAACTGCATTACCAAACACATTGCAATGAGTCAGTAAAAAAGGAAACAGTTGTGTAACCAATTCTTAAAGTAAGAAAGCGAACACATAATGGCATTTTAAATATAATTAGTTCTTTTACGAACTAACAAACTATTTGTAACTTATATTTGTGATAATTTTAGTTCAATTTGTAACCAATTACCATTTTGTTACAAAAACTCTTATTAGAACTAGTTACCCAATAAGAAATGAGAAATTATTATAATTAAAAAAATGCTCATTAATATTTTAGCCAAAAATACTTAGTTTTGTAATACAAGAAGTGCTTCTTAAAAAAAATACTTACAATTTTAATAAAAGAACTCCTTCTTTTTTTAACAAACGAAGTAGTTCTGAAAAAAATAAGGTAACTGGTTCTTGTAAAGAAAAATATAATCAAATCTAAAGAATCAATTCTTTTCAGTCTCACGCCCTGTTAAAAGAATCAGGTTGGTAATCAGGTTGGGAAGGCATTCTAACCAAAATTCCTGATTACAAAACCGATTACCTTTTTGAAAATTTTTTGCTGGGATATTTTTTAACAACTTTTTTATTTGGTGTATTCAAAAATATATCTTTTAGTATGAGGTTTCTATTGATTTAAATAAGAAAAATTCCTATGGCGTTTTTGCATAAAGTTTTGGAAAAGTGTAAAAAAGTTATATTTTGTAGAGGTGATTGCACCTGTAGTACATTTAGTATCCTGCAGTCAGGGGACATATTCTCTAAGAAAAACGATATAGTTTAGTTCCAAACGATACCTAATTTGCTATCGTTTTAACGATATTTCTTACAAAAATGTTAAAGTAAACGAGGGAAAATTGTTGTTTTTTTACCAAAATTGTTAACATTATTTAAAATTTGTATATAATATTGTCGTTATTAAACTTCGAAAATTGGACGATTATCGTCGATCGTCCTAAAGAATTCCTAGCCAAAGCAGTTTCCTTGGAAATATTTCCAAAGGGGTTGATTCACAAATAGTAAACATTCACTAAAGACAATAAATGCCGTTAAATCTACCAATAACCGACACTCCTGTCTTTAATGGACAATTTAGGCGCAATGTAATCTTCAAATTAAAATTGGACTAAAATGGCCTCTCATTTCCGCTGCATTTTCTAAACTAATGTAGGCTCATAGTTATTAGTGATTGACCGAGTATTCGGCCGCTAAAAATACAAATGAACTTGACCCGAACTCCGTGTATTTAAAGCAATTGAGTACATTATTAGAATAAATTCTTTGATTTCGAGCGCAAACACAATAATTTGTATTAAATTCTTTATATATTTTATTAAAATTAACAAAGTTCAAGCATTCCCATTTAATTTAAAAGACAACATAAATATAATTGAACTCATTATTTCATATTTCTGAAAGAAAATTGTAAATTTGCTTTTTTTTTGAGATGTTTAATATTCATGTTTAAATATTTTTTGCTTTACTTTAAATAAATTTCGTGGTTAAAATTTGCCGAATTTCACGTTTTATTCAAATTAAAAAGTTCGGCTACGGCTTCGGAGGAACATTGAAAATCTTGGCGAAGTTCGGCTATGGGCGCGGCTTCGTACAAAAAAGTTAGTTCGGTCGGAAACTAATTATTATTACTTAATTATGTCCAAAACTCGCCTAAAACGGACACTTTTAAAGTAAAACCAATTGTGGAGTCTGCTCCACGAGGTCGGCCATTTTAGCCGCTTTAGGTTACTCTGAAAAACAATTTTATATAAGACATATGAATAATGAGAATTCTGTGCATTCAAATGAAAGCTAGAATGTGTAAATTTTAAGATTAACAATAGTTTTTCTAAATAATGTATTAGTTTGCTACAGACAGCTCTTAAAACAAAAATGTGGCGAATGGTGCCCAGTCTACCCTAAACTTGTTTTGAAAAACTAACTGACAACCAACTGACTAAACTTTAAAAATAAAATTACCTCTTGATATGAAATTTTGAAAAGAAAAAATGACGTCTTAATATATTTTTGTACATGTGAGGTAAAAAATTTCTCAATTTTAAACAGTAACAAATAGTACGTATTTGCTAAATAAACATCTGTACGTTGAAGTAAATAAAAAAAATTAAATTAATTTTAATCGTAAATCAATAATAAAATGCAGTATATGAAAAATAAAAATATATTTAAATAACTTAATTGTAATTATAACCCATTGATTGATAAAATTAGAACTATAATCTTGATTTAACTAGACTGAGATTTAAATCTAGTTGAAATCAGGTAGATTAGGATTAGAAAATACAGATTTCGTAATCTAGTAGATTAGAAGTTATTATAAATTCATGCACAATAGTTTTTTACACTTCAGATTACTTATTACTTTCAAATTTTAAGATTAACTAATAATGAAGATTAGCTATTAGCAAATAGGTTTGTAGTCCAACAATTCAACAAAATGTTGTGCAAGTTTTTCATTTAATAAATAAATTTACTAAAATTTTTGACGTTGTCTGTTTTAACTAGATTATCATACAAATCTAGTTGAAAAAATGTAGATTAGTGATAAAAAATTAAGGTATTATAATCTAGTAGATTAGAAGTTTTCTGAATTCATTCACAATAGTTTTTCGGGGAGAAAATCTATTCACTTTTTAAATTATTTGTTGAAATTTAATATGACCTAATCTTGCAGATTATCTGTTGTCCTGAATTCATTCACAATAGTTTTTCGGGCTGGAAATCTACTTGCATTACAGAGTTTTACTACACTGATAGAATTTCCTTCATAGTATCAATGAAACGATTTCATTAAAATCGATGAAAAATTTCATTAACTGAATGAAAATTCATTAATATTGGTATTTTTTTCATTAACATTTTTTATGATTTTTTCATAATTTCATAAAAAAAATTCATTAAATCCATGAAAAATTTTCAAATTTTTTTCAATAAAAATTTTGAATTGTAATAAGAAAAAAAAAAATTTTTTTGTACTATTATTTTGAAATAAAAAAAATATAAAAATTTTTTTTTAATAAGTTTGCCTAGAGCTAACAGTTTTTGACGAATTTGAATATATATATATATAAATTCCTGGGATTCCTAGTTGGAACATAGGGCCAGAAATTTGAATAGTTGGTCACTAAATTCCAGGGAACAGATTCTCTAAGAAAACCGATATAGTTTTGTTCAAAACCAGACCTAAATTGTTATCGTTTTGACGTTTTGATAATAAATTTTTGTTTTTTAACAACATTGTTAACAATATTTAACATTTTTTTATCTAATATGGTCGTAATTTAATTACAAAAAGTGGACTATAATCGTCGATCGTTCTACAGAATTCCAAGCCAGATCGATAAAAAATTACATATTTTGTACCGACATATAAGAAAATATGTCATCTTTTGACTCAAATTATCTTACATTTCATAATATTCCAAGTAAAGAAAATTTTCTGAATCAGGCTGAGTTTAATAAACATCTGCCATCGCTTTTGCAGAACAGCCTGTGTTGTTTACTTTCGAACTTTTCGAACTTTTTTTATAAAAATATTTTATAGATCCTATAAAGACCAGACCTTATAAATAATATCAACGAATGATAATTTCTCAATAACCACCAAATTAATGATATGCTAAAATAATCATAAAAAGTGCAAATTATTAAATATCGACGAAAATATTTCATACAAACTATGAATTTTATTCATTAAACACATGAAACTTTCATAACGATTAGGCTAGGATAAATGAAAAAAATTTCATATACTTTATGAAATTTTCATTGGGTTAATGAAACCATTCATTAAATTGATTTAATGAAACACCTTTCATTGACTCAATGAAACGTTTCTTTGGGGACTTTTTTATGAAAAAATTCATTGGATTAATGAAGGAATTCATTAATACTACGCACAAATTTCTATCAGTGTAAACTTTTACTAAAACTACTCACATATTTTAAACCAAAATATCAAATATGATGATATTCTCGGTTTGTAATTCAATTTCAAGTAAATTTTTTATATTTTTTTTTAATAAACAATTTGTTTACTTAACTTCTTTCAGTTGTCTGCTGTTATTTGTTGTTCTTATGAAGGCGTTATTAAATTACTATAATTTGTTGTAGTTATTTTTTATTATTTATTTATTTCAATATTCAACGCAATTGCAAAGATGTTTTTTTTTGTTCGTTTGAATGCCATGAAAAATGCGGGCGTTATATTTCTTAAACTAAAGAATAAAAAATAATGATTATCATAATAAAAACAAACACCAATTGGCAAAATTTATTACAAAAAAAAAAAACTAAACTAAGTAAGAAAGATTAGTTGTTATTAATAATGTTTGGAAAAATAAGTGGAAACATAAAACACGAGTCTGTTTTTGGGTTTGAAAAAATCCAACAGGATTTGTATGAATTTCAAATGAATAGAAAACAAATATTAGGGGAGTTCAAGGAAACTGAACAGTTTTACAATGCATTGGAAGTATAAGTTAATTGACCTTAAAGGATCAATCCTGTGACCGGAAAAAATGGGTTGAAGTTAAAAGAACACTCTTTTTAAAATGGACCCAAATAATTCAATTATTAAAATTGATCTAAACTTTGATGTTTTTATAATAAAAAATGGAAAAAAGCTTAACTTGTTATGTTTTTTTTTTGTTCTCTCTCTGCTAAAACTTTTAACAATGTTGTACACTTAGAAAAAATCCCGTGACCTGAAAAATGGCTTGCAGTTAAAAGAACACTCTTTTTAAAAAGGACCTAAAATAATTAAATTTTTTAAAATTGATATAAACTTTGATGTTTTTATAATAAAAAATGGAAAAAAGCTAAACTTGTTATGTTTTTTTTTGCTCTCTCTGCTAAAATTTTTAACAATGTTGTACACTTAGAAAAAAAACTAATGTTTTCTCATTTTCTGAGATCTTTTTAACAAATAAGTGAGTAACAAGTAAGTGGTTGGGTAAAATATTGATCACGTTTTTGCTAAATGCAGTTGCTTCTTTTTTTAAGTAACTAAATTGCGTGTTATGTTAAATTTGTATTGATAAAAATTACTAAAGAGTGTGCTATGTTTAATTTACGTTTAAGAAATTTTAAAATAAGCAGATGCTACGAGGGCGGAAAATAAGTCCGTGATTTTTCGAACTTCCCTCGTAGTTATATGAAATGCAACACTGCTCCCATCAAGTACCACCTGTTAATAGACTATTGTCAAATTTTGAGCAAGTTCCGTCATTTACTTTGCGTTTAACAGCTGTTCAAAACAAACAACCTCGAGGAATTTTTTAAAATAAAAAAAAAGTGAATTTCGAGTGCTCATTAAACATTATTTTTTGCGAAAAAAACGTCAATCAAACCAAGGAGAGGCTTGATAAATATTATCGGGACTCTGTGTCATCGATTTCAATGGTAAAAAAAATGGTTTACTGACTTTCGTTGTGGTCGCTCAAGTACAAATGACACTGAACGTTCTGGACGCCCAATTGAGGTCAATACACCCGAAAATGTCAAAAATATCCACTATATGGTGTTGACCGATCGAAGAGTAAAAGTGCGTGCGATTGTTGATGCCATAGGCATTTCATATGGCTGTGTGGTTTCGATTTTAGATGATCAGTTGGGTCTAAGAAAGCTGTCTGCAAGATGGGTGCCGCGATTGCTCTCAATTCACCATAAACGCAATCGTGGCAACAGTTTTTTGGGATGCACGCGGGATAATCCACATCGATTACCTTCAAACGGAAAAACAATAAACGGCGAATATTATGCCAACTTATTGGACCAATTTAACGAGGATTTAAAAAAAACGACCCCATATGGCCAAGAAATGCCTATTTTATGGACCTCGAAAAATCCTATTTTTTGGAAGGGATACAAAAATTGGAGAAACGTTGGACTAAGTGAGATTATGTTGAAAAATAATTTTTTTTTTGCAAAAAAAACTGTGTTTCATTCAAATAGTCACGGATTATTGATCCGCCTTCGTATACATTTTTTTCTAAAAAATAAGTGGTAAAAGGAACATAGAATTTTCGTTAACATATGCCTTAACCTTTAAACCGGACTGAGCTGTTTTGGAATGAAATTTATACCACTTGTTCGGTTCGAAAAATTACCAATATTTTCTTCTACCAACATTTTTTTCGTTGCCTATTTAAAGCGATATGGGCCAAAAAAGGTTAATCTCAAAAACTAATGCATAAAAATAAATAACTTAACCCTTAAATGCGCACAGTATCTTTAAAGATAAACCATTCAAAAATTTCCTACGACTTTATTTTAAGCTTAATCAAAATGAAGACTTCACTAGTGTGTTAAGAACTCTCTTTAATAAAATACATTTATAAATAAATATTTAAAATCGTACCTCGTCACTACGTTTTAGTGTAACGGGCAATTTAAAATTTTGAAAATTTTGGATTTTGCTTATAAAAAGCGTAAAAAAAATTATTTGAAAAGTCTTGGTACGCAGTTGTTTTTTAATTGGCATTTAATATCATAAAAACACAATTTTATTCAAATCGAAGCTGTTGAGCATTTAAGGGTTAAGGATTAAATTACTCCTCTTACCGAGATATAACTATATTCCGAAATTACCTTTTTGGGCTTTTAGTAAAGAAGATATTAGCGATTTTCATTTCAACACATATTTATTAAACTTAAATACTTTGCTAATAATACATAATATAATCTTTCTGTCAAATTTCCTAAAAATCCATCCACAAAGGATTCTAAAGGATATCTTTACAGGTATCCCTTAGAATCCTGTATGTCTTTATACAAAAATTAGAGCTTTTTATAAAGTTTAAGCTTCAATCTTACTTTGTGTGCAGTATCAAGAGTTTACCGTTCACGTAAATATGTTTTCTAGATTTCTGAAATTGTGTTCATTTCAAAATATTTATTTTTTGAAATTTTACAATAAGAAATTTTAGTTTTAACGCTTTCTCGCTTCCGAACCGTGCCAGGCGCACAAAAAATGACTTCACAAAATATTTTGTAAATTTGGTTTTTCTATAGAAATAGCTTAAACTCTTAATATTAAATCACTCATTTGGCGCACTTATGGTCAATTTCAAATACATCGCCTGGAGGCGGGCTTGTCGGTTAGAGGGTTAAAATTGTTAAATTTGTAAATTTGTTAAGATGCCTTTTAGTAAGGTAAGATTTGTAATAGAAAATAAATTTATTTACTTGGATATAATTAATTTTTTTTTTTTTTTTTTTTTTTTAACATTTAAAGTTTCATGAATTTCTTGAAAAAAATTCATTGGACTTAAGCCAATTAAACGCTTCATATAATTTATGAAAAAATTTCATAGAAGTATAAATAAAAAAAAGGATTCATTGAAAAATTAATTCATTGAATAATTTATATAATGTATAAAAACTAATGAAATTATGAAATATTATGAAAAATTTAAAAATTTTGTCTGTAAAGCAGTTTCATAGCTCTAAAGAAAATTTTCATTAATTTATAAATAAATATTTTTTATGAAACGAATCATTTTTTAATAAAACCATAAAATTTTATGAAAAAAAAGTTTACGAAAACTTTCATAATATTAATTGAATTCCTTGTATGTAATGAAATTCTTCATTAAATCTACAAAAAAAAAAAAAAAACAATGAAATTTTTTCATTAATATTACGAAGAATAATTATCTCAATGAAAAAAAAAAAAAACAAGTCATATTTCCATATAATCCATGGATAATCCTAGGTCAGATTTATTTAACATGATGTTTTCATAGGAGGGGGTCTATTGCCACATATTACACACTTTGTGACATGTTTGGCACTGTGACTAAAATAGATTTGCAGATAATTTTAAAAAATCTAGGAATTTAAAAAATCGACTTCTCATCAAGATTTTTTAAATTCCTAGATTTTTGAAACTTATCTGCAAATCTATTTTTAGGCACAGTACCAAACATGTCACAAAGTGTATAATGTGTGGCAATAGACCCCCTGCTATGACAACATCATGTTAAATAAATCCGAGCTAGGATTATCCATGGATTATCTGGAAATATAACTTGTTTTTTTTTCATAAATCTGTTAGCTCTTATTCTTAAGCGATTTAAATTTCTGCCGCTTTCGTGACGGAAATTTGTATGTTTCTTCCTTTAAGCCTAGACAAATAATAATAATATTTGAGTTACGTCTTCCCCTTTTTTTTTTTTTGTAATACCCTTAATACTATTATTTATAGTTACTTTATTTTGTATAATTTGCAATTTTATGTCACATCAACTTGAAATTATTTAAAAGGAAAAAAAATATGTTGGATTATGGTTAATATATACATTCGAGAAATATTTTAATAATATATTTATGCCAACATAAAAAATAATAATATTTATAAATATGATTTATATTGCCATAAATGTGTGAGTGTCTCATAAATATATGTTCAAATTACCACATACATACGATATAATATGGCGTCAGCGAAAAAATTATTGTCAATTTTGTTGATTTTTTCGTTTTATATAACCAAAGTCATGTATAAAATGGTATTAAGGGTATTATAAGTTTAATGTTATGTTGGTAACAAGACAGAAAGTAGGGAAAATAAAATATTTGTTAATTTAAGGAAATTCAATTAAATATTGTATTTGTTTTTTTTTTGGCAAAAAATAAGTATAAAAAGTTTATAAAAATCTGCGGAATAATACAAAATTAGTTAGCTAGTAAAACCACCTGCAAGTAAAGTGCAAAAATTAGCTAATTATGTTTGCTGAGTAATAAATGGGTTTGCAGATTAATTTGTTACTTTCAATTAACTAAAATTTAGCTTATATATAACTAAATATTTGTAGATTCAACAGATTTATTTGTGCTATTCTTATCTTCCCAGTGTAGAAAAGCATTAGCATATATACACTCATAGAATTTTTCTTCGTACTATTAATGAATGTCTTTCATTAAGTTGGATTCATTGGTTTAATGAATAATTTTCATTAAACTAATCAAAAATTCATTAACTAAATGAAATTTTCATAAAATATTTTTGGTTGATCCTTAAAATATGCAATCATTTTTATATAAATTTTTTTTTTGTACACCAAACATTTAGTTTCATAATATTTCCACATCATATTGATGAATTTCATATCAAAACCTATAAAAAGGCACATTTTGAACTCGACCCTCTCAGATTTTGATGAAATTTTGCATACAGCTACATTTTACCTATACAAACACAACCTCATTTTTAAAAATTGCATTTTCGACAAATTGTGGGCGTGGCAAGGTATCGAAATATTTGAAAAATGACTGTAATAGGTACTTTTAAGCAGCGATTACTACGGAATGGCTCAACCGATTTCAAAGATCTTGGTGCCATTAGAAAGATATATAAGTCAGCTTTTAAACATACACTGTACAATTTCTATTACACTGAAAATTTTTTTGGAAAAAATAAAACTTTAAACTGGGAAAACACATCAAAACCTAAGTGTTTTTTTCCAAAAAAAAAATTCGTTTAGAAAAGTCTATTTAATATATATAACATATCTAAAAACTAAAATGGCATTGTTTTTCTTTTTTTTATAAATTTTTTTAAGTAAATGCATCTCTTGTTAACTTCCTTATATTTTGATATCATTGTGTGACAAAAAAGAAGTTATACTTTGAAAGTTATACAGTTTTTTTTTGTAATTCTAATAGATTAGAACAACAATCGTATTATCAAATTTTTCAGACACCTCCAAAATATGGACTTACTCTTGGTAATTTTGTATTTTATTTTTATTTCTTTAGATTTAATATATAATTTTGCGCAGCTCATACTGTTGACTTTTAGTGAAGTTCCATCTAAAGGTATAAAAGAATGGAAGCTTGGAGTTCCTGTCATAGTTTTAGCATTTTTATACCTTGAAAATAGCTCTTCTTTTGTTTTGTTATAGTCGTCAGCGTCTGCATAAGCAACTTCTATGGAGGTCTTATAAGTTTGTGAAGCCCAATGATAAAGGTCTTTCACCGTTTGAATTTGGTTTTTATTTGCAATGCTATAATTCCGAGCTCCTCTTTTTAATGTCCCACCTATACCATCACATGCAGATGGTAAAATGCCACTCAGCGAATATATCGAACAATTGGCTACAAATACGGTTGCTACCGAGTCTGTTTTCTGGGTGTGAAAATAAACTTAATGTAACACTATCTAAAGTTATTTTATTAGATTACGAAATGGATTTAATGATATCAATAGAATTTCAGTAAATAATTCGACATGTTATACTTGACAGATAGAAACAAAATTTTCGTTTAAAAATAAACAAACAAAAACTTTGAGCTTACTGTTTTTCCTAACAAGGATGCAGGTTGTAAACAGCTTACCCTAATCCCTTATAAGGATGCAGGTTGTAATGCAGAAAGTTTCATATCGTGTATTATAAACGATCTGTACCAATTTTCCCGAGTGATTTCCGATTGTGTTTGGTGTTTTTTAAGTAGTAATAGTCATTTTAACAGTTTCTGAAGAGCTAGCACGGTGAGCGGTAAAAAAAATAAAATGATTATACTATATGTCAAAAATGTTAACAACAATAAATTAATATCTGTAGAATTTTATGTGAAAATTTCTTTTAATCGTAATAAAATATGATTTTAGTGGAAGCCATGAAATCACAGCTTTTTATAAGCGCTAAAAGCCGCGCTTATTTTGACCAAAAGTAATGCTTCCAAGTGGGAATTCGCCATATAAAAACCATGGCATATGTAAGCAAGTTTGTAAGGGATTATTTTTGGCTTACTCCCTTACAAACCTGCTTGCATGTAAGCAGCGTTTTTTACTGGGTACTTACTAATACTCTAATAACATATTTAACTAAATTAAGTAACTTTTTTGTCGAGACTTCATCAACAAATTTGTAGTCGTTTAACAGATTTTTGTTATTTTATTAAGTTTACTAACATTTTTATTTAAATTTTGACTTTATTGCTCAGAAGTTAACCAGAAATTCGCATCAAACTAAAGGTAAAGATTTTTATTCATAATTTTATATTTCATAATCATTTTTAGTAAATTCTCTCTCACCAAACTACGTCCAGAAAATCTCAAATTAATTTTGCTGACTTTTGCATTTACCAAAATTATTATTCACTTTTGTTGACATGTATTTCTTTGTATTTATACATACAAATTTTAAAAACTAAAGTTACTTAAAATTTATTTACTTTAAGGTCTGTTAAAAATTTCACTTTCTTTCACGTTTTCCACCACTTTTAATATATTTTTATAATTATTCTTTAATGTTTTCATAATAAACTATTATATAATTTAATTTTTATCAAACTTTCGTTTTAAATTTTTTTTTATTTAATAACGATTACCTTTAGTTTCTTGGTTATTTTTCTTAAATACTTTTCTTTTTTTAATTATATTACCTATACCTTTTTAAATTGTTTTTGTCATTTTATATCTAAGCTAATTATAATAATGGTTAGAAGTACTGCAAAGCAAAGAATCATAAGGAAAGAAATACTTTTTATTATCAAACTAATTAAAAAACAATATTTTCCATAAGATATTAAAAGATTGTTTTAACGATAACACAAAAAAGAAAAGAAAATATTTCATTGTCTAGAAACGGTAAGGGAGATTCAGAAAATTATTAAGAAAATATGTTACAAACACTTTTTCTATAATTTTAAATATTATTTTTCATGTTAAATTTAGCATTTGTTGTTTTTTTTATTGTTTTTTAAAGAATTTATTCAGCTAAATTGAAGTATAATTAAACTTTACGACATTTACAATAAATTTTAATAATTCTTTATAGATTTGAAATATTTGTACTCCAATTCAGCTAGCTGAATTAAAAGAAAATGCAAATTTTAAATCTAAACAATCAATTAAAAAGCTAATTTGAAAATAACTGTATTCAGCTCAGCTGAATATACAATTACAATATAAAAAAAAATATTATTAGATTAAAAAATACAAAATTCTTCACATACATAAATATAGTTTTTGCGATTAAACAAATTGTAAAAAATTGGGGAAATTCAAAATAATTCTAATGAAAATATATAATAAGCAAATTGTCTATAGTTTTCTAGCAAATACCACATATTCCAGAAGGCTTCATTAGTTTGTATGTACCGCAAAGTAAAATTTAATCAAAATATCAGTCAATGTAATAATATTATTCTAATACACACAATTATATTATATATTGCAAATAGATTTCTATTTCATTTTATATTTTTCATTAATTTGTGTGAAACTTTGTTCAGCTGAATTGGTGACAAATTAAAGTTTATGATGTTTATTATATATTAAAACAATTTTATATAAATTATATAAACTAAGCCAGCTGAATAGCAAGACGATGTTATCTTGTTTGAACAAACTGTGAATATAACCAAACGAATTAAAAATGATTTAAACTCAGCTCAGGTAAATTTTAAATGTTTACTGTTCTGGCTAGGAAAATAATATTTATAATTAAACTGAATTATTTTAGTTAGTCTCTTTACAGGAAGAATAAGAAAAAAACATTTTTATTGAAAAATTTTACGGACACAAGGGATACACCAGACTGCCGCAGTTTCGTCCCCCTCCTGGGACTCGTCAGTGTTTTTTTTTTTTTTTTTTTTTTTTTTTTTTTTTTTTTTTGGTGTCGTACTGTGATTTCAACTCACTGCCTTAGCATCAAGCTATGCATCGTAATCTCACCTCTTAACGAGTTGAGCCACGGTCGACACAGCGATGACTGTGGCTAAAGTGGAGTTTGGTCACACTACGTACACACAAGTATTGTTTCCATAAGAAGAGACAGAATTAACTTATACCAATGCACAATTCATGCTGAATTAAACTGAATTACGCTGAATTAAACTGAGTTAAAATATTTAAGGGTTTATTAAAATTTAATCAAAATGTCAGTCAATGTAATAATATTATTATAATTCAGCTAACTTAATTGGTGATATAAGATTAATAAAATACTCCCTATTGAACTGATATTTTTAATTTAATTATCTAAGGATTTAGTGATTAGACAATCAAATTAATTGTTTCATTTGCTGAATTACAATACTACTAATTTTTGCTGTTTAAATATATTAAGTCACTCATAACCAGCGACAAGTGAGTTTTCTTCTTATTCAGCCAGCTGAATTGAAGGTAAAATATGAATCTTTTTCCAAAAAAATTTTCTATATAGCAACTAAATATTGATGAACTTGATGAATAAAAAAGCTACATTATTTTGTTAGAATATTTTTGATCAGAAATATATTTCTAAGTTTGCGAATAGAAAGCAAACAATGAATTAAAACAAAATTGCAATTCATTATTATTTTCTTAATTTGTCTATTCAGCCACTCAATAGTGATGAACTTATTGCAAAGTAGACTATAGACCATCTTTTGCTGAATTAAAAAAAAAAACTGAAACTATTTGTTGTTAAATGTGTATAAAGCAAACAAATTAATACAATACTATTTTACTTAATACATTATTTTGCTGAATTAAAGAAAAATACAAATTAAAGTTATTAAAAATTAATTTAGTCAACACAAGAACGTCACTAAGCCATTATCTCCTTATTTAGCAAACAGAATTGAGAACCTGTCATAAATATTTAAATAAAAGCAGCATACACCAAATGATTATATACCTATTTATTTAGCAACTTATTTATAATCAACATAACTTTCTTTTTAAAATTTTAAAAATGAATTTTTAACAATATTCTTGTAATTCAGCTAGCTGAATTAAGTAAATTTATGATAGAACCATATTTATTTAAGTAATTTAAGTAAGAACCATATTTTATAAATTTTACTGCCATGTAATACTGATAATAATTAAGTAGTTTGAAATTATTATGGATATTTTGATACAAATTCTGGCAGCTTAATGGAAAAAATTTTATATTGATAATAAAATAATGCATCTTCTGATAATAGGTTATTTTTCTTTAAAGATTTCAGCATAAAATAGTTATTTTAATTCATTGCTTAGAAATTTAGCTAGCTGAATTAAAGTTTATTGTAGATTATTATAATATTAACTATTAATAAACAATCCATTTCTAAAATTACTTTAATTCAGCTAATCATTTATAATAAAAATAAAAAGTGCGCCCCAGTAGGCTAGTTGGTAGCGTGCTGGCTTATCAGTGCGGGGGTCGTGGTTTCGATTCCCACCAGAGGCACTTGTCTGTTTTCGCTACAACGCGCCGAAGGCGATAGTAGCTAGTGCTCGGTTAGGGTAATAGTATATAATTTGTAATTAATTAATTAATTAATAATAAAAAAAAAACTGGTATCAAATAAAATTTAATTTTAATGTTTTATTTATTTTTTTATTTAAAAAGAGGAAAATTCTTCCTTTTTATTAATTTGTTGATTTCTTTGGAAAGGGGATAGTGGAGAAGAGATGAAAGGTAGGGAAAGATGAGTGGTTTCAAACAAGGCAAAACTGTAATCACACGAGATGATAAGTCTTAGAACAATTGTTGCTCGCCACCTGATGGAAAGTTGGCGAACTTATTAAAGCTTTTTGGTTCACAGCCCCGATTCAATATTTGACTTCGGTCGGTTTAAGTGTTATAGTAACACCGAAGGCGGGCGCTGCGATACATATAAGGGATAGAAAACTCGTACGTACTACTTTTCTAAATTGATGTTGTCGTTTTATGTTTGAAACCATTTCTTAGTCTCTTTTAAAAATTCAGCTAGCTGAATTAATGAAAAATTAAGAATTCCATAGAAAAAGCTGCCATTTAATAAACTTTTTTAAATATTTCTTAAATTCAGCTATTCGTGTATGATAAAATAACGATTGTTTCTTAACGAGACATACTTAAATGAAATATTTAATATATTTATTATCGTCTGTCTAGCTGAATTTAAATATTTAATTGCACTAAGGAATTTATTTTACAATTAAGGAATTTATTTTACTATTTTTTTCCAGACATAAAGACTTAAATTTGTCTGTTCATACCAAATAAACTTGTTAAAAAGAGTGAAAAAATAAAAACACCCATATAAAAATGTTAACAATTTTAAATGTAAGTCATGTAATAATCAAAATTGATTTTTTTTTTTTTTTGTAGAGGGAGACAAAAAAAAATACACAGAAATATTCATATGAACGTATATTTGTACTGACTATATCATACTCAGTAACATAAATGTAAGATATAGTAAACTATGGTAGCACAAAAACATACTTGTAATGTACCATTTAAATGCAAATCACGTAAATTACTTATCGTAGATGGTAATTTTTAACAGGCATAAACAGAAAAACAAACAGACAGGCAGTAAAAGTCATCAACTAAAGTAAACTAAAAGAGAAGTTAACGTAATATGGATTTTTTTCCTTTTTGTACATTTGAATATGAATTTTTATAAATAAAAATGTTTGTGTATGGATTTTGTTTACAATACACTGGGATTGGAAAGTGCAAAGAGTGTTAGAATTATTACATTTTGGTGTAATTCAGCTAGCTGAATTCAAATAAGCGTTATCAATTTATTAATTAAAGAGAAAAAAAAATTTACACAACATGTTTTATTTTTGCCAGCTGATTTAAGAAATAGTGTATTGTTTAAAATTTAAATACAATTTAATGGAGAAAGTATATAATTCAATCAATTTGACACATAATCTTGTTATTCAGCTAGCTGAATTTAAAAAAATAACTATGCTGTGTTAAAAACAATATCGAGAATGGTTAGGGTTATGCCAAATAATGAAAAAAAAGTTAAAAATTGTCGAAATGAAGGATTTAAAAAAAAATTCAAATTCAGCCAGCTGAATTGAAAAATAAGTTATAGAAAAACTACAATTTTGCAGAATATTTTCAAAATTCTTCCAATTCAGCTGTTAAATATTGCTTTATATTAAACATTTTACAAACGAAATTCCTTTTCTTATATATTTATAACATTTAAAGTGTATTTTATTTAAAATTGCTAAAACTTTTCGATTATAGTGTACGGTATGAAGACTTTAATGTAATAATATATGAATTTTTATTAAAATATGTATGCTGATGTCTGTAGCAGTTTCATTTTCTCCTAAAGCACAAAAATACTTAAGATTTTACTTGAGGACATATGCATTTTTTTATAAATTTGATAAAGTCTTAAAAATTTCATACAATTTTCCAATGATTTATATACACTCAAAAAACTGGAATTAGGTTTCAAAAAAGTAATATGCATTTAAAATAGAAAAAATTTATTAAATTCCATTTTAGACTTTAAAAATATAAAATTAAATTGAGATGAACTAAAAACATTAAAGTTTTATGAGTAAACTGTTAAAAAAATGCTAAGATAACTTAAATTTTCTTAAGTGTATGGAAGAAAAAGAAAATTTCCTAGAAAATCATTATCAATTTATTTATCTCTCATTTATTACTTATTTTTTGCTTTATAATGATTCTTGTCATGTCTTGTCATAAAAGAAGGACCATAAAATAATGTAAAAATTTGTATTTTTTCACAAGTTTTTCTTTTTTTTTAGCAAATTTTTATATCTTTTTTTGTGTGTATCCAACACCCAATCACTTTTTTTTTGTTTTTGTTAAGTTAATGATGTGATAAGCTTAAATAATGATTTTTTTTTTTTTGTGCCAATACCATAAGAAAAATCTTAAAGTAGAAATTGTTTAAAAGTTATCTAAAAGAAGGTAGTTTTTCAAAGCATCTTCTGTTTTATATACAAAAGTTTATTTTATCTTATTTTTTTTTCTAGCTGCTTAATACATATTTTAGTAGCACTTAAAAATCATGATAATTTTGGATTGAAATTAAGAAGATGACGGCGATGATGATGATTTGAATGTCGTGATTTATGATAACTATTTTGCATAAAAAAGAACATGTTTGTATGCTTTTATTGGCAAAGTAAAAATTAAAAGAAATTATAATAAACTTAGAAACGTGTGATTCTTTAAAACTTAACACAAAAACGTGAAAAACAAAAGAAAATTTTTTATATAAAATATTAACGGAAATGCAAATTAAAAACAATTGTTTTTTGAAATTTTAATTGAAAGTATTAATTTAACTCAAATTCAGCTAGCTGAATTGTGTTTTCAACAATCAAATAACTAAAATGTATGACTTTTTGTTTTAATAGCTTTTAAAGAACAAAATAATTATATATTATAAATTCCATAGACATTTTCTTAATAAGCTCACAATTTGGAATTGTGTGTTAACATTTGCTTTTATTCTCATTATACACATTCAGCTAGCTTAAATTGTTGATTTACGAAATTCAGCTAGCTGAATTGACTTTTCCTCTTGATAGTTTTCCAGAGAAATTTTCTTAAAACTTTAATTTTATGGTTTTACTTACTTATCTAGCTGAATTTGCGTAAAATTTTAAAATTGTGTGTTTACGCTTCCTAGTACTGCCAAATACATAGCTGAATTCTGTTTTTAGCAACAGAACAAATTAAGATATATTAAATTGTTGTCCTAATAGTTTTTACCAGAAATTCTTAAGAAATATTTAAAAAAAATTTTTTTTTTAGGAAAAGACCTAACCACGTGCTTGATTACTAAGAAGACAAGAATGGAGCAAACTTGATTATTAATAGGTTTTTTGTTAAAGTTCTGCCTATTATGGAGGCTCTAGCTTTTCTAAAACTTCGGGTTCTGATGAGATCTTTAGCCAGATCGAAATACTAGTATCAACCTAGAAAATATGTTTGATTTGCTTTATTTTTGTAAATATACGGAGGTTGAAAGCTCGTTATAAATTAAAAAAAAAAAAAAAATTGTGTTTCTGGATTTTAATTGTCTGACTGAACTAGCTTCACATTTTAAAATTGAGTATTTACTCTTGCTAGTTCTATCAGAATACAAATTCAGCTATCGAAATTTAGCTTTTAACCCAAAAGTTCAATATTTTCCTCATACAAGAGTTGATGTAACGCGAATTCAGCAAGCTGCATTCTTTTTTTTAACAACAAACACATTAAATATTTAAACTCCAAATATTTTCTGTGATTGCTGTTACTTATTTTAAAAAGAAAAAAACTTTTTACCTATTTTTGGGGCTGAATTTAAAACTTTACTGTTACATGGCTTTTACCTGATACAATTAAAAAACTGCAAATTCAGCTAGCTACATTATGATTAAAATTAAAAGAAATTTCAAATATTTGAAATTAAATACTTTTTACCTGATTTAATGGTTGTTTTTAGTAAAAAAAGAGCTGTGTATTGCGAATTCTAATTCTATTCTGTAAAATTTTTTTGATTTTAAATTTTTTCAAATTACACATTTTTACTCGTGAGTTACGATTTTTGATAAATTTAGTTTAACAGACTTTCGATAATGGCTTAAAAATCAAAAGTTATATGCTAGTGTTAACAAACTCCAAATTCAGCTACCGGAATTATGATTGCATTTAAAATAAATCTAAAATATTGAAATTTAACACTTTTTATCCGATTTAATGGTTATTTTAGTAGAAAAGAAATGTGTTTTACGAATTCCAATTTTATTCGGAAAAATGTTTTTGATTTTAAAATTTTGTATTTAGCTCAATTTAATATATACTATCAAATTATATACTTGCGAATTACATAATATTTTTAGCGGTAATATTACAGAAAAAAGAAGAAAATATTTTTATTGAAAAAATTTAACGGACACAAAGGGTATGCCTTTATATATTTGTTAAATTGCTATATATGAAAAACATGTTACTTTGTTTCGTGCTGAGAATCAAACCCAGCGCCATACATCAGGCTATGTTTTTAAATCAAAACTATATACACACTCACAATATTTTTTCCTTAAAGACTACTGAATATACACATTAAATTAACTGAAAATCAGTTAAAAACAGGACTACTTACTTTTCGTTTAAAACAATTGTATTTTTTAGTTTACTTTCAACTGTTGAATATTAATTGACAAAATCCATAAAAACAATAAATTGTTTTCGTTTATTTCAATACTCAATATAATATAACAACTTTTTGTTTTAAAAAGAGAATTTTAACTGAATATTTTAACTATTACGGAAAGTCCGTTTTTTGTTTATTTTTTTTGTTGAATAACAGACAGAACGTTAAAAAATATATTTCTTTGGTAATTTAACTGTATATTCTATTGAAACAACTTTACCGATTAAACTTTTAAATAACTGTTGATTTTTTATGGAAAAGTTCTTGTGAGTGCAGTAAAACTCGCTTAAGACGAACCCTCGGTTAAGACGAACCCTCGGTTAATACGAACTAATTTAAAAGTCCCGACGTTTTGGCAACAATTTTCTTAAACAATACATCTTTTAATACGACCTCGGTTAATACGAATCCTCGATTATTACGAACTGTTTTAAGCAGTCCCAAAAACTCGTTTTCATACAAATTACCATGTTTAGTACACTCTTTATCCGTTTAATGGGATAGACCTAATATGAATTTCATATCCGTGGATGACTTTCTAGATATAGATGCTAATGTTTTGACGTCACATACTTTATCAGGTGAAGAAATATTGGAAATTGTTCATCCTCCCGATGTTGAAAATTTGTCAAGTGATATATTCGAACAAAATCGTGTGCCGAAGAAGGTGACAATCATATTTTGGTAATAGAAAAACTTATAACGAATGAAATCGTTAATTCAGTCATTCAGAAAAAAATAACAGATTTTTTTTTTTTTTAATGAAGAATTTTAATTGAATTTTTAATTGTGAATGCATTAAATGCTAATTTTATTTTTTATTTTTTATTTATGTAAAAATCTTGTTTTTGTTTTAATAAATACATATTTGATGTCGTTAAAAAAACCCGCTTAATACGAACATCGCTTAAGACGAACTAATTTTTTTGGTCCCTTGGAGTTCGTCTTAACCGGGTTTTACTGTATATATTTTTGGCTAGCTGAATTGTATAAACAATTTTAAATTAAATATTTTCTACTTGTACGGGACGATGTATTGCAAATTTAGCAAGCTGTATTCTGGACTTAACAAAAAATATTATAAAGTGTTATACTCAGACTATTTTATGTGGTTATTATGATTTTTAAATCTTGCTTGCTGAATTGGCTTAAAATTAATAAATTATATAATGCTAATATTACTAAAATGAAAATTCAGCTAGCTGAATATGGATTGCAATAAAAAAATTGTACAATACATTAAAATTATGCTAATTTGTAAATAATATATCTAGTAATTTTTAGTAATTGTTTTCAAATTAGTAATTTTTAATTGTAGTATCGATAGTGTAGCTATTTTTAATAAACTCAGTTCAGCTGAATTAGGTTATTTCTTAATATTTTTAAATTAAAACTTTAAAATACCTAAAAAACCTCTTTATAAAAATTAAAATAAACAAAAATATTTAACAACAAACGTAACGAAATAGAACCTTAAAATATACCCTTAAAAAGTTTAATGTTTTTTTAATGCTTTGATGTCTTTTTAAGATATCAAAAAAAAAAAAAAAATGTCGCAATTTGGTATCCATATAAATAAGGTAATTTTCTGCCTGCTCGATTTTTATAAGATGTCAGTTTTTTTCAATCTCTTCATTTTTTTATACAAAAGAAAAAAGTTTTATTTATCAGATATTTTGGAATATTATGCAATACAGTGAACTTCAATGTGTATACCAAAACTTATGTTTTTGACATACTATTCTTAACTGCTTATTTATGCGTAAATTATTGATGAAGCATCTTTATCAATTTTAGTTTGGTTCAGTTCAAATTTCTCTTTCATTTGCTACTGTGTATTTGGGTAGACATAATAACCAACACAGTAGAAATTTTGGTTCAGGAAATTTGTGCTTTTTTTGGTATAGTCATCATTCAGTGACATGAAAATTATTTCATTAATTCCATTACAATGCATTTATGGTAGAACACAAGTACGAAAATATAACTAACAGAGACAACATTTTGTTTTTGACTTATATTGGTTAACTAAAAGTAATAGTTTGTTATTGAAAGTCATATTCAGCCAGCTGAATTGTTAAAAATTAAGTAAATTTGAACAGATAAATATGTTATGAAACTTTAATTTAAGTGAATTTGTTACATAACAAAGTAGTTAAAGAAATAAACTTTATGTAGTTAGCTGAATTGTTTTAAATTTATTGAAATTAAAGTTTTCAAAATTTTGGCAATATGTAAAAGGTTAATAATTAAGCGAGTAATATGATAAATAATTAGTTATTACTTGTTTTTATTTTGAAAGTATTTAAACAAGTGTCATTTATTTTTATTTGTATAAAACTCATAATTCTGTTAGCTGAATTGTGTAAGAATTATTAAAATTGCTGTTCTATAAGTTTGTTATAATTTTTATTAAAAATAAAAATTATGTTTTTTTCGACCTTTAATTGTGCAATGTTGCACATCAAACAAGTTTTCAATTTATTGTTTGATCAATGGTTATAATCTTTAACTTCAAACTCATATGTATATTAGTTCTCATGTAGTGAGTAAACTAGTTCATATGAATGTTTGATGTTTGGCATGGGATTGTTACCGCTTTCAAAACGTGTTCTGATGATGGGAACCTAGAAAATTACCGAAATAGATCTATCAACACATTCCTGAAAAGGTCAAATAATAAATTTGAAAACAAAAAAACTCTATAGATTATTTGTTAGGACAATATCCTAATGAAGAAATATAGAGTATGGCCTCGAACTTGAATAATTTTCATTTTCATTGCTGTTCTATAATCAATTTCAAAGAAAAAATCAAATATTTATATGAAATAATTAATTTAGCAAGATGAATTAAAATAACGTTTATTTAAAATATGAAAAAAGTATTGAAATTAAAATTATTGTAGTCAAATTATAAAATTTTTATTACAAAAATTGTAATTCAGCTAATATTTGTAGAGTAATAAGAGGGCTGAAGCAAAACAAAAATTTAGTTCAGATGGTTGAATTTTAAATAAAGCATTACAAGGTTTATTTTTATTTTTTTTTATCAGCTAGCTTAATTTAAATAATTCGGGGAAAATATTAATGATGTTTTAAATATTTTTAATTCAGCTACCTAAATTATATATTAAGTTTGTAAATACTGTTTTTTTTTGTAAGGGTTTTATGGTTTTATAATATTTGTTAGTATAAGAAACTATTCAGCCAGCGAAATTGTAAATAATTCATTAAAATTGATGTTTTATACACATTTTTACAATACAAAAGTAATTAAAATTCATTCAGCTAACCAAATTGTTAATATTTAAAGTAAATTATGAGTCTTAGTAAAAAACACCTTAGGGAACTTACTAAAACTTACAGTTTAAAATCATTTTGCAACAAAAACAATAACAAATCAGATGTCTAAATTTTAATAATGAACAAAATATAATGTGATGTATTTAAAAACTTAAATTCAGCTGGCTAAATTTTATATTATTTTGTAAATATTTGTTTTTTTTTTTTGTAATGGTTTCATAATATTCCTAAGTATAAAAAATTAATTTATTCAGTCAGCAGAATTTTAAACAACTAATTGCAATTTGCATTTTAAAAAGATGTTTCACTATGAAACACAACTAAAATGTATTCAGCTAATTAAGTTGTAAATATTTAACATATTTTTAAAGTTAATTTTGTGTATTAGGTAAAAAAATATGTAATCTGCGAGATTAATCGCAATTAACTTGCACTTTAAAATCAATTTTTCAACAAAGAAATAATAATTCAGCTAGCTGAACTAAAAGTTTGTTCAATTATTCAATTATATACAAAATTGTAGTCTAGAAATTTAATAAATGTTACAGTAAATCAGTGTTAAATTTATTCATGTTCTGATCTAGTTTTTCATATAACAATTTATATTCAGCAAGTTGTATGGTAAAAAAAAAAAACTTATTGAATATTGATATGTTTTGATCTAGTTTTTCATATAACATATAACAATTTATATTCAGCAAGCTATATGGTAAAAAAACGTGTTGAATTTATGTTTTAGTAACTTTTTTACAATAGAAAATATTAACTTAATTACATATTTTACGATCAAAATATTAATTCATCCAGCTGAATTGAAAATTAAGTTCTTCTATTATGAAATACACTCAAAAAAAAAAGTTTGTAAAGTCAGCAAAAAATTTTGCTGAGTCAACAAAAATTTTAGTCAGGAGGATGCTTGCAAAAAAGTTGCTAATGTCAGCAAAATCTTTTGCTGAAAATCAGCGAGCTGATTTTTAGCAACAAAATTTGTAGATTCAGCAAAAGTTTTGCTAACACTTAGTAGATTAGAAATACAAAAGCCTTGCTAAAAATTAATAAATGTTTTGCTGAATTTTAGTAGACTGAAAAAAACGCAAAAAATTTGTAGAAAAATTGTAATTTAGTTTATTTATTTGCTGAAAATCATAAAACATATTTTGTGATTCTTTTAAAAATAATTTACTATAATAACGAAATATAAAAATTTTCATTTTTCCACATTGACGACATGAATTTATTTAATATCTGAAAATATAAAGAAATAAATATATATAACATAACAAAAAATGTCTTTCAATTACTTACATCAATGGTTGTCTAAATGATGCTATCGTTTAAATGATGATATCGCAACTGCCGAAGATAATTATAGAAACGAAATGAAAAAATAAACAAAAAAAAAAAGAAACGAAAAAACAACCCTTTTTGCAATAAGAAAAAGGAACCATAAAAAAATCTACCTGTCTTTATCTTTCACTTTACTCTGTCTACATTTCTGTATATGTTTGTTTGCAATTTGACCACACATATAAACATTTAGTTTAAATAAATAAATATTTTATTTTGTCTTTTATTTAGTTAATAGACAATTATTTTCACAAGCCGGTGACAACGCAAAATTTAAGTTATTTTAATCCTCAATTTTGTTTTATGTATGAAAAACAGATACAAAAGTCTTCCATGGTTGATTTTTTTTATGTCTTATTAGAGTTGTACTTTTTAGTATCATTTTCCTCTTCTCTACTACACCTTGACATGCCGTGACATCTACTTCATTCTGCGTATATCTTTCAATCTGGTTGCCGTCCACACTATTAATGTGCTTATCAGCACAATTTTTTTTTAGCAAAATTAATTAGTAAAACATTAGTATATTAGTAAACCATTAGTATAAAACAGTTAAGTGCTGAATAAGTATAACAAAAATTTTAGCTGAAAACACGATTTAGCAAAAAATTTTGCTAAAAAATAGTATACCTGATTTACAAGACGTTTTACTAACTTTTCTACTAACTTACTTTTTGAGTGTAGGAGTATACATTTAAAGTGTATTTCAGACAATTAACTTTTGATTTTTCTAACACAAATTTTACAAAAGTAAAATTGAATCATTTATTAAAATCAAAATCTATTTAAATAACATTTTTTATGTATTTAGCGAGCTGAATTGTTTTCCGCTGGATTGATTGATTGATTGTACCACAAACGGTAAAACTGCAATTGTGCTATCTTAATTTTATTTTTTAAACAGAAGTTTAATAAATATCAAGCAAAAATTAAGAGAAGTTTTTAATCAACTTTTTATATAAAAATATGCATTCAACTGGCTGAATTGCATACAACTCATTGAATTTATGTTTTGGTAATTTTTTACAATAAAAAAAATTATTTAATTCTTTTATGATTAAAATATTAATTCATCCAGATAAATTGCAATTTTTTAAATTGTTCTATTATGAAACGGGAGTATACCATTTAAAAGTGTAATTCAGCTAACTGGCTTTTGCATTTTCTAACAGAAGTTCTATAAAAGTAAATTTATTGAAATTAAAATCAATTTAATAACCTCTCTTTTGTATAAAAAAAGTATGTCTTCAGTGAAACTGTATTCCGCTTGATTGATGGCAAAGAACTTTAATTGAAAATCAATTTTGCAACAAAAAAATAACAATTCAGCTGAACTAAAAGTTTGCTTAATAATAAAAAATAACAATTCAGCTGAACTAAAAGTTTGCTTAATAATACTGTTGCTAACGATAAAATTGTAATTTAGTTATCTTAATTATGTATTTTTAAACAGAAATTTATTTAATAAATGTTAAAGCAAATCAGCTAGTAACATTTAAAGTCATTTTTTAATCAACTTTTTCGCATAAAAATATATATTCAGCTTGCTGAATTTTAAACAACTAGTTGAGTTTATGTTTTATTAGATTTTTGTTTTTTTATACATCGAGATTATTTGTATGTTATTTTCAATTTATAGCGAGCTTTCAAAAAATAAAGCAAATCAAACATATTAGCTAGATTGATACTAGCATTTCGCTCTAGTTAAAGATCTCATCAGAACCCGAAGTTTTAGAAAAGCTAGAGCTTACATAAGTTTATGTTTGTCTTAGTAACTTTTACTATAAAAATAAAAATCCAATTATTTTACTTTAAAAATTTTAATTCATCGAGCTGAATTGTAAATTTTGTAATTTTTCTTTAATAAAATAGTAGTATACACCTTAAAAGCATAATTCAGCTAAATTAATTTTGGAATTTCGAACAGAAATTTTATAAAAGTTAAAGCAAATAAGTTATTAAAATCAAATGCAAATTAAATATATGTTTTTATTTGAAAATATGATGTATTTTGTCAGCTGAATTGTAAAATTTTAATCGAAACTTAGGCTATATAACTATTTTATATTTAAAGAAATTTAAACTGTATTCAGCTAAGTAAATTGGTAATTTTAATAAACACTTTCTATGAATTAGGTGTATTAGTAAAAACAAATCTTTATTCAGCTAGCTGAATTATATTTTAAAGCTGTAAATGAAAAGTGTATAGGTTAGCAATTAATATAGACTTGCTATAAATTAAGTTAGCTTAATTTTAATTGAAATAAAAATAAACCTGATAGAGCTAAATCTGCAACCAATCACTTTAAAAATAAGTCTTATTTTTACTTTTGTACGTCAGATATTTACTGGCGCTTGAAATCAAACGGAAATATTAAAATTAGTATTCGAATGTTAATTGTATGCAATCAAAATAAATTTATTAGTGTAATAAAAAAAAATAATTAATTTAAATATCAATTCCAATATCCAGTAGCTTAATTAAATATATTTAACTTGTAAAATTCCATTACTCAGTTTTGCTATTCCATAGTTGTCATCTTTACAAGTTTTATTTAGCATTCTGTAGTTTTTTTTTTTTTTCTCCAAAAAATGTCAATCGTTTTATTTACATATTATTTTTAATACTCGTACTATAATCATTATTATCGCAAAAAAGAAATGTCAATCGCTTTATTTACATATTATTTTTAATACTATAGTCATTAGTATATTTAATCTCTAATTCATTTTTGTGTGTGCATTACAACAATTATTCTAAAAATATACAATTACAAATTCTAATACATTGCATGCTTAACTATAATTAATGTTTTATTTAATCAAATGCTAAAACTATTTTTTTACGTTTTTATTTGTTTCGTTTTATACGCCATTTCACTTTTTCATAAAAGTCCTTTTAGAAAACACATTTCAAAAGATATTTTCATGAAAATATCATTACAAACTGTGTAGGTGTTTATAAAACTGAAGCAATGAGAATGTGTATTATGAAAAAATGTGCACATATTACAAGGGAACGTAAGGACATTTGGTACGATATTTAGAAGCTATGGTGTGACAATTAATATAGATCCAGAAAAGTTTTACTTCCAAAGGAAAAATAAAAAGTTTATATTTATATTATATTAACTTCTATCGCACCCAGCGAAGACATATGCTATAAGAGCATCATATTATGATAAAAAATGCGCCATAATTATAGTATGATCCTGATGTTTATTAATGAGCATAATATGATTCTGATGACAATTTTAATATAAATATTTTATTCTACGAACTGTTAACGCACTTAGAGAACAAATATGTTTTAAGAGATTCAGATAATGATTGGAAATACGATATAATAATATGATCCTAATGATCATAATATGATACTGTTAGATTGTTTTTACCATCACAATTACCATCTTACAAGTAACTTTTCAATAAAAATATTTAATATATTTAATATTTTATTTTTTTAATAAAAATATTTTATTCTACGAACTGTTAACGCACTTAGAGAACAAATATGTTTTAAGAGATTCATATAATGATTGGAAATACGATATAATAATATGATCCTAATGATCATAATATGATACTGTTAGATTGTTTTTACTATCACAATTACCATCTTAAAAGTAACTTTTCAAGCGGCTAAGAATATTTTTTTTGGATTCTTAGTCTTGAAACGGTAATGTTATGTCATTACTTTTCTCACTACCAGTAATGACACCAGCTTACTCTCTGCCTTACTTTAAAACATATATATATATATGACATACTTATAACTAGTTAATTTTCCCATTATTTCAATACAAAAAATTATGCGTTACCCATAAGTTTTTATTTTATCATTATTTTACATATAAAGTAATGATCTAAAAATGTCTTGAAAATCTTTTTCTAGAGTCATTATTTTTCACTTCTAATAAGTACATACATACTACTTATTTTTGATTTTTTGTAAGCTGGAAAGTAATGATATTTTGGGCAAACAAGTCATTTATGTTTTTATCTCTCAAGTATATCATGTCGAGATAGCTCAGATAACAGAGCGGTTGACTGGCAACCTAGAGTCCCGGGCACATTTTGTTAAAAAAAAAATTTTTCAATAAAAAAAATAATTTTTTATTAAATAAATTTTTTTTAAATCATTTTTGGACTAATTACTTTTGTACATACTTTTAAGCATATAGATAACCACACATTTTTCTATTTTTTGCAAGGTGTTTAGTAATGATATGTCATTATTTTGCGCGATATCTTCATATAAAAGTAATGAGATTTGTAATGACAATTGTAAGTACTTGCCATTACCAAATATTTAATTTAGCCACTTATACACAGAGAGAGTTTCTTGGACGAGTTGTAATGGATTTTTTCACTAAACTGATGAAGTTTTCTTCACAATGGTAATGAAAAATTTCTTAAACTTTATGAAAAACCTTCAATGGTTTTAATCTTTTTCACTAAGTCGCATGAAATTTTTAATAAATAACATGAAATTTGTCATTAAATTTTCAGAAAAACTGCATTCATTTTATGAAAAGCTTCAATGAACGAGTTCCAGTGACATTTCATTCATTGATAGCATGCAGAGAAATTTCGAAATTCTCTCTGAACAACTTTTTATATCCGAAAACTAAAGATTTCTTATATTTATTCAAAGGATCACGTATCTTCTATTTTCTCTTTTCACTTTCTACTACTCATTCTCTTTTATGGCATTCATTAAAAATGAAACGCAATTTTTCCTATTATAGAATAAATATTTTTTTTTTACTATTTGTCGACGAAAATATCCTTTTTTACATGGTTATGCTTTTCATTTCATTTCTTTTAATTTTTTTATTTAATAGTTTGCAATTTACTTGAATGGCTAATTTTACAAAGAATTTTACATTTAACTTTAATGTTTTATTTTTAGTTTTCAGTTTTTAAAAATTCTAATGAAAAACTATTAATAAAAAAAAAAACTACAGAGAATAAAAAATATTTAGTTAAATTTAACTACTTTATAAAAAGTTTTTGGGAATAAAATAATAAACTGTTTAATATTTACTCATAATTCAGCCAATTCAGCTGGCTTTTTTTAGAACTTTATTTTAAAATTAGCGTAAAAATTGATTGTAATCTTAAAGTTTTGTAAAAAAAAAGAAATCGGCAAAAATTTTACTAAAATAACATATAAAAACCCAAACTTTAGTTTAGTAAAAAGTTGCCTTAACATTAGTTTATCATTTCGTAAAAAGTAAAAAAGTTAATTATTTTAGATAAAATATAAATACCTAAAAGCAGTTTCATAGTTTAAAGGATTTCAAAGAATCCTTGGTTTAACGCAAAATTATTAACTTGTTTACTTAAGTCACTTTTAGCTCATATTTTGCTACATTTTAAGCAGTTAAAGTAAACTATACTGCATTAAAGAACAAATTTTTTGAATATTTTTAGGTTGACGAGTCATACGTTTTTAGGAATTTTATATTAAATTAGTTTATATAAATTTAAAAATAAGTTGAATTACATTTTTTTTATTTATTTTGTATTTTTGTTTTTGCGTTTGAGAACTAATTACCTAATTTTAAATATTTTTTATTAAAAATTAGTTAAGACAAAGTTATTTATTACTAAATATCGAATTATATTGATTCAATACCTTCCTCCGACATTATTATAATTGGTAGCAAAAACTTTATACAATTTATTTAATATATATCATTATCAGAGCAAAGTTGAAAATAGTATGCAAAATAGCACGAAAAAACAGCAAAGATGGCCGAAAAAGGTCAAAAACTGCATTTCAATTCCAAATACTGCGGTCCCAAATTTTATTTTTTATTTTATTTTATTAATTAATAATCATATAATTACAAATTATATACTATTATACCCTAACCGAGCACTATTAGCCGACCTAACAAAGAAAACACAATAAATTTGGGAAAAATTGTCTTTATTTCTCAACATAATCTCCTTTTAGCTCGATATACTTTTTCCCGCGATATTCAACAGCTTCGATACCCTGTTTATAGTAAGAACTGTCTATCTCCTTAAAATAGCCATCAACCGCAGACTCCATCTCTTCATTGTTGGCAAATTTTTTACCACGAGCCATTTTTTGAAGTTTGGAAATAGAAAATAATCCGAAGATCTAAATCTGGCAAATAAGGTACGTGATAAAGCAATTCGAACTTTAATTCATTGATTATGGCCATCATCTTCACAACATCTTCACGGCGATGTTATTGTTATATTGTGAGCACAGCTTTCTCATCACCAAATGTTCGGTCAATATGCGATGCATACCACTTTTTAAAATGCCTATCATTTCAGTCAGCTCACACACATTCAGCCGACGATCATCCAATATCATTTTGTAGATTTTCTTAACAGTTTCTGGAGTGGACACCTGAATTGGTCGACCACTACGGTGTTCGTCTTGGCAGCTCGTAAGGCCTCGTTTAAACTCTGCCATCCAGACTACACCAGATAAGAATCTAGATCAGATTTAATGTTGTTTAGACTTTTCAAATGAAAGTAATGAATTAAATAACGGTGGCCAGTTCTTTCCGTGTGTACAAGTTCACTGAGATCATTTATTTTTGATGGCTCAAAAAAAAAAATACTAAACAACGTGGCGCCTTGTACCTTAAAACATATGTTTGATAAGGTTGCCGCGATCTATCCGTCAGGTCGGCTTATTTTGGGATTGCCATCGTATTTTAAAAACACCAGTTGATTAAAGGTTTTATAATGTTTTTAGTAAAAACAATATTGTTACCACCGTAGTAAATTAGAACGATTTTAAAAGTTTAAGTTTCGTGGGTGTAAAACAAAATATACCTACCGAAATTTTATTTCCACAAGCATTACAAATTACACAGGTAGAAATTGCCAACCGTACCAAAAAAAATAGTACTGGCAAACTACAGCTATTTTTGTAAAACCCACAAAGGTACAACTAATATTGTACCAGGAAAACACTATTTTGTTTGCAAAGCATGTGTTTTGCCAGTGCCACCGCAAAATTCTTTGCCAATGTTGATTTTGCCAATACAACTACCAATTAGAAGCATTTGTTTTAAATATATCTTTGCCGTATGTGACAAAACCTATGCATATACGGCAAAGCAATACTAAGCCGACGATATTATTATATTTTAACACAATGTGATGTATAAGACAAAGAACGAACTGTATTGCTGCTTTTTTAATGTGTTTTATTATACACACTTCTCAAAATTAAGTAAATTTAAGTTATTTTAAAAGCACAAAATTTTTTTAATTAACAACGTTATGCCAACGGTGGCAAGTTTGCTCAAAGCAACGATTGGCCACTGTTATCTATCGGGTAACCAATACTGTCAAGATTGTTAATACCAAGTTCTGCCAACGACGTAGCCAACGCTTTGCCAACACTGTGGCGATTGTATTTTTCTGCTTAGGTATATATTTTTAAAATTTTCTTTCGTAAAATTAGGTATTTTTAAAAGTTTTTCTAATAGTTATGTAAATGATTGGGTTTTATAACTGGCGGTATGAATCAACACCCCAATGAAATAAGGTCCCAAACCAAAAATGAAATAACGCCCCATTTTTTGGGGCTTATATTACTTAAAAATTGTGCTTTTTAAGAAAATGAAATAACACCCCAAAAATATTATTTGGGGACTTATTTCATTTCTCATATTGGGGCCTTATTTCATTATGAAATAAAGTCCCAAAAAAAAAAAGTCCCTAAAAATGAAATAACACCCCAATTTTATTTTATCGAAATTTTTGGGGCCTTACTTCATTTTCGGTTTGGGGCTTATTTCATTGGGGTCTTGTTTCATACCGCCGTTTTAACTATATTTTCTAGTATTTTTTTTAGCAATAATTCAAAAAAAATTCACAAAACTGACAAAACTGACAAAATAATTGGAAAATGTTGTCAAAATATTCAAAAGTAAATGAACAAAAAAATGGTAAAAATAGTATATACACAAAAAAAATTACCAAAATACGAGAAAAACATTCGCAGAGTTCAAACTTTAAAGCGAATCCCTAAAAGTAATCAATTTAATAGCGATTCGCAAAAAAAGGTGTTCAATTGTATCATTTGTTCAACTTAAAAAGCATCCCAGTGTAGAAATGCATTACCATATAAGTGGTTATATAAGTACATATTTGGTAATGGCAAGTACTTGCAATTGTCATTACAAATTTCCTTACTTTTATGTGGGGATGTCGAGCAAAATAATGACATATCATTACTAAACCCCTTACGGAAAATAAAAAAAAAACATGAGGTTACATATATGCTTACTAGTATGGACAAACATAATGAGTCTAAAACAAAATTTTCAAAAAAACTAAATTTAATAAAAATAATAAATTTTTTTCATTGAAAATTTTTGTTTAATAAAATGTGCCCACACTGGATTCGAATCATCTGAGCTATCTCGACATTTTATACTTGGTAGATAAAAACATAAATGACTTGCTTGCACAATATGTCATTACTTTCCAGCTTACAAAAATAAAAAATAAGTTGTTATATATGTACTTACTTAGAGTTGAAAATATAATATAATGAGTCTAAACATATTCAAAAAATTATAAGATCTTTTTATATTTTATATTGAAAATAATGATAAAAATAAGTACTTATGGGTAACACATTATTTGTTTGTATTAAAATAATGTGAAAATTTAACTAGTGATTTGTATGTCCTTATTACTTGTGTTAAAATATTATTTGTGTTTAGCATTACTGGTGGTAGTTCGAAAAGTAATGACATGTCATTACCGTTTCTACACTGGGTTCTTAAAGACAAGTTTATTTATTTTCCGGTTAAACAATTTTTCTTTTCTTCATTATTGACAAAATATTATTGACAGCAAACATAAGAATAATATTCTTTTTCTTTACCGCATTACAATTCATTATTCTTAACAAAAACCTAAAACACTTTGTCAAACAGTTACTACCTGTAACTGTTTGTTTTGTTTAGAGAGAAAAAAAAAACTAGTGTTTTGTTTCAAAACTTTTTCAATATTCTTCGACTAAGGTCAATACCATATTCTTTTTCTCAATGTTTTGTTAACAACCTTTTGTAACATTCATTTTTTTGTTAGTGCTAAGAAAAATTCTTCAAATTCTTTTGACAAACTTGTTATAAACGAATGAATCGTAGTAGTTATAAACATTTAACACACTACCTTCAAAAATGTGTACGCATTGTACCTCGCGTTTTTGAAAAACTTACGTGTTTTTATGTAAATTATTTAGGAATTTATTAAAAATAAATCAAATTTAAGTTATTCTGGTAATGGCAATGCACATCGATCATTTTAGCCCCATTATGACCGAATTCGAATGACTAGCTAAATTATGATCAAGCTTTGGTAAAATATATATATCTATTTACAGTGATAATTTTTTGGATTTTGTCAGATTATTTCGGTAACGGTATTATAAGGATAACACTAATTCAATTGTTTTGGTAACGGCTATTTAGCTTTAACGTTATTTTAGTTATTTCGGTAACGGTATTTTAGCAAATTTGTATTTTAGTAACATCGGTACCAATATTTTACGCATAACGGTATTTCGATTATTTGGGTAACGGCTAACGATAGTCAGTTAAAAGAGTTCTGTATCGATTACGGTATTTTAGCGGTATTGCTTGCCATCCGTGGTTTTTTTCGCAGCATATGCGGCAAAACCACTTAACTAACTCTTACAAACTCAGAAGCTAATATACGATATTTTTATAGATTTTGTTTAACAAAATTCGAAAACACTTGTGCAATTAAAAATATACTACACTCAAAACAGTTTTACAGTAAAATCGACTGAAAATGACAGTTAAAATAACTGCAATTGCAATTAAAAAGGCGACATAGGTAATTACTAGGGTGATCAAGTCGGTTTTTCAAATCCGATTTCAACCGGTTTTTTGTGCTCCGTCGGTTTCGGTTTTTGTAAAAAGTTAAATTTTCGAATATCGAATAAATTGGGTTTCTTGCTGCCGAATAACCGTTTTTTATTCTAAACTATTCTTTTTTAGCTTCAATATATTAAATGGACAAATTTCATTGTTAAAAACGCAATGTTCTGAAAAATATTCCGAAAAATCGGTTTTTATTCATACAAAAAAAGATCTTTCATAACCTCAAAAATTATTATTTTTCTGTGTTATTTTTAAATTGATTAAATTTTTTTATTCTGTCATTTTATTTGACTATTTTAACAAATACAACCAAAAAATATTTATTTTTCTGTAAAGAAAAAGCACATTATTTAGAAATGTTTAAACAATGTTTGTATATTGAAATATTTTCTTTAAAATGTACTTATTTAAGTCGTTTTCAATGATGAACGGTTCTTAATAAATTGCTCTGAATGAAAAAGTTGTTTCCAATAAAGCAAAATTTTATATGATTTGTAAAAGCTATAATTGATTTTTGAAACTTATCGAAAAAAATGTATGCATGCTGATTAATTAATCATAATTTTTCAAATAAAACACTTAAATTATTCGATTTTATGAAAAAGAAATCAATTTTTGAGTAGAATTGTATAACATTTAAAACCCGGTTAACCGGGTTTTACAAATACCAAAAACCGATAACGGTTTTTTCAAAATTCAACTATTCGTAAAAACCGAAAACGGGTTTTCGAAAAATGTCGAATAATTGTTCACCCTAGTAATTATCGTTAAAATAACTAAAAATATAGTTGTTTTAAACTGTTGAAAAACAACTAACAAGTGCATTAATAACAACTAACAATGTCGTGAAAACAACTGCAAATTTTGTTACAGAAATTTTGAAACAAATGCAAAAATTGGTAAAAACTACTGTTTTTACAGTTATTTTTTTTGGTATTTTAAAAATACCCTATGTACACATTTTTAATAAAATATAAAAAAATTTGATTATGCAGTGAAACTTTTTATTTTTGTTTAAACGTGTTTATTAGAATATTGGCCATTGAAAAATATCATACTATAAATAAACTGTTCATCAGAACAATACTGTCGCGATATTTGTTAACAAAGTCCTATTTTTTAATCTTCCTTTATCTCCGAAATAAGGGAAGTTTGGTGTATCTCCTAAACTAACAAAGCTAGAATCACGAAATTCGGCACGTAGCTTGATTTAATGACCAGAACAGAAACCCATAAAACATACAAAGGATTTTTGGTTATTCGTATGTTTCAGTGTTAAAATAGGCTGAGAAGTTTCAAGAATTCTATTTTCAAAAATTCTATTTCTATTTACATTAGTGGGTGGGAGGAGGACGGAGCATATATGTAAAAAAAATTCTTACTTAAGTCAAATATATCTTAAGTCAAAATAGAAATATATCCACAACAAAAGTCGGTAGTGAAAGGGTTAAATAAAAAATAAATAAAAAAAAATATACATGCTACACTGAGAATGAGAAATGAGCTGAGAAATGTTCGTAAAACTAATGAATCATTTCGACAATAAAGCGTTTTAGTATTTAGGAAACAACTTCATAACATTTTTAATATTAAAAAGTTCTTTAAATTAATAAAACTCTTCATGAATGTCTTGAAAAATGCATTGGAACTAAGCCAATGAACCGCTTTGTATGATTTTTGATTAATAAAAGGCTACATTGAAATAATTTCTAAAATGTGCACTTGAGAATTAAATCTTCAAACTAAAGTTTGAAATGTATGACAATTAATGAAATTATGAAATTTTATGAAAAAATAAAAAAATTAAGCGTGAAAGGCGTGGTAGAGAAGAATGAGTGTGTTTTCTAAAAATCATAACTACATTGTGAATTTTCAATTTTCTGAATCAGACTGCGCAGTTTCTGGTATTGAACCTTCGTCAGTGACCCTGTTTTTTGAATAATGTAATATTTGTTATGTTTTTATTTGTTCGATTGCGTCTATATGAAATTTTCTGTGCAATCACTGACCGTGGTATAGGTAAACTGATTTCTAATGCCACATACACTCGCACTACACGTTAGACAGAGCGCTTTAGCCCACTGATCTATCATCAGGTCGAGTTTTGTTGTGATTAAAACTAGTTTTATTCAATACACCGTGTTTTTGTTCTTGCATACATAATCTCAGAAGTACAACTCCAACAACACAACAGTTCTATTTTTAGAAACTTACCTCACTCTAATGTCCACTGTTTTCCCATATGTTGTAAGTTATGTCACATCTATGATATATTCTTTGTTATATTCGATAGATGGCGCTTACGTAGTTAAGTTAAGTCTTTGAAACAATTTCATAGCTCTAAAAGCAATTTTAATTGAATTTATGAAGAAATATTTTATGAAATGAATGAATTTTTTTTACGAAACTATGAGATTTTATAAAAAAAAAAAAAAAATTTAAGAAAAATTTCTTAATATCCATAAAATGTTTTGGATATAATGAAATTCTTCATTTAATCTACGAAAAAAATTCTATGAAATTGTTTAATTTATACCATGAGGGATAATTCTATCAGTGTACTTAAAATTCAAAGTATAAATTCCAAACGGTACTGTGTAAATAAAGTTTTTATGCATTGGAGATACAATGAAATTTTCTAATTATTACTTGCAAACTATGAACATGTATGCTTAGAATACTTTATACGTAAAGACTACTGCAAATGTAGTTAAAAACAAATGAAGTTTCACTTGAAGAAAGGACGACTTACATTTCAGTAAATTCGACTAACATTGTCCTTTGTTTTTTATTGTTCAAAAAAATAAACACAATCGTGGTAAAAATTAACCACATAAGCAGTTAAAAAAAAACACAAACATTTATTTGTTTTATTTTTTTAATAAAGAAAACTATCGTATAAAAATAATGTAAAATTATAATACACTAATTTTATGTGGTTTGTTTTTTTAAATGAACTACAATTCTAGTCTAAACTAAAATTTCTTCTATAAATGACTATTTTTTCACTTAAAAATAAGAATACTGTATTACAGCTCAAACAACTACAAATATTTACAGCAGAAGTTCCCTGAGTGCATCATTAATAAACAATATAAACTTAACGAGAATTTTTTAAAACTCGACATAATTTTTTTAATAACTACTAAAAATTAACTGTTGACTGCATAATGAATATTTCGGTAGTTGTTTATTAAAATACCAAAAATAACCGCATAAAACAACTGTTAAAAAATACAGCAATTTTCTTTAGTTGTTCTTTTAAACAACTGTCATAATAGTTGTTTTGTATTATTTCATAGAAAAACAATTGTAATTACAGTTAAAAGCAACTACTTCTGACAACTACACAAACAATTGCCATGTAGTAACTGTAAAACTTTTTTGAGTGTAGCCAACATTGAAATTACATGATATCTTTTAAAAATTCCAGTATTTTCTTGAAGTGTTCAATAAATATGGGCCATTAATGTTATAAAAACTTTAAGATAATATAAATTATGCGCTCTTAACTGGTAAATAATATTAATCATAATATGGTATCAGTAGTCAATATTGTTTTTATGATTAATACTGTGGCAGTCAATTTAAATGCGTAGTTTTGCGCTTTTGCTATTTAAAAGTACAACAACGTTATAAATTAAGTAAATATTATTCAGTTTAAAAGTTAAATTAAAAGAACAGCGGCTTTTTGAAAAAGAGTTTAATTACTATAATGCTTTAGACTAAAACAATTATGTTACAAAAAACTGCCAAGGTAACACACCTTAATTTTTTTTTTAACAAGTCATAGAAGTTATGTTTAATAAAACACGTGCTAAATGCTAACATAATTAATTTACAAATTTCATGTAAAAACACATCTGGGTTTAAAGTTCTAAAGATTGTATTAGATATACCGAATGTTCTAGAATGTTCTGCGAGAATGAGGACTCTATTGATTTTCAAAGAAATGTCAACAGAGGGAATTTTACTGCACTTCAATTATATTTCGTTGTGGTATTTCAAGTGTTTTTTTTAATTTCTTGCATTGTCTGTTTTGTTTTTTCTTTTGAATTTAAATATACACGCAAAAAATATATATTTGCTGTTAGCTGGTCAATATCTTCAGAAGCAAAACTATGTCAGAAGGTAGACCTTTGGCATGTAAACTGAACGTTCATCGATACGCCATGTAGGCTTCCCTATAGGAAAATTTAGACGAACTGCCACATACTCAAAATGTGTTTTGAGTAAAAATTGCGTTTTGTTAAAGAATTATAGTTGGAACAAATTTGTTTTCGTCCATACGTTTTCAAGTTAAGACGATGTCCTTTACAGCTGTCATTTTGGATTCCTATATGTCCATATACCAAAATTGGAGCTTTTTTTAAAGTTTAAGCTTCAATTTTACTTTGTGTCAACAGAAATATGTTTTCAAGGTTTTTGAAAATTGTGTTCATTTTAAAATATTTATTTTTTGAAATTTTAAAAAAAATTAATTTTAACGCTTTCTCGCTTCCAAACCGTGCCATGCACAGAAAAAATGACAAAAAATATTTGTAAATTTGGTTTTCTATAACAATAATATAAATTACTCATTTTGCGCGCTTATGGCCTATTAATACCCTGCCTGGAGGCGGGCTAGCCGGTTAGAGGGTTAAATTTAATAGAGGGGTTGTCTGAGCTTTTCCGACCTTTGTAATTGCTCGGCTTTTATGCGACTTTTCCCGAAGAGATTTTTCACCTATATTTAAAATTCTTTAAATAAATTGGCAACCCTTACTTATTACAATATTTTAGCTTTCAATGTTGCGTACAAAAAAAATCTGAACTTCCTTAATTTCTGACATGTTTCCATACAAAAATGTACTCAGTTTGACCCCACCTTTTAGCCTTTAAACGTGAAATTTGGCCGCTTAAAAATACGCGTCCCTTATTTTTGTATCCTCTATCACATATCAGAATGTAATTAAGATCGTAGAGAATGCACTACACTGAGAGAATTATCTTCACTTCAGCAATAAATTTCTTCATAGCTTTAATGAAAATTGTCACTGGAACTCGTCCATTGAAATTTTTCATAGCATATATGAAACAGGATTCATTAAAATCAATATTTATGAAATGTTTCTAGAATTAATGAAAATCTTCATAGAACTAATGAATCATTCCGACAATGAAACTTATATGGAATTTATGAAACAGTTTCATTAAATATTAATGAATTTTAGCTTAAAAATATAGTATTTAGCCAAAAAAAAAACGTCTGTAAGTTTACATTAGTTGTATATGACATGGCATAAGAACTTAATTTTCTCTTTCCATGGCATTGCCATGTAAAAGTGTCAAATACCGTTTATATTTCTTAGGAGATCTATTCTGTTTAGTTTATATAAATTTTTAATATGGAATAATACTACGTTCATATTGAACCCCAAAATACGTATTTTCTTTTTTTTCTAGTTTTCGACGTCTGTAAGAGTACATTGTTTGTATATGACATGGCATTAGAACTCAATTTCCTCTTTCCATGGCATTGCCATGTAAAAGTGTCAATCAAATCCCGTTTATACTCCTTAGGAGATCTGTTGTGTTTAGTTTATATAAATTTTTAATATGAAATAATTTCATATTGAACCCCAAAATACGTATTTTCGTTTTTTTCTAGTTTTCGACTGTCAAATTCCAAACAAATTTTAAATCCAAAACTTGCAGAAAACCAACGAAAATACGTATTTTGGAATTCAATATGAACGTAGTGTTTACTCAACAATTATTTTAAAAAAATATATAAATTATTCAATTTAATTTTAAATAAACACTCAAATTGCAAATTTCTGTTTTAAATCCCGACCATGACATGTGATTTTACAATATATGAACAAACAACTTATTTTATACATTTTCCCTTAATATTTTTCAAATATTTTCAATATGTTTTAAGAGTCCTTGAAATAATTTTTCCCCATAAAAACTTTCTAATGATATATAATCACACTTATTCTCACACTATTATAGTTTTCAATGTCTATTTAAAAATATTTGAATGTATTAATGTCTGCGTGTGTGTTGGTTTTTAATATTTTAACATTAGAATGCATTTAGTCCTTTGAACATAAAATGAGTTTTTATATGCGAGTAATAATGGAGGCTTGTGTGCAGTATCCTTGCTCTAAATTAAATTGATTCTGTTTTTCCGAACCTCTTCTCCAACCCTGCCATGTGTTCCATAAAAAAAAAAAACAAATATAGTTTGATTTTTTTCTTTTTGTTTGTGGCTTTTTATTTCATCATCACAATCCTCATTTATCGTATACAGAGTATAGGGAGTATAAAGTAAAAGTTTTTCATTATTATGATTTTTTTTTTTTTTTTTTTGTTTTCCATCTACTTTATATCGATTTTTTTATTCCTCCCTGTGTGTATTTTTAATATAAATACATAGATAAATTTTTCCTAATGGGAGTACTGGGAGTAGAAAATTGTGAATATTTGTTGAAATCACTGACTGCCTACAATTTATTTAAAATATAAAAACAAGTGAAAACAATAATCTCGTTCGTTAGTTTGCTAGTAAAACTGAAACTAATACACAGAAAAAATGATTGTCAATAAATTTTCAATTAAATAGTTGTTTGATATCAAACTCACTCTCAATTAAAATATTATATATTAAATTTTTCATTGAAAATGAATTTGGTGCACATAAAATTTCCAGTTTTTATAAACCACACTCACAAAAAAAAAATTTCAAAAAAAATTTCAATATGTAAAAAAATCACTAAAATTTAAAAAAATCGCCAGTTTAAAAAAAATCGATTAAGAGTATAGATACAATACAAGCTTGCGGCTACGGCGGCGTTTCTTTTTTTTTATATGAAAAAACGCAGAGAAAACCGCACTAAATTAAAACTTAGAGTAGATAGAGCTTTTATCACTATGACCCAAAACGCTGTTATTTTACTGTTGGTGCAGGTCATAAAAACGCACTAAGTTGGTGCTTTTTCAATATTTCGTTGGTGCATTTAGTGCTTTTTAGCCATTTTTGTTTATTACCACCAAATTGTAGTGAAAAAAATGTTAAAGCATAAAAAATTAACCAAAATCGTATATTTTGGTGGAAAAATGTTTCAACTGTGATACTTTCCAATATAAAACTGAATTAATTGCTTAATTTTAATGGTTATTGCAAGTTTAATCTTAACTTTTTTTCATATTTAATAAATTAATTATGTGTAAATTGATTTAATTCTACAACTTTTCAAAAAAAAATCAGAAAATTTTCTTCTAACGATAAAAATGTGATTTTTACGCCTTTTTTAACCTTAAAATACAATTTTTTACGCTCAAAAATTTGCAACACTGGTAGAGATACAACCTAGCGGCTTCGGCTTCGGCATCTTTTCTTATTTTTTATGTTGATTTGACAACAAAAAACGCAGAGAAACCAGTTATGCCAACTTTTGTGAAGGAAAACGCGCAGTCAGGTACTTTGAAAAGCGCTAGATGGTAAATTGTTTATCAAAATGTCTACTTTTTTAACTAATTTCTGCGTCAAATCGGTTAAGAAGTGCTAAAAAGCACTATTTTTGGAATAGACTAGTTTTACATTCCTTTTTCTTAGAAATGTTGAAGATTTAAACAAAAAAAATATTTTACTACAAATTTATAAAAATAAAATAGGTTTGAAGTACAATTTAAATTATTGTATGTTAAATTTAAAAAAAAAAATAATTATTAAAAAGTTGTATTTTTGGCCTAACAACGTTAATATTAGGTAAAGTGGTGTTAAAATTAAACGTTTTTCGGAAAATGCGGTAAAAAGCTTAATAAAAAGAAGCGAAAAGCGCCACACTAGCGACTTTTTTATAAAAAGCGCTGAAAGAAAATAATGCGAGTTTCGGGTAGTAAAAAGTGTTAAATCTGGCGCGAAAAGACCTATATTGGCATCGCTGACAGAAACCAAGCACTAAATTAAAACTAAAGATACACCCCTGTTACGGCTTTTAAATCAGAGCAAAAGTGAAAATTTTAGAATTTTTTGATGTTCTTGCGATTAAATCAGAACGTTTTTCCCTATTTTTTATTCGTTTTAATTCGTATAAAAAAAGCCTGGTCGTAAATAAAACGAATGCCCTTTTTTATAAGAAATTACAATTTAGGGTCAAAAATGGTGCTTAATATTAAAAATTTAGAACTTTTTTTACTTATTTCTGATTTTATTGTATTTTTGGTTGTATTGTTTATACTCTAAAAAACTGTTTTAAAAAAACATTTTTTTGTTTTGATATTCTAGAAAACACTCAAACAAATTGACAACAATGTTAGAAGCATTTCGTAAAAGCATTTTACTTTCCATATGTTTTTTATTTTCCATAAAACCATATGTTTTTGGCAATTCGATAATAATTCGGGTTTTCGAAAGCTTTTAGGATTTGAGAACACCTAATTTCAATTTCGTGTGACTTAACAAATTCGTTCTAATTGCAAAACGTTCCAAAGTATTAACATGGGCGATAATGTTATTGCGTTTTCTCTAATACTCTCTTTGGTTTCGCCATATTTTCATAAAACAAACCCACTTCTTGGTGGTTTTCATAAAATATGTGACGTGCTCTCCACACTTGCTTCAGGGAAGGGAAGTGCGATTTTTATTTAGGAATCAAAAAATCATTTAAAAGAGCTTTTTAACAATTAAACAAGTACTTAAAAAAGTTTGTAACTTTAAAAAATAATAATTAAATATCAAACGTTATAAATTTTTAAATTTTAAAAAATTAAAATTTAAGTAAAATGAGTACAAATTTATTATAATCTTGAAGACTATTTTTGAAATTTTTTTTTATTTGTCAATAGTTTTTTTAGAAGTGCTATCGTATGTCTTTTAACTTAATAGTATAAAAAGATTAGATCGAATCAATATTTCCATTACTGATCACACACTTGTTCACACATGCATATTTAAAAACATAAAACATACTTCACCGCAGACGTTGTCATTTAATTTGCTTTCTATCACCGCAGCCGTAAGTTTGTATCCATACAAACGCCAAAATTAAAAAAATCTCCCAAAATTAAAAAAAAAATCGCTACACTTTAATAAACTCGCCAAGATTTAAAAACATGCCGAATTAAAAAAAAAACGAAAAAAATAAAAATGTTTCCGAGATATTGACTTTTTAAAATTTATTTAGGTGATTTTTTTAATATTGGCTTTTTTTAATCTTGTCGATTTTTTTTAGTTTTGTCGATTTATGAAATTTTGGCATTGTTACAATTTTTGCGATTTTGGCGGTTTTTTATTATTTTTTTAAAGTATGACTAATTTTAGTGACTTTTAAAATGTTGTCTATTTATTAAACCAATTTTTTTGAAATTTTTTTTTTAATTATTTTTTTTTTTTTAATTTTGGTGATTTTTTAAAGTTTTGGTGAATTTTGAAATTGTTTAATTTTTTTAAATTTAATTAAAATTTTAATAGTATGTACTAAAAATTTGTTTGAATTTTTAAACAATATTCAGTTTTTAATTCAAAATAAAATCAATCAAATAATTACACATTATTTTAATTGATACTACAATTTCCTTACTATGACCGAATTCAATTAAAGTTTTAATAGAATCAACAAATATTTTTATTGAAACTTGATTTTATTTTTTTCTCTGTAGTAGTTTTCATTTTGTGTGTGTGTGGTTTGCAAAAAGTTTTTTTTTTTTTGTATTATAAAATGAATCAAATAGAAAATAGTAGTTGGAGTAAAATAAACACAAAGTTTTTTTTTTGTGACAATGGATATTGTTAAATGAAAATTGAGTTATTTTTCTGTATGTATGGGAATACAAAACAGGAAAAAAATAAGAACAATTAAAAATTGATTACATTGTAATCAAACTAGTATAAACCCAACCATCGTACTAGTTCAAGGGCTTTTTGTCAAGACTAATGGAAAACTGTTTAAATAAAAATATGTTAGAAATTGTTTTTATGTGATAAATTTAATATCGGAAAATTATTTACAATAGAATTTGATTATTTATTTAGTTCAAGTGCCGTAATAATAATAACAATAATATCAGTTTAAATTGAATTTGTATATATATAACAATATATATAACAGTATTTAAATTTATATGGGGGATTTCAAAAAATGTAGACTAAATTGGTTGGTTAAATATTTTCAAAATTTTTTTTTGTTAAGATTTTTTTTTAAATTAAACTTTTTATTTATTGCTAAATCAATTATCTACCAAACTGTAATACACAATTTGATCTATCGGGTTTTCACGATTTTTTAAAAATATTAGTGTTTTTTATACAATTATTCAAAATGGCAACACTGGAGAATTAATTTTTAAATTGTTTGTATATGTTTGAAGAAAATAGCTAATTTTTATATTAAAAAAATAAAATATACTAATTTTCTGTATATTAAAGAACACAATGCACAACAAATTTGTCTCATTCAAAAATTTTCCCAAACGTCCCTAACCAAATCAGCATCACGACTTTATAGCACCGGTCTTCTTTCTATAAATGAATAACGGGAAATTCACACTCTCTCCACCCATATCTACTTTTTCCCAGTTTTGATGATACAAATTGTCAAATTATTGTAAACTCTCATTTGAAAATGCCATTTCGTATCATTAATAATGGTAAATAGAAGATATGGATGGACATGTAGATAGCGTGTAAATCAAGCTTAATTTTTCAAAAAAGTGATATAAAAAGTCAAAAATTAAATTTTTTAATTAGTTATATGGCAACCCTGGAACAATAGTTTTTAATTATTTTGTTTTCATTATTAGTATACTACCCTAGAAACTTGGTCAAATAATAAATTTGAAAACAAAAAACTCTATAGATTATTTGTTAGGACAATATCCTAATAAAGAAATATAGTGTATGGCCTCGAACTTGAATAATTTTCATTTTCATTGCACAATGAAAGGTCAAAAAAACATAATTTTTATTTTTAATAAAAATTATACCGAACTTGTATAAAAGACAAAGTACAGACTAGTTTACTCCCAGTGTGTTGTTTATAAATTAAACAAAATATAAAAAGGAGAGAAAAACAAAAAACGTGTATTGAATATTCACCAGAGGTGGACCTTGCACTTAACAAACAAGTTTTCAATTTATTTGTTGATCAATGGTGACAATCTTTAATTTCAAGCTCATATATTAGTTCTCATGTAGTGAGTAAACTAGTTTATATGAATGTTTGATGTTTGGCATGGGATTTTTACCGCTTTCAAAACGTGTTCGGATGATGGGAGTCTAGAAAATTCCCGAAATAGATCTATCAATACATTCCTGAAAGGGTCAAATAATAAATTTGAAAACAAAAAACTCTATAGATTATTAGTTAGGACAATATCCTAATAAAGAAATATAGAGTATGTCCTCGAACTTGAATAATTTTCATTTTCATTGCTCTCTAAAATAGTTATAACCTTGAAGTAGAGCGTTTGCATTAGCGCATACGCAATCATAGAAAATTAATCTGATTTTGCATTGAGCTAAATATTTTAAAACTTAAGTTTCGTACTTTCTAAATTTCGTTGATTCTTTGAATTGTAAAACAAATAATAATAATTTTTTAAATTGAATAATAGCTACTAAGGTCTAGTAAACAAAAAAACAGAGTAGTATTTGGAAGATGACAAAGCCAATAATAATATTTGATAATATTTTGTTGTTGTTTTTGTTTTTTCTTTGATATTTTAAATTTTGAATCTCGCTCCTAGACGAGGACAAGAAATTTTCATTGAGTTTGTGATTTAACATAAAAAATATCTCTAGAAATTCTAATAACAAAGTCCCCTGAAGATTTCCTTGGGCAGGAATGAAATCCGGATAGGGACACGCCTACAGCAGATTGTTTTTCACAATTTGTTAAATAAGTTTTGGGACTTTAGCACATTTAATTACCATAAATGAAATTAATGTTTATCCCGATGAAAATAAATTTAAATAAAAAAAAAAAAAAATATGTTAAGTCAGCAACATTTTTGCTGGGAGGATGCTCGGAGGAAAATTACTAATATCAGCAAAAAAAAATTAGTAAAGTTAGCAAAAATTTGCTTAACTTTGCTGATATTAGCAATTTTTCTGCAATAATCCTTAAAGCAAAAATGCTGCTGACTTTACAGACTTTTTTCGAGTGTATGCAAAAATCAACTTCTTAATTTGTTCAGAAAAAATAAAATTTGTTAAATTCTGCTGATATGTGTCTTAAAAATAGGTTGGAAGACCTTGAGACAAGTAACAAACAAGTTTATATTTTTCACTAAAATTTAGTATTAGCAAAAAAAATTTGTAAGGTCTTCAAAGCAGCAAGTCTCTACGTGAGAATGGATGATAAATCAATTTCACGGTTTTATTAATTGCATAGAAATCTGTCTGGAAAACGCTACATTTGAAATGACATGGAAACGCTAATGTCCAGTTCTCTCGAATAGAGTTCTGATTCTGCCACGGTTGTATCTTCAGTGGTATATGTGCTACCCTCAAAAGTTCACCATCGCCAGAGTTGTGTACCACAAACCTAAGTTGCTATAATTCGACAACCAGAAAACAAATTCGGAAGTAATAACTGTATTTGTAGCAAATCAAATGGTTCGGTAGTAGCTACCGAAGTTGTTTGTAGCTGTCACCTTACTTCTGTTGAAACAATATAACCTTTGCTGTTTCAATCGAATGATTGTTATCACTACCGAAAAATTCGGTGACAGCAAGCGAAACATTTGATTGGCAACAAATACGGTTGACACGAACGGGTCTGTTTTCTGGGTGATGCATACACCCAATATATTTTTCTCAGCGATTACATCTGCCTTATTGTAAGCGCCTTGTCCGCTATGACGATATGTTCATCGGCAGATGCCGAACATTACTTTCAGACTGCTTAGGGCTCACTGATCGGATCCTTAGACAAATTAATCGTTGTACCCTAACGAGTTTCCACCATGTCAGGGTTCCACAGTCATTAGATTCCACCTTCAATAAAAAGTCTTCCTGATCGTTTAAAAATCCCCCACTTAAAGCCTTTTTCATGATCTCCTCGGTATTACTATTTCTTAAACGGCGGACGGTATTACTATTCCTTGAACGGCATGATTCTCTAAGTAATTCAGAAACTATTTTTAAACAACTTGGAAAATTTTCAGATCAAAAATTCTTAGAAAATAAAAACCCCTTTAAATCTAGAAGCTTTCTTACAGAAACCCCTTTAAATTTTAAATACAAAAAAATTAAAAACGATTTTTTGAATCTAAGTTCCATTCAAATAGACAATACCCACCCTTTAGAAACTTATAGACAAACTTTACGAATCATTTAGACACTTATTTAACTATTGACAAACAATCATTATTAAAACGACATTTTAAATGATTTCTACAATATGAAGATAAACTTATCGACTTTTCATTGCTAGTCACTATTCACTTAGGATGAGCACGTTTTTTTTTGGAGAGGGTAGTCTCTACAATTGAAGATAAAAATCTTATCTTAAATAACTGTCAATATTGACAACACTTAAATTCTTTTAACTTTTCAGAACAGGGGGTGGTATTGGATTTATCATGTGATTTTTTTTTTTTTTTTTTGCTTTATTGGAATGTTTTTGACCAAAAAAAGCAAATAATAACTAATGACCCACACGTGCAATAGTGTGGTAATGGAGTATATTTGTATATCGTTATACGATAAAATTCTGTGCATATTGATAATGTGGTGTATGAGGTGGGTAACTGAAAGAGGGGGAGGGTTGGTAGAAACATAGAGAATTTATTTCTCATAGGTTAAAAGGAAAATTGTGAACATATTATTAATGTTTATGCTTCTATAGAGCATTTCGATTTTTATACAACGAAACTATTTACTAAATGCAAGTCTCGTAGATGTATTCGATTTTATTGGAATATTTAATCATATTGTTTATGGTATGAGAAGGCAAGAGGAAGATAAGTTAGAGGAAAGAAAAAAAGGATATTTAGCTATAGTTATCTGACTGTCAGTTGAGGTATGTTTATTTTTGATATACCGTTGGATACATTCTCATTAAACCACAATTCAGATGGGCTAACATTAAATCAGCAGTGGACGAATGTTAGATTGCCTGTGCGGTACGATCATTAAAATCTTTTTAAATCAGCAGCGACGTACAATGTTCTTCGGTGCTACTACTGGAGTTTTTCGAAGGAGCGTTCAATAATTTTAAAACAACATCGATTATTGATAATCCTCTGGGAAACGGGCAATAATCTTCAGATCACTCTTTGGATGGACAGCATGCTCGTAAACAGTACCATCAACTAGTGCACCTATGGAATCCTGTAAGGGAAATGAAAGACAACGTTCATTGAATCACGCTACTATACTGGATGAAGTTGGCAGTATACATTCCACTGGTCGGGAACTCTTTGCTAAGTAATAGGGTTCTAAAGAGCGTTTTGGGGAACTGGACGTAGGACAATCCCTTCGACTTCCTAGGAACTGTAATCGATGAAATCTATATTGCCGATGACCAATGGATTGAATATCCTTTAGTATCTTTGTAAACATTCTCGCTGCTTGGAAGATATAGGAATTCGATACGATAAATTCGAATTGGTATTGAATACCAGAATTGGTATTGTCGCCACGAGGTGAGACTGGTATGGTCCCGAGACATATTCGGATCATGGATAATAAATTTCATTAAGAATGTGGAAAGAACAGCTCTGAGTCGGTGGGGACGATTGTTTCGGCAACTTTGATGGGTGTAGCATATCATTTTGGGTTTGTCCTGGGACATATCATGAGGTGACTATACTATAGCAATTCACCGCCTCCTATGACATATCCATGTTAAAATAAAATTACCGATCACATTCATATAAAAAGTCCGACCAAGGACCTGTCTCAGAATCTTTAGGAATTATTACAGTGTGTGGTTCAGGATCAGTCCCTTTACATGTAGGAGATCTAAGACAAACAGCATCTGTGGTTAAACATAATGTAACACAAAATTGGTTTGGTATAGCTACGAATTATTCCTAGCACACTTCTTTACGATTTAAGCTTCTTAAATTCTAACTTCTCTTTATGTTTCCCATTATAATTTGATTTATCATACTCTTTCCTTTTTTGTTATTTTGTTATCCTTTTTTATTTTTCTCCACATCCTATTTCCTGTTGTTTTGTTAAATAATTTATTATCCTTTGAATTTTGTTACATTAAGCTCACATTTTTTATTTTTCTTTATTTCCTTTTATTCTGGTCATAAAAAAAAATCTTTTTTTTTTGCAGCCCATCGCTGGAGTTATATGTATTTGAAGTTGTATTTTTTTACAAGAGTATGTACGATTTTCTTTTTTAACATTCCGTTTTTTTTCTTCCAAAACACTCTTCGCTCCACCCTCTGCAGATATCGTTTTTTGTTGTTTTCTATATTTAATTATATGTACTTCAAAAAGTCTATCTCGTTTATCTTTATGTAGACATCTTAACTGTCAGCTTTTGGGGGATTTTACCGTTTTTTTTTCTTCTTCTGATGTTGTTTATTTCTTTCAACTGTCAAATCATGTGTTTTAAATCGATTTTAGTGTTTGTGCTGTGTGTAATATTAGAATTTGCTCATGTTTTTTTGTGTTATTGTTGTTTATTTATGCGTATTGTATAAATATCTTACGATTTCAATTCATTTCCTCTTTGCTGTTATACACACACATTTATTTTGGAGCTTTAAGCATTTTTACAGTTATTTTTTTTTTTTGTTTGTATTTTTGATGGGGCAATAAAAATTCTCCGTCCTGATTAGTGTCAATTAAATATTGTTGAAATTGTCAAAAAGGAGGAGTAGGTGGAGGATTGGCAGTTGTGTAATTTTGAAATTTACAACGTGTTAGAAGATTAAGTTTAATTTAATTTTGTAGGTAGGAATCTAAAGCTTAAAAGGTGTGAGTTTGAAAGCCAAGGAATGCTTTAATACACTGCGTTGCGTAACTGTAATTACAAATGATTTTTGCTAATATTTTAAAAATTGTTTTTAAAACGTATAACTGTTTTTAAGAGTTTGATCTCTTATTGTTTCAAATTTAAGAAATTACTTAATTGATTTAAGAGAAAAATTGTGTATTTTTTTAGTATTTCATGACTATAGTCATGACTATAATTATAGCTATAACTATAGTTATGAAACTAACTAAAGTGGCTTAAGTTTTCGGGAAATTTCCAGAAAAATAAATCTATATCCACATGTAAACCCAAATAGTATGAGTGATTATGGTAAAAATAAAACAGGCGGCCCGAAAAAAAAGCTTTCTGATCATGAACGGCGTAAAATAATCAACTGTGCCAGCAACGCAATGAAGAGTCTTAATCAGATAATTGATGAATGTAAGGGCAATATGTCCAAATCAACTATAAGAAGGCTCTTAAAAGATTCCCTGAGAATTACTCGCCAAAATCTGATCTCTGTGCCAAGGGTTATTTGCCCCGCCACAAAACTGCTCGACTTGAATTCGCTAAAAGGAATTTTCAAACCTACTGGAGGAAGGTAAGTCAATAATCGTTGTTGTTGGTAGGACTATTTAAACATAAATTTGTTTTGAAGGTGATTTTTTCTGATGAGAAAAAGTTTAATATTAATAATCCAGATGTTTTGAACAGCTATTGGAGGAACCACGTACGGAACCACAATATCTCTCAAAAAGAAATTTCAGAGGCGAATCCTTCATGGTTTGGCGAGCTTTTTGTTACGACTGTATGATCGATTTGGCATTGCCTAGCACCATAATAAATTCTTCTGAGTACATTACAGTATTAGAAGAGAAATTGGTGTCATTTATTGAAAATAGCAACGAAGAAGAATTAATTTTCCAACAAGACAATGCCTCAGTACATGTAAGGCATTAGACGATGGATTGGCTTTCATCAAAAAATATAAGAGTATTGGAATGGCTCGCATTTTCTACGGATCAAACCCCCATTGAGATTTGGGGAGTATTAACCCGTCGAGTTTACGCAGAAAACCGTCAATATGAAAACGTTTTCACTTAAAAGAAGCAGTTATTGATGCATGGTGATCTATAATGGAAGAACTTCGAATAAATCTGGTAGACAGTATGCCGATCGAATTTTTTAGTTGATTCTAAATATAGGAAGCCTCACGCAATTTTAAAACTGCGGCTTTAAAATATTTTTCTTAAATTTTGTAAATTTGATATATTAAGTTAAGTGTATTTTTAGTTATAAATCACTAATTGATTTTGTTATTCCTTTTTAATAGTAAAATAAAATATAAATGAATTGTTTTTTTTGTTAAATATTATTAATTTTCCATTGGTTTTACATTTATGCCGGTTAAACTCTTACACTTTTTTTTAACTTACGAAATTTAGTGTAACTAATGTATAATTATAGTTTTGCAACGCAGTGTATGTATGTCGATTACGAAAATACAATTTGCCACTTGTTTTTTATATTGAACGCATTTTATCACAGATTTAAGGAACATATTAACCTGTTAACTGTTCAGTTAATTTTGGTATATAAAAAACTGCAAATAAGTATGACCAACATTTATCACAAATTAACAATAAATTACAAATATGTTACAGATTAAAACATGTTTTTACACAAAATCCGTAATATGGTATATGAATTTTTTTTTTACCTTTAACAGGTTAAAGAAACCTAATATTTGTTTCTAAATAAAATCTACAATAACTCTGTAACAACAATTTTGCGAAATTCCGTTAATTACTTCTCTACATTCTGATTTCGTACAATATTTACTTCAATGCAAAAATTTTATAAATCAATAAAAAAAAATATAACTACAGTCATCGTTATTAAAAATTCCAAATGTATGAAATCATTGTAGTAATGTGTAGAAAAAAAAAAAAGTAATTTGATATCAACCAAAGAAAAAATATTAAAATTTTGTAGAAATACTTAATAGCATCTCAGCAAGATATTTCGTAACGGTTTGAATGTTGGTTTAAGTTTTAGTTGAAATCATTTTCTGTTCAATTACCTAGCAAAATTGTTCAGAAACGTCTTCCAACAACATTGCATTAAATAGCTCTAAAACACATTTCTGTGAATACAAATTCAAGGTTATAGTTTGGAGGAAAATATCTTTTAATAAACTCCAACCAAAAAGTTTTTCATGCTAAAAATAAGCATTTGAACAACCTAAAATTCAACATGTGCAAAATTGGTATACAACTAGTTCTTTGAAAAGGATTTCATTAGAAATTTTAAATAAAAAAAAAAAATTTGTACCCGGTATTGAACAATATAAAGGGAACTTCTTACTATTGACTGAAAATGTTTTTATAATTCTGGACGAACTCGATCACAGAGATAATGCAAAAAACGAGTTACAGAACTCATCTCAAAGAAAACAGTTCCAGTGTAAAAACACTAAACTCAAAAAAGTTTTACAGTAGAATCTATTGAAAATAACAGTTAAAACAACCGTAAATTCAGTTTAAAATAACTAAAAATTTAGTTGTTTTTAATTGTAAAAAAAGAAACAACTAACAAATGTAATAAAAATAACTAACGGTTTTGTAAAAACAACTGACCATTTTTCTACTATAACAAATTTTAAAACAACTGTAAGAATTGGTCAAATCTACAGTTTGTTATATTTTCGGTATTTTAAAAATATTTTATTTTTCAATAAAAAAAAAATGCTTTTAATTACAATAAAATTTCTTATAAAATTACAATAAAATTTTCTAATTATTATTTGCAAACTATGACCATATCAAATATAACTAAATGATAATTTAAAAAAACTACACAAAGTTTATTTTTAAATAACTATTTCAAATTAACTGTTTACTGGCAAATAACTGTTTTGGTAGTTGCTTTTTAAATACCAAATTAACTGCTTCAAACAACTGTTGAAAAATACAGTAATTTTCTTTAGTTGTTTTTTGAAATAACTGTCTAATTAGCTGTTTTGGATTAACTTCATAGAAAAACAACTGTAATTGCAGTTAAAAACATCGACTACTGCTTACTACACACACTACTGTCATGTAGTAATGTAAAACTTGATTGAGTGCAAGGATGGATTATTTGTCGAAGATTATTCTCGAAAATGATTGCACGACGGAAACTTTGCAATATGTTTAACGGCCAATAAAGCAGCAGCATAGGCATAGAATTGACAAATATTCGACCTATTTAAATAAATCGGTTTAAATGAAAACGCGATATAACGAACCAAAAAATTATTTGCATTGACTACTTTAATAACGACTTTTTTTAATTTATAATTGTGTTTTATACCTGCCAGCATTTAAATAACCGGTTTCTCGAATAACTCATAAAACACCCTTTTTAAAAAATCGTTTTAAAAAAAATGGAAAAATAGAATAAAACCTGGGTTTGGCATCTCTGTATAATAACAAAATGTTGTTAATAACTTTCCCGGTAACCGCAAATCCCCAGATTTCAAGCGAATAATTGAAATTATTCATGTAAGCTGAGAGAATTCTATGATATTAATGAATTTTTGAATAGAAGCAATGAAGTTGCACTGGAACTCGTCCATTTAAATTTTTCATTGAACTAATGCAAGTTTTCATAAAAGTTTATGAAAAAATCTTATTTTATTTATTAAATGATTCATTCACTCAATAAAGAAGTTTCATAGAAAACTAGTTTTATATAAAGTATGAATCTTTCCATTATTTTAAGAATATTTGAAGAACAGTTGTTTATTATTTTTTGTGCACTGACATTTTCTCTGTATAGCCAACGTTAATAGTCATTTATGATTGTAACTACATTTTGTTTAATGCATAAATGCATTTATTATTCGTAACAGTTGTTACGAAAATTAACAAACGAAAAATACTGAATTGTAGTAAAAGATGTTTTGGACAGTTGTTTTTTTAATAACAGTAAAACAGTCATTAATTGTGTGGTAATGATTTACTAATTAAAAAAAAAAAAACTGTCAAGTACAAGTTTTTTATAATTATTATTATTATTTAACTACATCCTAGCAAAACTTTTTCCAGTTCCACAACTAGTTCCTTAGAGCCAGTACTGGTTCTAGTTTGACAATATTTTCTCTTCAAATAAATACTGTCTGAAATTTTTTCGCTGATTTAACGTTTTTTTTTATTTTCGAGGATTATATATAGTTATTAAGTCAATGTGACGAAAAGAAATCAAAAAACAATATTACACTCAGAATATTCTTACAGTAACTACATGTAGGTCATTCGGGTAGTTAACAGCAGTGGTAGTTTTTACTGCTATTGTACACTCATGGTAAAAATACGAAAATAATGTCAAAACAACAAAAACTTTCGTAAAATGAACAAATAGTGGTACATTTTACGAATGTTTTTGTTATTTTGACATTTATTGGTATTTTTATGCATGGATTATTATCAGTGTAGTCATTTTTCTATGGAAAATGAAAAACGAATAATTTAGACAGTCATTTTAAAAAATAACTAACCAAAAATACTCTACTTCAGTAACAGTTGTTTTGAATAGTTATTTAGTATTTTAATAAACAACTACCAAAACAGTAATTTTGCAGTAAACATTTAATTTTTGTTAGTTATTTGGAAATAGAAAATTATGTCGAGTTTTTAAAATTCTCGTTTAGCGTATATTTGTCATTATTATTATGTTTAGTTTGCAAATAATAATTAGAAAATTTCATTGCAGCTGCAATGCATAAAACGTCATAATTGGAATACCGATTGGAACTTTGACTTTGCATTTAAAATACGATGTAGAAAATACAAATTTGTATAGTAATTATAAGAAAAATGTATTTTTTTATTAAAAACTATTTTTAAAATACCGAAAAAATAACTGTTAAAAACGCTAGTTTTTACAACTTATGTAGTCATTTTAAGTTCATTGTGTTTTTTTTGTTTTGTTGCTCGTTTTTATGGTATATGCATTCATTTAAGGTTAGTTGTTTTTGACCGCTTCGATAGTCGTTTTTACTAACATTGTAATTGTTTTATCCATAGTTAAAAATTACTACATGGTTAGTAATTTTTATGAAAAATATAGTCATTGCCTTTTTGACTACATTTGTAGTAATTTTTAACTGTAATTGTAGTCATTTCTACCTTTTTAATTTCCTGAGTGTACATCTTTTAAAGGCAGATATGTGGCAGAAATGATTTGGAAACCCGAATATTAAAACTGATATTTTATGTAAATATAGTTTTTAAATAGTGTGTTTATTAAATAATACAATCAGATTAAGAATATTTACAAAATAGTTTTTGTTTTTTATTAATATTTTTTTTAAATGCTGGTAATGTTGATTTAACTGCATTTGTAGTTGTTTTTACTACATTTGACAGTTAATTTTTAACAGTTAAAAATAACTACATATTTCAGTTGAGTTAAATGTAAATGTAGTATACACCTTTACAACTGCAAATGTAGTTATTTTAACTGCCATTTGCAGTTGATTCTACCTACATAATTTTGTAAATGAACTAGAGTTTTTAGAACGGGTTCTAAAAATTTTCCTGGAATATATTATAAAATAATTTTTTTTTAAACACAACTATAAATTCATAAACTTTAGTATAAAGCCACGTTTACACGTGTTTTGCCAAAACACGAATTTAAGCTCTTTATTCCATTCCAACAGTTGTTTATACTTTTCCACTCGTTTTGGCTAAACATGTGTTTAGCTCTATAGTGTGAATGCAGTACAGAGTAATTTTTTTAATAAATGTAGGGTGCTAATTTATTTTTTTATGGATTTAAATATTTGTAAAGTAATATTTAAATAAACACTATTTAGTTAATTCAATATTATTGTTTGTTATTTTGACTGCATATGTAGTAGATTTCATTTAGTTATTTTCAATACATTTGTAATTGTTTTTACAATTCTAACAGTGGTTTTTACTAAATTTATAAATGTTTTTTTTAGTAGTTACAAATGACTACATTTTAACTTATTTTTATGAAAACTACAGTCATTGCCTTTTCAATTACATTTGTAGTTATTTCAACTGTCAAAATTTAGTCAATTATATATTTACATAATTTTCTGAATGTATAATTCTAAGGAGCTCCCGGGAGTTAAAAAAAAAATCTCGATTCCCGGGAGTTGAAAAAGGTAGGGAATATAAAACCCAAAGACGCGGCGATTATTCAAAAAAAAAAAAATGATTTGGGGAGAGAAATTAGAATAGTTTTTATAAAATTTTCTAATGTCTTTAACACTTTGGTATTTGGTTAAGGACATGTTCCATATTCCCTCTCCCTGGATCCGCGGCTGACCAAGACAAAGCGCTTAAAACTTTAATAAATGTTAATTGAATTTTTAATTGCTTTTCATAAACTGACCTAAAAAATATGCGATTCTTATGCTACAATATATTTTCCTTTTCTCGAAATTACCTTTTCCCTAACACTACTTTGAATTTCATAAGCTAATATAAACTTAAAATACCGAGAGCAAAAAAAACACGTCAAAAATAAAATACCATAATGTACCAAAACGAAGATGAAGAAAAAAGGAAATTGTAAAATATAATAACCAGGATACTGACCTTTTTTATTCTACGACGACAACAACGGCGATAACTTTAGCATGAAAATACCGGAATAATGATAAATACAACTCTACACACACAAAAAAGTTTTATGTAGAGACGCAGCGATGGAGAGTAACAAAAACTCTACAAACAGGAGAGTTAGCTTTTTGACAATTGTGTAAAATTATGCAATTAATTTAATGTTTTTGTTGTTTTATTTTTTTTTTTTATAATTTTAACTTTTTATTAAAATTTTTATATTTTTTAACACTTTATTCACTTTTTTTTATTAAATTTTTGTTTTTTTTCGGTTCCTATATTATGGAGAGTCTATGGGACACAGAGAGAGAGAGAGAGAGTAGGATATTTTAAGCTCAGGCGCTGTGTAAACAAGGAGCTTATTAGTATTTTTTTTCCAAATTGAATATGAATTAGATTTTTTTTTACACTTTTTCTTGGGTGGAGATTTTTTTAAGATTTTTTTGAAAAATTTTCTTTTAATATTATAATTTTATTAATTTTTTAAGGTTAATAATATTTTATTCAAATTTTATTTTATACACATTTAATTTAACTCCCACTTTTTCTATATTATTTCGGGTACTTTTTGTTAAGAATTAAAAAGTTTTTATTTTGGAGCCTTGCTAGTATTAATTTTCTATGTGATTATGTTTAATATAGATTTTTTTCGTATTTCTTTTTCGACTTTTTCTTCGTTTTCTTTTAATACGTGTGTTTGTGTTTGTGTTTCTTTTTTGTAATGGAACTTCTATAAAAAAAAAACTTCTTTGCTTAACACTCACTCACAACTACTCAGCTTCAAGCATCAGCATCCAAATCCAAAGTATAGGAGGCTGCTTGTTGTTGTTGCTGGTTTGAAATTTTTCTTATTTTTTTGCTTTTTATTACACAAAGTTTTTTGTCCAGTTTGGCTTGTGGGCCAATGTAAGCCAGCCGAGTCACACAAATGGCCATATAAGTCAAACACAGTAAAAATATTTTTGTTGTACACTTTAAGTATTGAATGTTGATTGGAATGAATATATATTTTTTTTTTTGTTTTCAGTTGTTTTCTTAACGTTTGAAACTCAAGTGTGGATACTTGCTTAGGAACCGGTTTTTGCACTTTTTTTCACCAAAGATTTGTTTTCTTTTCATACAAATAAAAAAACAAATATTTTATTAAAAGAGAACGAGCACTTTTTTCCAAATAGATTTTTTTTTTGTTAAATTTTGTTAAAGTAGGAAATTTCTTTTTTGAAATTCCTTTTTATATATTGCAAATAATCTTTCATTCACTAGTTTTGTTTTTATAATACCGTTAACGTACAAAAAAAAAAACACTTTGTATATATTTTGTTGTTATTATTTAATTAGAAAACAACAATTTGTTGTGATTTTTTTTTTCACTATTTAAAAAAAAAGAGCTAACACTTCGTTTATCCGTTATTTTTGTAAATTCGTACCGTCCGCAACGACATCAAAAACTCAACTGATTTTATAAATTTCAAAACTCCAAAAAGGGAAATTTGCTCCCCTTTTATTAACAGAGAATAACAAGCAAGTCTCTTTTAGTAACCCACCATTTCAATTCCACTTGTGCGCACTAACATCGCTCTATCTCTTTACACCAGTAAACTATACTAATACTAAAGGGGAGTAAGAGATAATTTCCCAACATGTCTTTAGCTAAAAACAAATTTTAATAATATATTAGAGTAATACTAAATCAACATTAACAAGTCAATAAACATAATAAATAAATAAAATGAGAACAGGTATAAATAAATGGGAAAATTTGTGTTGCCAGATAAGGGGATTCTCAACCGAAATGGGGAATTAAACCAAAGACATATTCAAATGTATTCAAATATTATGGTACTGAAACGGGAACAAAACTAGCTTACGGGCATTGCTAAAAAACGAAATTAATGCTTTGTTTTTAGATGACGTTTTTCTTCACACGAACGAAAAAACAATAACAAAATACAATACAAAAACAGAGTACATGTAGTCACTAATTCTTGTAAAAACATGTGCTAAGGTTCATATATGTAGGTGAGTTTATTCGTATTTGTTTGTCGCCGGCCCATATTTTCCGAGTTATAGGCCTCTAAAGTTTGGATATTTCATTTAATGGTTATTTGTCGGAGCGAAGCAAAATAGGGGGTCATTAGAAAACTTTTTAAGGCATTTAGTGTGGTATAAATAGTTTTAATAGTATTAACCCAATGCAGCTCAGCTCATGATTTCCCGTTTTCTTTTATGCAGTTTGTCATGCATTGTCTTAACTACGCAAAATGGGTGTCATTAGAAAACTTTTTTAAAGATCTTTAGTTTGCTATAAATTTGTTTTAATAATATTTACCCATTGCAGCCCAACTCGTGATTTTCCGTTTTCTTTAAATGCGGTTTGTCATGCATTGTCGGAACGAAGTAAAATGGGTGTCATTAGAAAACTTTTTTAAAGACCTTTAGTTTGGTATACAATTTTTTTAATAATACTTACCCATTGCAGACCAACTCATGATTTCTCGTTTTTAGACTTTTAATTTTTTTTAAATGCAGGTATTTAAATTTTTTCAAATATAAGATAGATATAACACCGTGCAACAGTAGTTTTCAAACATGGGCAAATCAATATAGAAGTGAAACTTAAGATAGCTAAACAGCGTTTTCAGTATTTCGCCATCACGTTAAAATTTATTTTAAAAGGACTTTAAAGTTTAAAATACTTGTACTCATGATATGACTTAAATATTGGTATCAAATGAAAAGTAATGTCATCTGCTTTAAAAAAATTTTGATTTTAATTTTCCATGATCAAAAATGTCCTTAAACAAATTCAATCCTTCATGATATTTTGTCTAAAATAATGATATACTGAAAAATATACCTAAATTTTATTAATTTACCCTTTCTTGCTTAGTTTTATTAAACTTTAAAAATGTTCTTATAGAAACAAAAGTCGAATATTTTCCAGAGGGAGTTTTGACGTAACACTATAAAAGATAATTTTTTATGTAATTAGTAGGCAGCAAATTATTGATCACCTGACACCTAGAGATGAATTTGTTCTGAAATACACCAGTTTTGACTCAATATTAAAAGGTTCATTAATTGTTCATAGTTTGCAAATAATATTTAGAAAATTTCATTGTATCTCCGATGCATCAAAACGTCATAACTGGAATACCGTTTGGAATTTAAACTTTGCATTTGGATGTAGGAAATACAAATTTTTATTTTAATTAAAAGAAAAAAATATTTTTTTTTTTGTTATTATTAAAAAATATTATGAAAACTTATTAATAAATTGAAAACAGAAAACTCAATGGATTATTTGTTACGACAATATCTTAATAAAGAAATATAGAGTATGACCTTGAACTTGAATAAGTTTGCATAACAGAATTATAGGTCGGAAAAACATAATTTTTATTTTTTTTAAATAATAATTATAACAAACTTTTATTAAAAAATATTTTTAAAATACCGAAAAAATAACTGTTAAAACAGTAGTTTTTACAACTTATGTAGCCGTTTTATGTTCATTGTTTTTATTGGTTGGTTGCTCGTTTTTAGGGTTTATGCATTCATTTAAGGTTAGTTGTTTTTGACCGTTTTTACTACCATTGTAGTTGTTTTATCAATAGTTTAAAACAGGGGTGCCCAAGGCCTATGCGCTTGGTGCTCATTTGTTTTTGTAAAAACACTTAGCTATAGGCTGTGTGTTTTAATACACATATAGAGCGCTCAGCACTAGCAATACGAAATACACAAACAACTTTGTCTTATTATTTTTTTTGCCGTTCTTCACTGTATACACGCAAGCGCAAAGCAACAACACTTTCGTATGCTTTGCTGGTAAACATTGAAATATTTTTTTCTTTTTTCTTTGTATGTATTGGTTTTTACAACAAAAAATATTGAATAAAAATTAGTTTTTCTTTAAATGTATTGGTGTTTGCTCTTCCATAAGGAACTTTTGGGCACTCCTGGTTTAAAATGACTACATGGTTAGTCATTTTAATGAGAAATACAGTCATCAAATTTTGTTTACCTTCTTAATTTCGTGAGTGAGTATTCCAAAAGAAAAAGTATGGCACCTCTAAGGGTTAAACAGAAAATTTGAAAAACAAAAACCATTTAGGTCTAAAGGACCTAGATTAGCTTTCTAGTGTTAAATAATACACAGGCTCAAAATAAGTTTTAACTTTTGCTAATACAGTCGAACTTCCATAACTCGAATCATCATTGTCCCAAAAAAAAAACTTCGACTTACGGAGACTTCGAGTTACAGGAAAAAATTTGAAAAAAAATAATCAATTGCAAGCATGTGTTTATAGTTTGAATTTTTTATTTAAAACAGGAAACTGAAAACTACATACCAAGTTACAATGAAGTAAAATATTTTGAAATTAATGACTAAAAATTTATTTTGTTTTTGTTATTTTCAGTAAAAAATGACTGTAACTTGTTTAAAGCCTTATAGTGCTCATCAGTTGTAGTGTCATTCGTATTTAAATATAAATTCAATGTTCGGAAAGAATTTTCTATATCATTTCTGGAAGGCTGATAAATAGTTTCTTCCACCGAACCCTCGCCATCACTCTCCGATCCACTCAAGACAGGATCCTCTGATACAGGATAGTAACGCTCAACAATATCATCATCTGTCGGAAAGTCAGTTGCGCAAAGCTCATTATCTACTTCAATATAATCCTGAAGAGTAGCATTACAAGTTATTTTGTTTGCTTTTAGTCATGCTTCGTAGTCAGCAGAAGGGATTTCCCCGAAAAAAGCAAGCAAAATATACAAATCAGCTAAACAAGCAAAAGAAAGCAAATAAAACAAACCAAAACAAAAAAGCAAAATCAATAAACCAGTAAACCAAGCAAAAAAATTCGAGTTATAGAATTCGTATGTATGTATTTCGTTCGAGTTATGGAGAACTTCGAGTTGTGGAAGTTCAAGTTACGGAACAAGAATTGTATGTTATTTATTCTCTTAACGCTACTGCCAACCTAATTAGTTCGAGTTAGAGAAAATTCGAGTTAGAGAAGTTCGAGTTATGGAAGTTCGACTGTACATTTTATTTGTCTTTTATTTTGAATTCCATTTACAGTCTAGAAATTTATACTGGATATTTAGGAATTCGGGAATGGGTTTAGTTTGTAAAATATTTTCTGGCATCATTGTTTTTAAAGCAAATGCAATAAGGAAATTTAATAGATTTTGTTCCCATTCAAACAATTAGTAAATCTCAGCGACTCAACTAAAGCCGGTAAGTTTTTTTTATTAAAATCGCTTTTAATTATAAAAAATAATATAATTAAATTCAAGAAATAAGTTTAATTAATATCATTCATCATTTTTAACAACTAATATAAAAGCATTTTATATTTTCAGCTTCCATTTATTGCATTTTTTATGAATTACATTTATCGTCCGCAAAATGGTTTGTTATTGTTGTTGTTTCGTGTGGTAAATAGAAGGAAATTTATTTGATATTGTTCCCATTGATACAAATCGCAGCAATAGCCGGTAAGTTTTTATAAAAATATTTTGTATTAATTAAAATTTATAAATTTAGTTATATTTTTTTTTAAATTATTTTATTTGATATAAGTTATTAAATATATTAAATCGATCATTATTCATTGAGTATTTCATACATTTGTATTGTGAATTAAAAATTTCCCTGATTTTTATTTATCTCCCACACAATGTTTTGGTTGTCGTTTCTTATCGTCTTGTTCTGTCAATATTTGTTGTTGTTCTTTAATCTTGTTCTATAATGCTTGTTTGTTGTGTTTGTTGTGTGTTTTCTTTTTGTTTAGGTCTTTGGTAAATTTGCACTTGTGTGTTTCGTTTCCAATATGTTTCAGTTGCAGTTTTCTTTCATTTAACCACTGTTGCTAATATATTTTCAAAAAATATCGCTAAATCAAACTCAAAATTGCTAGAAACTAGCTATAGTTTGTGCTTTTTCTAGTCTATGGCTAAATCATGTTTTAGTCCACTAAATGCATTTAAAAATCGCTAGATTTGGATGAGAAAATAGCAGCTAAGGTCAGGGCTGCAAGATGACTTTGGCAATAAATCGCAAATTTTGCGATATTTTTGGGAAAACCGTTAACTCAATTTAAAAAAATCGTCTTTAAAATCACAGTGATAAAAAATGGTTTAAAAAAATAAATTAAATAAAAAAACACTAATTACATAACAAAGCCATAAATTCCGAGACGCTGAAAAATTCACACAGAGAAATATAGTGCCAACCGAATTGAAAAGTGCATTTTAATGGTAACAACTTATAAATTCAGTTAGTACAATGATATTTACATTAAATTTCTCAATATTTTTGGTGTTGCAACTACAATTCAGTGGAATTAGCCGAACTTTGTTGTGAAAGCTAATGTTAAGTTGTGCCAACCGACTGAAATTTGTAATAACCGAATTTGAGTAGTAGTAACCAAATTTCAGTTGCCAAATAGCAAAATTTTTCTCTGTGTGTACGACTTTTTAATGACCCGAGAATGTCAAAATGAAAGCACAATTTTTTTGGTAAAAAATCGTTGCCAATTAATAGAAGGATTTCATCTAACTTTTTACGAAATGTCGCCATACCAATCCCTTCATAAGGAATGGGCCTGTAATTTTAATATGCCGTTGTCTTATAAAGTGGCAAAATTGACCCTTCGTGACATGTTGCATACCGAACTATGAGTGTGACATGTTCTAGTTAATCTGGTGACATGCCACAGAACTATGGAAAACCTTTCCAAGGTTAGTCCTGTGACATATAACAAGGGGTCAATTTCCTTCAGTGACATATGAAGCTACAGTTAGTCTACTTCTTAAGAAACCACTGTATGTACGTAATTTTTCCAATAACAACAAAAATATATTAATGGGAAGTTTTCGCTATAACTGTAAAAACCATATTCCCAAAATTTAGAAACTAAAGACGGTTTAAAAAAGCTACACTACAGGAAATTTATACAGGCACGAAACCTATAACTTTATATGAAAGACACTTGACACTATTAGATTACGTTGGCATAACTCAAAGTGAAATATTGACCCCTTGTAGCATCAGGGGATTTTCAATTGCAGATCTTTAAAGTCGGTGATTTTTCCCAAAAAATTCCCTTAAGAAGATGAGATAATCTGCCATAATTCAACGATAAATGAGAGTCGATAAAGGAAGTTGAAATAATAAAATGTCGTGTTTACAAACAAAAAAACTAAAGTTTAAACGAAAACTAATTACATACTTATCAATAATTTTATTATGCGAGTTGCTTTTTGTACCGATTTATTTAAGAATAATACACACAGAGAAAAATTTAGATATTTGCCAACTGAAATACTGTTACCACTTAAATTCGGTTACTACGAAATTCAGACGTTTATCACAACTTAACATTAGTTTTCATAACAAAGTTTGGTTACTTCAACTGAATTTTAGTTGCAACACCCAAAACATTCAAAATCTAAAATAAATATCGTTGTACTTACTGAATTTATAAGTTGTTGCCATTAATATACACTTTTGAATTCGGTAGACACTTTTTTTCTCTCTGTGTAAGAAAACCCCTGTTTTTATGTATTTTAATTTTCCTACGCCTTCTCTTTTGCGAAGAAATTCACGGCACAGAGTATGCGTACAAGCTTCATGAGCATGAATTTGCAGAAATTTTCATATTGAATTCTCTTTAGCCTAAATGCTAGTTGGTGGCATATCGCAAATCTTTCCTAATCTTTAAAATTCCTGGAACAGAAATTACTGAAGACATGTCCCCACACTCTCATTAAAGATACAGATTGATGACATGTCACAGGTTAATTTCTTGGAAAAGTCACCAGGAGGAGAATTCTCGTTTTATAAAAATATCATCTGAATACTTAAGATCGCTTTAATACAAATGGACCGGTCCTGTGGCAGTTATTTTGAATTTACAATAAGGAACATTAATACTACCTAGCATAGTTATAGTAAAATTCTCGCACTTGTACTTGAACTGTATATTTTTGCAGTCACTACATGACAGTTGTTTGTGTTGTAATCAGTAGTAGTTGTTTCTAACTGCTATTACAGTTGTTTTTCGGTGGAAAATTGCAAATCAACTATTTTGACAGTCATTTTAAAAAACAACTGAAGAAAACTACTGTATTTTTTAACAATTGTTTGAAGCAGTTATTTTAGTATTTTAGTTAACAACTACCAAAACAGTAATTTTGTAGTAAATGGTTAGTTGTTAGTTATTTAAAAATATATGATTATATCGAGTTTTGAAAAATTCACGTTTAGTTTATTTTTGTTTTTTTTTTATTAAAAATATATTTTTTTAAATACCCAAAAAAAAAAAAATTATTAAATACAGTAGTTTTTAGTAATTTTTACAGTTGTTTTAAAATTTGTGTAGTAAAAAATTGTCTGCTCTTCTTACGACAGTGTTAGTTTTACTACATTTGTAAGCTGTTTTTATACAGTTAAAAATAACAACATTTTTAGTTATTTTAACAGTAATTACCTTTTTAACTGAAATTGCAATTGTTTTAACCGTCATTTTCATTTTTTTTTGAGTGCAAATACAATCTGTTCAAAAAGTTACTAAAGTACACACAAAAACAAAATTCATACTATTTATGAATATTTTATGAAAAATTTGCCTATGTACTAATTTAGGAACTTTTTCATAACATTTATGAACAATTCATAAAAAATACTGGGAAAGTTTGTGTCTCGTAAATTATGACAAGGTTCCTAAAATATATGTAGAAACACTTAATATTTATGAAAAAGTACTTAAAAATTTGCCACTGTACAAAATCCTAATATTTAATAAAACTTTCATAAATTGCAATAATACTGGGAATTTTATGTACCTTTTCATAAATGCTAGAGAAACTAGGAACACTTCATAAATAGTAAGTAAATTTCATAAATAGTATGAACCTTTATTTTTTTGTGTGTATGCTATTAAAATACACTGGTAATAAGCCATGCATAAAAATACGAAAAAAATTTCAAAATAACAAAAACTTTCGTAAAATACACAAAAAATAATTTAAAATATTTCGTGGTTATGACATTTTTTTCGTATTTTTAGCGTGGATTATTATGAGTGTAGCCAGTGTATAATAGCGGGTCAAGAAAAAGCAAATATTTATAAGGTAGTCTTTGACTTTCTCAGATTAACAATTTTTTTTTTCTAATGCTTTCCACTAAACACTTGACTTGACAAGTAGCATCTATACAACAGCACCAGACCATTTTTTTTAGGAGTCTGGGTTTTCGAACACACTGGCCAGTCTGGGTTTTTGAACACACTGGCCTTCATCAGTAGCTTACTCTATGATAAATATTTTTAAAACTTTCATATCGTCTCGATTCCTTATAAAAAACTGACATATTTAAATTTCCCATAGACTATGAACTGTATACTCGCCAAAGTTTAACATACACATATTTTCAGTTACATGCTTTAAATGTATTGAATGTATGGCAATGTATAACAATTTTCGGGTATCACCCCATATAAGATTTTCAACTTTACATACAGAGTAACAAGAGTATTTTGTGCTGTAATATGGTTAAAATCAAAATCTTACTCAAGTGTTAAATTGCCATTTTTTGGGTCCAGCCAGTCAACCAGCTACTACTCGTATGTAGTTTGTGATCCCAGTTGGCGTTTTTTTTTGTTTTTTTTTTTTTTTATTAGCCAAACAATTGTAAACTACTAAAGAAGTGTTTTTTTTTCTATTTTCTATGCGATAAATTTTTCTTGTGGTTTACTTTGTTGATTTTTATAGAAGTTTTTAATTTTTGGAAATTTTTCTTTACAATACTTTAAATAGTTTTTTTTCCATTGAACGTGCGTTTGATATCCTTTCAGGAGTTAGTATAAGGTTAAGACAGTAGTAAATCAGTACAATATTTGAAAATTTAACAATGATTGGCATTAAAAAATACTGAAATTTTAAAGAAAGGTCATGAGTTGGGCGCCATTTTTGTTATAGTTATGTGAATATTTATTTTCCACCCTATATTTGCTAATATGGTGTTTTATAAAATGACACTATTTCCGCATAAAAAACATAAAATATATTCAGTTATTCATACCCATTATCAATTTATATAGTAAAAATGGCCCCTAAAAAGGAAATTGTGGTTTTTACGTTCATTATTGTTTAAATTATTTTATATAACCTCAATAACTATGATGATGCTTAGTATGTGATACTAAGTAGATCATATTAAATAGTACCTAACTAGTTTATAATAGTAAATGTTATGTGGATGGTAATAGTTATGTAGTATTTTTACATTATAGTATGTATATTTAGTATTTTTTGTTATACGAAAGACAACCCGCCAAAAACAGTACAACAAACTATTTAACCACAAACACAACAACACGAAAATTAAACATAATTATATTGTGTATAATACATCATACTACATTAGGGCTGTCGTTCGAATAAAAATTATTCGATTAATCGAACGAACAAAACAAAAATTCGAACGAACAATTTAAAAAATATGATTTTCGAATAACGAATAATTCGAATAAATTTTGTCGATTAATCGAATAAAATGAATAATTAAAACAAAAATGCTTCATTTAATAAACTTTTTTTCCAAAATTGACTAATTTTAAGAAAATATATATAAAAAATGGTAAAGGACAAAATTAAATCAAAACTCTATTGAAGAAATAATTGACTACTTTAAAACGTTTCCAGGATATGGACTCTTTAATAATGGGTAAAAAGATATATGATTTGACTTTAAAGCAAACAATATAAATTAAAAGTATAGCATGACTTAAAGTTTAAATTATAAAAAAATATAGCTATTTTACAACGATAGCAAGTTATCACTTAAACTGTGAATTCCATTTATGTAATTTCTACGGTAAATAAAATAATATATTAACAGTTCAATATACTAAAACTATGGCCGATGTATATATTTAACTTTTTAACGATTTTCCAAACTGTATTTTTTTCATCATGAGACAACAATCCCAAAGGGCATATGATTAAGAAATCATTTGGCGTTGCAATAGCCTGAAATGATTACATTAGAGAATTGGTAATGTTGTAGTATTTAAATTGATGCCAAAATGCATAACATGTTGAGATAATATGGTAACCACATTAATTATTTATGTATTTTTAAAATTATTTTTATTCGTTCGATTAATCGAACAATTTTAAAAAGTAATTTTTTTTTCAATTTATAACGAGCTTTCAACTTCCGTATATTTACAAAAATAAAGCAAAACAAACAGATTAGCTAGGTTGATACTACACAAAACAAAAACTTTCGTAAAATACACGAAAATTTGTTTATTTTACAAAAGATTTCGTTGTTTTGACATCTTTTTCGTACTTTTAGCATGGATTATTATGAGTGTAGTATTTCGATCTGTCTAAAGATCTCATCAGAACCAAACGTTTTAGAAAAGCTAGAGCCTCCATAATACGCAGAGCTTTAACAAAAAACCTGTTAATCATCAATATTGCTCCAAAATGAAACGTTTGATCAAAAATTGTTTGGTCGTTTAATCGAACAAAATAAATACACGAATAATTGACAACCCTACTTCCATATTTGTTTTAGTAATTCAATGAAAAAAAAAGTATAAAATATTTTTCAATTCTAAAATAATAATAAAGGGTTTGCAAAATTTCAAACTGAGTGCTAGCAAAATTCGGGATTTTACAAAATGCTTACAATCCTTAATCCTCCTAACCAATTGAAGTACTTTTGCAATGAAATTCATATCACGTTTTCGGCACAAAAAATAAACAATATGTTGTTCTACCAAATTTTGTTCCATTGCCTACCTTAGCCGATATGAGAAAAAAAAAGGTTTAGGATAAATCACAAAATCCAATCCATAAAAATAAATGAGTTTGAACATAAATTATTTATGTTTGATATAATTTTTATTAAAAATAAAAATTAAGTTTTTTTCGACCTTTAATTGTGCAATGAAAATGAAAATTATTCAAGTTCGAGGCCATACTCTATATTTCTTTATTAGGATATTGTCCTAACAAATAATCTATAGAGTTTTTGTTTTCAAATTTATTCTTTGACCCTTTTAGGAATGTGTTGATAGATCTATTTCGGGAATTTTCTAGGTTCCCATCATCCGAACACGTTTTGAAAAGCGGTAACAATCCCATGCCAAACATCAAGCATTCATATAAACTAGTTTTCTCACTAAATGAGAACTAATATATGAGCTCGAAGTTAAAGATTATCACCATTGATCAAAAAATAAATTGAAAACTTGTTTGTCATGTGCAAGGTCCACCTCTGGTGGATATTCAATACACGTTTTTTGTTTTTTCCCCCTTTTTTTACACTTTGTTTAAAAACGAAATATACAGGGGCAGTCATTACCCTTGAAATTAAAATGGGGAATTATTTAGTCTGTGGGGATAACGACCTGTCACCATTGTACTGTTATTGATAAACTCCAATTAAGTGCTCTGAACACGGTTCTGCAGATCCAGAACTGACCTTGATTTAAATATGCGAAAATGGTCCGGACATAATCCTCAAACTGGATATGGGATTATGGACGAAAACTTTGTGGACTAAAACTCCCTACAAATAATTGGGATTATGCGTTTTAAGCCGCAATTTATAAGCGCATATTTTCGTTTTTTAAGTGCATGAAATTCCTTGCTCTAATTATGATTCGTTAAAAAAAATAATAACACAACCTGTGGTTGTTTTATAAAAGTTAAGCATTTGGGATCTCTCCCGGAATCTGGCCTATTTTGACTAGATTTTTTTGAATATGTTCAAAGAAAATAATGAAATTTATATACCTTTACCTTTTTCTGCATGATACACTAATAGAATTAATGCATGAATTTTTGGCAAAAAAAAAGTTTCACTGGAATTGAAACATTTCATTAAACAAATGCAAATTTTCCTAAAATTTTTTGAAAAATATAATTTTAATTATAATAGTTTAATTAACTCAATGAAAAAGTTTCATTAAATAACAAGTTTCATTAAAAGAAATGTATTCATTTATAGAAATTATTCGTATCTTGAAATTTTTTCTTCGTTTATGAAGAAAAGTTTCTTAAGTTTACTTAAAATATTTTAAGTAAACTTAACTTAAGTAGGAACAGGACTAAATAATTAGAAATGCGAAAAGGAGGGCTCATGAACGCCTTTTTGAAGGGCTTAGTACCAATCAGATGTGGAATGTTTTGCTAACGAATGGCAGTATTGTTTCGAGTGATAAAATTTCATGATAATTTTTATGATAGGCAAGACAATTGTTTCATTGGCATCATCCAAATCTTCAGTTGTCCGCAATAGAAAACGATAATTGGCTGAACTCAAACCGAGATATTACATACAACCAGGAGCGGATCCAAGAAAAGATTTAGGGGTGTGAAGTTAGAATATTTTTTGACAAATTTTCAAATCTTTTTGATTTTTTTGTATTGTAATTTTTTATTTTGTGGTAGGAAATATTCCATTTTCCCTCCCCCTGTATCCGCGCCTACATACAACAGACAACGTCAACTTTATGCCGAATATGACAATATCATATTAGATTTTGGACAATATTCTAACTAAATATATATTTACTGAAAATTTTCATTCCACTAAAATTCTTCGCGTGTATAAAGAATGGGCAGACTTAAAAAATGACATTTAGAATATATTAAGAACATTCATCCCAAACAAATTTTCCCGGCTTAATTAGGAACCACACTCTAATAAGAAATGCCTGAATAATATATTGTTTACGCGATATGTATACCAGAACTAGGAAAGAATTAATTCAATTTGAAATTAATTTAAAAAAAATTTAAATCATTCACATAAAATTTCGATCATTCATTTCTTAAGGATTTAATCACTTGCTTCATTTTCAAAGCTTTTTTCTCAAAGCTTTTATTCAATCTCTAACTTGAGTGATTCAAATGTTAAGTTAATTCACTATAAATGCAATTTGATTCAACAGTTTACTAATTGAATGAAGGAATTTAAGTATCATGCATTTAAAATTAACAATAAAAAAGCATAAAATTATTTCGTTAATTATTTGATTAACTGCATGAAAATGGCCTACAAAGCTTTTCAACAATTAAGCTTATGAATTCACTTTACAATAAAGCTTTTATGAAATTTGAGAAAAATTTAGTTAATTGGAAAACGTGAATTTAAGAATTAATTCTTTTCAAACTTTTGTGTGTACGTACTAACAACTACAAATGTTGAAACCACTATTCGGTAAAAAAAAAAAATCAGAGCTTTATTTTTTTGTGAAACGGAAATGTATAAAGCACTAAAACGGAAGTTGATGTGAAATTTAATTTGCAAACAAAGGTTAGTTAGTACATGATGAGGGTTGTAGTTTTAATGAATTCAAATTGGGAAAATGTAACGTAATTTTGTTATGTTGTTTAAAAATATAATTTAGAAAAAAATTAAATAAATAAATAAATGTTTAAAATATTTAATTTGTGTAATTTTACAATTTAAAATATGTCAAGAGTTTTTTTTCCATTTGTTGATTTTATACAAATAACAGCAATAAGTATTTATATTAAATTAAATTTTATGCATGTTTTTCATAATTGATTTTGTAAATTATTTATTATCATGTATTCCTCTGGGTTTATATTACATCATTACATGTATTCATTGTTAGTGGTTATAATGGATAAAAATTTGGTATTATATTAAAAAAGAACACACCCATTAGGAAATTTGAGAAACTATTTTTAAAATAGATTTTTTTTTTAAAGCTAAAAGAAGAATGAATGAAGATAAATAAAAAAATTATGAAATTACTTTTTATTCCTAAAATGTTAGCTTAATTTTTTTTTTTTTGCTAAAAATAATTTAAAATCAATTATAGTTTTATTAGTTTTTTGTTTTTATATACATCGAGATTATTTTTATGTTATTTTCAATTTATAACACGAACCTCCGTATATTTAGCTACCCAGGAAAACTTGCTATAACCATAGAATGGGAAATGGAAGAAGAAAACAAGAATCAGAAGTACTTATAGTTGAGGCCAAGAACACCTGATTTTAACATGGGGGTGTCATAGGAGGCAAGGCCTTGCCTTGTGCTTACATATAGGGACAAAAATAAGACGTTACAAAATATGTAGTGAAATCACCAGTTACACATAAGTACTTATTTCATTTCTTATTTGTAGCATCAAAAGTAATGCTTAAAGCCATTATATAACGTATTACTTGTAAGGATGTTAATAAGTAGTTATTTATAGGTGCAAAAATAAGTACGTATTAACATGTACCTAAATAAGAAGGTATTAATAGGCAATAAAATAACTAGTTATTAATAAGGACAATTATAACTAGTTATTAATAGGTCCTAAAATAACTACAATTGAATAAACTTAAAGAATGGTTTATCGTAAACCAACCAACGGTAAAATGTGCCAACAGCCTTTTAAAGATTTTAAAACATGAAAAGCTAGATGTACCTATATCAGTTAATGGGCTTGTGGGAAAAAAACCTCGTTGCCAAGAGCGCACAGTTTCCCCAGGTAAATATGTCCATATTGGATTAAAGCATCATCTGGAAAATAAAATAACACTTATAGAAAATTCATCGTTGGAAGAACTTTTTATTGATGTTGGAATAGATGGCTTGCCAATATTTAAAAGTTCTGGTGTTGGATTGTGGCCGATTTTGGGACAAATAGTTAATATTCCAAATAGTGCAGTTTTTATAATTGAATGCTATGTAGGTCCAAAAAAACCAATCGACATAAATTGCTATTTACATGATTTTGTAAATGACTTTTCTGACTTGAAGTATAACGGATTTTTGGTTAAAACCAAACTAATTCAACTGAAAATACGTGCATTTATTTGTGATGCTCCTGCCAAGTCCTTTGTGTGTGGCATAATGGGGCATATGGCACTAAATGGATGCCCAAAATGTCAGCAAATCGGTCAGAGAATTGACTATTGCACAACTTTTTCCACAACAGCCGGCGAAATGAGAACCAACGAGGATTTTTATTTCTTAATTTCTTAATTTTGTTATTTACTAAATAAGCTTTTGTTTTGTGAGAGTCGTTTATGTATAACTATATATTTGTTTGCTTAAATAAATTGCATTTAAATTATTAATTATGATATATTATGAATCTTTATAAATATACCTTACAAAAAAGTAGTTACTTATTACCTTACAAGTACCTTATTTCTTTGGCCCTTCCTAATAAGCAGGTATATAACACAATATTAGTAAGACATAATTGTTTAGCTTCCAAAATAAGTAGTGATGTATGTTCATATCAGTAAGGTATTATTTCAGACCTTCAAAATAACAACAAATGTAATGGATAGTCATTACTACGAAAGGTCTGAAATAAGTGATAATAAGTAACTTATTAGTTTTGCTATTCCAAATAAGCAGATATTTAACACAATATTAGTAAGGCGTTGTTTTTTATCTTACAAATAAGCAGTTACATATATTCATATTAGTAAGGTATTATTTCGGACCTTCAAAATAACAAAAACTGGAATGGATAGTCATTACTTTGAAGGTCTGAAATAAGTCCTACCCATTACCAAAGTTTTGCTGGGTAGGTTGATACTATATTATAATATATGTATATTAGCTAGGTTGATACTAGTATTTCGATATCGCTAAAGTTCTCACCAGAACCTGAAGTTTTAGAAAAGCTAGAGCCTCCATAATAGGCTCCATTCTTGCCTTCTTAGTAATCAAGCACGTGGTTAAGGTTTTTTCCTCATATTTTTGTTTTTAACCACACACTAAAAGAATTATCCTGCATAATATAAATACATTTTTGCAATAAATCAATGAAATGGCACTGGAATTCTTCCATTGAAACTTTTCATTAAGTTAATGCAAGTTTTCGTGAAATTAGTTTCATACACTCAATGAAGAAGTTTCATTAAAAAAATAATGTAGCTTTTCATAATTTTAAGACAATTTTCGTTTATTTTGTGTAAGAAAACTTTCATTGATTTAAGTTTTTAAAAGTTTAATTATTTTTCTAACAAAATTCTCTCTGTGCAGTTTTTCCCACCAGTCCTTTTATTAACATCTATTTTGTTTATAACTTTAAAAAACTGCATTTGTTTGTGGTTTAAATGGTTGAACATACATTTTGCTATTATGGTTTTTTTTCTGCGCAATATTACCCACATTAAAATAATTGACGCACTGGGGGCATTTTTTTTGGGGCAAACAAAATTTCCGTAAACTAAATATTATTTAATGTCTGTTAATATGTTGTAAATTTGACAATTGCCTGTAAAAGCCAATTTATTAAATAAATGCTTTTAAATTAATTAAAAAAAAAAAAAAATATCAATTAAGGAATTTTTAAGAAATAAAATTTGAATCCCGCTGAAATTTATTCACATTTTCTAACTTAATGTAGATCGTGGCGGGAAAGTTTTAAATAAATAGTTTTCTGCTCCATATACTAACCCATTTCGGTTATTGATTCGCAAAATAAATTAAGTCAATTTTAAAGTACGATAGTATTAAAAACTTTCTTTGGTGAAAATATTGGTACCCAAAGATAATAATTTGACGGAATATAGCAAAACTAAACGGGTTAATAAAATTGTTAAAACAAATTTTAAATTGTGACAACAACATATTCAATTGAGATTTTAAGTTTATTTGCTCAATTTTGATTTTAAATTTAAGGGTTTCCTTTTTTTATATGAACTCCAAGTAAATATTTCTAAAATTATTTTTTAGATTTATGTAAAACAACAAAAAAAATAAATTTAAAATGGATTTTTACCAAATTGTGGATTTTTACCAAATGACGTTCCCCTTAATCAAATGAAAATTCTTCTTTTAATAACATGTAAACAATGAATCTTTATTACTATTATTCCTGGTCAGCAAACAGAGCGAATTTAATATAACGACGTAAGTCCATCCGTTGAAATGCGATTATTCCTATAATATATAAGTAGGGTTTTTTAGGGTTTCAATCAAATTAGTTTGTTGATATTATAAGCAGTATGCTATTGAAAATAAGTATAAGTCGGCCGACGCGTTCTAAAATTATGAGAAAAAATATAAAGTCACCTCGAAAATTTTCATACGAATTGAATATGTAATTGAATATTTAAATAAACGATAACAAATTTATACATTGAAACAAGGATTATTAATATAATATATTATTAATATATATTAATAATCCTTGATTGAAATAAACGCATAAATTGTTTTTTGAGAACTCTTTTTTAAAGATTTTTTCCAGATAGTTTTGTTCGAAATTTTTATTTCTAAAAAATGTTTATTCTGAAATTTTGTTTTCTAAATTTGCTTTCAAATAAAAATGTGTTTTTCATCTAAATGGATGGTGGTTATACCAACGAGCATTTACGATTTTATCAACATTTTATTTTTTCAATTTCATTTATAGACTCTCATTTATCGTTGAAGTTCGCATCTTTTCCAGGGAAGTTCTGCAATTTTAATACTTACACTAGCCAATTTAATAATACTTGCACTGCCAATTTTAATACTTACACTAGTTTTATTTAAAAATAAAAATACGTCATAATTTGTGATAGTTGTGCGAAAAGTTTTTTTAGTTTATTGAAAATAACAGTTTTTATATAATTATTATGAATAAATGTAATAAAACAGTTTTATAACGAATATATAAATTTTGTAAAATAGAAGAATACTGACAACATTATTCATAAGTTAAAACGAGTGTCTAACATCGAGCGCACAACTTTCCCTTATGGGAATTTGTGTGTAAAAAAAGTTATGCACTCGATGTTAGTCACTCGTTTTAACTTATGAATACAGCTGTTAATGGATATGGTGTTTAAAACTATATTTTTATTCAAATTTTTTTTTTTTTTTTGTATTTTTCATCTAAATTGTTATATTTTATAATAAAACACAATTAAAATTAAACAAAAAAAAATAAACAAAATCCTCACGGAAAGAAATCGATGTTATTTTAAAACAAAACTAAAAAATTAAAAAAAAAAATGAAATTAAACAAAAAATTAAAAACTTAAGAAAATAAAATATAAGAAATAATAAACAAAATTATACAATTTGATGACAAAAAAACAATTCAAAAATCTTAAAATTCATAAAGAATTACAAAAAAAAAATCATTGAAAAATAGTGTATTTTTGTAAAATAGTAAATATATAAGATATAAATAAAAAAAAATTAAATAAAAAATAATAATAAAGAATTCTTTAAATTCATAAAAAAATCACAAAAAAAATGTATGAATGTGTTAAAAATCACTAAAAAAAATCGTATTTTTGCGAAATCAAAAAGAAACATTTTATAAAATTAAAGAGAAATAAAAGTGTTAAATAAAAAAAAAAAAATAAGAAGAGAATCAAATAAAAAAATATACTCACGGAAAAAATAGTTGTTAAAACAAATCTAAAAAATTATAAAAAACTTAAATTAAAATCTTAATATAAAAACAAAAAATTTAAATGGAAAAAATTACTTTTATTTTAAAAAAATTAAAAAAAAATAAAAATAGAAGAAATAATAAACAAAATTGTACAATTTTCTGACAAATAATAATTAAAAAATCCTAAAATTCTTAAAAAAAATTAAAATTTTTAAAAAATTAGTCGTATATTTGCAATATTAAAAACTTTTTTTTTTTAATAAAAATAAAGTAAACAAAAAATTTAAATTTAAAAAAAAAAAACTTGTACGATTAAAACATTATAAAGAAAATACAGAAATAATTAACAAAATTGCAATATTTTCTGACAAATATTATTTAAAAAATCTTTAAATTCATAAACAAAAATAATAAAAAAAGATTAAAAAAAAAGATTAAAAAAAGTATTAAACAATCGCAAAAAAAAATGTTTTTTTGATAAAACCAAAATATTTTTTTTTACTTAAAAAATTATTAAAAAAATATACTAATACCAAAAAATAAGAAACAAAATAAAAAAAAAAAACACACGGAAAAATGTCTGTTATATAAAAACAAAGCTATAAAAGTTAAAAAAAAGTACTAAAATGCAGAAAAATTAATTTCTTAAAAAAATAATAAAGAAATTATACAATTTTATAACAATCAATAATTAAAAAATCTTTAAATTCTTAAAAAAAATTAGAAAAAATCAATTAAAAATGTGTATATTTGCGAAATCAAAAACATTTTTTTATTTAAAAAATATAAAGAAATAACTAAAATCAAGTTGATAAATATAAAAAATATAAAAAAACATAAAAATATAATGAAATAAAATCTCTTAGACTAGGTTCACACACGGCAATTATAATTGCGCAATTCTTGAGTTTATAGAAGAGGGAGGGAAAGAGAATGATAGGGGGTACAGAATTGCCCGTACTCCAATTCCGTTTTGTTTTGTCATTCGCAATTTTAATACTGCAGGTTGATATACGAAAATTGCTGAAACAAACTTTTCCTGTGTGAACACAAGAGCAAGTTCAAAGGAGAATTGAAGAAGAATTGGGCAATTATAATTGCCGTGTGTGAACCATGACTTAGTCATTTTAAATTGAAAAAACTAAATTGAAAAAATAAACAAAATTATAAATATTACTGGTAAATAATAATTTAAAAATCTTAAAATCCCTTAAAAAAATTCTTGAAAGTGTTAAAAATTCTCAAAAAATTGTATTTTTGCGAAATCAGAAAGCATTTTTTTTTTTAAATAAGAAGTTATTAGGAAATCAATTAAATCAAATTCATTAAATTAAAAGAAAATCAGATAAAAATAATGAATTACAAATAAAAACTATACTCATGAGAAAAAAAATAAACAAAACTTTAAAAATATAAAAAAAAAATCTTGAATTAGACACAAAATTTTAATGGAAAAAACTTTTTGGTAAAAAAATTAAAAATAAAAAAAATTAAATAATAAACGAAAAAAATAATAAAATTTTCTGACAAATAATAATTAAAAAATCTTAAAATTCATAACCAAAATAAATAAAAAATGTATGACAGTGTTTAAGAATGTATTTTTGCGAAAACGAAATGAAATTTTTTTAAAATTAAAAAGTAATTAAAAAATTAATTAATTTAAGTGTATTTTTTGCGAAATATAAAAAAAAACAAATAATTTAAATATAATAGAGTATTACAAAATCAATATTGCGATATAAATATTATTTTTAATTAGAAAAATAAACGAAAATTACAAATTAAGGACAATTAAAATATTAAAAAAAAAAATAATTTTTTCTTTCTTTTTATTAATAAATTTAAATTTATTTCATGAAATTAAATAAAAACCAAGAAATAAAAATAGAAACGCGGTAATTTCTGTGTTAAAAAAATTAAAAAGAAAAATCACAAAAAAAACTCTATTAAATAAAACTAAAAACAAAATCAACACAAAATAATATATTAAAAAAAATATAAAAAACAATAAAAAACTTATAAAAAAAACATCAAATTAACTAAAACTTGTAATTTTTTTTTATAAAAACAAAAAAAAAACGAAAAATATATAATAAAAAGAAAATAATTTCTCTGTTAAATAATAATGAAATGTTAAAAAAAATTAACAAACTATACAAAAATCATTTAAATTTATATTAAAAAAAAAAAATAATAAAAATTAATAAAAAAATTAAAAAGATAATTAAAATAAAAAACAATAAAATAGCAAAAAGAAAAATTAAAATCATAAATTATACTTACGTAAATGAACTTTCTGTAGAAAATCATAAAGAAAATCTCTATATAAAAAAAAAATAAACTGAAAAATAAAAATAAAAAATTTTAATTAATAAAAATTATAATAAAAATTTCAAATCAAAACTGAAAGAAAAATATATAAAAATTAAATTAATAGAAATTAAATTTAAAAAAATAAAATAGAATTAAAACTGAAAATGTTTTTTATAAATTCTTAAATTAAAAAAAAAATAAAAACATTAATAAGTTAAAAAAGTAAAAACAAAAACAAAAAAAGAACAGAAAGTAAAAATATAATAATGAATGAAACCAAAGGATTTTTTAATATAATTTTTATAAATTATAATTTTAAAAGAACAAAACTAAAAAATATTAAAAAAATAAATAAAAATAAAGAATAAAATTACATAAAATAAAAACCGAAAATTATAAAAATTACATTAATAAATTAACTTAAAATAATTTCAAAACAAAACTGAAAATAAAAAAAAAGAAAGAAGAAACGAAAATTAAGAACACATAATATATAAATTGTAAAATTTCAAAAATTTCTATTTCAGTAAACAAACTATAAAAACTCAATAAAAAAAAAATTAATCAAAAATTAAGTCAAATAAGCACTTAAAAGTAAAAAAAAGAAAACACAAAAAAAAATCAAAAATTCAAATAATAATTTTTTTAATTAAAATTTAAATTTCCCTGAAGAAGTCTCCCAATGTGGAGACGAAATATTGGAAATTAATAATTTGCAATCATTTAACAAAAGATCTTAAGCTCGATTATAAAGAAGAATCATATAATAAAAGAAGATCGAAGAAAATTAAATATATTTAAAATTTAAAATGTTAAAAATGAAATAATTATAATATAAATATACTTTTTTAATAAAAACTGAAAAAAAAATGAAATCAAATCAAATCAAATCAAAATGGAAAATAAAACAACTACCTATAAAAGACACAAATTTAAGAAAGTACACCAACTAGAAAAATCATTAAAAAATAAATATTAAAAACAAATAAGTTTTAAAAACAGTAAAAAATAAATAAAAATCATAAATTATAAAACACCAAAAATAAATATAAAAAAAGATACATATAAAATCATTAATTTAAAAAAAAAAGTTATTGAATTCTTTACATAAATTTGGAAGGAATTGAATAACTCTCAATAATTAAAGAAAGGAAAAATAAAACTAATTAAAATTTATAATATAGAACTCCTCGAATAAAATAAAAATTAAAAAAAAAAACAACAAATGAAATAAAATTATAAACAAATAATTAATACTTTGTAAAAAAACATTAATACCCGAGTAAAAAAAATGTATATGGTCTTATGTTTTTTTCGTCTTAAAATATATTACAATATGTGATTATATATGGTGTCATTCATGACCGCATCTTATTATATATTTCTTATGTGGAAACATATATAACGATATATTATATATTGACCTTTACAAAATTATTTATTAGGCTTATATGCTATACATAATAAGATATGGAAGATGTATTGTCATATATAATAATACATTCTCATATATAACACAGTATGTAATCATATATGGTGACATATTTAAGATATTATAATATATACTGTCTTAACAAAATATTTTTGTTTGTGATATAAGATATGCTTATATATTGTACCATATGTATAATGCAATTCAAAATATACTTACATTTGACATTAAATGATCTAAGATATAATTATGTATGCATCCATATATGACACAAGATTATCAATTTAGTTTGAGATATGCTTACATATGGTTCAATATCATTAATATTTTTTATGCAAGTAAGACATAATTATATTAAATAAGACATAATTATATATTAAGTAAGACATAATTATATATTTAAGATATGCTTACATATGGTTCAACATCATTAATATTTTTTATGCAAGTAAGACATAATTATATATTGTTATATAATTATATATGTGCAAATGTCTAAATTATTTTTCTTTAATATTTTTTTTTTTAAATTTTATCAATAAAAAAATATATATGTCGTGGGATTTAAGTAAATCTAATATAATCCCAAAACATCTCAAAATATCTCATTAGATCTAAATTAATCCCATGGTATATTTTGGGATCCATCAGGCTCTTAAATTAGATATTTTTGGATGCCCCAATTTTGAGATAAATTTTGATCTTATTTAATCCAGTAATTTGAAAATCTAATTGGATATTGCTGGATACCCCAATTTTGAGATTAACTTGGTCAAGAATAAATATCGGTCTGATTTTTTATTTGAGATGTAATTTTTTTTTTGATCGGGCAGATTAAGATTTAAAAAAAAAAAATTAAAATTAACAAAATAATGCACTCTAAACAATACAACAAACAAGGTGCACCAAACAACAATTTAACCCTCTAACCGCCCAGATCGCCTTATAATGGTCTTACATTTTGACTCAAGTAATAATTCTACAATCTATTCCAAGAACCGGTTTTAAATCTGATGTAGAGGCAATCGGTTGTACAAATTTCGTATTTTCCGAAAAACGAAGACTAACACATATTCTTAATTTAAAACATTATGGTACAACCAATCCCATTTTTTCGAGATTCTCTTTTTAAATTTAAAGTCAGCGAAAAGATATTTTTTAGAACAACTTATTGTTAGTTTTTCGTGGCGAATACATGGAATACATTTCATTACAAAACGCGCTGGCTGGTTTGAGGGTTAATATAAAAACTCAAAGAAAAATTAAATAAATATATAACTGACTGATTTCGTTGGAAAAAATTATAATAAAATAAAAATTTTAAATTAAATAATTTTAACAAAACAAAATTACAAAAAATAAACCAAAGAAATCATAAAAATAAAATAATATATGAATATAATATATAAATAAATAAAATTAATATTATAAGAGAAAATGATTAAATAATGATGAAAAAATTTAAATTTAAGAAACTATTAAATTAAAAGTTAAAATATATCTAAAAAAAAATTACAAATAAATACAATTATATATAAAAATTAACAAAAACAAAATACTAAAACAAAAATATCATAAAATTCAAAAGGATGAAGAAACTAAATACGGAAAAGATAATTAAATTAAATCGAAATAAAAAAATATTACAATCAAATAGATTTATATGAAAAATAATAGAAAATTACAAAATTAAAATAAAAAGTAAATTAAAAATTTTCTTATTTTTCTTCGATCTTTTTGAATAAATTTTTGTCTTTTGTTTTATTGAGCTAAAGATCCTTTATTTTATAATTATAAGTATTTATTTCCAATATTTCGTCTTCGCATTAGAAGACTTCTTCAGGGAAAACTTTTTATAATTTTTTAAGTTTTTTTAATTATCCCTGAAGAAGTTTTCCAATGCGAAGACGAAATATTGGAAATAAATACTTTTAATTATAAAATAAAGGATCGTTAGCTCAATAAAACAAAAGTAAATTAAAAATATTAAAACCGTTAATCAAATTTAAAATAAATATAATAAAATAAAAAAAATAATAATAAAATGTAAATTGAAACTAAAAAAAAGTAAAATCAATTCAGTAAACAAATTTAATAAAATCTTTTTAAATAAATAAATAACATAGACAGAAAAAACTGTCAGTTTTAATTCTGAAAAATTTATAAAAAAATAAAACCAAAATGGATCTAAAAAACCGAAATAATAAAAAAATTTTCCATTATCCTTTTTTATACTTAAAATGTCAACTTACCAATATTTTTTAAATATTCTAACTTTGTGAAATTCGGATAAGAATAATCTTATAACAAATTATTTTCACAATTTGTTAATCATTTATAAAAAAAGGTAATTATAGAATTTTAAAATATAAGAAAAAGTTAAGGATAAATAAAATTAAAAATGTTAAGTTTTCTTCGATCTTCTTTTATTTTATACTTTTTAGTTTAAACGAGCTTAGGATCATTTATTTATTAATTATTTATTGCCAATATTTCGTCTCCACATTGGGTGACTTCTTCAGGGAACAAATATTACAATTGGAAAAAACTAGTTTTATAAAAAACCGAAATAATAAAAAACTGGTCTATTATCCTGTTTTATACTTAAAATGCCAACTTAACCAATATTTTTGTGAAATTCGGATAACAATAATCTTATAACAAATTATTATTCACGATTTGTTAATCATTTATAAAAAAAAGTAATTATAGAATTTTAAAATATAAGAAATATTTGAAAAAACTATTTTTTTCAAATTGTAATATTTGTTCCCTGAAGAAGTCACCCATTGTGGAGACGAAATATTGGAAATAAATAATTAATAAATAAATGATCTTAAGCTCGTTTAAACTAAAAAGAATGAGACAAAAATAAAATTATGTAAAAATATTAATAAAAAAAAATTATAAAAAAAAATATACTTAAACAAAAATATTATCAAACCATCAAAATTATGAGTAATCTAAAAAACAAAAAATAATTAAATTTAATTAAATCAAAATAACAAAAAATGACAATAAAATAAAATTATATGAAAAATAATAGAGTCAAGGATTATTAATATATATATAATATGTATAATATATATAATCCTTGAAAGAGTGTTTAAACAAGGATTATTAATAATCCTTGGTTTAAATTAAAATAAAAAGTAAATTAAAAATAAAAAATATTGAAACAAGAAAGAATCTTTACAATAAATGTAATAATATAAAAAATAATAATAAAATGTAAATAAAAAATATAATAAAAATAAAATATATCCAATAAATAAAGATAATAAAAATAAAAATCTTTTTAAAGAGATAAAAAAGGAGTAGAAAAAAAGAGTCCGTTTTAATTTTGAAAAATTAAGAAAAATAAAAATAAAAATTTCGAAAATGTATGAATCTAAAAAGGCAAAATTAAAAACTAAAAAAATTATAATGTAACGAAATAAAAATAAAAGATTTTTTATACTTAAAATGTTGATGAAACTTTCTAAACGGCAACAAAAAATTCTCATTGAGTTCAAAATTCAATTTAACCAATATTTTGAAAATTTTCTAACATTATGAAATTTGGATAAGAACAATATTATAAAAAAAAATTAATTATATAATTAAAAAAAAAATAAGAAAAAGTTAACTATAAATAAAATTATGCATGAAAATAAATAATAAAAAAATACTCCAACAAAAATATTATAAAATTAAAAATGATGAGGAAACTAAAAGAGAAAAATAATTAAATTAAATCGAAATTAAAAAATATGACTATAAAATTAAATTATATTAAAAATAATAAAAAATTATGAAAAATAATAAATTAATAATAAAAAATATTGAAGCAAGAAAGTAAATTTACAATAAATATAACAAATAAAAAAAAGGTAAAAAAAAATTAATAAATTAAATTCGCTAAATAAAAATAATAAAAACAAAAATCTCTTTTAAGAAATAAAATAAGTGGGTAGAAAAAAAACATTCAGTTTTTATTTTCAAAAATTAATTAAAATAAAACAAAAAATTTCGAAAAATTATGAATTTAAAAAAGGAAAAGGAAAATTAAAACAAAAACAAACTAAAAAATTGTAATGAGACGAAATAAATTAAGAATTTTTTTATTTTTGAAATATTGAAGAAGATTCCTAATAGACAACAAGAAATTTACATTAAATTTTAAATTTAACTTAACCAATATTTTTGAAATTTTCTAACACTGTAAAATTTGGTTAAGAACAATCTTATAAAAAATTATTTCTCAAAATTTGTAAATTACTTATAAAAAATTGATTATAGCATTTTAAAAAATATTGAAAAGGTTTATTAAATCAAGGACTTTTAATAAAATTAAATTAAAATTCCTGGGTTGTTCTGCAAAATTGTAAATTAAAATTAAATTGAAATTAAATTTTAAGGCACGGAAATAAAAATTAATAACTAAATATAAAATAATTCAAATACATAATATCACAAAAAATTAAACTAAAAATAAAATAATATCAAGATATTGATATAAAAAATAATTATCAGCATTACCAAGAAAGAATCGTAGTCGAAATTATCCAAAAGAATTCCAAATAAAAATAATATTTATATTTTCTTAGTAAGGCTGAATTTGTAAATAAAAATATAAACAACATTTTCTTAGTAAGGCTGAATTTGTAAATAAAAATATAAACAAAGTTAGTAAAAAAAAAAAAATAATTAAATATTTCATCTTTTAAAAATTAAAACAAAATAATATTAATGAAACAAGAATAAAAAATATAAATAAAAAAATCGTCCAAGAAAAAATTATATCAAAATTAACCGGAAAAATTATAAATAAACAAGTGGTATTAAACTTTAAACAATTAATTGTGTTTTTAGTATTTTTTTTATTTTCTTAGTAAGGCTGACTTTGCAAATAAACAAAAAGTTAACAAAATTATAAAAGAAATAATTTGATATTGTATCTTTGAAATTAAAATAATATTTAAAATAAAAAAACAAGAACACAAATTTTTAATCGAACAAAAAATAATAATCAACCTTACCAACAAAGAACCGAATTCAAGCTCCTGATGACATCGGCAAAAATACGATATTTGATCGGTTTTAGGTTTTTAAAGAATATGTGGACCAATTTTGATATGGAAAACATATTTGTTAATTTAGAATAAAAAATTTTGTGAAAAAGCCGAATTTTTGCTGTAAAATTTAATAATCGTTCGACAAAGTTTTTCGCTATGGCCGAATGTTTGGCGGACGAAAATTGAATTCCTTGCTAAAATACGGGTTTTTCTCAAGACACTAAAAATTAATCTTAATTAATCAATTAATTGTGTACTTAAAGAAAAATACTATATTGTTTTAACTTTTTAGTGAGCCTGACTTTTAAACTAAAAGAATAAATTATAAAAAATTAATTTAAAAAAGTATACGAACTAATTTTGTTAAAATTAGTTTAACATGTTCAGTTTTATGGAAAAATTTATAAAATTTTTTTTGAACTTAATATAAACGAAACAAAATTACTTGTACGACTTAACTAAATTTATAACTGGAAATATATGAATAAAAGTGCAATAATGATAAAATATTTTAAAAAATGTAATAGAGAATAAAATTTTCCAAATTAGTCATTTTGTTCTTAAATATCTTAAATTTGACAATAACTTGCAATAAAATTACAGTGATGTACAAACGTTTTTTTGGAGGAAGGCATTGTTCTTTGCCTCAGCTTCATGTAACGGTTTAATAATATGTTGAAAATATCCTGCAATTAAAAGATTTTGAAAATATTAGTTTAAATTTAAAAAATTATGCAAATCAATCTTAGGTAAACTTAAAACTGCGTCAAAAAATTATAAAGTTTAATCATATATGGGATCATTTTTTTTTGCAAAATTTTCCGTAAAATGCTAAAATTCCTATCTGACCGATCCATTACAGTAAATGTTTACTTAACCTTGGTTGCCATATGACAATTTGCAAAAAATTGTACAAATTAGAAAGAAATTTGAAATGTTTTGAAAAAAAGGTCAAAATTTGTATGACAAACAATTTTAAGAAACTACTGGTCAGAATTGTTCCATTTGATGCAGAAAAATTTCAAAATTATGTTGTACCAAAGTTTTTAAATTAAGTTCCAACTCTTTCTTATTATGAATAGATCGAGTTCCCACACAGTCGATCTTACAATACTTAGCCCATTCAAATTCGGGCATGAAAAACTAAAAAAATTTGTTGTTGGCCCCCAAAACATTTTAAAATCCAGTAAAATAAAAAAAAAATATACGCAAATTAGGTATGACATGAAATATTTTTTGAAGACGATGCAAACCAACATGTTCGAACATGACCAACTTTGATTGTTGTTCAAAATAAAATGTTACTCTTACACTTAGCATAATATGTAGGAAAAGACCACTGCAAATGAAGTTAAAAACAAATGAAATTTCCCTTAAAAAAAATGACGACTTACATTTCAGTAAGTTCAACTAACATTATCATTTGTGAAAGGCGTGATAGAGAAGAATGAGTGTATTTTCTAAAAATCATAACTACATTGTAAATTTTCAATTTTCTGAATCAGAGTGCGCAGTTTCTGGTATTGAACCTTCGTCAGGGACCCTGTTTTTTTTGAATAATGTAATATTTGTTATGTTTTCATTTGTTCGATTGCGTCTATATGAATATTTGTTTTTTTAAATTTAACCACAATTGTAATAAAAATGAACCACAAATGTAGTAAAAAAAATAAACAAACATTAATTTGTGTTAATTTTTAAAATAAAAAAAACATACTGTATAAAATGAATGTAAAATCATAATACTGTAATTTGATGTGGTTTGTTTTTTTTAAATGTACTACAAATGTAGTTAGAAAATTAATTGTCTTCTACAAATGACTGTTTCTTCTCTTAAAAATAAAGATACTGTATTACAACTCAAACAACTACAAATATTTACAGCAGGCAGTAGTATTGTTGTTGGTTGGTCATACAAATTTGATTTAATAATGCCTATTTAACGGGTTTTTAGTGATAATGGTATTTTAGTTATTTCGGTAACGATATTTAAGAGATAACGGTTCAAAAGCAGGGAATGAAGCCGATCGGCTAATAGCCGCGGCTACGAAGCCGCCGATCACTTTTCAGGTACTCTAGCCTCCGCCTTCATCCGGCTTTTAGTACCCACCAATCTGGCAACCATAGCTTTTCATTATGAATTCTCTAGCGTTTGCAAAATGTGCCGTTATATTGCGATTCACTAGAAAAAGAAAAAGTAACTTTTCCAAATCTTACAATGGCTCAAAAAATATAAAAAACTTTTTTGATGCTACACAAGCTAATCCCACAATTTCATCTGATTCTAGCTCAGATGCTTCTACTGATGTAAATACATTTATTTCAAAATCTGCCGATATAGCATATTATGAAGACTTGTTTAAAAGAAAAGATGATATAAAAAAAATGGCAAAGGTTCAAGTAACCTAACTTTATCGGAATGTCGGAAGCATTTTGGTAGTCTATACATAAAAGATAGACACATATTGGAAAACATGAACTTTTGTAAAATTTGCTTAGATTACAAATAAATAAGTGAATTAAATTATAATACATTTTTTAACCATCGGCTTAGTTGATTTTAAGTCGCCGCCGAGTTTTTTTTTCAATTAGCCGCCGCCGCCAAAAATTGTTCGGCTTTAGTCGACTTTCAGCCGCCGCCGATTATATTTTTGATTAGCCGCCGCCGGCGACAATTTATTGTCGGCTTCGTTCTCTGTTCAAAAGACCATACAAATTAAATCCGAGCTAAGTATTCAAAATCATTTTTGGGTTTTGATCTACTGATAGTCTATTTTCATTTCCCGTTTGTTTCATTCAGGAGACAGTCGGTGACCCCAAATTTGTTGCATAGTGCAATCCGATTACGCTAATATTTTTTACGAAAAAAGCAAAGGCGTTACACTTTGGTGATATCGTGTGTCGGAAATTTTTCTATATCACTAATATATGTTTTATCAAAACTTTGTACATTTTCACAAGTTATTACATAATTCATCGAAAAAACTTGTGTATTGTCATTTTACAAACTAGTTTTTCTGGTATTTATCTGACCGATTATTTCTGTTAACTTATTTGAAGTTTTGCTTAAGTAATAAATTTTTTAAAATTTTCTTATTACTATTTCGATTTTTTTTTTTTACATACCTGGGGATTGAAAATTTACTTTTAAAGAAATTCTTTTGAAATCGCTTTGCATAATTAGCTTCAATTCGTATAACTTGTTGCGATAAACTGTTACACTAAAAGCGGTTAAAATGAATTACCAATTTTGAGTATTTTACTATTAGTGACATAAACTATAGTTGGCAATTCCTTTTACTTATAGTACAGAAAATTGACACTGGCTAGTGCTGGTGAGTAAAAACAAACAGGAGCAAGTGTTGCCACATAAGCTTAAATTACAGCTGTTCAAAAAGTTTAAACTTTAACGATGAAATTTTGCTAAAATCTAAATCTTTTTAGTTGGCAACATATTTAAAAATATAATTCGATATATTAAGGAAATCTTTCGAAAGTTGTAGAACATTTTCACAAGCGTTACAACATATTTTTTAAGGATGTTAATAATGATAGTTTTTGTGTCGTAAACTACTAGAAAATATTGTAAATTATATTTTTATTTAAGTTTTAAAAAAATTGTTCACTTTTTTTTATTAAAGCCTCCCATTTTATAGGGAGGCTTTTTTAAACAAACTTATTTTAACTTGCGACACTTTTCTTATGATGTTAATAGGATCGTAACTGAAATGATACTAATACTTTCTTTAAATTTTGTTCTACTATTTATACTCAATTCTTCGAGAATAATTTAACCACCACCAAACAGATCTTAATAATAATGACATTGTATGAGTCATACGAATACAAAAGTAACGACGCAATAGTATTTTTCAAATTTAAGGGTGATTTCTTGTATTTGTTTGTCTATCACCAAACGCGAAAAAAGTATGCTGGTATGCATTAGAAAGGGAATTTTCCTTGGGAACCAAAGGCATTTTACTATTATTTAAGATCATTTATATACATTAGAGTGGCAATGAAATGTGTAGGGAAATTTTGTTTAGAATTCCAACGGAACCCTAGAGAACTCTTGTGCCATTTGGTCGAAAACTTACATTGTGAAAGTTTGAGCGAAATCGGATAACGTTAAGTCGTGCACCTTTGAGGTCAAAATTCAAATTATGGAAAATTCAGTATATTCCGCTATAATTAATTGAAAACGATCGTTTGTCTTCAGTGAGTTGATTAAAGTTGGCAAAGTTTATGTTTCAAGTATCCTAAATTATTTATGAAATATTTTCATTAAAATTAAGCCTTTGTGCTTGGGGGGTCAAAATGATACATTTTATTTTGAACTACGTAAAGCAATTTTCTATTTCTAAACATTGACCCTTCTAGGAGGGTCAAAATGACCCATTCAAGTTTTTGTCGCAATTAAAAACAGAGAATGTCATTGTCATGACTTTATTTTTACCGTTATACAAAAATATTATGATAGAAAAATGTTAGTGAAATTTGATTTCGTTATCAACCATTAAAAACAGGCCTTTCATTCATTACCAGAATATTTACTCGCAACATTACTTATGTTTATGATGTCCCAAAAGTAATAGGTACTTATTACTTTGTGTTTTTTTGTAAGCGAGAGGGTAATGTTTAGTCATTATTTTGCTCATTTTTGTAAGCTTAATGGTAATGGGGTACTTGTAAAGCTGGTATTTTTGACAGCAACTTGAAATATGCTTAACTTTCATTACTTTTATTATACAAAACTTATAATTAGAACATTAACAAAATACGCTGGCTTATTTCCTGAAGCATTATTTTTTACAATATTGTCTTTAGAATGATTTTGAGAAAATAGGTTATTTAGTGCCTCGGATTAGAAAAGGGTTTTTATAAAAAATACTTTTTGGTATTTAAGGATTAATATTTCAGCTTTTTTTTTTTGAATTTTGGATTAATTTTTTTTTTTGATTACTGGGTCATTTTGACCCCCATAGTATAAAAGGATTAATGTAAATGATAATATTTCCGACAACAATTTAATAAACGACGAACGTCAACTTTTTCACCTTTTTTTGGAAAATTTTTGATTTAAAACTTATTTATAATGAATGGGTTATTTTGACCTCCGTATCACAAAAAGGTTAATTAAAAAAAATTCGGAATTTGGAATATTAAGTTAGTCAAGATTTGGTCAACATTTGTAAACAAAATTGATCGTTTTAGGTCAATTATAGTTTAATATACTAAATTTCTAAAAATTTTAACTTTGACCTCAAAGGTGCACATCTCAGAGTTAACCGATTTGGCTTAAATTTTCACTATGCAAGTTTTAGACGTAGTGACACAATAATCTGCTCAAAAACCCAAAGTTAATTTTTCATTGCCACCCTAATATACGTACCATACATCCATGTATAAACACATTTTGTTATGAGTTTGTGAAAATGTGAAAATTCTATTCACACATATAAAGCAACATGTTATTGAAGTGGTGCAACTGTTGGGAAAATTTTTAGTTCCAATGTAAAATCAAATTACCGTTACAGGGATAAAATATTTAAGGTACAACGTAGTTTTTTTATGTTCTTTGTTTGAGATTTTTTGTTAGAAAAATTAAGAGAAAATTCCCACAGTATGGAAATGTCATAATCCTTATTACTTCCAATTTAATTTTACTTATGGCTAAGAAAATGTTTAGATTAGATCAGAAGGCACTATGCACCGCGACCAATGTAGGTCTTTTGTGCTGCCTAAAGTTACCTACAGATTCAAGCTACCTATAAAGCCAATTATTATATTAGGCAAAATGTTCGCGATGTCGGTAGGCGAAATGAAGCGATCACCTAGAAACCTAAGTCTCCTATCACAAAGCCTGGGAAATTCGCAGAGAACATGCTCCGAGGTCTCAGACACCATCTCACAAAACCTACACATATCCGTGTCCGATTGACCCTTCTTGTGCAGATGGTATCTGAGATTACAGTGTCCAGTTAAGTACGACGCCAGGGTCCTCCTACGGGCCCCGCGGTTGGCAAGACAATCTGCCCTTTCGTTGCCCTCATGACCAGGAATCCACCCCAAGGTTAGAGAGTTGCCCCTACCGAGCCTATTGAGAGTCTGAATGCATTCCATGACCAACCCAGACGACATTTTATATGCAATTAAGGCCTTCAGTGCTGCCTGACTGTCAGAAAGAATGTAGATGCGAGATCTGCGAGTTCCCCTTCGCAGGCATTCCCCTGCACAGACACAGATGGATCTCCACCTGAAAAATGGACGGATATTTTCCCATAGGTAAAGCACGCTGAAGAAAATGTTAAAAAATGGATAATTGTTAAAAAAAACAACAATTATCCGTTAAAAATGAATAATTGTTAAAAAACTCGTTTGTAAACGTTAGGTACTAAAATTTAGTAAAATTTTAGTTAACTTTTGACTGACTGAAATCACAAAGTTTTCAAAAACATAATCAAAATGTTTTGCTTGATTTTAAGAAATGTTTGAAATATTTTGCTAAAATCAGCAAAGAAAATTAGTAAAAAATAGAGTAGTTTTTCAATAATGAATAAAAAAAATTGTTTACTTAAAAATTATTTAGTACTAAAAATTAGTACAAAACCTAAAAAGTGAAATATAAAACGTTTAACAGATTTCTCTACCGACTTTTTTATTTGAATGCATTTAGACCATTTAGTCTTTGCGATTTAGGCCATTTTCTAAAAGGGAAGTGCAAGAAATAGATTCTTTTTTAAATTTCGGATATATAAATAGAAAATTTTACACAAATTTTCAATTGCAAATTTTAAAAATTTAGTAAATAAACAAATAGAAAACCAATATATGCGGTAATGTCTGATATATCTTAGTCATAATGGACCAACGGTTCCATTTTAAAACCAGTACCCTTAAACTGCTGTATTCAATGTTTTACTGGTTAAAGATAATCAAGTGGTTTGAAAACCTTAAAATAACTCAACATCTAGACTAAAATTTTTAATAAAAAATAATAGCAAATTTTGATCCAGAGTTAACATATATTTATATGAAAAATAAATGTTGTTCCAAGTAACCTTTTTCAAAAATTATTTAAAAATATAAAAAAACCTAAAGTTTTATATTTTTGATTATATATATACATTAGTCATTCGATTGTAAAGGGTCCGCCAAATAAACTTGAACTTTTTGAACTCTCTTGGACTTTGTATGGCGTCATACCAAGGTCTTTATGCAAAATTCGTCTCAATGATGTCTCCGAAATGTTCAATTGTAGAGAACGACGGTGAATTGATGTTGATGGCGCTTCACGCACACTTTCTGCCACAGCAGCAATATTCTCGGGTGTACGCACTGTTTTTGGCTTTTCACGCTTTGGTTTATCGATGAGGATGCCAGTTTCTTTCACTTTTTTCACAAGATAACGAACATACGGACCATATTCGTTCATCGGAAGGATAAAACTAATTATCTGTCAAATCAGACATGAGCTAAGTGTTACCATTCACGAAATAAGCACTAGTTGAAAAAAAAAACGTTATATGGCGGACCCTTTATATAATTTTTTCAAATCTGAACTATCGGACCCTGATTTTTTTTAAATACACAAGGTCGAAAATATAACAAAATGTATTCCAATTTTAATCAAAACATAAATGATGGCTAGTTTGTATTGAAATACTACTTATAAACATCATAATGTCAGGGTTGCCATTTGACAATTTTTAAAAAAAATTCTCAAAAGCCATGATATTTTTCCCAGAAATTTTAAAACTCCGTTAACTAACTGACTTATGATTTTGAGTGTACCTTGCAATAAAACCATGTGCCGAACAATGCTAATTAAAAGGAAAAAAAATCAAACCCTTAAAGAAATATTTTTTAACTATTATATAACGCCAAGCTGGCTGCAATATTTTAAGATTTTTTTTTTTCTTCAGGCAAAAATTTGTTTTACAGAAATTGTTAAATTACTAGATTTCAACAAAATCTACTAACAAAATTACCTTTAATAACCGTTAAAAAATGGGGATGAATTTAACTACCATTGTTTGTCTACCTTTATAACTGTCAAATGTCATCTAGAAAAATATGGACGAAATATAAAAAAGTCCATAAACATAAAATAATATTGGAATGATATTATGACTGCTACTGGTAGTTTCTATATAAATGTTTACGAATGTAAGTAACAAGCCCGTATGATGGCACATTTTTGCTCTTGTGCACCAAAAAAAACGCATGCCACAAAATATATATTTGCTCATCAATTGACTGAATTGGCCACCAAACAGTAGTGAATGGATGGGGTAGTTAAATTTAATTGAATTTTACTCTATAAAGCGAAACATTGATGCCCGCATATCTAGCAGATTGATTTTTTTCTTCTTTTTTTATTGTTAATCGGTGGCGATTATGAAATTGAAGTTGAAATTAAAGAATATTGTTGTAATTTAGTATTTTGAAAAGATGTTGGGCATTTGTAACGGAAAAAAATGTGTATTCAATAAAAAAAAACCCGATTAAAAAAAATTTATATGGATCCCTATGTAGTCATATAAATTTCTATGTGACGATATATAAAATCTTATTAAATTTTATTCGAAATACTGCCTATATAATTGTATCTGTTTGTAGGGGTTTAGATCTAATCTGATACAATTAAATAAATGTCCAGTAAAATTTTTTTTTTGAATTATGGCCCGCTAGAATTGTGTTAGATTGTATTAGTTTTGTATCAGTTTGTATCTAAACTGATTCAAATATATATAATTATATAAAAACCAGATAGTATTGTATTCGGATTTTGACCTGATATAATTGTATATGATTTTATGTAAACTGATACATCCAAATATAATTATATCCGAGTTTTAGTTTGGTGAAATTGCACTAACTGTTAAATTTTTGTATATGATTGTATGAAAATATACACAATTTCATATAAATATATGATCTTATCATTTCCGTTTCGTCCATAAAAAAAGTATTACAGATTTGGATTCAGCGTACCTAAGTGTATTAAAATATAAACATTTCAAAGAGGGGTTCCTCAATAAAGTGTAATTCGTCGAGTAGTATAATGGGAATTATTATACATTTTTTGTGAAAGTGATTCTGATTGGATATCAGTTAGAGTGTTAATAATAATGGAAATCTCTCATCGGGATCACTTTCTAAACAAATTTAAATGAATTGCCATTACTTCATTAAAATTTTATAAAAAACTATCAGCGTATCTAAGTGTATTAAAAAATAAACATTTCAAAGAGGGTTTCCTCAAAAAAAACTGAAATTGCTCGAGTAGTATAATGGGAATTATTATAAATTGTTTGTGAAAGTGATTCTGATTGGACATCAGTTGGAGTGTTAATAACAATGGAAATCTCTGATAGGGATCACTTTTTAAGGAAATTTAATTGTATTGCCATTACTTCATTAAAATTTTAAAAAATACCATCAGCGTACCTAAGTGGATTAAAAAATAAACATTTCAAAGAGGGGTTCCTTAAAAAAGTGTAATTGGTCGAGTAGTAAATGGGAATTATTATAAATTTTTTGTTAAAGTGTTTCTGATTGGACACCAGTTAGAGTGCTAATAATAATAGAAATCTCTGATAGGGATCACTTTTTAAGGAAATTTAATTGAATTGCCATTACTTCATTAAAATTTTATTAAAACCCATCAGCGTACCTAAGTGCATTAAAAAATAAACATCTCAAAAAGGGGTTCCTCAAAAAAGTGTAAAAGTGGACATCAGTTAGAGTGCTAATAATAATGGAAATCTCTGTTCGGGATAACTTTCTAAAGAAATTTAAATGAATTGCCATTTCTTCATTAAAATTTTTTAAAAACACCACTGTATTTAATCAAATAAATAAAGCTCCGAAATATTGATCCTTTACATTCTTTTTGCCATTAACAATGTTGTCATTCATCTCTGCAAAAAATCCAATTCCATTTATTTTTGCAAAACACGGAGTTGTTATTTAAAAAACTCTTCTAATTTACAAAAAAAAATCATATGACATGTACTATTCAGTTTTCAAGATTGTCTTTACAATTTGAATCTACAGATTTTACTAAATTCATAGTCGTAGTTAACGGCTAAATTATTCATTAAATCCTCCCTTGAGTAAAAGTCGTTAAAAATCTTTTTGACACTTTTAAGTGTTGCAAAAAAATGCTTATAAATAAATTTAATTAACCATTTTTATACGTAATTCACAAACTTTATATACAGGACTATAATTCCCTATAGTCTGAGGCTTTGGTGAATTTTTTTTTATTAAAATAGTAGTTGGCAATTTCAATTCATAAAAAAAAACAACAAACTTGTTTTTCATTTAATTTTGTTAATCCCCATACGTGTCTGTATATAAAAGTGGGTTTATGTGTAAAATATGTACGAAATATACGACTACAAAATAAATAAGATAAAACATTCAACACCGAACCTTCTAAGCCCTACTTCTCATTGGGACCACAGCGACATGAGAGCACACAGAGAAATAAAGTGCCAATAGAATTTAAAGTGTATATTAATGGCAACAACTTATAAATTCAGTTAGTACATTAGATTTCTGAATATTTTGGGTAGTACTAAGCCCTACTTTACTTCGGGACCACCGCGATATGAGAGCTCACAGAGATATAAAGTGCCAACTGAATTTAAAAGTGTATATTAATGGCAACAACTTATAAATTCAGTTAGTACAACAGTACGTACATTAGATTTCTGAATTGTTTGGGTGTGGCAACTAAAATTTTGTTCAATTAACCGAACTTTGTTCTGAAAACTAATGTTAAGATGTGACAACCGTCTGAATTCGTAATAACTGAATTTGAGTCGTAGTAACCGAATTTCAGTTGGCAAATAGTTAAATTTTCTCTGTGTGTGCTCATAACAAACCGACTTACGGTTTAAGGTACTATTTTTTTTCGACATGAGTCGGATGTTAAGGGTATCTTAATTTCAGATTTCTCTACTCTTGTTTTAAGGAATCGCTGGCTCAGATATCTGGAAAGCAGGTCATGATGGCCAGGACAGTCTACTAAATCTGCCTCTTACCGTCTACTGAATCTGCCTCTTAACTTATTTTTTAGAGAATCTGAATGGTTTTAAGTTTTCGGGAAGTGGATATTAATAGTTTCCGACCGAACAGTTCGGCCAGAAAATGCATTTGGTCTGTATTCGGTATTTTAAAGCATTATGGACAAATTTGGCGGATGAAAAAATGTTTATTGGACTGATTAGATGCTATTTTAAGTGTCAAATCTGAAGAAAAGTCTTTAGTTAAGCAATGAATTCACTGTTCGGAATCAGAAGTTCCGCCAAATCGAAAATAGTTAGGCGACCGAACTTTTAACTTTATAGCTAAACTTCGGCTTTTTCTCTTAAATTGTATACACAAAATCGAATTAAATCGGCTCACCAAACATGTTTCCAATACCAAAATTTGTCATCATTGACAAATGAACTGTTCGTTCGGACACTAGATATTATATGTGGATCTGGCTAATGGATATACGTCTTATGGTCTTCTGGTGAACTCGCTTTTTAGCGGGTGACAGTTTAAATAAATTGTCCATAGGTTAGTTACAAACGTCATCAGAATTTCATAAAATCGGTGTATCACAGGGTGTAGTAGGGTACAGAAAACATACATTTTTTCGATTATGTGATTACGAAAAAAGTATGTCACGTGTTTTTGTTGTTGCTGTTGATATTTTTCGTAAATATTTCCTATTTTGTGTGTGTTTTTCTCTTTTCATTATTTGATGAACAAAATAAACTTTCATTCATGAAAATAACAAAAAAAAAAAAACAAGTTGGCAATAATCTACGTTTGTGAATTTATATTGAATTGCAAACTTTAGCATCATAAAATTTATTTATTTACTTATGTTAGACTCTTAAGTGCTGTAATTTAAGAAGAATATGTTAACCTTTTCACTACCGACTTTTTGTTTGTGAATATATTTCTAATTTGACTTCAGATTCTTGTTAGGTATCATTAAATTAGAAAGAAAAATGGGTTCAAAAATCGATTTTTAAAAACCTCTCAACTCATTTTACCACTAAAACATTAGCATAACCAAAAATGATTTGTTTTAAATGAATCTACGTGCAAATTTCGAGATTCTAGCTTTGCTAGTTTAGGAGATTATACTAAACGCAAACAAACGTGATCTCTATATGATAAGACCTTGGCAAATGACGTTGACAGCCGTTTGTATCAATTTCCAATATGGTGTCATAACGATCCTATCAGAATCTCCTCCACTGATTCGAAATTTTATATATTTAGAGATGTTCACTCTGAGATGCCTTTCAAAGGTTCTAGAGAAAAATTTTTAAAAAATTTGTTTTTCTAAATTTTTTGTTCGTTAAAAGGGATACGTTTTTTTGGTACCATTA
>CM037855.1:15090301-15114401 GCA_021234595.1 Delia radicum | reverse complement strand
ATATTATAAGAAAAAATTATTAAATAATGATGAAAAAATTTAAAATTTAAGAAACTATTAAATTAAAAGTTAAAATATATCTAAAAAAAATTACAAATAAATAAAATTATGTATAAAAATTAACAAAAAAAAGATACTAAAACAAAAATATCATAAAATTCAAAATGATGAAGAAACTAAATACGAAAAGATAATTAAATAAATCGAAATAAAAAATATTACAATCAAATAGATTTATATGAAAAATAATAGAAAATTACAAAATTAAAATAAAAAGTAAATTAAAAATTTTCTTATTTTTCTTCGATCTTTTTGAATAAATTTTTTGTCTTTTTGTTTATTGAGCTAAAGATCCTTTATTTTATAATTATAAGTATTTATTTCCAATATTTCGTCTTCGCATTGGAAGATTTCTTCAGGAAAAATTTTTTATAATTTTTTAAGTTTTTTTAATTATCCCTGGAAGAAGTTTTCCAATGCGAAGACGAAAATTGGAAATAAATACTTTTAATTATAAAATAAAGATCGTTAGCTCAATTAAAACAAAAGTAAATTAAAATATTAAAACCGTTAATCACAATTTAAAATAAATATAATAAAATAAAAAAAATAATAAAAATGTAAATAGAAACTAAAAAAAAAGTTAAAATCAATTCAGGTAACACACAATTTAATAAAATCTTTTTAAATAAATTAAATAACATAGACAGAAAAAACTGTCAGTTTTAATTCTGAAAAATTTATAAAAAAATAAAACCAAAATGGATCTAAAAACCGAAATAATAAAAAAATTTTCATTATCCTTTTTATACTTAAAATGTCAACTTAACCAATATTTTTTATATATTCTAACTTTGTGAAATTCGGATAAGAATAATCCTTATAACAAATTATTTTTCACAATTTGTTAATCATTATAAAAAAAGTAATTATAGAATTTAAAATATAAGAAAAGTTAAAGATAAATAAATTAAAAATGTTAAGTTTTCTTCGATCCTTCTTTTATTTTATTCTTTTTAGTTTAAACGAGCTTAAGATCATTTATTTATTAATTATTTATTTCCAATATTTCGTCTCCACATTGGGTGACTTACTTCAGGGAACAAATATACAATTTGAAAAAACTAGTATCTAAAAACCCCGAAATAATAAAAAAATGGTCGTATATCCTTTTTTATACTTAAAATGCCAACTTAACCATATATTTTTTTAAATATTCTAACTTTGTGAAATTCGGATAAGACTAATCTTATAACAAATATTATTCACAATTTTGTTCATCATTTATGAAAAAAAGTAATTATAGAATTTTAAAATATACGAAATATTTGAAAAAACTATTTTTTTTCAAATTGTAATATTTGTTCCCTGAAGAAGAGTCACCCATTGTGAAGACGAAATATTGGAAATAAATAACTAATAAATAAATGATCTTAACCTCGTTTAAACTAAAATGAATAAGATAAATAAAATATTTAAAAAAATTAATAAAAAAATTAATAAAAAAATATACTCTGAAAAAATATTATCAAACCATCAAAATTATGAGGATCTAAAAAAGAAAAATAATTAAATTTAATTAAATCAAATAACAAAAATGACAATAAAATAAATTATATGAAAAAGAATAGCGTCAAGGGTTATTAATATATATATCATATATATAATCCTTGAAAGAGTGTTTTAAATTAAAATAAAAGTAAATAAAAATATAAAAAATTTTGAAAACAAGAAAGAATCTTCACAATAAATGTAATAATAAAAACAAAATAATAAAATGTAAATAAAAAATATAAAAAAATAAAATTATCCAATAAATAAAGATAATAAAAATAAAAATCTTTTTAAAGAGATAAAAAAGGAGTAGAAAAAAAAGTCCGTTTTTAATTTTGAAAAATTAAGAAAAATAAAAATAAAAATTTCGAAATGTATGAATCTAAAAAGGCAAAATTAAAAACTAAAAAAATTATAATTGTAACGAAATAAAAATAAAAGATTTTTTATACTTTAAATGTGGATGTGAAACTTCTAATCGGCAACAAATAATTTTCATTGAGTTCAAAATTCAATTTACCCATAATTTTGAAAATTTTCTAACGTTATGAAATTTGGATAAGAACAATCTTATAAAAATTAGTTCTCAAAATTTGTTAATATTTAAATTATTATAGCATTTTAAAAATATTTGAAAAGGTTTATTAAATCAAGGACTTTTAAATAAAATTAAATTAAAATTCCTGGGTTGTTCTGCAAAATTGTAAATTAAAATTAACTTGAAATTAAATTTTAAGGCACGGAAATAAAAATTAATAACTAAATATAAAATAACTCAAATACATAATATCACAAAAAATTAAACTAAAAATAAAAATAATATCAAGATATTGAGAATAAAAAATAATTATCAGCATTACCAAGAAAGAATCGTAGTCGAAATTATCCAAAAGAATTCCAAATAAAAATTAATATTTATATTTTCTTAGTAAGGCTGAATTTGTAAATAAAAATATAAACATAATTTTCTTAGTAAGGCTGAATTTGTAAATAAAAATATAAACAAAGTTAGTAAAAAAATAATTAAATATTTCATCTTTTCAAATTAAAATCAAAATAATATTAACAAAACAAGAATAAAAAATATAAATAAAAAAATCGTCCAAGAAAAAATTATATCAAATTAACCGGAAAAATTATAAATTAACAAGTGGTATTAAACTTTAAACAATTAATTGTGTTTTTAGTATTTTTTTTATTTTCTTAGTAAGGCTGACTTTGCAAATAAACAAAAAGTTAACAAAATTATAAAAAAAAAATAATTTGATATTGTATCTTGAAATTAAAATAATATTAAAAATTAAAATAACAAGAACACAAATTTGTAATCAAACAATAAATAATAATCAACCTTACCAACAAAGAACCGAATTCAAGCTCCTGATTGACATCGGCAAAAATACGATATTTGAACGGTTTTAGGTTTTTGAAGAAAATGTGGATCAATTTTGATATTGAGAATATATTTGTTGATTTAGAGCAAAAAATTTTGTGAAAAAGCCGAATTTTTGCTGTAAAATTTAATAATCGTTCGACAAAGTTTTTCGCTATGGCCGAATGTTTGGCGGGCGAAAATTGAATTCCTTGCTAAAATACAGGTTTTTCTCAAGATTTTACACTCAAAATCGAATCTAATAAGCCCAATATACATTTTTCCATTTGCTTTAAAATAACCAATAGCGACAAAAATCATTTTCCGACCGAAGTCTTCTCTCGGAAACTAAAAATTAATCTTAATTAATCAAATAATTGTGTTCTTAAAGAAAAATACTATATTGTTTTAACTTTTTAGTGAGCCTGACTTTTAAAACTAAAAAGAATAAATTATAAAAAATTAATTTAAAAAAGTATACGAACTAATTTTGTTAAAATTAGTTTAACATGTTCAGTTTTATGGAAAAATTTATAAAATTTTTTTTGAACTTAATATAAACGAAACAAAATTACTTGTACGACTTAACTAAATTTATAACTGGAAACTATATGAATAAAAGTGCAATAATGATAAAATATTTTAAAAAATGTAGTAGAGAATAAAATTTTCCAAATTAGTCATTTTGTTCTTAAATATCTTAAATTTGACAATAACTTGCAATAAAATTACAGTGATGTACAAACGTTTTTTTGGAGGAAGGCATTGTTCTTTCCTCAGCTTCATGTAACGGTTTAATAATATGTTGAAAATATCCTGCAATTAAAAGATTTAAAAATATTAATTTAAATTTAAAAAAGTATACAAACAAACTAAAATTATAAAGTTTAATCATATATGAAATCATTTTTGTTTGCAAATTTTCCGTAAGATGCTAAAATTCCTATCTGACCGATCCATTACAGTAAATATTTACTTAACCTGGGTTGCCATATGACAATTTGCAAAATTGTTCAAATTAGAAAGAAATTTGTAATGTTTTTGAAAGAAAGCTCAAAATTTGTGTGACAAACAATTTTAAGAAACTACTGGTCAGAATTGTTCCATTTGATGCAGAAAAATTTCAAAATTATGTTGTACCAAAGTTTTTAAATTAAGTTCCAACTCTTTCATATTATGAATAGATCGAGTTTCCACAAAGTCGATCTTAAAATACTTAGCCCATTCAAATTCGGGCATGAAAAACTAAAAAAAATTGTTGTTGGCCACCAAAACATTTTAAAATCCCGTAAAATAAAAAAAAATATACGCAAATTAGGTATGACATGAAATATTTTTTGAAGACGATGCAAACCAACATGTTCCAACATGACCAACTTTGATTGTTGTTCAAAATAAAATGTTACTCTTACACTTAGCATAATATGTAGGAAAAGACCACTGCAAATGAAGTTAAAAACAATGAAATTTCCCTTAAAAAAAATGACGACTTACATTTCAGTAAGTTCAACTAACTTATCATTTGTGAAAGGCGTGGTAGAGAAGAATGAGTGTATTTTCTAAAAATCATAACTACATTGTAAATTTTCAATTTTCTGAATCAGAGTGCGCAGTTTCTGGTATTGAACCTTCGTCAGGGACCCTGTTTTTTTTTGAATAATGTAATATTTGTTATGTTTTTATTTGTTCGATTGCGTCTATATGAATATTTGTTTTTTTTTAATTTAACCACAATTGTAATAAAAATGAACCACAAATGTAGTAAAAAAAATAAACAAACATTAATTTGTGTTAATTTTTAAAATAAAAAAAACATACTGTATAAAATGAATGTAAAATCATAAAACTGTAATTTGATGTGGTTTGTTTTTTTAAATGTACTACAAATGTAGTTAGAAAATTAATTGTCTTCTACAAATGACTGTTTCTTCTCTTAAAAATAAAGATACTGTATTACAACTCAAACAACTACAAATATTTACAGCAGGCAGTAGTATTGTTGTTGGTTGGTCATACAAATTTGATTTAATAATGCCTATTTAACGGGTTTTTAGTGATAATGGTATTTTAGTTATTTCGGTAACGATATTTAAGGGATAACGGTTCAAAAGCAGGGAATGAAGCCGATCGGCTAATAGCCGCGGCTACGAAGCCGCCGATCACTTTTCAGGTACTCTAGCCGCCGCCGACCTGAGCGGCTAATTTCGGCTACAAAATATTAGCCGACTATATCAGCTTAGCCGATATTTTTTTATCTAAATTCATTTTAATTATTTTCGTTTATTTAACCTTATTTATTATTTCTTATTTTTCAATTTTCTAATTATTTGAGTTAAGGTTTGTTGATTTTATTTTATAAAAGTTTTTTTATTTCAATATTTCGCTACTCCTTTGTGTATTAATTTATTTATTTTCCTGAAGATGCTACACAAAGGAGTAGCGAAATATTGAAATAAAAAACTTTATAAAATAAAATCAACAAACCTTAACTCAAATAATTAGAAAATTGAAAAATAATTCATTTTAACTAAAAAATCATATTATTTTAAGAATCCTCCGCCTTCATCCGGCTTTTAGTACCCACCAATCTGGCAACCATAGCTTTTCATTATGAATTCTCTAGCGTTTGCAAAATGTGCCGTTATATTGCGCTTCACTAGAAAAAGAAAAAGTAACTTTTCTAAATCTTACAATGGCTCAAAAAAATATAAAAAACTTTTTTCATACTACACAAGCTAATCCCACAATTTCATCTGATTCTGATTCTAACTCAGATGCTTCTACTGATGTAAATACATTTATTTCAAAATCTGCCGATATAGCATATTATGAAGACTTGTTTAAAAGAAAAGATGATATAAAAAAAAATGGCAAAGGTTCAAGTAAACCTAACTTTATCGGAATGTCGGAAGCATTTTGGTAGTCTATACATAAAAGATAGACACATATTGGAAAACATGAAATTTTGTAAAATTTGCTTAGATTACAAATAAATAAGTGAATTAAATTATAATACATTTTTAACCATCGGCTTAGTTGATTTTTAGTCGCCGTCGAGTTTTTTTTCGTTTAGCCGCCGCCGACGAAAATTGTTCGGCTTCAGTCGACTTTCAGCCGCCACCGATTATATTTTTGATTAATCGCCGCCGGCGACAATTTATTGTCGGCTTCGTTCTCTGTTCAAAAGACCATACAAAATAAATCCGAGCTAAGTATTCAAAATCATTTTTGGGTTTTGATCTACTGATAGTCTATTTTCATTTCCCCTTGGTTTCATTCAGGAGACAGTCGGTGACCCCAAATTTGTTGCATAGTGCAATCCGATTACGCTAATATTTTTTACGAAAAAAGCAAAGGCGTTACACTTTGGTGATATCGTGTGTCGGAAATTTTTCTATATCACTAATATATGTTTTATCAAAACTTTGTACATTTCACAAGTTATTACATAATTCAACGAAAAAACTTGTGTATTGTAATTTTAAAAACTAGTTTTTCTGGTATTTATCTGACCGATTATTTCTGTTAACTTATTTGAAGTCTTGCTTAAGTTATAAATTTTTTAAAATGTTCTTATTACTACTTCGATTTTTTTTTTTTACATACCTGAGGATTCAAAATTTACTTTAAAGAAATTCTTTTGAAATCGCTTTGCATAATTAGCTTCAATTCGTATAACTTGTTGCGATAAACTGTTACACTAAAAGCGGTTAAAATGAATTACCAATTTTGAGTATTTTACTATTAGTGACATAAACTATAGTTGGCAGTTCCTTTTACTTATAGTAGAGAAAATTGACACTGGCTAGTGCTGGTGAGTAAAAACAAACAGGAGCAAGTGTTGCCACATGAGCTTTAATTGCAGCTGTTCAAAAAGTTTAAACTTTAACGATGAAATTTTGCTAAAATGTAAATCTTTTTAGTTGGCAACGCATTTAAAAATATAATTCGATATATTAAGGAAATCTTTCGAAAGTTGTAGAACATTTTCACAAGCGTTACAACGTATTTTTTAAGGATGTTAATAATGATAGTTTTTGTGTCGTAAACTACTAGAAAATATTGTAAATTATATTTTTGTTTTAAAAAAAATTGTTCACTTTTTTTTATTAAAGCCTCCCATTTTATAGGGAGGCTTTTTTAAACAAACTTATTTTATCGTGCGACACTTTTCTTATGATGTTAATAGGATCGTAACTGAAATGATACTAATACTTTCTTTAAATTTTGTTCTACTATTTATACTGAATTCTTCGAGAATAATTTAACCACCACCAAACAGATCTTAATAATAATGACATTGTATGAGTCATACGAATACAAAAGTAACGACGCAATAGTATTTTCAAATTTAAGGGTGATTTCTTGTATTTGTTTGTCTATCACCAAACGCGAAAAAAGTATGCTGGTATGCATTAGAAAGGGAATTTTCCTTGGGAACCAAAGGCATTTTACTATTATTTAAGATCATTTATATACATTAGAGTGGCAATGAAATGTATAGGGACATTTTGTTTAGAATTCCAACGGAACCCGGGAGAACTCTTGTGCCATTTGGTTTAAAACTTACATGGTGAAAGTTTGAGCGAAATCGGATAACTTTAAGCCGTGCACCTTTGAGGTCAAAATTCAAATTATGGAAAATTCAGTATATTCTCTTTAATTAATTAAAAACGATCGTTTGTTTTGAGTGAGTTGATTAAAGTTGGCAAAATTTATGTTTCAAGTATCCTAAATTATTTATGAAACATTTTCATTAAAATTAACTCTTTGTGCTTGGGGGATCAAAATGATACATTTTATTTTGAACTAGGTAAAGCAATTTTCTATTTCTAAACATTGACCCTTCTACGAGAGTCAAAATGACCCATTCAGGTTTTTGTCGCAATTAAAAACAGAGAATGTCACTGTCATGACTTTATTTTTACCGTTATACAAAAATATTATGATAGAAAAATGTTAGTGAAATTTGATTTCGTTATCAACCATTAAAAACAGGGCCTTTCATTCATTACCAGAATATTTACTCGCAACATTACTTATGTTTATGATGTCCCAAAAGTAATAGGTACTTATTACTTTGTGTTTTTTTGTAAGCGAGAGGGTAATGTTTAGTCATTATTTTGCTCATTTTTGTAAGCTTAATGGTAATGGGGTACTTGTAAAGCTGGTATTTTTGACAGCAACTTGAAATATGCTTAACTTTCATTACTTTTATTATACAAAACTTATAATTAGAACATTAACAAAATAAGCTGGCTTATTTCCTGAAGCATTATTTTTTACAATATTGTCTTTAGAATGATTTTGAGAAAATAGGTTATTTAGTGCCTCTGATTAGAAAAGGGTATAAAAACCCTTTAAAGATTAATATTTCAGTTTTTTTTTTTTTAATTTTGGATTAAATTTTTTTTTTTATTACTGGGTCATTTTGACCCCCGTAGTATAAAAGGATTAATGTAAATGATAATATTTCCGACAACAATCTAATAAACGACGAACGTCAACTTTTTCACCTTTTTTTGGAAAATTTTTGATTTAAAACTTTTTTATAATGAATGGGTCATTTTGAACTACGTATCCCAAAAAGGTTAATTAAAAAACATTCGGAATTTGAAATATTAAGTTGGTCAAGATTTGGTCAACATTTGTAAACAAAATTAGTTTCAATATACTGAATTTCTAAAAATTTTAACTTTGACCTCAGAGATGCCACGATTTAGAGTTATCCGATTTGGCTTATATTTTCACTATGCAAGTTTTAGACGTAGTGAGACAATAATCTGCTCAAAACCCAAAAGTTAATTTTTCATTGCCACCCTAATATACTTACAATACATCCATGTATAAACACATTTTGTTATGAGTTTGTGAAAATGTGAAAATGCTATTCTCACATATAAAGCAACATGTTATTGAAGTGGTGCAACTGTTGGGAAAATTTTTAGTTCCAATGTAAAATCAAATTACCGTTACAGGGATAAAATATTTAAGGTACAACGTAGTTTTTTTAATTTTCTTTGTTTGAGATTTTTTGTTAGAAAAATTAAGAGAAAATTCCCACAATATGGAAATGTCATAATCCTTATTACTTCCAATTTCATTTTACTTATGCCTAAGAAAATGTTTAGATTAGATCAGAAGGCACTATGCACCGCGACCAATGTAGGTCTTTTGTGCTGCCTAAAGTTACCTACAGATTCAAGCTACCTATAAAGCCAATTATCCTATTATTCAAAATGTTCGCAATGTCGGAAGGCGAAATGAAGCGATCACCTAGAAGCCTAAGTCTCCTATCACAAAGCCTGGGACATTCGCAGAGAGCATGCTCCGAGGTCTCAGACACCATCTCACAAAACCTACACATATCCGTGTCCGATTGGCAATTCTTGTGCAGATGGTATCTGAGATTACAGTGTCCAGTTAAGTACGACGCCAGGGTCCTCAAACCCCTCTTTCAAGCGACAAGAGTCGCCTCGACCCCCTACTGGAAAAAGAGATCAATCTTTTAGCCTGGCGCTGACCAGGAGAGTTTTCCCAGTAACCAGAGAATTCAGACTCTCTCCATGCCCTGAGCCTTTCCCTAACATACCCCGCAGGTATTTCACAGAATGGTTCAGGGCCAATAAAGGGCCTTCGGGCCCCGCGGTTGGCAAGACAATCTGCCCTCTCGTTGCCCTCATGACCAGGAATCCACCACAAGGTTAGAGAGTTGCCCCTACCGAGCCTATTGAGAGTCTGAATGCATTCCATGACCAACCCAGACGACATTTTATAAGCAATTAAGGCCCTCAGTGCTGCCTGACTGTCAGAAAGAATGTAGATGCGAGATCTGCGAGTTCCCCTTCGCAGGCATTCCCCTGCACAGACACAGATGGCCCAAATCTCCTCCTGAAAAATGGATGGATATTTTCCCATAGGTAAAGCACGCTGAAGAAAATGTTAAAAAAGAATAATTGTTAAAAAAAAACAACAATTATCCGTTAAAAATGAATAATTGTTAAAAAAAACTCGTTTGTAAACGTTAGGTACTAAAATTTAGTAAAATTTTAGTTAACTTTTGACTGACTGAAATCACAAAGTTTTCAAAAACATAATCAAAATGTTTTGCTTGATTTTAAGAAATGTTTGAAATATTTTGCTAAAATCAGCAAAGAAAATTAGTAAAAAATAGAGTCGTTTTTCAATAATGAATAAAAAAAATTGTTTACTTAAAAATTATTTAGTACTAAAAATTAGTACAAAACCTAAAAAGTGAAATATAAAACGTTTAACAGATTTCTCTACCGACTTTTTTATTTGAATGTATTTAGACCATTTAGTCTTTGCGATTTAGGCCATTTTCTAAAAGGGAAGTGCAAGAAATAGATTCTTTTTTAAATTTCGGATATATAAATAGAAAATTTTACACAAATTTTCAATTGCAAATTTTAAAAATTTAGTAAATAAACAAATAGAAAACTAATATATGCGGTAATGTCTGATATATCTTAGTCATAATGGACCAACGGTTCCATTTTAAAACCAGTACCCTTAAACTGCTGTATTCAATGTTTTACTGGTTAAAGATAATCAAGTGGTTTGAAAACCTTAAAATAACTCAACATCTAGACTAAAATTTTTAATAAAAAATAATAGCAAATTTTGATCCAGAGTTAACATATATTTATATGAAAAATAAATGTTGTTCCAAGTAACCTTTTTCAAAAATTATTTAAAAATATAAAAAAACCTAAAGTTTTATATTTTTGATTATATATATACATTAGTCATTCGATTGTAAAGGGTCCGCCAAATAAACTTGAACTTTTTGAACTCCTGAACCAATTGGACTTTGTATGGCGTCATACCAAGGTCTTTATGCAAAATTCGTCTCAATGATGTCTCCGAAATGTTCAATTGTAGAGAACGACGGTGAATTGATGTTGATGGCGCTTCACGCACACTTTCTGCCACAGCAGCAATATTCTCGGGTGTACGCACTGTTTTTGGCTTTTCACGCTTTGGTTTATCGATGAGGATGCCAGTTTCTTTCACTTTTTTCACAAGATAACGAACATACGGACCATATTCGTTCATCGGAAGGATAAAACTAATTATCTGTCAAATCAGACATGAGCTAAGTGTTACCATTCACGAAATAAGCACTAGTTGAAAAAAAAAACGTTATATGGCGGACCCTTTATATAATTTTTTCAAATCTGAACTATCGGACCCTGATTTTTTTTAAATACACAAGGTCGAAAATATAACAAAATGTATTCCAATTTTAATCAAAACATAAATGATGGCTAGTTTGTATTGAAATACTACTTATAAAAATCATAATGTCAGGGTTGCCATTTGACAATTTTTAAAAAAAATTCTCAAAAGCCATGATATTTTTCCCAGAAATTTTAAAACTTCGTTAACTACTGACTAATGATTTTGAGTGTACCTTGCAATAAAACCATGTGCCGAACGATGCTAATTAAAAGTAAAAAACTCAAACCCTTAAAGAAATAGTTTTTAACTATTGTATAACGCCAAGCTGGCTGCAATATTTTAAGATTTTTTTTTTTCTTCAGGCAAAAATTTGTTTTACAGAAATTGTTAAATTACTAGATTTCAACAAAATCTACTAACAAAATTACCTTTAATAACCGTTAAAAATGGGGATGAATTTAACTACCATTGTTTGTCTACCTTTATAACTGTCAAATGTCATCTAGAAAAATATGGACGAAATATAAAAAAGTACATAAACATAAAATAATATTGGAATGCTATTATGACTGCTACTGGTAGTTTCTATATAAATGTTTACGAATGTAAGTAACCAGCCCGTATGATGGCACATTTTTGCTCTTGTGCACAAAAAAAAAAAAAAAAACGCATGCCACAAAATATATATTTGCTCATCAATTGACTGAATGGGCCACCAAACAGTAGTGAATGGATGGGGTAGTTAAATTTAATTGAATTTTACTCTATAAAGCGAAACATTGATGCCCGCATATCTAGCAGATTGATTTTTTTCTTCTTTTTTTTTATTGTTAATCGGTGGCGATTATGAAATTGAAGTTGAAATTAAAGAATATAGTTGTAATTTAGTATTTTGAAAAGATGTTGGGCATTTGTAACGGAAAAAAATGTGTATTCAATAAATAAAAACCCGATTAAAAAAAATATTATATGGATCCCTATGTAGTCATATAAATTTCTATGTGACGCTATATAAAATCTTATTAAATTTCATTCGAAATACTGCCTATATAATTGTATCTGTTTGTAGGGGTTTAGATCTAATCTGATGCAATTAAATAAATGTCAAGTAAATTTTTTTCTGAATTATGGCCCGCTAGAATTGTGTTATATTGTATCAGTTTGTATCTAAACTGATACAAATATATATAATTATATAAAAACCAGATAGTATTGTATTCTGATTTTGACTTGATATAATTGTATATGATTTTATGTAAACTGATACATCTAAATATAATTATATCCGAGTTTCAGTTTGGTGAAATTGCACTAAATGTTAAATTTTTGTATATGATTGTATGAAAATATTAGAGTATTCAATTAATCGGGTTTCTAGTTTAATCGGTTAATCGAGCAAATAATTAATCGGAATTGATAATTAAAATTTAAATAAATAGAATGGTTAATAATAAAAAAACACTTGTTTATTGTTTTGATTTTATATTTTATTAATAAAAAAAAAACAAATTATACATAACAATTTATAAGTAATACAAAAATAAAGTAAATGAGATCCTTCTTTGTTAAAGGCTTTAAAGAGATCTTGTGAAATGCTCTTTTAGAAAAGAATGTAATTCAAATGTTTAGCTTTTAAACGGTTCTTTTCTTTAGTTTTTGTTTTTTCTAAACATATAAAATCCTCCATTATGCCATTAAAGTCCTTTTTAGAATTTTTTATATTTTTAATATTATTAGTATCATTTAATTCTGATAAAAGATTATTTTCATTAATATGAGAAGTTTCTTCTATTATCATGTCGTCATCCGAGTCATGATAAAGTTCATCATTAAACATTCTAGAAAAAAGTTGATTTCCAAACTCGTTAGTTTCAGTTTTTGAACTATATTTTAAAAAAGTATTGCTAGAAGGCAATGTTCCTGAGTTGAGGAATAAAATAAGCGTATTTAAAACTTTAACTCGTCTATCATTTAGTCTGTACTTTAAGCTTTCGATTAGATCATAGCAATAGAATTGTTGGCCTTCTCCAAATTATTAATTAAAAATTTAATAGTTCCTTCAAATTCAATAAGAGAAGCAGAATCCTTACTAAGCTCTTTGATAGCGACGTCCAAAGGCTTTAAGGTTTTATATAAGTTTTCCAAAACTTGTGTTTCCAAATTAGAAAAAGGAATCAAATCGAAATCGGCTAGAGCATGGTTTACACATTTACATATTCGAAGGAAGTTGTCTATCATATTTGACAACGCTGACCAGCGATGTTTAACATCATGTATAAGTCGAATCTCTTTATTTTCTTGCACTTTATATAATTCTATAATTTTTAGCTATTTTTCATTCGATTTATTAAAAAGTTTACAGCACTTACGTACGTGAATAATGGCATTGTATAATTCTCCTTTAAGTTCAAAATCATTTTCTGCTTCAAAATCTACATTGTCACCATCATCATTATCTCCAACACCACCATCACTGCAATCATTTTCACTTTCTTCTTCACTTTCATATTCCTGAATTTCATTTTAAATATTTAAAATATAAAATAAAATAGTCAAAATACATAAAAACACAAAAAAAAAGATAAATTTCGGTTAATCGGTTAATCGACACAAATTAATCGGTTTATTTGTTATTTGTAAATCGTCAATTTTAAATTATTCGAACAGTTAACCGACAAAAATTAATCGGTTAACCGATTAACGGTTAACCGATTGAATACCCTAGAAAATATACACAATTTCATATAAATATATGATCTTATCATTTCCATTTCGTCCTTAAAAAAAAAATTACGGATTTGGGTTCAGCGTATCTAAGTGTATTAAAAATAAACATTTCAAAGAGGGGTTCCTCAAAAAAGTCAAATTGGTCGAGTAGTATAATGGGAATTATTATAATTTTTTTGTGAAAGTGTTTCTTATTGGACATCAGTTAGAGTGTTTATAATAATGGAAATCTCTGATCGGGATCACTTTCTAAAGAAATTTAAATGAATTGCCATTTCGTCATTAAAATTTTTTAAAAACACCACTGTATTTTTATCAAATAAATACACGATTTTTCAGATGAGATATTAAAAGCTCTGAAATATTTGCATTCTTTGTGCCATTAACAATGTGGCCATTCATTCAATTCCATTTATTTTTGCAAAACACGGAGTTGTTATTTAAAAAACTCTTCTAATTTGAAAAACATCATATGACAAAGTACAAAGTTATCCAGTTTTCAAGATTGTCTTTACAATTTGAATCTACAGATTTCCCTAAATTTGATAACGTTGTTAACGGCTAAATTATTCATTAAATCCTCCCTTGAGTAAAAGTCGTTAAAAATCTTTTTGACACTTTTAAGTGTTGCAAAAAAATGCTTATAAATAAATTTAATTAACCATTTTTATACGTAATTCACAAACTTTATATACAGGACTATAATTCCCTATAGTCTGAGGCTTTGTGAATTTTTTTTTTTTATTAAAATAGTAGTTGGCAATTTCAATTCATAAAAAAACAACAAACTTGTTTTTTCATTTAATTTTGTTAATCCCCATACGTGTCTGTATATAAAAGTGGGTTTATGTGTAAAATATGTACGAAATATACGACTACAAAATAAATAAGATAAAACATTCAACACCGAACCTTCTAAGCCCTACTTCTCATTGGGACCAGCAGCGACATAAGAGCAAATAAAGTGCCAACAGAATTTAAAAGTGTATATTAATGGCAACAACTTATAAATTCAGTTAGTACAACAGTACGTACATTAGATTTCTGAATAGTTTGGGTGTGGCAACTAAAATTTTGTTCAATTAACCGAACTTTGTTCTGAAAACTAATGTTAAGATGTGACAACCGTCTGAAATTCGTAATAACTAATTTGAGTCGTAGTTAAGGAATTTCAGTTGGCAAATAGCTAAATTTTTCACTGTGTGTGCTCATAACAAGCCGACTTACTTGTTTAGGTCATATTTTTTTGACATAAGTCGGATTTGAAGAGTATCTTCATTTCAGATTTCTCTTACTATTGTTTTGAAGGGATCGGTGGCTCAGATATCTGGAAAGCAGCTTATGATGGCCTGGACCGTCTACTGAATTTGCCTCTTACCTGAGAATCTGAATGGTTTTAAGCTTTCGGGAAGTGGATATTCCATGTGGATCTGGCTAATGGATGTACGCCTTATGGTCTTCTGGTGAACTCGCTTTTTAGCGGTTGACAGTTTAAATAAATGTCCATAAGTTAGTTACAAACGTCATCAGAATTTCATAAAATCGGTGTATCACAGGGTGTAGTAGGGTACAGAAAACATACATTTTTTCGATTATGTGATTACGAAAAAAGTATGTCACGTTGTTTTTGTTGTTGCTGTTGATATTTTTTCGTAAATATTTCCTATTTTGTGTGTGTTTTTCTCTTTTCATTATTTGATGAACAAAATAAACTTTCATTCATGAAAATAACAAAAAAAAAAACAAGTTGGCAATAATCTACGTTTGTGAATTTATATTGAATTGCAAACTTTAGCATCATAAAATTTATTTATTTACTTATGTTAGACTCTTAAGTGCTGTAATTTAAGAAGAATATGTTAACCTTTTCACTACCGACTTTTTGTTTGTGAATATATTTCTAATTTGACTTCAGATTCTTGTTAGGTATCATTAAATTAGAATAGAAAAATGGGTTCAAAAATCGATTTTTAAAAACCTCTCAACTCATTTTTACCACTAAAACATTAGCATAACCAAAAATGATTTGTTTTAAATGAATCTACGTGCAAATTTCGAGATTCTAGCTTTGCTAGTTTAGGAGATATACTAAACGCAAACAAACGTGATCTCTATATGATAAGACCTTGGCAAATGACGTTGACAGCCGTTTGTATCAATTTCCAATATGGTGTCATAACGATCCTATCAGAATCTCTTCCACTGATTCGAAATTTTATATATTTAGAGATGTTCACTCTGAGATGCCTTTCAAATGTTCTAGAGAAACATTTTTTAAAAAATTTGTTTTTCTAAATTTTTTGTTCGTAAAAGGGATACGTTTTTTGGTACCATTAATACCAAAGCTTTCGAATGATGTATTAGATGTTACCATGTTACCATGTTACCGTTTCTTTAAAAGAAATAAAAATTTTTTTACCAAGAAAAGCCATTAAACAAAATCTTCCGTATGGAAAGAAATCTCAAAGTTGAATAACTAGTCTCTTAAAAATTAAATAACATGAAGCATTATTAAAATTGTAAAAAAATGTTACATAATTTTGAAATAAAATATATATTTAACCTGCTTCCATCCCTGTTATTGTTATAATATTATATATCATTTTGAAGGTACTTGGCAAGTTTTTCCATTGAGACGATAGTAATATGGGGTTACTTTATTTATACCAACTCTTTCTTTAGTTCGGCTTATCAATTATACATTTCCTCTGAGTGGCGGCAGTTCGTTTAATATTCTGATCTCAAAGAGTTTGGAATATTCCTTCGATGATCATATTGTATTATGTGAGTGGGAAAGGGTCATTAAAAATCCGAAATTTATTATAAAACATAAGTAACATGAGAATTTAACGACTACGTTCAAATTTACGAAAGGATATCTCAGTGAATCTCCACTCAAAATCATTAATAATAGCACAAAAATGTTCTATTCCAATGAATCAGGGTTAAAATAGCTTTCTTTTCATTTAGAACTTATTTTACTACCGGTTATATTTCCTTTCAATGACTTTTCTTTAAAATTTCCCTAAAAGTTGTTTTACCTCCCACTACAACCATTTATGTTACAACCAGTTTCAAACACATGTGAGTATAGATTCGGGAACTAGTTTTCATGGAATTGGTATAATTAGTGGAATAAATTCTACAATAGATGACTCTGAGAACCAATTCTAAAAAATTTGGAATGTTGAGTAAAAATCAAAATTATAAAATTATCGCTGCAGTCTTTCATCAATTACTGATATCCCAAAAAAGAATTATTTTTTTTTAGCGAAAGTAAGAAATCCAAGTCACCAAAAGTTGTTAAATGAATTCCAAGGAAAATATCCCAAAAAATGTATATTTCTCTACTCTTACAGAAGAGTTAAGGTATTTTTTTTTTTTTTTTTGTATCGTCTATTCCATGTTAGATCAGCCATAATCTGCCCTGGGGTCATTTAAATTCCAGTATGTTTTGTACACGTGTTCTCTAGGACGTATATTTTTCACTATCGTTTTCAGTTTAGTAATATTACTAACATTTTCACTATCGTTTCAATGTTAGTAATAGACATCATAGAATAGACGTATGTAAAATGTTAACAAAATCAAAGAGCGAAAGTTCAAAGAATTAACTCTGAGTTAGTCTTGCCGTTCCGTAACGAATCAGCTGTTTTGATTTTGAACGAAACAGCTGATTCGCTAGGGCACGGAACGTCAAGACTAATAGAGCCTTTATCGTTTTTAAACGTTTTCTTATGGAATGAACGGTATGTGTAAAGTTTACATTATAAACTACTTGTGATGTATGTGTAACAATCACCCAACCAACCTTCCAACTAACTAACAACAACAATAATATGAAAAAGTGTTTTAAACAGGTGTATCAAGTTTAGGTGCTGTTGTTGCTGCTATATATTTACTATATAACATCGTTTTGTTGTTTGTTTTGTTTCGTTGCTATTTTGATTGATAACAAACAACTTGAGTGTAATGCAATGATGTTTTATGTTGTTGCATCTTGTTGCTGCTTCTTCTCCATCCTCCTTTGATCTCCCTCGCATGTTCATTGCCTTGATTGCATGTTTAGGTACAGCTCGTTTAACGTTTGTTAAACGTTGCAACCAACAACGGTTAAGCAAGTGTTTTTTTTTTTTGTTTTATAATGACTTCAAATACTTAACAACGTAGTTTAACACTATCATGTTGTTGTTTTTGTACATGGTGACCCAAAATGTATTACCCTATCGGAAGATGCTCCATGGAATAGCGGAGTACACTTGACTAATTTTTAGCGTATAAATTTGCCACTGTTTTTGGCATAACAAAACTTCACAACAGATTTCTCGGGAGTCCTACGCTACCGGTCCGATCCCCTCGAAGTAACTGGAACAACACTTGACAGAAGATGCGTTGGATGGCTTATTAGTACTCCTAACATGGAGAATATCGCCGCTGTGGCTGAAGATATCGAGGATGAGCCGATATAGACACGTCTGTCTATTCAGCGCATTTTGGTGCCTTGAAGTTGTTCCTTTACAGTGCATGCAGTGCATTGCATTAGCTCCTCAACCTCAACAATGCATAGGACAATTTTCTTTTGAAATTTATCATGAGCCATTTATCGTCCAAATTTACAGCTCCAGAAGTTTCTTTGAAGTCACGTGTTTATGTGAATAATCTACAGACTCTGTAAGCCCTCAATGATAATATCTGGCAAGAGTGAGAAAACTAATTTCCATAATTTCTCGAAAAAAACGACTGAAAATGCGGTAATTAGAGACCAAATGGCTGCGCCAACTTTACCAATATTATCTCCAAAGAGTAATGAAAAAACTTAAAGGTCAAAATAAATACACCAATAGAAATAAACCTGTGAAAATAGCAAACTAAAAATAGTTAAAAATTACCTTGCAGAAAAAACAGCTAAAATTAGCAGATTTTTTTTACTAAATATTAGTAATGTAAGAATAGCAAATAAATAAATCTGTTGAATTTACAAATATTTAGTTATATTAAAGTTACATCTTAGTTAATTTAGAGTAACAAAATAATCTGTCAAAATCAGCAAAAGCATTCACTAAAAATTAATAGACAAAAAAATCTTTAAAAAATGTAAAATTTTAAAAGTTTTTTTTTTTGAACAGAAAAAGTCTTCTCTAATGAAATCAGCAATCTACAATTTTTTAGCAAACATTTCTGTTGATTGTAGCAAAATAAATTGTTATTTGCATTCTACTAAACTTGAGGAAAATATAGAAAACATTTTGTTAATATAACAGTTTTTAATTTTTCTTATTTTAAACGAGCTTAAGATCATTTATTTATTAATTATAATTATTTATTTCCAATATTTCGTCTCCACATTGGTGACTTCTTCAGGGATCAATTATTACAAATTGATTGCAAAAAAAACAAGTTTTTAATTGAAAAAAAACAAGTTTTTTAATATTCATTCAAGTATTTCTCCATATTGGGTGACTTCTTCAGGGATCAATTATTACCAATTGATTGCAAAAAAGACAAGTTTTTCAATCAAATTGTAATAATTGTTCCCTGGAGAAGTCACCCAATATGGAGATGAAATATTGAAAATAAATAATTATAATTAATAAACAAATGATCTTAAGCTAGTTTAAAATAAGAAGAATTATATAAAAGAATATCAAAGAAAACTTAACATTATTACAGTTTTTGTTTGCTATTTTGAGTCTACAAATATTTAATAAAAGTTTTAGCTAATTTTACAGAGTAAAATGCTATTTTAAATTACCTTAAATTCACATCGAATATAACTTAAACTTTGTAAAGTTAACAAATTTATTTTTGCTGTTCTTATGTTTATTAATATTTACCAAAAAAAAATCTGCTAATCTGAAAGCTAATTTTTATGAAATTTTTAGTAGCTTTTTCTGCTATTTTGACAGGTTTATTTTTATGAATGTATTTAAAAAAAATTTAATTTTGTCCATCCATTCTAAAGATATAACAAAACAACATCGGATGAATGTTTTTGGGCCACCCTGTATATTGTTTGATTTTAATTTACTGATAAATTCTTTTTATGAAAGAAAAATATTAATTTTGAAGTGGATTTCTTCTGCTTTTAGTCATAATAACAACAAACTGCTGCTTCATCCATAATCCACACAATTTAGTTGCTTCCAGTTGGTACTGGCGTTTTGTTGTTATGAGGAAGTATAAAGTTTCTCTCAACCGTCTTCTATCTTTGACTTACTTGTTGTTGTGCTAGGTTATTGGCTCTTTTACATGCTATCTACCGTTAAATGTGAGAAAGTGTTTTTTTTAAGAATTTTATTTAATTTTGGAATAATTCTATTTTTAGAATTATTTATTTGTTTTCTTGCTATTTGTTTCCCTTGTTAATTTTTAAAACACAATCTACTTTGTTTGTCTTATTCTAATATTTGTTTAGTTATGGTACAACATTTAATAAAAGAAGCTGTTTTAGATGTTTAATAATGGGAAATTAGTCAGTATCCTATGGAGAGTTTAAACGAACTGCCACCTATATCTGTCTCCTTGTTTGGAATGGATCTGAACTTTAACAGAGCGTTGTGATATGAATGAAAAATTTATCTCTTGTGACATATCACAAACTTAATGTTTCTTAACTTGTGCTAGAATATGCCATTGAATTAAACAAGTACATGTCGCAGAACTATCCCAAAAGATATAGTTTGGTGACAGGTTCAGAGGTCAATTTCACTCTCCTATGACAGCACCATGTAAAAGTGACACATCATTTGCAATATAAAGTGATCGGTTTGGTGTCATCTCGTCTAGAACTCCATTTTACCAACTCCAATTTACTTTTCTTAATTTCATGTAGATATTCAAAGAAATTTTAATTTGCTTTAATAATAAATTTATAAATTAATAAGTTTTGGTTTGTCTCGTTACCAAATTATGGAATCCAAGTTAATTGTTGTCCTAGTTTGAATTGAATTCCTGATGTAAGGGACCCAATTCAATTGTGTCTTTCTAGAACTATCCATGTCATGTATGGATTTTTGGCTGGATTATTAGAACCCGCCAAAATCCAAATGTAGAAGTTTGATCTCCCTACAATGGATGGATTCCCGTTATAACTGCAAAGGAGGCGAAATACCTGGGTATTCTTCTTGACTTTAAACTTTTCTGCAAAGGAAATACTCGGGAATGGATTTAAAAAGTATTGTGCTTTTTGCTTCTGATAAAAGACTTTTAGAAGAAGAATAGGATCATCAGCAGCAGAATAGGAGACATCACATTGGATAAGTTATTGGATATACCCACCATGAAATATTTTTACAATCTCCTTAAGGTAAAATTAAAAGTTTGTATAATTATTACAGAGGGTACCCATTCGACACTTGCTCAAACTCAACTATCCCTGTGACTTCTAGTTATCATCTTTTATCAATTATATTGACAGTTTTTCACGTTGAAATTGTTTTATTATTTGAGGGACTTTGCCAAATTGTTCGACACGAGGAATGCGAAGGCACATTTTCATAATTGTAATCGAATTGGCTCATAAATAAGCAAGGAAGAATTCGATATAAAAGGTTGTCCTGGTTCATCTGCAAGATGATAAAAGAAACTACGTCAAAAGAAGTGTTTGTACTCCTTTGAAGAAGGAAAGTCCTTTCCTCATACAAAAATAAAATGATTAAAGGACATAGGTACATAACTCAATTATGTAACGGACTAGCTTCCTCCGAATATAAACTAGTAGTTTGTATCTTGAGGTTAGGAATAGTGCGAATTTAGCAGAAAACTTTGTTATTTGGAGTAATAAGATCTCTGGTTTTACAAATGATTGGAACATCTAGATGGGAACCTGATCTTTAGCCTACTCGGGTGATCTGGAAATTCAGCTGCACATTGATAGTTGAATATCGAACGTTTATATCGAGTCCCAGACACATGGTAAGCTTTTTCTCCCTCATTAATAGGCCAACTCGATTCCAATGATCTCAATGTGTCCTATCAACCCCATCAGTCTAACCGAGTGTCGACGAATTTGGCCACGATCCCTCCTAATCATTATTGATGATAGAATAATTATTGATGGCATAATAAGATCTCTGGTTTTACAAATGTTTGGAACATCTAGATGGGAACCTTATCTTTAGCCTACTTGGATGATCTGGAAGTTCAACTGCGCATTGATAGTTTAATTTCAAAAAGTTATGAAACTTTTTTTCGCTGCACTGTTAGATCAACGAATCAAATAAGAAACACCTTGAGTTTAGAAAAGGGAACTCTAAAGCTTAATTTCAGACATATTTTATATACCAATTGACCAATTCAAAATTTTGCATCGTTGTCGCACAATTTGGCACGCTGATCGCAAATATTGCATTATCAACATATATTGATACTATTGTTTAAAAACAGGGTGTTCAATGAATCTAAAAGTTGAAATATCTCGAAAACTAAGCGTGATATTTAAATTTTTTTGCTAGATTTGTGTTCCGTGTACCGAAATTATATGCAAATTGTGTTACATGTGGAAGTACTTTTGGTGTTCATACACAGTAAAAAGTCGTGGTTTAATTTTAAAACTTAGCAGTGTTAATTCTAAACTACTTTGGAATTAAATTTAAATTAATTCCAAAAGAGTTTATATCTAACACCATGTGGTATAAATTGTAATACTTGTGGGAATTGTTTTAACACCCAGAGAAATTTAAAAGTTTTTTAATGACTATTTGGAATAGAAATAACACCAAAATTGTAATTAAATATTTTCAGGAGAAAAAAAAAGCAATTCCTGTTAGTTACAAATAACACCGACGCAGGCATTGTTTTTTTTGTTTTAATACTTTCGGTTTTATTTTAATGCCAAAAAAGCCTAAAATTTCTCTCTTAAAACAATTTCATTCTTTAAAGTTTAAAAACAACACCTAATAAGGTATTAAAAACAGCTGTAAAAATGTGCCTCTCTCATGAAACTGCTTGTTTTGGTTTAAAAATAACACCAGAAAAAGTTTTAAATCTCTCTCTTTGTTACAATTAATGGAGTTAAAGTTATATTTTTTAACATCATTGAAACGAAAAGATTGACAATGTTTATTAAAGTGAAAAGTGGTGGAAAATTTTATTTTGTACCTATTGTGGAACCAGAAAGTGAGGAATTCACATCAATAACAATAATAGTTTCAAGTGAGTATTGACTACAAGTCCTTATTAATTTAAATCTTTTATAATACATTTTTTTGGGGTTTTTAGTTATTAATAAGCTGGAAATTCATTTAGAAGGCAGAGAACTGCAGTTTAAAGATCGAGACGGTGTCCAATAGATTTTGATGACCTGCCAGAAATAATTAAGCAGTATAGATGTTGTAGCTGTTTTTTTAAAGAGTTCTGTTTCGACGAAACAACAGAAGTAACAAGCAAGGTCAATTTTAAGAAGGTTAGTACAAATCGTGTAATTCCATTAGTGTTTCATTATCAAACAAATATTACAGGAATTAGAGTGTTACTTAAGAAATGGGGATTTCGGTGCGTTGTTTAGTGAATACGCAATTAAAAAAACATTAAGCGATAGTTCACGACGATGTCTGGTACGTGAAGCCACAAACGAAGTGGCAATTACCCAAACTGAGAAGACAAGATCACGGTAGCTGAAGCTGTTATATGTTTGTTTCCGACTTTTAAAGTTGAAAACAGCAAATGTGGTGGCATTGTAAGTATTATATTATATTGAAAGTGTGATTTTAGTTTGAAATATTTACATCCTTTTATTTGTGTTATGGTAAAATATTACAATAAATATAAATTAAAAAATACTAACCATAAAACTAAAGTTGTTTAATTTATTTTCAGTGAAATTTTATAAAAAAGGGTATTAATTTTAGCCCTTCCTAAGTTAAAAGCAACACCCGTTCAGTGTACCATATATTCCATTAGGTATTGAAAATAACACCCATTTAAGAATACAATATATTCCTAATGGCATTATTCTAATTCTTGGTCAGGTGTAAAACGTATTCCATAGGGTATTATATTAATGCCAAGTACTTATTGAATATAAACAATTTGGTTTTATTTTAACACCAAAAAATAATAAACCGTAATACATAATGGTGTTAGTTTTATGCTCTCAAAAACGAAACTCTCTCTCACTGTTTGTTTTTCAATCTCTGTATAAGTATACCATAATGGAATACATTTAACACTTTTTAGGGATTGTTATATATACACACCGGCTCGGTGTTAAAATTAAACTAAAACTTTTTACTGTGTAGTGTT
>CM037855.1:14853789-15090201 GCA_021234595.1 Delia radicum | reverse complement strand
AATATCTCGAAAACTAAGCGTGATATTTAAATTTTTTTGCTAGATTTGTGTTCCGTGTACCGAAATTATATGCAAATTGTGTTACATGTGGAAGTACTTTTGTGTTCATAGTGTTATGGGAACGTTTTTACCGGTCTCTTTTTTTCACCGGTCTCTTTTTGAAACCTTATGCAACCGATTGTGATCATTTATATTACCATTTTAATGCATTTTGCTTTAATTCTTCAATCAGCACTTTTCCATTAAAATGCTCTAAAATGTTTTAAATATTTTTCTCCAAAAAAATGATCTGTGTATTTTGTATAATAATAAATCTGTGTATTTTGTATAATAATAAATTACAATTACTGGCGACAGTATATGACATAACATAGACACATACGTGTACCACGCAACATGTAACAAAAGTTATCCGAAATAGAAAAACAGACAAAACGTTTGCCGCTATAACCTAACTGTGTGTGGCGGCACGGCAATGGCAGAAGCAATTTTCACGTGCAACATTAACAAAAATTTTAGAAGTGTCACAAGTTGTTTCATCATCCAGAAATCGAGATACCAATACTTACACGCAATTTTAATGTTTATTAACAAAAAAAAAGTAGAAATAATGTGTAAGTGACAAACCAAATTGGGGGTATCCTCCCCATGGTGATGAAAATTAAGAAAATTTAGTAATAACATAAAAATTTAATAAGAAAATAAATTATTAACTAACAAACTAACGATGTCATAAACATATTTAAGTTTCACAAAAAAAAATTTGGTGACAAATATATAAACTATGACAAAATCTAAGCAAGCTATTGCCAATTAGCTAGAGGACAAAAAAGATTTAGGAAATCATTATATATGCGAATAAAAATATTCATAATGCAGCTAGACATACTTACTACTGCACAATAGGTTGTCCCGTTAAACAAAATGTTTAAGTAATAGCACTCAAATGATGCATATTGGAGATTTTAATACGGAATATAAGTGTTGCCACCTACAAAAAACAAAAAAAATACACAGCCGTAGGGCCAAAATTATCCAAAGCCATATGAATTACACAAAAACATCATAGGTTAGGTTAGGTCGAAAAGAGGATTCGGAGAAGGGAATACTTCCCTAAACCGACTCAAGTCCCTGAGGACTTACATTTAAGCCAGAATGTCGGCTTGGTGTGCGCTCTAAACAATCGGTCTATGACCTATGTCACCTTACTATCCCAGGAAACTCCGTCGCACTGACGAAACTCCTCAACTTCTTCCATCCTAAGATCCCCCAATGTGGATATTGGGTCACTGGATAGTATTTCGACCGGATCCCGGAAATGCGGGCATTCACAGAGATAGTGTTCCAAGGTCTCCTCGTCCTCCCCACAGGCCCTGCACACTTCGAGTCAGCCCTACCAATACGGTGGAATAGATATGCCCTAAGGTCGAGTGTCCCGAGAGGATTTCCATCAAAAGACACAGTTCCTTTCTACTGAGATTCAGAATTTCCCTCGTCTTGTCCTTGTCGGGGTTGCCCCAGAGATATTGTAGTCCTGCCAACACCCGCATTTTCCCAGATGGTCCTATGCATGGTGTCAGCCCAGTCCACCAGCTCCGCTTGAGAGCTCGAAAAGGTTTAGCGTTCTCCAAAGTGACGAATTCCAGGGAAGACCCTCCCCTAGCGAAATCATTAGCCACTTCGTTCCCCGCTATACCACAGGGTCCCGGCACCCATATAATCTCAATGCGTCCCCGTGAAGAGAAATCGTTAATTCCCCTTTACACACTGAGTATCGTCATTGATCCCACAGACTCCGTAGATAAAGCCCGGATATTACATATAAATATCATTAGTCAAAAATTATCCAACGCATGAGTAAACAGTACCGTTTTTGAAAATTATTCAAAAAGTGGCAACACTGGAATATATAACTAAAAAATTTGTTGGAGTGTACAATACAATACAACTCTCATATATGGGCAGGGGCTTCAGTGTCTATTCTGAAGCTTCTGGACCGTGTTCAGGGGAGGGCGGTGAAGCTTATCAATGACAGTAGTGTATTCAACTCTATTGATTCATTGGAGCATCGTCGGAATGTGGGTGTGTGACACTTTTCTATCGATAACCATGGGAGGGTGCTCATCTGAGATAAGTCAACTTATCCTCGAGTCCGAGTTTTTATTCGTAATACTCGCCTATCTAGTAGAGCAATCCGTTGTAGCTGATTGTCCTGTGTTTCGCACAACGCATTACAGAGAAAATTCGTTTTTTAGTCGAACGATTCGATGTGGAACAAACTTCCCGCAGAAGTCTTCCCTGTTACTTATAATTTAGAAAAATTTAAATCAAATATCCACAAGCACTACTCCCTCTTTCCTCCCTCCCATAGCCTATTTTCCTGATCAATACAATGCACTGCATGAGTAGGGGGCATCCCCTGAGTATTGGTTAAATTAAAAGAAAAAAAAAGTTGTCTTTTTATCGAAATAGGGCTAAAAAGTTTCATTATGTAGAGCTTATTATGAGAAAAATATTTATGCAGTGGATTAACCGGAAGATTTAATTCGTTATAAGCGAAGTTCCATATAAGCAAGGTCAACATTTTCCAAAAAGTTATTAAAATTTTAAGATTTTTTCGACCAAAACTGTTCTAAAAAAATTATAAATATTTTTTCATAATAAGCTTAACATAACGAAACTTTTGAGCACTATTTTGATATAAAAAGTGAGACGAATTTTTTGAACAAAAGATACCATTTTTGACATCTAAAATGGAGGGTCAGAACTAAAAAGTACCCTTTAAAAGAATGTTCGTTACATTTTCATATTCAGCTCTTCAATACGGATCGTTTGAGTGCTATAACATAAGCACATACGAAAAACAAACTTTGTCGGGGACACCCTAATGAGCAAGGAATGAGCGTGTCATGCTCATTGGAATTGTTCTACTAAGTTTATAAAGACTTAGAGATAGTTGATCTAAAGATTGTTAAATGTTTGTTGATTTTACTAATCCCAAATAAAAATTGATAATTACTTTTTTTCTACACCCAGAAAACAGATTTGGTGTTGACAATTGAATTTGTTGCCAATCGATGATTGTGGTTGTGGTAACCGAATTTTTCAGTTGTGACCACAGAATTTTCATTGAGGCAACCGAAAATTTGGTTGCCGCAGTCAAATTACTCATGCATCGACAAATTTACGATTATCACAACTCAAATATTCTGTTACCACAACAACTTATTCACACGATTGGCTACAAATTCGGTTGTCAACACCGAATTTGAATTTGTATTTGGGTGTACATTGGGGTACAAACCAAAATAAGGCCCTATCACCACGCTGTAGCCGATTGTTGTGCTGAAACCGAAAAATGTTTCCTCAGGTCATTTCGGAACAAAAACGTTCGTTAAGATTATTTTTTTTTTATTTTTTTCAAAATTTTTTATTTTATAATTATTTTAACTATTTACATTTCTTAATGTAATTATATATTATAATCAAAATCACAATCTAAAAACTATCTTTGTTAATTGAAATTAACTTAAGATTAAGAGTTCGTTTGATTTCTGATCCCAAACTTAATTGCATTTGACGCGGAACCTTTTTTAAACGATATCGAAAATCTAAAGATGCAGTTCTTATTGTTTTTTTATGCACTACATGGTATGGATAGGGCCATTTTGATATTTTCAAAAATTGTAAAAAAGTTGTATCCCTAGTGTACATCCAAGAAAAGCTTTAAAAAAATATACTTAGAACCAATGTTTAACGCTAGTGCATTTCATAGAAACGAATTTAATCATCAGGCGTTATTTAAAATAAGGATTCCTTCTTACACTCAAAGATGACAATATTGACAAAAGATTGCTAAAAAAAAAAAAACTTAATAATATTGATATCATGATGTATTTTATTATGTGACGATTTTCTGTTAGAGATTTTTTTCTTTCATTTGCCTCAATTGTTACCAACACCTTTTAACATGATGTTGCATATACAATGGACATTGGAGGCAAATAATTGCATACATAGATTCAAATAATATTTGTGCAATATCTTTTACACCATTAATGCAACTGACAAATAAACAAAATAAGACGAGAAAAAATGTACCAGAGAATAATAAATAGCGTTAACAAAGCAGAACGTTTTCCGCCCAGTTTACTTGCGGTTGTTTCGTTTTTTTTTTTTTTGTTGGTGGAAAAACTGTCTGTATGTAGTCAGTTTAATTCCAAAATTTATGGATGTATTTGCAACATACTCTACATACCATTTATACACACATACATGTACAATGTGTATGGATTATATGCGTTCAAAGGAAATGTTGCAAATAAATTGAAAATTATTTTGTTTTTTTCAAAACGTTTACTTTTTGTTTTTTGCTTAATTTATTGTTTTTATTGTTTTAAATAATAAGTGAAAGTCCCTTTCGGATAATGATATATAAGTTTTGTTTTTTTTTTACACCACCAACCATCGCCACCAACTATTATCTTTATTTGCATATTTACCAGGCATTTTTCTTGTTTTTTGTTGGTTTTCTGTTGAATCTTGCAAATTGCATCCACATGTGGTCAAAATGTTGGTTCGTTGATATGGATAACAAGCAACAACTAAATTAATGCAACTTAAATATGAGTATGCATGAACATACATGCATAAGTAATTTGTAGACCTGTATTTTTTGGTATTAGTACCCCCATTTTACTTAATATGCAATTTTTTAAAATTTGCATATAATGTTAATGATTAAAAGTGGAAAGTGATTGGATGCTATTAAAATTTATATCTAAATTTAATTTTCTAATGGAAAAGCTGTAGTAGTTATTAAATTGTTGACTAAATATTTGGAATAAATTAAGAATTTGTGTAAACTGGGCGTAAACTAAATCAAAACTATAAATCAGGTTTTTAATGTTCCTCTTATGTTTGCACAAATTTAGAAAAACAATGTCTTTTTTTCTATGAATAAAATCAAGTTTATATGGTTGGAAAGCTTATTCAGTACGCTTCAAATAAAAAAGTTAGTAAAGGTCAGCAAAAAATTTTGCTGAGTCAGCAAAATTTTAGTCAGGAGGGTGCTTGCAAAAAAAATTGCCAATGTCAGCAAAATATTTTGCTGGAAATCAGCGAGCTGATTTTTAGCAACAAAATTAGTAGATTCAGCAAAAGTTTTGCTAAAACTTAGTGGATTAGAAATTAAAAAACCCTTGCTAAACATTAATAAAATTTTTGCTGAATAGACTGAGTAGACTGAAAAAAACTCAAAAAAATTTGTAGAAAATCTTTAATTTAGTTAATTTATTTGGCTAAAAATCATAAAATATATTTTTTCTGATTCTTTTTAAAATAATTTACAATACGTTACAAAATATAAAAAAGTTCATTCTCCCAAATTGACGACATTAATTAATGTAATATATAAAAACAATAGAAATAATTATATATAGGTTAGGAAGGGTTATGTGCCCAAGGGCACATCTCCACTCGGAGACCAATACGGTCCATTATATATAACATAAACGAAATTATCTTTCAATTACTTACATCAATGGTTGTCTCAATGATGATATCTTTTAAAGGAACGCTAATGCCGCAGAAAATTATAGAAACGAAACGAAAAATAACAAAATGTAACATATACAACCCGTTTTTTTTGCAATAAGAAAAAAGAAACATAAAAATGTACCTGAGATGTATGTATGTCTTTGTCTTTCGCTTAATATGTCTACCTGCTGTATATTTGTTATCACTTGGCCACTCAATTTGTCTACAAATACACATTTAATCTTTTCTAAATTTAAATATTTTATTTTGTCTTTTATTTAAATAATAGACACTTACCTTTCACAAGCCAGTTAAAACGCAAATTTAAGTTGTTTCAATCCAAAATTTTGTTTTATGTATGAAAAAACAGAATACAAAAATCTTATATGGTTGATTTTTTTATGTGTCTTACTAGAGTTGTACTTTTTGAGTATAATTTTCCTCGTCACTACTACATCTTGACATCTAATTCATTCTGCGTATAACTTTTAATCTGGTTGTCGTTCACAACTATTGATATGCTAATCAGCAAAATTTTTTAGCAAAATAAATTAGTAAAAACATTAGTAAAATATTAGTTCAAAACAGTAAAGTGCTGACTAAGTATAAATAAAATTTTAGTTTAAAACATTAATTTTAGCAAAAAATTTGCTGAAAAATAGTATACCTGATTTACAAGATGTTTTACTAACTTTTCTGCTAACTTATTTTTTGAGTGTAGGCTTAAAATAATATATAATATTTAGGGCTCGGAAGTTCATGTAAATATGTTCATGTAAATGTCTTAGGTGGAATATAAAGTTAACTAAACCATTTAAAAAAGATAAAAAGGTATAAATTACTAAATAATGTAAACATTCGCGGATCATGGGCTGGGGAGGGATGGTGAGGGGTTATATATCCCCCCCACCAAACCGATTAAAAAATAGAAGATATAAAACGTCACGAAATAACTTGAAAATGACAGGGGTTAATACTATGACCTGGATGTCAAGTAGTGAAATAAGAACAGATTTTCTGTTGCACACGCGACATTTTCTTGATATTTTCAAACATCCTAATTTTGTTACAAAAAAATCGAGCTATTAAAATATGTGATTTAATACGAAAATGCTAAAATTTACATTGACGTTGAAATGATAAAGAAAAAGTTTAAAAAGTTTTAAATAATCTTTTTGAAAGAATTTTGGTAAAGAAATCGAAAATTTATTTTACTAGAATCAAAGTTCTTTCAAAGCTTTTCGGATTATAAAAAAATGCTCTTAAAAACACATTTTTCTTTAAACATTTTTGTTTTAAAAATTATTTTTCAGAACAGTTGGAGTATTTTTTTTTTATTGTTTTATTTTATTAATTAATAATCATATAATTACAAATTATATACTATTACCCTAACCGAGCACTAGCTACTATGGCCTTCGGCGCGTTGTAGCGAAAACAGACCATGTCTCTGGTGGGAATCGAACCCACGACCGCCGCACTGATAAGCCAGCACGCTACCAACTAGAGGGGCACACACAGTTGGAGTAACTTGTGCAATTTGTTTTAAATGGCCAACAATAAATTTGATAAAAGAATAATTATACCAAAATCGGTACAGTCTTAAAACAAGGAATTTAAATATGCAAAAATAGCTTAAATTTCCGAAACCGTTGTTGCAAACCCCAAAAGATATCAAAAATTAAAACAGAGGAGGAAATCTCTCAAGATTATGGGAGCTACTTCTTCTCCGGGAGACAGCGCTAGCAGATTAATGCATAAATCATCATTCTAGGTGACCGTTAAGGGGTTAAAATTTAAGTTTAAGAGGGCCTTTTTAGCCGTGTTTTTATAGCAAAATGTACAAATCTCGCGATAGAGATATTTCATAAAGTAGGAGGAGTCTTTCCAAGAATAGGGTCTCTATTTCTTCTCCGGAAGACGCTCTAGTAGATGAATGTATAATTATATTCAATTGGGTTGGATTCGATTGGGGCACTCAAAATGGGTCAAAGTGGGATTTTTCAAAAGTCGGGACATCAGAATTCGTTTTAGAGGTATGGTTCCTTCGGCAAAGTTTCTTATTTTTATCCCTAGAATACGATTTTTCTTGAACGTTAAGCGATTTTTTTGCCTCCATACAAATCGACCCGGCCTAGTGCACATACATGTAAGCATGTATGGATTTTATGTATCCATGTAGGGACATGCAGGCATGTTTTATGAACATGTACTTGAACCTTTATGGATCCATATATAAAAATTTTTAGCCGGGCTGTAACATTTTATATAATAGTTTTTTTTTATATAATATGTAATATTTATTTAAAAACTTGTTCAATATTTACCAATAATTCCTTTGCAATTCAATAAATTGATTAGATCTCCATACGACAATACGTCATGATTGTACCAATATATGATCAACAAACAATCAATCGAATGGATAAATGGATTTGTCAATATCTAAAAACAAAGAAATTTATCATCAATTTTAATAAACAAAAAGAAAAAAAAAAAAAAAAACTGTTTTGAAAGGCAGCCAATACATTACATACATCAAAATTCAATGTTGTGAATTTAAATCATTTGTCTCTGTTAAACCAGATGATACACAATATTCCATATATAAACAATATACGATGAGAAATATGTTGTTACTCAGGACTATGTTTAATGTACGCATATTTTAGTCCACCTTTCTCAGCCACCCACCATTGAGTGTATCAGTTACAATTAAGGCGACAGGCGAAAAGATTTAATAGTAGTTCTTATATCTGTTTAAACGGAAAATCTTTGAAAGCTAATACTGAGCTAAACAAAGTTCATTTTTAAAAACCATTTTTTGAGCTGCAGATTTAAACCACCAAGACAAAATTAGTGCAGTTCCCTCAGGTTTTGTCAGCTTTCGCTTTCGCTTTCGCTTTTATTGTAATTGTATTCATTGGAGGCCGCAAATCTTAAGATTTAGAAAAAAAAAATAGTAAAATAAATAGTAAAAGTAGTAAAATAACTTTTCAAAAATCATCTCTTAAGCTGTAAAATACCGAAAATCTTTGAAAGCACATACTAAGCTAAACAAAGTTCATTTTTAAAAACCATTTTTTGAGCTGCAGATTTAAACCACCATGACAAAATTATTGCACTTCCCTTAAGTTTTGGCAGCTTTCGCTTTTATTGTAATTGTATTCATTGGAGGCCGCAAATCTTAAGATTTAGAAGAAGAAAAAATAGTAAAAGTAGTAAAAGTAGTAAAATAACTTTTCAGAAATCATCTCTTAAGCTGTAGATTTAAACACACCTTAACAAAATGATTCCTGTTTCCTTAGACTTAAGGTAGCTATCGCTTTAATTGTAATTTTATTCCTTTGAGCCCGTAAATCTTAGCGTTGGAAGGAAAAAAAAATATATCTCGCAGTAGTACGTAATCTTATGTTGTACGTGTTGTTTGCATAGTGTGACATGCAACATTATTTTTAGATATACAATTTTTTTTCTTACTTTCCTTTTTTTTTTGCTACAGCTGTTTTTTTTTTAAGTTATCTGGCAAACTGAAAACCAGGCTGCAAAACGGTCCAATATACTGTCTAACCATGTTATAATTTCCCGTGAGTATTGGCTGTGGTGGTCTTCCAATTAAATTGCTTAACGCAAAAAACCAACAAGAAGTAAATAAAAAGGCGGTAGGAAAAAAACTACAAACCCACCAACCAACCAAACCATCATTATGATTATCATTGGATAATGATCATTGTGTCAGCATTTTGGTGGTGGTGCTGGTGTTGCCATGAAGTTAGTAACCAACTAACTTGATTATCGTTATCCATGTTGTATGTAGTATGTGGCCAAAAGATAAAAAATCACATATAGACGAAATATTGTAAGGAACAGTCGTAGTAGACACAACAAAATAATAAATATTTTATAGTTGGAAATTCCAAAATCCAACATACAGTGATTTAAAAAATTGAAAAATGCTAATGCAAAAATAGTTATTAAACTCAAGATAAAAGTTTCATCATATTGATGATATTGTTTCATAACTCGTTTGTCATCAATAATTCATTATATTTATGAAGTTTTTAGAAATATGATGAAGAGTTTTGAAACTCAAAACCACCAGACATTATTTGAAATTCTAAAACATCCATCAAATATTATATGATGTGTTCTTAAATTGAAATAGATACTTTAGAAATTTTAATTGGAGTTTTTAAATGAAAATTATATTTTTTAATTTCAAATGAAATTTTTCAAATTCTTAACTTTCTTAACTTCAATTTATGTATGAAAATTCTACATATGTACATAATTTTTTAAGTTCCATTTCAAAAAAACAAAATGTGGAACATTGCAATGTCATGTGAAATAGCTATATTGACATTAGAAAATAAAAAAATAAAACATTTGGTAATAATTTATTAACATTTTTCATAATACATATTTACGAAACATTTTATAAAAATTTATGAAACTCCTATTTATGAAAAATCTTTTATTTTTTTCTGAATGACTGAATTAACGATTTCATTCGTTATAAGTTTTTCTATTACCAAAATATGATTGTCAGCTTCTTCGGCACACGATTTTGTTCGAATATATCACTTGACAAATTTTCAACATCGGGAGGATTAACAATTTCCAATATTTCTTCACCTGATAAAGTATGTGACGTCAAAACATTAGCATCTATATCTAGAAAGTCATCCACGGATATGAAATTCATATTAGGTCTATCCCATTAAACGGATAAAGAGTGTACTAAACATGGTAATTTGTATGAAAACGAGTTTTTGGGACTGCTTAAAACAGTTCGTAATAACCGAGGGTTCGTATTAACCGAGTTCGTATTAAGAAATGGATTTTATATGAAAATTGTTGCCAAAACGTCGGGACTTTTAAATTAGTTCGTATTAACCGAGGGTTCGTCTTAACCGAGTTCGTCTTAAGCGAGTTTTACTGTATATGAAAGATTTTATAAATATGAAGAAACCTGTTATGAAGTATTACATTGGGCAAAAATCAATGATCAATTAATTAATTACTCATGAAAGTACCACTGTTAACACATTTTTTTCGAAAATCTCTTAAAACCATTAATTAATTAATGAAAATTTAGAATCCATTACCCATGTAAAGTTGGGTGTTTCATTTGTTTAAACAGGCCGTTTCCAACGCTCTCTTCAAAAAACCTGAACTGGTTTTAAGAGATTAATTAATTAATATAATTAACACAAAATTCTGTTCATATATAGAGCAATTCCATATGAAAAACGATTAAAATTGGCAAATTTTTGGACGACCCCTCTCCGATTTTAAAATAAATAGTCTCAATCGATTGCCCAGCAAAAAATAATGTACCTACATATTTTTTTTTTTTTTTATAGTGACTGGTTTAGTGGTGGTGTGCACCACTGTCATGTGGCAAAATTGAAGAATTCTTCATACGGGACCTCATTGAAAGTTCTACTAAAAAACTACTAAAGCGATCGCAACGAGTGATAGCTCGTTGGAAAGGTATTGAATCAGGCTTTAATTGAAAAATAAAATTTTCCTAATTTTTTTCAGAAATTTACCTTTTTTTCCCATGAAAATTAAATTTTCCGATTTTCCACAGAAGCTCCTAAATTTTCCGGCTAATTTTATTTTTTTTGGATTCCTCATAATTTTTGCTTTAAGAATCAGCAATAAAAAAATGGGCCCCGACTCCTTGTTTGGACAGGAGAAGAGCATTTAAGAGACCACCTTGTTCTCATTGTTTTTATATTTTTTATAATTGAATTATTTTTAATTATTTAACAAGAAAAATTAGGAAAATTTTATTTTTCAATTAAAGCCTGACTCAATACCTTTCCAACGAGCTATCACTCGTTGCGATCGCTTTAGTAGTTTTTTTTTTTAAAACAACTTTCAATGAGGTCCCTTATGCAGAATTCTTCAATTTTGTCACATGTCATATGGAATTGCTCTATAGTGACTGGTTTTGTGGTGGTGTGCACCACTGTCATGTGACAAAATTGAAGAATTCTTCGTAAGGGACCTCATTGAAAGTTGTTTTAAAAAAAACTACTAAAGCGATCGCAACGAGTGATAGCTCGTTGGAAAGGTATTGAATCAGGCTTTAATTGAAAAATAAAATTTTCCTAATTTTTCTTGTTAAATAATTAAAAATAATTCAATTATAAAAAATATAAAAACAATGAGAACAAGGTGGTCTCTTAAATACTCTTCTCCTGTCCAAACAAGGAGTCGGGGCCCATTTCTTTATTGCTGATTCTTAAAGCAAAAATTATGAGGAATCCAAAAAAATAAAATTAGCCGGAAAATTAAGGAGCTTCTGTGGAAAATCGGAAAATTTAATTTTCATGGGAAATTTTAATTTTCATGGGAAAAAGGTAAATTTCTGAGAAAAATTAGGAAAATTTTATTTTTCAATTAAAGCCTGATTCAATACCTTTCCAACGAGCTATCACTTGTTGCGATCGCTTCAGTAGTTTTTTTTAAACAACTTTCAATGTGGTCCCTTATGAAGAATTCTTCAATTTTGTCACATGACAGTGGTGCACACCACCACTAAACCAGTCACTATAAAAAAAAAAAAAAATATGTAGGTACATTATTTTTTGCTGGGCAATCGATTGAGACTATTTATTTTAAAATCGGAGAGGGGTCGTCCAAAAGGTGATCGCTTTCATATGGAATTGCTCTATAATCTATTTCTTATGATCTGATATACAAGATACTCTAATATATAACATATGATACAATGATATATGATGATATATTACGCCATATTAAAAAATTTTCGTAAACTAAGTATAAGATATCCCAATATATTGCCACATATATAAGCATATATAATGATATCAAGTTGTATATGAGCACATATAAACTTTTTTCATCGGGAAGTCACTTTACTGCGCTTTTAAAAAAAAAAATTTCAGATTTTGACTATAAACTCTAATAAAATTAGCGTATTTTAACATTTTTATTCAAAGAATTTGAAAAAAATACTATAAAAATTACAGGTTTTAGGAAAAAACATTTTCAGGGGAGTTTTTCTGATAGGAGAGTAAATCTATGGGGGTTTTTGGAGAATTTAGGGGAATTTGTAAAAAAAATACTCTGCAGCAATGGTTTGGCGAGATAATACGTAAATTTATTTCTGTGCTAAAAATTAGTTCATGGATCGATATAACTTTTCAATCATGAATTTTTCACATACACAAAGTGGAAAATAAGTCAAAAATTGTATTACTTTTTCACTCAATAATGACTAGTATTTAATAAAATATTATTACACTTATAAAAATTAAAGTGTCAAGTTTGCTATATCATTATTTAAAAAATGGCCAAAACACCAAAAAAAAATGAGTAATCGGTTTATTTAAAAAATAATTAAATTTCATATATTTTTCAATAAAAATTTGTCCCTAAAATTTTCCCTTGAAACCACTGTTCCAGTTCAACTATAAAAAATATCCACATCCAACAAGTACATACCACATACTGTCAGTAGCAAAATCTTTAGGCACAATATAATTTATCAACTATCGAAAAGGAGAAAAAACGAAAACTTCAACAAAATGTCCACATAATCATCTTGTCTACTCCCATTCAAAGGCAAGGGAAAATATATAAAGGGTCCGCCATCTAAAGTTTTTTTTTTCAACTAGTGCTTATTTCGTGAATGGTAACATTTAGCTCATGTCTGATTTGACAGATAATTAGTTTTATCCTTCCGCTGAACGAATATGGTTGTGTATACGCTTGAACAACGCTGGGAAATATTGCGACATTACTTTGAAAATTATGGTAATGTTGCGAAAATTGCCATTTTTCTTCGAAAATGAAGAAGGAGTGGCCGTTACAGTCAATGGCGATCGTTGTCGGGCTATGTTGAACGAATTTTTGTTTACAAAAATTGAAGAGGAGGATATTGGCAACATTTGGTTTCAACAAGACGGAACAGGAAGCCATTGGTGAAATACAGCTGCACACAATCGATAATGTGCTTAAAAATTGGACCGATCGTGTAGGCTACTGCATGGCCAGCCGAGGCAGCCATTTGAATGAAATTATTTTCCATTATTAACCGGAAGGATTGTGCAAATAAAAAAAGAAATTTGAGAAAATATTCAGTAGTTTTTTTTTATAACATTTTCAAAAAAAAAAAGTTATTTGGCGGACCCTTTACTTAAGTATGTGTTTTTGCTTAATTATGTTTAACTCTTGTAGCAATTCTGAATGCTTTTTTTTCATTAAATTGAGTGATGGTAAAAAATGCCTGTTTTGTGCTGTGTTTACATACAATATTATAGATTTGTGTAGTTCGTGAACGACCTAGTTCAATCGAACTAGTATTTACTTTGAACTAGTGTGCTAGTTCGCAAATCTTCAGCTCTTTTTGTTCATTATTGGTGTTTGAGTGATATTTCTTTTCCTGATGTTGCTTTTGAGTTTAATTTTTTTTTTCAATATTGCCAGCTCAATTTTTTTTAAATGTTTTAAAAAAAGTGTCTAATATAAATAATTTGCTTAATAATTATCAAACAAACGGTCTAACAAACGATTTAACGAAATTTTCAAAAATTGATTGAACTAAATGAGCAACGTATTTAATTGCGATCAATTGAACTAGAAAGACCACTCACTCAAACGAACTATATTGCCCAAATCTATAATATTCCCGTGGGGCGACTTTTGTTTGCCTGGAACAAAATAAATATAGAAAACAATGTGAACAAATACAAAAAATATATTAAACGAACTTTATTTTTAGGATAACTCAAGGTTGTTTTTAAATATATTTATGGGTACAAATTCGAATAAGAAAAAATTTGTAGAACATTTAGTAAAACCAAGTACTTTTATAAATTAAAAGTCTTTGGTAGAACGCCACCTCATACTTTTTATTACGAATTTTTAGTACATAATTATTTTATAATAAAAATTAGTAATAAAACATATGTTGCTGATTTAAAAAAGAAAATATTTTATAAATTTTTTATGACCGAGTTGCTAACATTAGCAAAAATATTTACTATTTTTTTAGTACAAAATCAATTCAAGCTAAAATTTTGTAAAAAAAATAGTAAAAAAGAAAATTTTTGCTGATTATGTTAAAATATTTTACAAATTTTTTAAACCCGAGTTACTATAATTAGTACTGTTCGACCGAACAGTTCGGCCAGAAAATGCATTTGCTCTGTATTCGGCATTTTAAAAGCATTATGGACAAATTTGGCGGATGGAAAAATGTTTATTGGACTGATTAGATGATATTTTGAGTGTCAAATTTGAAGAAAAGTCTGTAGCTAGGCAATGAATTCACTGTTCGGCCTCAGAAAGTTCGGCCAAATTGAAAATAGTTCGGCGGCCGAACTTTTAACTTTATAGCTAAACTTCGGCTTTTCTCTTGAATTTTATACACAAAATCGAATTAAATCGGCTCAACAAACATGTTTCCAATACCAAAATTTGTCATCATTGCCTCTAGATATCAAAAAACCGACAAAATATAGTTTTTTGGCCGAACTGTTCGGTCGGACACTAATAATTAGCAAACATATTATCTATTTTTTTTAGACAATCATAATTTTTAGCAAAACTTTAATAGCTGATTTAACAAATTTTTAAAAATTTATTTGGGATTTGTTTTACTATTTTTTTTTTTTTTTTTTTTGTGGAACGCACGCAATGCAAAAAGTCTTGCCACCCCTGACCTAAAATATTAAGATATGTTATAAAAATGAAGTTGTTTTTTGCAAATCAATATGAAGGTCTTTATTAAAATTTTACTAAAGCTTTAGAACATTTCAGTATTTCCAAGTTAGGGGTTTTCTCCCTAAATTGTTGGGGGTTTTTAAGTCATTTATTGTGCATTAGGGGTTAAAATTTGTTAGGGGGAAATTTGGTGGCAAAAAACTAAATAAACTAAATGGGTACTTTTGCTTTTACAAAAATTAAATTTTCTGTTCGATGATTGGTATTGTAAAATTTTGAACAGTATTTTTTTTTTTGTATGCATTTTATCTTTTTTTAGCTTGTGGGTGAAATTAGATTTCAGATTTTGACTGAAAAATGGAGGAAACCAGTTATGTTCTAAAGAAGTTAGTTTATTTTAACATATATAAAGGGTCCGCCAAATAACTTTTTTTTTTGAACTCCTGAACCAATTGGACTTTGTATGGCGTCATAGCAAGGTCTTTATGCAAAACTCGTCTCAATGATGTCTCCGAAATGTTCAATTGTTGAGAACGACGGTGAATTGATGTTGATTGCGCTTCACGCACACTTTCCGCCACAGCAGCAATATTCTCGGGTGTACGCACTGTTTTTGGCTTTTCACGCTTTGGTTTATCGATGAGGATGCCAGTTTCTTTCACTTTTTTCACAAGATAACGAACATACGGACCATATTCGTTCGGCGGAAGGATAAAACTAATTATCTGTCAAATCAGACATGAGCCAAGTGTTACCATTCACGAAATAAGCACTAGTTGAAAAAAAACGTTAGATGGCGGACCCTTTATTAGAAAAATTGGCAATAAACACTTAAAAAATTTTCAGATTGTAAGAAATTTTATTTTTAGGAGGATTTTTTTTTATTAAAAAAAATCTTTTTGCATAGGAATAGTAAAAATGATGGAGCGCAGGAATTCAAAGTTATTTATATTTTAAGTAGTAGAGATTCTGCTATGAAATTTGCAGGGTGTTTAAAATACGTGCTAGCTATTTGCATAAAAAAACGAATATTGGCGATTTTTTTCAAAAAATAATTTAATTTTGTTTAAGAAATATATTTTTAAAAATTATTACAAATTCAAGTCCGAGGCCATACCCTATATTTCTTTATTAGGATATTGTCCTAACAAATAATCTCTAGAGTTTTTGTTTTCAAATTTATTAATTGACCACTTTTAGGAATGTGTTGATTGATCTTTTTCGTGAATTTTGCAGGTTCTAATCATCAGAACACGTTTTGAAAGAAGTGACAATCCCATGCAAAACATCAAACATTCATATAAACTAGTTTTCTCACTAAATGAAAACTAATATATGAGTTTGAAGTTAAAGATTATCACCATTGATCAAAAATAAATTGAAAACTTGCTTGTTATGTGCAAGGTCTACCTTTGGTAGATATTCAATACACGTTTTTTGGTTTTTTCTCCTTTATATTTCACACTTGTTTTGTTTAAAAACAAAAACAAAATGCAAAGGGGGAGTAAACAAGACCGTACTTTGCCTTTAATAAATTCTCGAAATAGATCTATCAACACATTCCTGAAAGTGGTTAATTAATAAATTTGGAAACAAAAACTCTATAGATTATTTGTTAGGACAATATCCTAATAATGAAATATAGAGTATGGCCTCGAACTTGAATAATTTTCTACATTTTTGTTAGTTTTTTTGTTTTTATATACATTGAGATTATTTTTATGTTATTTTTAATTTTTTTCATTTTCATTGCATTATTAAAGGTCGAAAAAACATAATTTTTATTTTGAGTAAAAATTATATCAAACTTTTAATTATTAGAAATTTTTTTTATAAAATGTGTGAAACCCAAAATTTTCAATAATCCTATGCAAACAGAAATTTCTCAATGTCTTTAACACAACAAAAGTTATTCGCTTTTGAATGATGTCCCAACTACTAATTTTGCGATATTTCAAACTACAAGGGTTGCCACAGTTTTCAAAATAATTAATAAATTTTATCAAAATCGGAGGCCATCGAAAAATTTGTCGTTGAAATAATTTTTAAGTGCTCTTCATCCCTTAAAAATTACAAAATTTGCATCAAATCGTTGCTTTACTTAAATTACTTACATATCAGTTTTTCTTATAATTTTCCACTTGATTTACTATTTCAATACAAATTTGTTCTTATTAACACCTTCTAAATATGATTTATATATTCTGCATAAAATAGTTGTATTCCATATTTAACTATCTAAAGTTCGATAACATTCAGCACCTGCTTTACTTTGGCAAACTTTTCTTCAATAATTGGTTGCATTACTTTTCATAGCAGCTGAATTTCGTTTACAAAATTGATGAAGTTACAATAGATGACTTTGAAAACGTCAGGAATGTTCCACTACGTCACATCACATGAAATATTAAATGTATATGTGACATGAAAGAAAAACTGAAATCCTTCAGGATAATACTGATTTTAAGGATTTCTTATTTTTTTGCTCATTTCAAACATATAATCACGTGACTGCGATGTAGTGGCTGATTCACAACGTTGTTATTGTTGGAAGGGATGATAAATTAAAGAAATTTTATGTTGAAAATATCTGTAAAAAGAAGAAGAAAAAATACAAATTTATTAGAAGTGTTTATTGAGTTAACAAAATGGTTTAAACAAGATTTGTATGTGTCTAGAATTGTATTTGACTGGTAATGACATATGTGGCGTATGATTGATATTAATTATAGCATTCATTGCTTTACAAATACAATAACATTTAGAAATTTATAAAATATCTATTTATAACAATAATTTTAAAATAAAATCAATTATATTTATTTATTAAAGTATAGGGTGACCATATTTTCTGGCATAAAATCACTACAAACTTATAAAAAATATGAATTTTGTGATGAATTCTAAAAAACACAGAAAACTTAAGGCTGTGTTAGCCAACCGTAACTTAACGTAGAACTAACTTAACGAATCAGCTGTTCGAAATTGTTGTGCGTAAAGCAATAGAAGCGATTACCCATTTCAAATGTCACGTAAAATGAACGGCTGAACTTGTAAAAACAAAATTCTAAGTAACATTTACGTGCGATTTGCAAACAGCTGACTGGTAAGCTGGCAAAGTTTGATTTGTTTCATATTTCAAAATCTAAAGAAGTTTGATCAGTCGATTTATTTGTTTTACTTGTTTGTATCAAAAACACATGCTACGTGCGTGTTTAAAGTTCTATAATTGCACTAAATGACAGCTTTGCGCGTACGTTAAGGTTACTTTACAGCAACGGCTGACCAGACATGGGCGGAGTCAATTACATTTCACAATCATTCACAAGTGAAAATTTTAAATATCATTTATAATTTCAGACCTACGCTGACACTTGTAGGCTTAAAAGCTTCCTTAGAAAATTTGTAAAATTTTTAGTACTAAACATGGGGATTAGTAAAAACAGTTAATTACAGGGCAATTACTCAATTACACCCAATTACATGTTATTAGACTCACAAATGTAATTGGCCTGTAGTTAAATATACAAATATTGGTATTATGTCCCATGTCTGGACTTGACAAAATTTTAAATTTTCCAAGCAAGAGTGTAAGCCAACAAGTGTGAGCGTAGGTCTGAAATTATTAATTATATGACAAATTTTACAAGTGAATTTTGAAAAGTAATTGACGCCTCCCATGTCTGCGGCTGGCTAACCCAGCCTTTACTTTTCCCATGGAAAACTTCTGATTTAGCTGAATTTTGCCAACCAAAGTAACAGGAGATTGTGAGAATTACAAAATTTTTATAAAAACTTTCAGACCAAACCACTTTTTATGAGTCGTCCAAGATATTTTTGACACACTGTTCCTTTTTCGATCCAGTACTTTTAAAAGGCTATAATTAAGTGATTTTAAAAATATAAAATAATTCAACATCTTTACTATAATCTGGAGTAAGAAAATTGTGAAAAAATTTTTATCCAGAGTTGCCAAATAATTATTTGAAAAAATCAATTTTTGACCATTTTTGAAGGAAATTTTTTCAAAAATTATTTAAAAATATATTTAAATTTAAATCTTTTATACTTGTTATTGCTATGTTGATGAAAAAACATGAAAATGTACTTCTCTTAGTTCATCGATTGTATAAAATTTTCGAAAATCTGAATGATCTGAATGATGAACTTTCCAAATAAACAAAGTCTGATATATTCTAAAATGTATTCCTTTCACCTAAAACATAAATAATGAATGGTTTCTATTATAATACTACAAAACTTATAAAAAATTATACCGTCCGGTTTGCCACATGGCAAATTTTAAAATACGGTAAAAAAAACACGATCTTTTTACAAAATATTATAACAATATTTTTGAATAAAGATTTGTTCACAAAATTACACAAAATTTAAATTTTTAAATTATCATCAACCGTCTAATATTTATATGCTGTCAAAGTTTCAACTTTGATTGCCAAAAGTTCCACTAGAGGGCGCTCTAAGGTAAAAAAATACAACATTTTTTTATTAAAGCATGGGTCTATATATCTAGAAAGTTTGGTTAAAAATGTTAAAATATTAAAGCTCTCAAATTCTAAGTACTTCTTCTTAAACTAATCGTAGATTTTTAACAGGTTTCCGCATAAATACTATCAGATTTAGTTTACAGCTTCGCTCATACTAAAATATTTTTAATGTAAAAAAAGTTAGGTTTAGAATACTTTTTGTTTTAGAGATCAACTGTTAAATTATCAATACAATAAGTAACAATTTCGAAAATCCGTACACGATTCTTTCATCAGTACACGTCACCAAAAATCAGTACATGTTGTAATCAAATTAGTACGTATGGTCACCCTATTAAATTATGTTGATAGCAAACACATTAAATTTACTCATGTTAAAAGAAAATTATTGTACAGTGTCACATGTGGCGTATAATTTATATTATTTAAACTCCATACAAATTCTAAACAAAAATATACAGTGCACAGTGGTAAAATACGCTAAATTCTTTGTTTGTTAATTTAAATAACTGAAATTTGGTACGTGAATAAAGGACATACTTTCTTATATGTCAACTTAATTTGGGTGCAATAAATACAGGGGTTGGCCAAGTTAGTTTTAGTGGACATAAAATGTATTAAAGATGCACATTTTTGTGTGCAACTCTAAACAAAAGTAAGTTGCATATTTGAGCTAATCCCTCGCTTCCAGGCGGGTATTTTAATTTGGAAGCGAGAAAGTGTTAAAGTTAAAATTTCGTTAAATTTAAAAAAATTAATATTGAACACAATCAAAAATATTAAAAATCCATTCATGTTGACTAGAAACCGTTGATGGTTAACACAAAGTAAGATTTAAGCTTAAGCTTTAAACTAAAGCTGTATGTCCAAGGACATACAGGATTCCATTAGGATACCTCAAAAGATATCGTCTTAATTTGAAAACGTATTTACGGACTTATACGAAATTTAGCACAAAGATAATATTTAGTAGTCAGAGAAAAGCTCTTAAGTTTTATCAATATACTTTAAAGTAAAAGTGCGTTTTCGCTTAATTTCGCGTTTTTTCGAAAAAAGAAAATCGACATATTTTCTCAAGTGAAAACACAGAAAGTGTAATTTTTGGAATGTGATTTTATCTTGGTAAGGGGAATAATTTATGTCTAAATTAATTATTAATTTTTAAGAATTAGATTTTTGTATTCGCTCTAAACCTATTTTGGCCCATATAGCCTAAAGCAGGCAAATTTCGAAGAAGAACATTTTGTTTATTTTTTGTGCAGAACACATGATACAAATTTCATTTCAAAAAAGCTTAGGCCGGTTTGAGGGTTATTATCAAATAATGTAAAGCCATAACCTCCAAGAAGTCCCAAGAATTTTCTGGAGCTTATTAAAAATTGGTAGTTTTACTTTTTTATTTGTAGAAAAGACAAGTTTCTAATGGCGTTTTCTTTTCTGGCAAAAATGTCACATTTTTTTTTGCACTTTGCCTCAAATTACCTTTTTGTGTTCTTTTCTAAAATGAGGAAAACACTCTGAGAGGGTGCCGTGTTTCTTTCTGAAAATGTTGCATTATAAAGTCAAAAAATGCAACATTTTCTGCCCTCAAAAAATTTACAGGGTTGGATGTTGCCCTGCTTTTTGGTTTATCAATCTCTTGTCACCTTGGTAGAAGAGTGGTAGTGTGCTGGCTTCTGACACAGAAGATCCCGAGTTCGAACCCATATTGGTATCACATTTTTTTATATTTTTTTTTTTTGTAAAATTTAATTTACGATTTTTGTTAATATGTTTTTGCTATTTTTTTTTATTTTTTCTTTTTGTAAGTATTTAATAATTTTTTTCATCTGAAATTCGCTTACAAACAAAATTATAAAAAAAATTTAATTGAAAAAAATGTATGGAGCTAAATCCAAATTTTTTAAATAATTAAAAAAACAAAAATTAATTATTAAAAAAAAACATTAAATTTTTTTAAAGTTTGCTGGGACTCGAACCCGAACCTTAACAATACTAAAAACGGATTTGTTTAAATAAATGTAATATGTGATGAAATTGTGTTCTATTGCTTCATTTTAATGGGGCGAGGGCAAAACTTTAAAAATGTTGCACATTAAGAAGGCAACACTTTTTTCCAGAAAAGAAAACACCATAAGATTAAATAAATAATAGAATTACGTAGTTCAAATACTTAAAATCACCATGAAATTATTAAAAACAAAACTAATTTTAATATAGAGAAAATTTTATAAAAAAAAAACCTAAAATCAAAAGGATTGCCATTTCCTATTTTGTTTTCATAGTTTGAAAATTAAATTTTTTTAACCCTGCAGTAATATCGTCTATTCAACTTACGTCATTACTGCCGTTGGATGTAATCCACCACTAATTATAAGTATTTATCATTCATATCAGTTAAATTCAATTATGCAAATAATAAAGGGTCCCCCAAATAACTTTTTTTTTTTGAAAATGCTATAAAAAAGAAACTACTGAATATTTTCTCAAATTTATTTTTTATTTGAAAGTACAATCCTTCCGGCTGGCCATGCAGTATGAGCTTCATCTGAAAAGATGATTTTTTTTGGCAAAATCGGCATCGGAAAAAAAAGTTAGATGGCGGACCCTTTATTTTTATTTTTTTTCAATAATAAACACCAAAATACAGAAAAAAAATTTAATTTTATAAGTTTGGCCATTCATTTATTTTAAAAAATATTTTGTTAATGTACATTAGGGCAATAACTTTTTGCATTTTTTGCAAATATCAAATCTCCCCAGACAAAATCGTGTAGGGCATGGACAAATATTAAGAACTGCGTTTTTAGTTTTTCGCTATCGTTAAAAAAGGTTCCGCACCAAACGCGTTTAAAGTTTTGAATCAAACAAAGTTAAAAAAAAAACTTTTTTGATGCCTCAACGTCTGACCATCACATCTATATAATTAAGGCATGCTGATATCAATAGTAAAGTCCGTTTTCGAGTCAATGGAATAGTTTTCTTCCAAATTTGCTTACTTACATATGTATAAACCATATTTAAAAAAATTGTTATTAAAAAAAATTTAAAATAAATATATTAAAGGCATTTTAGAAATCGCTGTCGGTGCGCAAGGTTTTTTTACCAAATTGAACTGAAATAGTTTTTTTATCATTAATACAATATTTGCCATTAGAAAACCCCTGGGGAGAATGTTGTCCAAAAAAAGTTATCACCCTAATGTACATCTCTCTTAAAAAAATCAAAAGTTCAGCCTGATAGGTGGATTCCACAAAGACGATAGTACTGCAGGGTTAATAAGGAAATCTATATAAGAAAAGTTGCAACTTTAATGTGCCATAAAATTTAATATAGCCCACTTATTTGGATTTCGTTTATTTGGAATATAAATTTTCGTTTGGCATCAAAATTTTTAAAAAAAAATCCTAAAAATATTTTTTTAGTTTTGTCCACATTTTGCCATTGTGCAGTGGTTTAATTTTTGGTGGGAATTTTTTTGAATTTAAAATCACATACAAATTCCTTAAGACAACACAAAAAAAAATTGTTTGCTTAGGTTAGCATAAAATATAATTTTTTAATGAAATTTAAACACATTTTTTAATACAATTTCAGGCGAATTTTATAACGGATGTAACTGTACAAAAAATTTCGAATGAAAACTAAAAATATAAATTGTAATATGAGTTTTGAAGGCATCATATTATCAGGTTCTGTCTGAAGGCAAAAATATTTTAGTAATATTTTTTGTTAATATTCCAAAGAATTTCTTTATCACTTTGTTAAAAAAAAATACTTTGCATAGTAAACCAAAAACCTCTTTACATTGTATATGGGTAGTAGGACAGACAATATAAATACGGTAGAAAAAATAAAAGAAAATACTTCAATCAATGTCACATTATTATGCTATTTTAAACATTTTGTACGAAAAAATATTGCCACTTAAAATTACAGCAAAAATATATAGAAGTAGCAAATATATAGAGAAAAAAAAAACATTTGTAATCCTAGAGATCACTTTTTTGCATACTTTCTCCTTTACAAATATATACATTTACCCGCATTTTGTTATGCAAACTATTACTTTTTTTATTTTTTCTTGTGCTCCTTGTCCTAATTTACATATTTATCATAAAGAAGAGAAAAGAACTAGGATATCATTCATTTTGTGGTTGTTTGTCCTTGTATTATTGTACCTAATATGGTAAACAGTGGAACGAACTAAAGGAATCGCATATTTAGGTTGTTGGCTTCTTATAAAGTTGGCTTCAAAGTTGTTCGATACATTTTTGTTTTAAAACTTTTTATTATTTTTATCATTCCAAAGAAAATGTCATCCAAATACCTTGATATTAAATTTGTATATTGTTTTTTGAAGCATGACAAAATGCAAATAACGCAAAATTCGGTTTTTTTTGTCCCCAAACTTTAACCCTTAATTTAAATTTAAAAACTCAATTTTAGAAAAATCCCAACACTTTTCAAAAATATTTTTAATTAAATGCGAATAAATTTTATCTTTTATCATATTTTATTAATTTCAAGATTTTCTTATAAAAGTCAAAATTTAAGAAAATGTATACTTTCTAAAAAAATTAAAGATTTTAATTATGATTGAATCAACAATTCATTTTTATTAGAGATTTTTTAATCAAAAGAAAGTTTTTTTTTTAACAAAATTTACAAATTTAATATAACCCTTAAATGCTTAACAGTGTCGATTTAAATGGAAAGGTGTTTTTTATGGTGTGAAATGCGAAATAACAAAACTGCGCACCACGATTTTTAAAAGAATTTTTTTTATAATCAAAAAAACACAAATTTCAAAATTTTGAAATGTCCGATACAAAAAATTAAGTGACTCACATTTTCCTCAAAATACTTATGTATTTTATTTAAACTTCCTAAAATAATTTTTGCCTTTTTTCGATATCATAAAATTTATTTTTATTTTACAGTTTTTAATTAATTTCGCACATTTTAATTATTTAGACTTAGTCCCGGTTCACACACAGCAATTTTACTTGCGCAAGTTTTCTTCAATTCTCCTTTGAACTTGCTTTTGTGTTCACACAGGAAAAGTTTGTTTCAGCAATTTTCGTTTTGAAACTTCGTGATGAAAATTGCGGATGACAAAACAAAACAAAACGGAATTGGAGTACGGGCAAGTCTGTACCCCCTTCCATTCTCTTTTCCTCCCTCTTCTATAAACTCAAGACTTGCGCAAGTAAAATTGCCGTGTGTGAAAGGGGACTTATATAATTAATAAAAAGGCGCTATTCTAAATATAAATTACAAAATGTATTTTATTAAAAAACGCTTGAATTTTCTTAACACGCTAATGAAGTTTCTATTTTAATTAAGCTCAAAATAAAGCCGTAGGAATTTTTTTCAATGTTTGTATCTTTAAAGATACAGTGAACATTTAAGGGATAAATTGATTGTTTTTTAAAAATATGTTTTGTATTTTGTTGACTTATGCAGGTTTAAGGACTTAAATTTTTTTAAAGTTATCTACATTTGTAAAAAAAAAAATCTATTATTTAAAAACGCTCCAATTTTTTTATCTTAAAAATCAATTTTAATATTTAGTACTTTTCAATATTTTGGCCCACTGTTCAATTTTTCTTTCATCACAAAAATGTAAACTAAAGAAAAATGCGGTTGTTTTTTTTTTTTTTTGTTTTTTGTTGAACTTTAAATGCAGCATGATTTTCTAAAACTATTTGGTGGCTTCCTTATAATATCCTCTTTTCATTGAATAAGTTTATAAGTCTGTGTGTGTGTGCGTGATTTAATATAAAATATATATTTGTTGTAAGGACGATTTAAATGCAAATCACTTGTAAGATTTTCTTACAAAATAAATTTTTTATAAAAAAATATAAAGATTTGTACACGCCGAAAAAAGCTGGGAAAATATTATTGAAGTGCTTAGTAATTCTACAACTACATAAGTTTTAAGTAAGTTTTACAAAGTTCTAGTAAAATATTTACAAGTTTTTGTAAAATATATACAAGCCTAGTAAAGAATTTAAAAAAAAAAACTCATATATCTTACAAGAAATTTGTAAAACTAACTTGAAATTTATTTAGTTGTATAACTACTAAGCACTTCGATAATATTTTACCCATTTTTTCTGCGTGTATGTAAAGAAAGTAAATAACTCCTTTTTTGTAATAAATCATAAAATTTGCATATACAGTTGAACCTCGATTATCCGGGCCTCTATTAACCGGGTACATCTGTTAACCGGCATGCTCGTGGTTTGATTTATACCTCTATTAACAGTGTTTACCTCTGTTATCCGTGCTATTCTTTTTTTCCTCTATTAACCGTGCTTCACCAAAAATATTTATTTGCTTGTTATGATGTTCTTTTCACATACATACAAAGAGTTAAAATTCGGAAAAATAAATAACTTCTACCGTGTTTTCGATTATCCGTGCTGAGTCCAGTCCCGTGCAACCCGGATAATCGAAGTTCAACTGTAATTTGAATGTATTTACAGTGCACTCGCGATAATGTGAACACTGCATTACGTGAACACCGCTTAATGTGAACACATTTTATTTTACATTCACTTCTCTAAAAGGTGAACAAAGTACGAAAGCCCTATAATGTGAACAGAAAAAAAGTCAATGTGTTAGTTGGAAATGCGTAAATGCGTTAAGAATTAAATTTTTTCTAAGTTTTGGGATTCCCCTATTTTAACTGTTTCACTGCATTAAGGACAGAAGATATATAGAAACTATTTTAGCTGCTACTTTTACTTATTGCTGAAAGGTTGTTTTTTCGTATTTTGTTTCAAAATGTGTTCAAAAAAACCAAACTTTTTAAAATTAGACGAAAAGGCAGACATTTTAAACGCTCTTAAAGTGGGAGCTAGCGTATAATATAATATATAAACACAATTACACATGTAGTATTTTTACATAACTCTTCATACAAATGTATGTAAATAATTTTCTTAATAATTCATTTACTTCTTTTATTCTAATAAAATGTCAATTATTATTTTAATACGTATAATTAGTGTAAACTTATGGCATTATTGATACATTTTGCGTTAAATTTTTGGCATTCGGAAAGGTGAACAGCTCACAAACGTGAACACTACCGGCTTTAATTAGTTCACATTATCGCGAGTGCACTGTATTTGGAAAAGAATTTTTGAAAATGCTTAAAAATTTACTACCATATTCCAAAAAAAAAAAAAATCTGACATTTTTTGTTTAAAGGATGTGTTTGAAAAAATTCAGATTTTGTATACAAATCTTAGACAATTTTTAACGAAACTTAAATTTAAAGTTAATGGAATAATTTATTTTGAAATTAAAACATTTTGAATAGAAAAAACTTAGAAATCTGAAAAAAATCTAAATTTTTAATAAAGATTTAAAGATTTTCTTTAGAAAAAATTAAGTGTCATCTTTAAACTTATAATGAAATTTAAATATTTTTTTACTGAAATTCCAAAATAACAATTTCAATTTTTTATAATCTATTGAAAAAAGTTGCACAAATTATTTATTTTCAAGGACACACCCGGAAAAGGATTGTCTGGAATTCGGTCAAAACCATTTAAATTTATTTGATAGGACGTTACTTTATTTGGAGCTACCAATAATCGATTAATAAAGCAAAACTACTAAACTGGAAATTAAAAAAAGGGAAAAGGAACTAAAAAACAATCCTATTATCAAATTATTGGTATTTCCAATGAACTTTACAAATAAAATTTGGTTAGTAATTGTGTACGGTAAAGGCAACCATTTATTTAGTGATAACACAAGAAAATTAGTACCATCTATCAAATTTAAAAAAAAAAAAATTGTGAATAATCAATAGTGGTTACTGCAAATACAGATTTCCCAATCAAAGATGAAACTAAATTAGGGTTTCCGTATTAACAACCGAATTGAGGATTGCATTGTTTATAGAAGCAACCAATGATTGGTATTGGTAAACGAATTTGAGACAAAGTTTGTTTTCCTATCAAAATATTTTAATTCATTTTATAAGTGTTTGTGGTCTAGCGGTTAGAGATTTTGCCTTGTACTCCGCACTTCCGAGTTCAAATCTCGGACAAGACAAAAAGTTTTTTTTAATTAAAACAAAATATTTAAATCCTTAAATAGCAAATAAGGCGAATTTGAGACAAAGTTTGTTTTCCTAACAAAATATTTAAATTCGTTTTATAAGTGCTTGTGGTCTAGCGGTTAGAGATTTTGCCTTGTACTCCGCACTTCCGAGTTCAAATCTCGGACAAGACAAAAACAAAAAGTTTTTTTTTAATTAAAACAAAATATTTAAATCTTTAAATAGCAAATAAGGCAAAGAAATCTAAAAGTGATTGTAGTGCAATCAGTAGGACAGAGTATTATTAATCTGAAGGAGCCTCGGTTCAATACCAGAAAAATTGAAAAATTCGGAAAGGCAAAAACAAAAAGTTTTTTTTAATTAAAACAAAATATTTAAATCTTTAAATAGCAACTAAGGCAAAGAAAATTAAAAGTGATTGTGGTGCAATCAGTAGGACAGAGTACTATTAATCTGATGGAGCCTCGGTCCAATACCAGAAAAATTAAAAAAGTTTTTTAATATTAATAAAATTTTGTTGAACATAATCATATTTATTTAGAATGTATCGTAATATTGGGTTAGGCAACAGAATATTAGCTTTCACAACTAAAAATATAATTTAGCATTACAATAGTTGTCGTAACCGCCAGAATTCGATTGGCAACAAATTCTGTGGCCACAGCTGAGACTGTTTTCTGGGTGTAAAAATTTGTTTTTAAGAATTTTTTTTTTTAATTAAAAAGTCGGAATTTTGTATGAACTTCAATACAAAAGTTCTACTTCTATAAGGTGGCGCAAAAATAACCTTCCGATGTTTTTTTTTTTATTATGTATTTATTATGTATAGCATTTTCTGATAGGAGGATTACTTTTGCGCCACCTTATAGTTATAAGCCCAATTTTTTAATGCTTTAATTTATTAATTAGTATTTTGAATTAAAAATTTTATTTTTAAATGGATTTGTAAAATTGGAAATTATATTTTTTAAATAATCAATTTTTTTTAGAAAAAAAACTTTAAAAGTTTCGATCAAAATCTTTAAAAATTAAAAAAAATATTTGGTTTGCAAAAATTTGGCGGGAAAAGAAGTACTAAATGGCAACGCTTTTGTAACTAAACAATAAAACTTATGCAAAAAGTACAGTAAACTTAAATTGGCGGGAAAATGCAATATTAATATACTAACGCAGATTAGGCAAAGTGACAATTTAAATTATTAACAATACTGCCTTACGTTTTACACTCAAAAAAAAAAAAAAAAACAATTATTGCAAACGTCCAACTATTATTAATAATTGTATATTTTTTCAATAATTTTCTAAAAGATTTGTGTTATGGGCTGTATCAAAATTTTTGTGTAACTAATTTTTTTATAACAACTTAGACCTGTTAACTTATCTCAAGTTAACCAAAGTTTATGGCTTAGTTATGAATGTCAAATTTATATGGAAATATCTGGGGTTTAAGTTAAACAATGGTTATTTATATAAAAGTTATTAGCTCTTAGAAAAATTAACCAAGTTTTTGATGTTTGTTTACTAAGCACTTGTTACATTTTCCCAAGTTTTTACATAATGTTTTTTTTGGGGTATTGCAGTAAAAATAGTAAAAACTTGGGTAATTTTGTAATTTTTAAAATTTATCAAAACTAAATAAAGATTAAACCTGGTAAAATTAACAAAATCCCTAAAATTTATGGTTTTCAAGTTTGATATAATTTTTATTAAAATAAAAATTATGTTTTTCGACCATTAATTGGTCGGTTTATGGTTTCCTGTTAACTTATCTCAAGTTAACCAAAGTTTATGGCTTAGTTATGAATGTCAAATTTCTATGGAAATATCTGTGCTTAAAGTTAAACTCTGGTTATTTATAGCAAAGTTATTAGCTTTTAGAAAAATTTAACAAGTTCTTGATGTTTTTTTACTAAGAACTTGTTACATTTTCCCAAGTTTTTACATAATGCTACAACAAATTTTGGTGAAGCCAATTTTTTTCGTTTTTTTTTTGGGTATTGCAGTAAAAATAGTAAAAACTTGGGTAATTTTGTAATTTTTAAAATTTATCAAAACTAAATAAAGATTAAACCTGGTAAAATTAACAAAATCCCTAAAATTTATGGTTTTCAAGTTTGATATAATTTTTATTAAAAATAAAAATTATGTTTTTCGACCATTAATTGGTCGGTTTATAGTTTTCTTTAAATTTTACATACACGCAGAAAAAAACTGAGGGAATATTATCGAAGTGCTTAATAATTATACAACTACATTAATTTCAAGTAAGTTTTACAAACTTTTTTGTTGAATATATGTATTTTTTTTTTAGAAATGTTTTACTAGGCTTGTAAATATTTTACAAAAATTTGTAAATATTTTACTTGAACTTTGTAAAACTAACTTAAAACTTATGTAGTTGTATAATTACTAGGCACTTTGATAACTGAAAAATTAAATTCAAAATGTAGTTAAACTTTTCAGTGCACAATCCTTGGCACAATTAAAGGTCGAAAAAAAAACATAATTTTTATTTTTAATAAAAATTATTTCAAACTTGTTAAACTTTTGTTTTAATTTTTATTTTTAATAAGTTTTTAGGTAAAATTTCTTTAGGTGTATGCACAAAATAAAACCAAAATGTTGAAAGATTCCAGTTTAAAACTGTTAAAAATAAAGTTTGAATAGTAATAAAAAAAACTATTAAAATGTAGCAAATTAACAACTAAATAATATTGTTAATTAAACAAGTTTTTATAAAATTTTGTCCACAAAAATTATGTCAGAAATAAATTCAAATTTTGTTACTAAATGCACGTGTTACTTTTGTATCATATAAAAAAAAAAACAACTATAAAATCAAAACTAACACAAAATATAGAAAAACAAATCAAATTCTCACCCAGTAAATAATTTTCAGGAACCACTTTAATTTTTTATTACTCTATGACACTTAATTTCTTGAAAATATTTCAGGAATTTTTATATCAAAATTTTAATTTAAAAGAATTTTAAAAATTCCTTAAAATTTAAATTTTTTAACACAAAAATTTCTTGAAAAACCTTAAATGTCAGAAGGACTTTAGAAAATTTACACCATGATCTTTTTTATTATCAACAAATTTATTATTCACTTAATTTGTTTGCCTTTCAATTCTAATGATCTTATCTTTAGCTCTGTTTATTTAAAACTAAATTTTAAACTTAATTAATTTGAGCTTTTGCAATTATTTTCAAACATGCTTGTTTTTAACTTATTCTTTGTACAACAAAAAATAATTGTTTGTCCCTTTCAATACAAGCAATAAAATTTGCTGAGATTTCAAAAAAATATAATTCTTAAATGGAAAAAATATAATAAAATGCAGTCATTTTAACAAACACAAAAAAACATATACTAACATAAATACAACAGTGTATAAAAAAATATGCAAAATTAGAAAAATTCAAAATTGTATTCTCGTTACTTAAATTCGCTATTATTCTCAGTTTGCCATTATAATGCAATACACTCAAAACAGTTTTTCGGTAGAATCTACTAAAAATGATAGTTAAAACAAAGGTAAATATTGTTAAAAAGGTTACAAACGTATTTACTTTAAAAATAACTAAAAATGTAGTAATTTTTAACTATTAAATTTACAAATGCAGTAAAAATAACTAAAAATGTCGTTACAAAAAAAAAAGCTAATAGTTTATTCCTACACGAATTATTAAACTACTAAAAAATACGTCCCTTTTTTTAACAGTTATTTTTTTTAAATATTTTAAAAATATTCTTTCTTTCGATTACAATAAATTAAATTTGTTGTTGTTTAAATAAATAACTGGCATAATAGTTGTTTTTTATTATTTCACAAAAAAAAAACAACTTTAATTGCTGTTAAAAAAAAAAAAAAACCACTACTGAATACTGCAAAAATAACTGTAAAACTGTGTTTAGAATATCGATTTTTATGAATATGAGGAAATTGCATTGGTTAAATAAGAAAATAATAAACAACCGGTTAAAAATCAACATATGTATATTAGAGCGACTCAAGTTGTATGGAAGCGAAATTCATGCAAGGTGTACCCCCCTCAAAATGAACATTGGTATTTTTTATGATGACATCTAAAATATTTGGGCTCTAGCTTTGACCTCTCGTGAGCTGGACCATTTTGAAAAAGGGTCCATTTTTGCATGTTTTGTTAATTTAAGAATCTGTTTCCTTACCAACATATACAATATGGGTATCATAAGAAAGGTTTTTTTAAGGCGCGTCCAACTGTATATACAATTTGTCCAAATACGATGATCCACGACTTTTTGGCGGCATATTCTTTTTTTAATTTGCGAAAAAAATATGCCGCCAAAAAGTCGTGGATCATTTTATTTTTCTTTCTTTAGTCCTATTTTCATCCATACATGATCTAGAATCTAAATCCGCTATCATATTAGAGTTACTACAAAATTGCATTTATATATATTCCAGAGCACCGTGTAAAATGCATCGAATTTGCAAAAATCTAAATTATTTACATACAAAGATGATGTACTTGGCAAAAGAAAAAATTTGATACCCATATTGCCCTATTTAAAACGAAGAGTTACCACCCCATTACATTTTTGTCCAAACGCGAACTAGCACGAATTTCAAAAAAAGCTGAGACCCGTATTTAATTAAATTGACTAAAGATTAAAATATGTTAATTTGGCATTTTTATTACAAACAACCCCGAACAAAAAATTCAAAAACCGTTTTTTTTATAGAATATCCTTAAAAAAAGGACATGGGTGATCGTCCTTGGACAAACTGATCTTATGATATCAATATTGTATATGTTGGTAAGGAAACAGATTCTCAAATTAACAAAACATGCAAAAATATACCCATTATCAAAATGGTCCAGCTCACGAGAGGTCAAAGCTGGAGCCGAAATATTTTAAATGTCATCTTAAAAAAGTCCAAGGTTCATTTTTAGGAGGGTACATCGAGCACTTTTTTGGTGAGTCGCTCTAATGTATATGAATCCATTTATGGACATAAACAACCGGTTAAAAATCAACATATATGAATCCATTTATGGACATTTATGAACCCAATCTTGGTCATATATATAAAGTATTTGGGGTTATTAATGTCATATGCTCTTATGGAGTTCATATGTGATCATACATGTAAATATTATCTCAATTTTCGATAATGAACCCATATGACCATAAATGATCATATCATAAGGTAAATAAAGGGTCCGCCATCTAACGTTTTTTTTTTTCAACTAGTGCTTATTTCGTGAATGGTAACACTTAGCTCATGTCTGATTTGACAGATAATTAGTTTTATCCTTCCGCTGAACGAATATTGTCCGTATGTTCGTTATCTTGTGAAAAAGTGAAAGAAACTGGCATCCTCATCGATAAACCAAAGCGTGAAAAGCCAAAAACAGTGCGTACACCCGAGAATATTGCTGCTGTGGCAGAAAGTGTGCGTGAAGCGCCATCAACATCAATTCACCGTCGTTCTCAACAATTAAACATTTCGGAGACATCATTGAGACGAATTTTGCATAAAGACCTTGGTATGACGCCATACAAAGTCCAATTGGTTCAGGAGTTCAAAAAAAAAAAAGTTATTTGGCGGACCCTTTATTACCTCAATTTTCGTTAATGCACAATCATGAACATTATATCGCTCATTTACTTCAAGAACGTCACAACTCAAAAACAATGATTTTTGAGTTAATGACACAGAATTATTCGTTATAGCACGTATTATATTGTGTAAAAAAGTCGTATTGATATCTTGTATACTCAGCTCTTGAGAGAAATTATGTCGTTATTTTTTTCTTCAAGGTGGGAGTTATTGGAAAACTTTAAACTCGTTTTCTACAAAATCAAGATTTTTGAGTTATGACGTTATTGAAGTAAATGAGCGATATGATCCCTCATATGAGCATATATGAATAATTTGTGAACACATATGAATCATGTATGTATTCATGTGGACATGTATGAAGCATATGTGCTCATGTATGCATCCATATACATGTGTCGCTTTTTAATAGGGCCGTTAAATATAAAGACAAGGAAATATTGCGGTGTCTGCAAACAAATATTCAGTTGAAATTCTGTTGCCACAGTGCATCTGTAGTTTTTTTTTTTTTTTGAGCATTATTTATTTTATGCTTGTGCTATTTTTATGAACATCTATGTGTACATGAACAGCATGTAATATGAATGTTGTTGCATATTTCAAGTGTTATATAAACCTACATACAAAGAAGTTGCATGGAATACATCTTAATAAAGTTCTAATTTTACTTAAAAAAAAACACTCAAAAAAATTTGACAGTTACCATATGAGAGTTGTTTGTATAGTACTTGTTAGTTATTGTTGCTAACTGCGATCACAGTTGTTTTTCTATCAAATAACACAATATTACTGTTATAACAGCAAATAAAGAAAATTAATGAAATTAACAGTTATTTTTAATATTATAATAAACAACTACCAAAACAGTATGTTTTGCTGTGAACAGTTAAGTTTCGTTAGTTATAAAAAAAATGTAAAATTTCATTGAGTTTTTAAAAACTCTATTTTAGTATCTTTGTTATTTTTGATATTTTCAAAATTTTCAAATTAAAATCATAATCATCATTGTATTAAAAATGCAAAAAACGTAATAATTGAATTAACGTTTGGAATGTTGACCTTAAATTTTAAGTAAAGTGTACAAATTACTAATTTTTATTACAATCAGAAAAATTATATTCTTATTGACACATATTTTTAAAATACCAAAAAAAAAACCTATAAAAACAGTAGTTTTTACCAATTTTAATAGTTGTTTAATTTTTCATTTATTTTTAAAACATTGTCAGCTCCATTTTTTTTTTTGTTTTAATTAATTAATAATCATATAATTACAAATTATATTCTATTACCCTAACCGAGCACTTGCTTCTATATCTTTCGGCGCTTTGTAGCGAAAACATACCAGTGCTTCTGGTGGGAATCGAACCCACGACCCTCACACTGAAAAACCAGCACTCTACCAACTAGCCTACCGGGGCGCACTAGTTCTTTTTAATCAGCTATAACTAACTATATATTAATTTTTAGTATATTTTAACGACAAACTTTTTAGAGTGTACGTATAAATTATAAATAAAGGGTTATCTAATAAGAATGAGAGAACTTTAAAATAAAATGCAAAAAGAGAAAATACTCATCGTTAGCTTAGGGAATAAGGGAACCATCATAATGGATTTCCTCAAACTTTAATAAAAATCGTAAACAAAAATTTACTTTTTCAGGTACCCCTCAAAAAATAAAAAAAGAAGGAAGATATGAACCTCTGCGAAATTAAAAAAATATTTTTTTCTAAGTGGAGTTAAGAGGGCTGGAGCCCTAGTGCCCTAAAAACGGGTACGCCTAGTAACTTATATGTAAATGTGGGTACTCAAAAGAAAGAGAATTTTTTTGGAAAATGGATTTTGTTTCATGATTCATTATATGTGAAGTAGGGTGGGGCGATTAGTATGGAAGGAAAAAAATCGTAATGGGAACTTCACGTTTCTGATTCTTAGGATTATACTGAGCAAAAAGTCCACTAGACAATATGTCTACGGTGAAAATTGAGCTTCCAGATTTTGACTTTACGGCAAAAAAAACCCTATTTTGAAATTTAAAATTAACCCCTTGAAACCCACCCACAATATGATTGATGCATTAATCTGCTAGAGAATCTTCCAAAGAAGAGATTGATACCATAATCTTGGATAAGCTCCTCCTACTTCCTGAGATATATCCATCCCACACATTGTTAGTTTCACAAAATACGGCAAAAAAAACCTATTATTAATATTAATAACCCCTTAAACCCCACCCACAAATATGATTGATGCATTAATCTGCTAGAGAATCTTCCAAAGAAGAGATTGATATCATAATCTTGGATAAGCTCCTCCTACTTCCTGAGATATGTCCATCCCACACATTGCTACTTTCACAAAATACAGCTAAAAAGTCAAAATCTGGAAGCTCGATTTTCACCGTAGACGTATGGTCTAGTGGACTTTTTTGCTCAGTACAATCCCAAGAATCAGAAACGCGAAGCGCCCATTAAGATGTTCAAATCGCCCCACCCTAATGTGGAGCCATCTAGACCCTATTAAAGAAAATTTTTGAAAATAAAAATGGGTAAAAAAAATCCAAAAATTGTACGAATTTGAGCGAATTTTTTGTACGTAAAATTTATTTGGTTTCTGTAATATCAGGCGCGGACCCTGGAAAAGGCTTTGGGGGGGGGGGGGGGGATGGGATGGAAAACTTAGAGTATTTTTAATTAATTTTTGAATCTTTTTTACATTTTTTGTATTGAAAAATATCATTTGGTGGGGGGGGTAATTCAGATTTCCCTCCCCCGCCCATGAAACCGAGCCTGGTAATATTATATATAAATTGAATGATTTTTTCAAACCAGGACGATTTTGTGTAGATGATATTACAAAATGTAATCCCTTCGAATGAATTAGTATCCATCCCCTCACCTGTCACAAAATCCGTTGAGTTGAAGAATAAAAAAAAGTGATTTTTAGATTTTTTTTTTTGCGCGATTTTTTCCAACCGATTTTAATTTTTTTGAATTTTAACTTCGATAAAGTTAACAATTAAATAGAAAGTGTTTTGTAGCCTTCTTTTTTAAATTTTGACACTTAACGCCTCAGGCGAGAATGTTTTTTCTGAAAAAGAAATAAATTAAGAAAAATTGAGGTCGCTTTGTTTCCCCACTTTTTAACTCCTATAGGATTGGGCCGTTAAAAAATACGTATCTCTGATTTTGTTGTTTCAATTTTATTTTTTTAATTGCAATAATTCTTATTGGAAAACCTTTTATTTAAAAATATGTATAATGTATTATGAATGAATACTGTAATGTTAAACTCTGCACAAAAAATACACAAAACACTGCTTAAAATTATAGCACACTTAATCGCCATATTGTTTGTGTCATGCATATTTTTGTATTTGAATAAATACCTCGTTACCGACTCATTAGAAAATTATTTCGAGGTATAAAAACATAATATTATATTCATTATAATTAGATTAAGATATGCATATGTGAAGTCTTCTAACTTTTAGTGGAAAAAAACTGCAGTTAGGCTAGCCTAACCTCCAAAAGATTGGCTCAAAATTATAGCACACTTTAACAAATTCGTATGAAAAAAATTTTAATTCGTATTTTAAATTTTAATAATTGTTTTGATTGTTTTTAAGAATATGCCTATTTTTACTATAAATCTATCAATTGGTGTTTCAATTATTCTGCATATATCAAACTGTGAATTAAGTTCATTAATTGAACAATTTTTTAATATATATGCTATCGTATCGCTCATTTACTTCAAGATTGTCTTAAGTCAACAGTGGTCATTAGAGTGAGGCAAGTTTCTAAAAATAGAACTGTTGTGAACTCGACCTGACGATAGATCAGTGCGCTAAAGAGCTCTGTCTAACGTGTAGTGCGAGTGCATGTGGCATTAGAAATCAGTTTATCTATACCACGGTCAGTGATTGCAAAGAAAATTTCATATAGACAAATAAAAACATAAGAAATATTACATTATTCAAAAAAACAGGGTCACTGACGAAGGTTCAATACCAGAAGTCTGATTCAGAAAATTGAAAATTTACAATGTAGTTATGATTTTTAGAAAAAAACACTCATTCTTCTCTACCACGCATTTCACAATCAAAAAATGCGATTTTTGAGTTAATAATGCAGATTTATTAGTTATATCATGTTTTATATTGTGTAAAAGTTTCATATTAATATCATGTATTCTTTTCGAGATAGTGTAAAAGTTTTTATATTGTGTAAAAGTTTCATATTAATATCATGTATTTTTTTCGAGATAGAGGATAAAATATTTTATTTTTTCTTTAAAGTGGGTGCAAAGAGTATATACTTTATAGAGAAACTGTGCTACTCCACGGGTCTCTCGATAATTAGCGAATTCGCACACAACTCTCACTAAGAGAAAAATACGTTAAAACCCCCCTATTTATAAAAAAACGTGACCAAATAAATAGAGAAGGGGTCGAGCGAGGCAGACATGGATTGAAAACTTTAAACTCGTTTTTCTGCAAAATCGAGTTCTTTGAGTTATGCCAGTCTTGCAGTAAATGAGCGATATAGTATTTCTTATTCATATTTTAAAATATTTTAAAATATTTTAAATATATTACTTTATGGTCTCGAAGTTTTTATTCCAAAACTCTACAAAATACTCAGCGATTTATGTAGGCGGGCACAACATTTTTCGAAATGACTAAAAATTGTAGTTATGATTCACATTAAATCCAGTTTATTTAAATGTTTAAAAAAAAAAAAATTCAGAATAAGTTCTGAATTTTTAGTGTAATAGAAAATTCAATTTATCTCACAATCATCCAATTTTTTTTTTTTAGTTTTTTTTTTAAACTCGCATTAGTTTAGAAGAAAATATTCGTTGAATATAACCTCAATTTTTTGTGCTTCCATTTAAGAAGATATGGCGATTTTCGGTTTTTGGGAAAAGCGAAATTGGGCGAAAAAGTAGCAAACTTCAATATGTATTGTTCATACTTTAACGCTTTGCTACTAATACTTAATATCTTCTTCCCGACAAATTTTTAAATGAAGACGATATCCTTTAGAGGTATCCTGATAAAATCCCGTGTGTCCTTGGACCAAAGTAAAGAATTATTATTTAATTTAAAGCTTTAATTTTGCTTAGATTTTATTATCAAGAGATTCTAGACAAGTTAAATTTGATTTTTTGATATTTTAAAAACTGTGTTTTTTCAAAAATAATTATTTTTCGAAATTATACAAAATTTTCATTTTGAAACTTTCTCGCTTCCAAACCGTGCACTGAACACGAAAAATTTCATCGCAAAATATTTAGTAAATTTATTTTTCTATCGGAATATAATAATTTCTAAGTATAAAACACTCATGCAACACACATTTGTCGTAAATTTTATGAAGACTGCCCTCAGCCTTACCCGTTAGAGGGTTAAGTTAGTTAAACTTACTCTTGTACGATTTTATTGCATTCAAATTTAGGTCATTGAGTCAGTATAAAAATAACAATAACAATCTCAAACCCCAGCAGGAATACCGCCAATACATTTAATATTAATAGAATGTTTAAGCATGTGCAAATAATAGGGGGTATAACCAAAAAGTGGCTAGTACCATGTACCAAAAGTTAATAATCAAAATTATATTCCAAAGTTAATTTAAAACAATTTCCAAAATACCCTGTTTTTTCATATTTATAGAAAATAATTAGTTACTACTTGTGTTTACACTCATAGAAATAAATCTGTAAAAATAGCAGAAAACGCTACTAAAAATTAGTTAAAAATTACCTGCAGAAAAAAACTGCTAAATTTAGCAAATTTTTTGCCAAATATTGCTAAAACAAGAACATCAAAAACAAATGTGTTAACTTTAAAATTTTTTTGTTATATTTGATGTGAATTTTAGTTAATTGAAAATAGCATTTTACTCTGTAAAATTAGCAAAAACTTTTACTAAAATGTTTGTAGACTCAAAATAGCAAACAAAACATGTAATATTAAAAAAAAGTTTTGCTTATATTTACCTCAAAATTTTGGTAGAATGCAAATAACAGTTAGTTTTGCTTAAATCAACAGAAATTTTTGCTAAAAAATTGTAGATTGTTGATTTGATAAGGGCAAACTTTTATTGGCATTAAAAAAAATGTTTAAAATTTCTACTTTTTTAATTATTATTTTGTCTACACACAGAGAAATAAAGTGCCAACCGAATTGAAAAGTGTATTATGATGTTAACAACGTTAAAATTCGCTTAGTATAACCATATTCAAATTTGATTTCTGAATATTTTGGTTGTTGCAACTAAAACTAAAACTGAGTTGTATTAAGCGAATTTTGTTGTGAACACCAATATTCTGTTGCACCAATCGATTTCAGTTGTAGTAATCGAATTTGAGTCGTTCTAACCGAATTTCAGTTGGCGAATGGCATAATTTTTCTCTGTGTGTACTAATATTTAATAAATGTTTTTGCTGATTTTAGCAGCTTATTTTGTTACTTTCAATTAACTAAAATTAAACTCAAATATAACTAAATATTTGTAAACTCAGCAGATTTATTTTGCTATTCTTATATTACTAATATTTAGTAAAAAGAAATCTGTTAATTTAGCAGTTTTTTCGGAAAGGTAATTTTTAACTAATTTTTAATATCTGTTTTTGCTATTTTTACAGGTTTATTTCTATCAATGTATTTGTCTAATTCCATACAAATTATTAATCGAAAACTACTAGTTTTCAAAAAACCCTAGTTTTTGGTTGATTTATAAAATTGAAATTTTAAAATTTGGAAATTTCCTAAGTAGGAGAAAAAGTGTTATGGAGGCTCTAACTTTTCTAAAACTTCGGGTTCTGATGAGATCTTTAGCCAGATCGAAATACTAGTATCAACCTAGCTAATATGTTTGATTTGCTTTATTTTTGTAAATATACGGAGTTTGCAAGCTCGTTATAAATTGAAAATAACATAAAAATAATCTCGATGTATAGTTTGATAGCTCGTTATAAATTGAAAATAACATAAAAATAATCTCGATGTATAGTTTGATAGCTCGTTATAAATTGAAAATAACATAAAAATAATCTCGATGTATAGTTTGATAGCTCGTTATAAATTGAAAATAACATAAAAATAATCTCGATGTATATAAAAACAAAAAACTAATTAAACTTTAAAAAATATTACTTGAGCCAGAGTAAAAACTAATTTTTTTTATATAAATAGAACAATTTTTGGTCTTCAAAGTTTAGTATCGTCATGCTGCTTGTTAGGAAAAGACCCTAACCACGTGTTTGATTACAAAGAAGACAAGAATGGAGCAAAATTGATGATAAATAGATTTTTTTTTTAAAGCTTTGCCTATTCTGGAGTATCTAGCTTTTCTAAAACTTCGGGTTCTGATGAGATCTTAAGCCAGATCGAAATACTAGTATCAACCTAGCTAATATGTTTGATTTGCTTTATTTTTGTAAACATACGGCGTTTGAAAGCTCGTTATAAATTGAAAATAACATAAAAATAATCTCGATGTATATAAAAACAAAAAACTAATGAAACTGCAAAAGATATTCGAATATTTTAAAATTTTTTAAAAATATTTTCAAAAGTTATACCCCTGTTGCACAATGCATGTTTGTTTTTGCCTTAAAGTATTAACTTTGTATATGTTTTTTAAAGAATTTTAACGAACATATACAATCAAATTATTATTGCATTTTCCCATAATATTTAATTACAATTTTTTACTTTTTATATTAAAATTTTGCAGAATTTTTTTAGCAACCGGAAACCATTACTGAATTTCAAATAAAAAATACAAAGTGATAAGAATTGTAATAAAATATCTTAAAACTAAAATATTTGTTAAAATTATGTAAAATTTTATCAAATTTAAAAATGTATAAAAGAAATTGCATAAAGAAAATTTTAAATGCATATTTTCAGTACTACATCAAATTTTTAAGTATTCTTTGAAGATGTTTAACAATTTAAAGAAAAATTGAAAATTGGTTAGAATATTGTTCTACCTAAAGTCCAAAAATCTAATATGCTATTGTCATATTAGATTTTATTTGTTGTTTTTCAAATAGTTTGATTTTGTAATTAGGGTTATCAGATCAGGCAATTTAAACACTAAGGCCGACAAAAAGATTTTCATAGAGTTTATTTTGTCTGTTGTTTGTAATGTCTCGGTTTGAGTTAAGCCAATTATCTTCTTCTATTGCAGACAACTGAAGATTTGGGTGATGCCAATGAAACAATTGTATTGTCTATTATGAAAATGATCAAATTTTTTGAAAAGCAACAAATAAAATCTAATATGACAATATCATATAAGATTTTTGGAATTGAGGTGGAACCATAGTCTAACTAAATATATATAAAAATATAGAAAGTCCGAAAAAACAATTTTTGTATTTTAATACAAAAATTAAAATATTTTTGAAAAATTGAAAATTTTAAGCATAAATTGTTATTTTGCCAAGTTTAATGTAACAAATCATAAAATCGTTCTATATCAAAATCGGTGATTTTTGTTTGAGAGTTGAAACTAAATAGAATACTAAAATTTCATAAAAGTTTTACCATAGAATCTACTAAAAATAATAGTTAAAACAACTGTAATTTCAGTTAAAAAGGCGACAAGTTTAATTATCTTTAAAATGACTAAAAATATAGTTATTTTTAACTGTTGAAAAGCAACTAACAAATGTAGTTAAAACAACTAAAAATGTAGTAAAAAGAACTGAAAAGTTTTTACTACTACAAATTTTGATACAACTGTAAAAATTAGTAAAAACTACTATTTTCCAACGGTTATTTTTTCGGCATTTTAAAAATATTTTTTAACAAAGAAAATTCTTTTTTTTCTTTCAATTACAATAACAATTTGTAACTGATTACTGCAAAATTACTGTTTTTTGGTAGTGGTTTACAGAAATACTAAAGTAACAGATTCAAACAACTGTTAAAAAAATACTGTTGTTTACATCAGTTGTTTTTTTTGAAATAATAACTCAAAATAGTTGTTGTTGTTATTATGTCATAGAAAAACAACAGTAATTACAGTTAAAAACAACTACTACTGATTACTACACAAACAACTATCATGTAAACTTAGGATATTATGTAGGTCAAGACGACAGCATTTGTAATCAAAAACAAATGAAATTTCACTTGAAGAAAGGACGACTAACATTTCATTACAGTGTCATTTGTTTTTACTGTTTCTACTGACTAACGTTGTCATTTGTTTTTACTGTTCAAAAAATTACTAACAATTGTAGTAGAAATAAACCACATATGTTAGTAAAAAATAAACAAACATTTGCTTTTTTATATTTTTAAATAACAAAAAACAACTGTAAAAAATTAATTTAAAATCATAGAACAGTCATTTGATGTGGTTTGTTTTTTTTTAATGAACTACAACTTTAGTAAAAAATTAAATTTGTTCTACAAATGACTGACATTTACATTAAGTTCCCTGAGTGTAGTAGCTTTAAAACTTTTTTGAGTGTAGTGTAAAGGCTTGCATGTTGCCAGTGCTTGTTTTCAGTGAATTTTCCCGTCCACTCTATTGCCTAAACGGCGCACTTTAAAAACTATGATAAAAGTTAATTTTAATCATTTTTGGCGTAGGATCGAATGTTGAGTTCAAATTTTATTTAAATACATCCCTTTTTTCTCTGTAGTAAAAGCGACCCTGAATAAGCGTTTTTGTACACAGCGCGCATATGCAAGGAGTTGAAATTAAAAAAAAATAATTACGCCATTCTTTTTGCTTATGCAAAAACCGTTAAAAAAAAGTGATGATATCCCAAAATCAAATTTTCGTGACGAACTCGTATATATAATCCTTGAAATTCCTAAACTGAAACATAGGTGAGTGCTATTTATATTTAATTTATATACTGAAACAAAGAGTTTAGAGTATAAAGAGAAACCAAATCTCTCAGTTATTAAAATATGTGGTTGCAAATAATAAAAACGAATGAATGTACTTCGCATCATTTGATACATGCATTTATTTTTTAATATTATTTTTCCAGATAGTATTTACAAAATGTTTAACATAGTTTGAGAGAAATAAATGTCTAAAGCCGAGCACAGACGGGCAATACAATTGATTTACATTTTATTGATCTTTGCACATAACATACGCTTTCAATGCTATTGGAATATTACTAATTATATTACAATTGATTAATATTCGCCATTTGTTAAAAAATTCGCGAAATTTAACACATTTTAAAATAAAACCACGTTTACAGAGATTATTTTTATTTTCCAATAATTCATAAATATTTTTATTTAATTAATACTACATTGCCACTGAACGTTTTTTTTTGGGCGTGTTTTGAAATAAAACATAATTTGTATATGTTTCCCCATACATTTTTCTTTTTCAACAAAACACATGTTTACCTCAAACATGTAAACATAGTATTAATGATTTTCCAACAAGAAAAAAAACTAATTTTAAAAAACTACATTTTCAATATTCAAATCATTTTGAATTTGTCAATATAATTGATTAACTTTCAATATAGGGTACATACATTAATTTTTTTTTTTTTAACAATCTAAAATTGATGAATTATATTAAACTTATGGACTCTAATTAATGCTTAAAACCACAAAAAAAAAAATCATGTTAAAATTCCAAACATTTAAATTAAACGTTAAAAATTGCCGCCTTTGTTATATAAAAAATATTAAAAACTGGCAACTCAGATAATAATGCATAGAGTGGCAGCACTGTTTCCAAATAATTATCTTTATAGTCACTCTGTCGTTTGTGTCACATAACTATAGACACAAACCATTTGTTTTCCAGCAGTTTCAACCGCTCTTTATAGTTGCCATATTTATTAACACCAATCACACATCTGGCATCCTCTCCATCAAGTCGTTATTATATCCACACCAGAGATGTTAGCCGATGCCTTTTGTTGACTCTTGGAGGCTGAGGTAAAATGTCATCGGCGGAGACGGCTGACATATGCACATGCAGCAAAAGTGAAATAATTCTTTTTTTTATGTATAATAAATTCAGTTTTTAAGTGTTCTATGAGAGATGAAAAATAACTTCTTGAGAATGCATTTAAATATGTATTTAATAAGCGATTTTCAACACATGCTTTAAAACCACTCTTTAAAGATTTGTGGTATTAAAAAAGCATTTTTAAATATATCTAAAAAAAAATCAAAATAAATTTCATTTCGCACAATCAAATCGAAATAAAGCTAAAGTATAGTCCCGCTGTAATTATATCTTTCAAATCAAAAAAAAATCATGTAATTTTGTTTGTTTTGAATTTAATTTAAACCAGTTTATAAACTGTAGGTCAGAAAGTTCACTAGTTTTCCATATTTTTTTGAAAAATAAAAAAAAAAAAACGTGAATAGAAACGTTAAAATTGTAATGTCTTTATTGCCCCATAGAGTATTTTCTTGTTCAAAATATGAAGAAATTCGGATAATATGATATCAGAAATACCTATTTTTCGATGTTTTTTCGTGGAATGAACGATATGTATTTCTGCTGTATATGTATTTATGATTAACAAAACTATTATTCAATATTTTAAAATTCTGTGCATAACACGACAAAATTTTAAATTTATTTATTAAATTCCATATTGCTGACGGCTTAAGCCGGTCAGCCGTTTGAATCCGATGATGACCGGCAGCGCACTGGCTCAAGAAAGTCATCGGCGCCTGAACGGGTTGCCGTTTGAAATCGGCTGACTTACATCACTGACCCAGACCACATGTGCGATTTGTTTATTTACATATACAGAAAGAATTACAAAAAAAATCGATTTTCTATTCCAATGAAATAAAAAATATGAAGTTTTTTGTAGCCAGTGCATTTGATAAAAGTGCAGATGCATTAAAATTTAAACCAACCCAATTGGTGAATGAAAAACATGAAGGAAATACCAAGAAAAACAAGAAGAATAAAAAGAAAAACAAAAAGAAAAAGAAAGCAGACTCCTCAGACACAGCCACTACACCATTAAAAGGCAAAGGACCTTTGGCTCCAAGATTCCTAGACACAGAAGCAGAAGATGAAATAATGCCGGATATGAATAAAGTTAAAAAGGGTAAAATTGAAAAGAAGAAAGATAAAAAGAAACGACAAAAATTAAAACAAACACCGGCTTTAGCAAAAGCCATAAAAGAACATGTAGCCCCGTCAGAACAAGAGGATGAAGATGATATGGTTGCTACCACATCTAATGACGCCCCTACTAATTCATTTGAGGCTAAACTAAAAGAACAATTAATGGGTGGTAGATTTCGTTTCATTAACGAACAACTTTATACCATGAATAGTAAAAAGGCGGAAAATCTGTTTAAACAAGATCCAGAAGCTTTTAAAGCCTATCACGATGGTTATCGTCATCAGGTGGAGAAGTGGCCTTTGAATCCTCTCAGTCGCATTATCAAAATGATTAGAAAACTACCCAAATCTTTAGAAGTGGGAGATTTTGGTTGTGGCGAGGGCAAATTGGCAAAATCAGTACCACACAAAGTCATCTCTATGGATTTAGTTAGTTGTCGTGATGACATTATAGCCTGTGATATGGCAAACACTCCTTTGACTTCTCACTCCCTCGATGTTGCTGTATATTGCCTCTCCCTTATGGGTTTAAATTTAAATGATTATCTTTTAGAAGCTAATCGTGTTTTAAAAATGGATGGCATGGTTTATATAGCCGAAATACAATCACGTTTTGAAAATGTTAAAGATTTTGTACGAAAATTGGATTCATTCGGTTTCCAGCTAATACGTCAAGATGTGGGTCAAAAAGTTTTCTATTTCTTTCAATTTAAGAAAGTTCGCAATATTGGCAAGGTGTCTAATGTACCAACATTAGAATTGAAACCCTGTTTGTATAGGAAAAGGTAAGCATTTTATTGGCATTTATTAAAGGAAATTCACACGCTATCCATCCATATGTACTATTTTCCATTATTGGTGATACAAATTGTCAAATTCTTGTAAATTTTCTTTTAAAACTGACAAAATACTGGGAAATAGAAGATATTGGTGGACACGGGTGGATAGCTTGTTAATCAGGCTTTAAGAAAAAATTTTATTAAATTTAAATAATTTTGTTTTTTTTTCGTTTTAGATAAATTGACTTTATTCGAATAGTGGTGTTAAACAAAATACATAAGTTATGTAAATAAAAATAAGAACGACTTTAAGTTAAAAAAAAAATAATTAAGAAAATTCGTTAAGCAGGGATTCATGCATTGTTGCCGTATTAACTATTTTCTCATCAAATCTAGCATTTAGCGGAGTAAAACATGAGCTATAAGCGGGAAATCGAGTGAATTTTTACAAGTCAGTCTTTTGCCGTTATTTTAGCGTTTAATTCCTTGTCGGTGTTAATAAGTTTGAAAAGTTTGACAAATTCAGCGAATTATCATTAATTTTTTTATAATATAGCTATTTTTTAGTTTGATTTAGCGATATTTTTAGAAAATAAGTTGGCAACTGTTGATTCATACTAAACTCAGCACGTTTTTATTTTAAAATTTTAATCTCTAAATTAAACTGGTTAAATTACTATTATTTTAAAGCAAATGTCCAGCGTTGCCAAATTTTTAATTTATTTCACTTTTTTAAAGGGATTTTTAAAATAATTTATACATGCAAAGCAACAACAAAATTTGTTATTGTTTTTCATGTATTTTTCGTGATCTAACATTCATTTTATGTCTCGTGTGGTGGACTACAGTTTTTTTTTTTTGTGTGTTGGCAACTATGTAATCGTGTGCATATACTGAACCGTTATTTGTGTTCATGTTTAAATTTTAATAGTCTGGCAACATTATAAATGCATTTTAGAGCGTGTTCACAATACAAGCTAAAACTAAAGGCGAAGATATTTTCTCATAATTTTTTTGCATAAAATGTAAAAATTCGTTGGTCTACTGGCTAAGTTTTGTAGCAAATAATGATAAAACTAAAACAACAGAAAATTATCAAAAATATTGCTTTTAAAGATATTTAATGAAGATCTAATTCTTTGTAAAATGATTAATGGCTAATAAATATAGAAATGTGAAAAACATAATAAAATCTGTATTCAAGGTTTAGATTAAAATAAAAATTAATATCAAAAAACTTAAATAATTGTTCGAAATGTTTCTGATATTTACCGCATTTTTCAAAAAGCTCTCATATGGTCACAAAAAAAATTATAATTTTTTTTTTCTGTTGTAATTTTTGTTCTTTTGATAGAATTTCTTCTTAAAAACCCTAAAGCACTGATAATCTACTGTTTACGGGCAACTCATCAAAATGCATTGACAAAATAGTTCATGCTAAGTGAAATGATACCGTTACTTTTTGTTGAAATTCAAATTTTAATAAGTTATGAAATCACTACTTTGTAATTCCTGCATGCATTTGATCACATGGAAACAAATGGACTTCTATGTTTACAACTGTTTGGCTGTATAACGATCGCCTAGTTTTTTTTTTAACTTTAGCAATTTTTTTTTTTGTATATATAAAAAACAGTAATACCAGCTCTTTATGATGAAAAGAACAACAAAAATCGATTTTTTTTTATTAAAAAGGAGTAAACAAAGCACCACAATTTTTTTTTTAAGTTTTGGAAGAACATTTTTAAACAACATTTATTAAAGTTCCAGAAACGTATACACAGTACTTATATATTATTTGGTAACTAAAACTATAAGTCCGACATTAATAAATACAATTTTAAAAAATTTACTAAAAAACGGCATTCAAACCACATTGCAAAACACGTGTTTTTCCAAAACGAGTGGAAAATAACAAAGAACTGTTGAAATAGAATAAAGAGCTTAAATACGTGTTTTTGGCAAAACACGTGTTATGCTATCTAGTGTGAATGTGGCTTAAGGGCTGCATAATTACAACAAAATTTAATTTAAACTTTTAAAAAATGTACTATAATAATTACACAAAAATTTAATTTTATAAGTTAAATTGATCAAAGAATAGCAAAAGCATTAACAAAATATTATAAAAGCTCCAAACTAGTGTTTTTTGTTTGTTTTAGAGTTTGGGTCGTTAAAAAACACTATAATTAGTGTAAAAAGCACCAAGTTGACATCACTGACAAATTTACCGTTATTCATGTTTAAGCCCAAATTTTTATAGTCTGGCATCTCTATACTGGCATTATCATTTTTCTGTCATTTTTATTGCAGTTCTCGTGGTGTTAAGTTGTAAAATTTTTCAATCGATCGTTTGCTAGTGAAAAATATGTTCTTGTAAAAGTTTTTTAAGAAAAAGTGTTCAAATATAGTGCAAAACAATAAAATTAATATATTTTTATAATTTACTGTAAACATGTAGTGCTAAAACAAAACAAAAAAAAAAAAAATGGCCCCAAAGTGTGCTATTTGAAGAAATTTAGTGAAGATATTTTATTTTTCCTGTGTCCTTGAAAATATTTTATGTCGTTTAAGCATAGAATTAAGAAATGTGCTTAGAAATAAAATCCGGGTCGCAGCGCGTGTTTATAATGAAAATATCAAAAAACTTATGGAATTTTCTAATATTCATCGAATTTTTCAACGAGATCTCATACGGCAACAAACTGGTAAGTTTTTATTTCGGCATTTTGTAATTTGTGCACAATTACTTCCTTGAAAACTTAAAGTACGGCTTATAGTGGAAAAGAATAAAGAACTATTGAAATGAAATAAATAGCTTAAGCCAAACACGTGTTTTGCCACAATTCTTATTTGAGCTCTTTATTCTATTCCAACAGTTCTTTAGTATTTTCCAAACGTTTGGCCAAAAACACGTGTTTTGCAATGTAGTCTGAATGCCGTGTTAACTATGTATGTGCTTTAACAAAACACGTATTTTTGCTATCTAGCGTCAATGTGGCTTTACGAGCAACTCACCAAAATGCATGGACAAAATAGTTCATGCTAAAGCCACATTCACGCTAGATTGTAAAACAAGAGTTTTCAGAAAAACTCTATTCTGCAATAATCTTCTTCGTCTTTAACCAATCGAATGGGGAAAAATTATATAAAACCTCAAATATTTGTTTGACCTTATAAAAAACCTAGTGGCCATGTCGCACACTTGATGAAAATTTGAAGTCTTGATTATCCTCTTGTGTCTGTGATCAAAACCAAAATTTTTTGTAAAAAGTCATGACAAGAACTAAAAATCTTGTATAGCTTTACAATGGGTTAATCCTTGAGGTCGCTTCCTGATCGGATAAGTGTTTCTAGACTTTTTTTAAATTGCATTTTTATCAACATTGCAGTTATTTCAAAAATACTTTTAGAAAACTTTTATATTATACTTTGATATGAAAGATTTGGTGAGGCCGGGATTCCGAGCTATTTTTCTGTATAAAATTCTTTCTAACAAACAAAAAAATTTTATACAATATACTTATTTTTTATTTAGAATTAAGCAAAGACCCATAATTTATTATTTTTTATTAAAAAGAAATAGTAATTTTTATTAAAATTTTTACGTTGAATGGATTCTTAGTTCTTTTCTAATAAAAACCACATTCACACTAGATGGCAAAGCACGTGTTTTGCCAAAACACGTATTTAATGCTCTGGAGGTGTTTTGGACGTGTTCTGAAACAAAACATGTTTTTTGTACATGTTTTCTTCCCATACATTTTTTTCACCAAATCACATGTTTTGCTCAAAACATGTCAGTGGAACATTTCTTTATTCTTTTTCACTCGTTTTTGGCAAAACATGTGTTTTACCCTCTAGTGTGGATGCTGTACAAGCCTTAACAACTTTGCAAAACTTCGTTGTGAATAAGTCAAAATCATTACTATAATTTCAATTATAATAATGCGCTCAAATAAATATCTAAGTGTTTATTAAACTTATGTCAACTTCTCTTGTTTGCCCTACTTTTTCAGGAATTTCTTCTGCTTCTGTAATATGACATACAGAAACTATAGACTCTTTATGTTTATCCAATACTTCCAGAATATTTTCGTTAATGTTATTACAAGCATTTTTCAAAATTGATGTTTCATCTACATTATCTTGATTTGTCATAACAGTTTCTTTAGGTTTTGCTCCTTTTCTAGGTGGTATAGTTTGTAAAATAGCCTCTGACCAACTTTTACCTTCAGCCACACGTACCAAAATCTCAAAAACTAGAAATTATATAATATCGATTATCATCTTTTGTAACTTTTATCTATTTTAATACTAACCATGATATGTACTTAATACCGCTCTAGTTTTCATATCAACATATTCTCCTAAAGGTAACCGAGCCGTTTTAGACCGGCTTTTGTAGCCCGCTCATGACAATAGTTTTTATGATGATTATGATCTACCAAACCGCCTATACAGTAAATATTTTTAGAATCTAATGTTTCCAGTACATTATCTGATTCACTGGTTAAATATATTAAACCCGTATTGGGTTTAAAGGCTTCTAAATGATCTTTATCGAAATGATATGTAACTTGCCAATTTTCCCAACCATCATTTTTCTTTAAAACTTTATGTATATTACCATCTGTTTTTAGACCTGTAAAATGTATCTGCAAGGGCTTTTCAGCTCGTCTATTTATGGTATAGATTCTCAAACATTGTTTGACACACTTTGCTACATCACGTTCGCTCATCATATCATCACAGTCCAAATCAATTACCACACGCAGGGAATTTTCATTTTCTTCAACTGTTTGTTGTTTTTTCTTAAGTTCCTTGCGTGAGGGTCCCGTTCGTGTTGGTAGACCCTTTTCCATGGCTTCCTTACGTTTTTGTTTCTGCCTTTCCTTTTCTTTTTGTCGTTTCTCCTTACGATATTGTTCAAATTGTGCCAATTTTCTTTGTTTTTTTAACTGATTTTTACTAAATGGTGTGGGTGGTGTAAACCCCGGATTATTTTCCAAGGCTGGTGGTATTGTTGGAGTTTCGGCACTTTCATTTTCTTTTAGTTTTTTAATTGCGGGTGGAGAGTTGCATAAATCTTCTTTGACTTCCATTATTAAAATTTTGCTAGAACTGCTGTTTGCCAAAAACAAAAAAAAAAATAAAATGTAAACACGTGCATTCTATCGTACATATGTTTTTGTTTGTACAGAAACATTGTGGAATTGAAACACAAAATAAATTTCTATTCAGGGAAGAGCTCTTATGGGGAATATGAAGGGAAATATTGTTACAATTTTTTTTATAATAAAATATTTGATTTTAAATTTACAACGATTTAAAAATATGAATTTACGTGATGGTTATAAATTTAAAATATATATGGAATTAACAATGGTTAAGTTTTAACTTTGGTTATCTTTTTGATAACTTACCAGCCTTAATAAAATTTTTAGAAAAAATTATTTATTTTGTCAAATTCTGGAGATATTTATAAACTTTTTCCACTTTCTCGTTTAAAATAATTTAAAATGTGTCTTAAAACAGTGTTGCCAAGTTAGGAGTTTTCTTTCCAAGATTTAGGGGGGGTTTTTAGTTTACTGGAATTTTAGAGGGTAGCAATTTGTTAGATCAATATTAAATTTTCGGTTCGATTATTGGTTTTGAAAATTTTTGTCTGTTTTACTGTGCTGTTCAGATTTTGAATAAGAGATTTTTAATAAATAGCAGATTTTAAGAAAAAATATTTTTAAGGGGATTTTTTTGGTGGGTGTTAGGGAATGTAAACTCCCGCATTCCGTGGTTCTATGGGTTTTCTTGAAGTTTTTCTTAAGTCTGACAGAAATTGACTTTAAATCTTAAGTCTGACAAAAAATGACTTTGAATCTTAGTTTGATTAAAAAAAACTAGTCATTGTAAGACCGAAGAGTTTGTTAGTCCCAAAAACGGCATTTGGACAAATTTTAAAGTGTTTTTTTAACATACTTTTATAATGCCAAATTTTATTTACAGCGATCTAGAGTGATACCGAAGTTCCCATAATTTTTACTTAAAAATGTTTTTAAATTGTTTATCGCGGCATTAAAGATGTGGAATATTTAAATTTTTTATTTTAAATCGTATTCTTAAATACCCGGGATACCCGGGCCGAATTCGCGGAAATGCGGATGCTTAGATTACCGGGAACCCCGGGACGGAAAATCCCGAGATGTTTCCCTAGTGGTTGTGTAAATCTAGGGTTTTTTTTGACAATTTACGAATTCTAGTTTGTGGATATGCTTCTATTTGGACTTCATGTTTTTATTAGGCATCCTTAAATTAGAAATAAAAAGGTTTACATATGTGCCTCCTCCACTCCTTCACACAAAAAATGGGTCCGAAAATCGAATTTTTTAAACTTTTCAACCCTTTTTTACAGCTAAAAAAATTTGAATAACCAAAAATGTTTTGTTTTATTTTGTTATGGTCATTAGATGAAGGCAGCTGCCAAATTTCGCGATTCTAGCTTTGCTAGTTTAGTAGGTAGAAGAATATATTTTCCATTCCTATTTAAGATTGGTATTCAGTAAACCTTAATCATTTATAAAAAATTTATTAAAAACAATTTTTGTTTCTTTAATTTAAAGATCTGGCAATTTGAGAATCTCACTTCTGATTTCAGATTTATGTTTAGCAACCGAAAAAATTCCAAAGGTTTTAAAAAATGCTTTCCGTACTATTTTATTCCGCGATTTAGAATTTTAAAACTCCGATTCCAGATTCGTGATCAGCGGCTCTTAGTCCTTGATAAAGAATTAATTAAATCCAAAATATACATTTTTTAAAATTTATGACCGCTGTTTTGGATCCGCCATTTTGATTCTTTAATATCATATGCCGAATAACAGCATCCGTGAGCGAGTAAATAAGTACAAACACTCGCAAAATTATGTTGGTAGAATCAACTGCAAATGTCAGTTAAAATAACTGCATTTAAAGTTAAAAAAATGTACACTACATTTGCAATCAAACCAAGCGCAATAATTATTATTTTTAACTGTTAAAATCAACTGTAGAATGAGGTAAAAACAACTACACATGCAGTTAGAACAACGTGACCAGCATTTAAAAAAAAATTATAAAAAAACAAATTTTTCGTAAATATTCTTGACTAGATTTTATTTTCAATAAACTACACTATTAGTTATTCACGTTTCACGATTTTTTTTAAAATCATTCTTGCTTCTTTGATTTCTTTTTATCAGATTGAAATATGATACAAATATTAAAGAGCTGAAAGAAAAAAAGTGCATAATATTAAAGTGAATTAATTTACTTTATATTACAAAACCATCTTTTATATTTTATTTAATTAATAAAAATTACAGCTGAGATGTTTTCACTAACGACGTTTATCTTCCGTTTTCTTTTCTTGATTAACTATAAGAAACAAACATTCTTCTCATATTCCTTCACTAGAAAATCGCAATGTTGTTTTTAACACAAAAATTGTGAGTGAAAAATATTTGAGCGAAGAATATCACACACACACACTGTGTTAAAAAAGTCGAAACAACTGCATAAAGTTAATGTTACCATAATGTAAGTAGTTTTGGAAAGTTGTAAAAAAAACCGTAGAAAACATTGAATAGTATTTTTCTAAACTAAATTTGCAGGTTAAATAACTACAACCGCGTTACTACACAAATAACTGTCATGTAGTAACTGCTCAACTTTTCCGATTGTATACTAAAAAACTAGGTTCTCTATTTTTTTTTCTTTCCAATTGGTCTGAATAAATACTAACAACCGGTTAATCGACAATATAAACCGGATTTTCGGTTAACCGGTTAATCACTTTGGAAACACTATTAGGAAATCGAATGAATTCCTAATGATTGACTTCAATGATTGATAAAATTGAATATGGTAAATTAATTGAATTCCTCCCCAGCAAGAACAATGACGGTCATATGACCGGTCAAATGACTGGTACTGCTGATGGAAATATACATCAACGCGTAGAACAAAGTTTCTATCATTTTCTTAAGGGCAATGTGAAAAAGTGATGGAAACATTGTGTACGTGTGATTTTGCATCTTCCTCTAATTTATAAATTCATAAGTTACAGGAAGATGCAAAATTTGCATGTGTTAGTGAATTAAATCCGAATGCAAAGACAATGTAATTCGATTTTAAGAGAATTCAATCTTCAAAGCTCTGTGCACAAGCAGATACCACAGATACTGTTGCGTATGAGTGTTATTTTTTAAATAATATCACTCATACGCGCCGTTGCCAGATTTTACCATATAAAATTCGATAAAACAAATCCATTCGAAAAGACACCGAACCGAATTTTGTTATGGAATCACATTTAAATAAAATCACAAAAATCCAGTTGGCATCTTATCTGTGTGTGCATTTTCTAATAAATCATTATTGTTTCGCTTTTTTTTCTGTTAAAGATTTGTTTTAATTTATTGATTTATTAATTTTTTTATTGGCAATAATTTTTTAACATGTTTTTTTTTTATATAAACTAATATTTAAACTTACATGATTATATATAAAGTGATGTAGATCTATAATCTACTTTTTATGTTTCTGTTTTTTTGCTTAAAAATTGCTTTATTTCAATTATAATAATAATAAAAAAAAAAATCATCATAAAAAATGTACAAAAACGTTTATGAATTTGGTTTGGAAAAAAATTATTTTTTAAACTTTTCTCTTGTTGGATGGCTAAAGAAGACTTGGTTAAGATTTTTTTTTTGTTAAATTGTATTTTGTTACAAAAAATTGTCGGTTAAAAAAAAAATTGTTTAACAACCTGCTTATATCTAATAAATATAACTATATAGCGCAATAATTAAGCTGGAATATAATGTATACTATATATTTTCAATAATAATATATTAAATATTTTATAAATTGTGGTTCCATACAATACAAAATGAATGCTTTTAAAGCATCATTTGTTTATTTCTTCGAGTGTAATTGAGTTTATTATTTTTTTGCTTCAAGATTGACTAATAAAGGAAATATCTCCTTAGCAAACATAGTGGTGTAATTATAGAAATTTAGTTAAAAACAAAATTTTTTTTGATTTCTGATTTGCAGCTAAACTTTTTATATGAGAACGGGCAGTAAGTAGGGTTACAACTTTTGAAGTTTTTAGCAAATATCAAATTTTACTTATCCTTGCCGTAACGAACTTAAAAAATATAAAGAAACATAATATAACTTTTTCGCGGTTGTCAAAAAAGTTTCTGCATCATCCTTTTTAAAGTTTTTTTTTCTTAAATTTAACTAAAAACCAATATTTCGCGGAAACTTTAAGGTAATCAAGCTTCAAGGATGGGTACCGATTTTTAAGGACGCAGAGCTTTAAAATGTTACGGTTTTCACATATTTTGATCTGAAAATATTACAGCGTTATTTCGCGATATGGGCAAACAATCATCATTGTAGAACAACTAGATTAGATTAGACTAGAGTGGCACTATGCACCGCGACCAGAAGTTGGTATTTTGTGCTGCCAGCGAATACACCCTATAGGTTCAGGCTCCCTACGAAGCCAACTATCCTACCAGGTAAACAGTTCCAAACGTCCGATGGCGTCACTATTCGATCACCAAAATAACGCACCCTCCTGTCGGAGAGCCTCGGACATTTGCAGAGAACATGCTCTGAGGTCTCGGGTTCCAATTCACAAAACCTGCACGTATCCGTAGAGGATCGTCCCATCTTGTACAATTGATACCTAAGGTCACTGTGTCCCGTGAGGTAACCCGCCACGGTCCTTAGTTCGCCCAAACTAGAACAACTATCATATTACGTAAAAAGTATTTTAAAAATTTGTGTGCAGTAATTTTGGCCCACTAATCCAACTACAATGATAAAAACGTTAAAAAAAAGACTTTTTATAAATTGCACATCGCGCGGGAGGGGTTTGTTTCAAAATTACATGAAAAAGCGTTTTTATTGTTATTAATTTTTTTATCACGTGGTGATAGCTCAAAGTTTTGCGAAAAAAAAGTTATAATCCTATTGGGCAGCTGAAGCAAAACATATTTTTCTGTAGTTCTGTCTGCTCTTTAGTTCTATCTGGCCAAGTTATATTATGATCTGAGAATTCGATACCTTTCTTGAAAATTAAAATATGTGTTAAATTTTTAGGGTCTTGGGACCGGATTGATACAAAAAAAAATATTGTCCAAATGTAGTTGTTTTTAACTGTTGGAAAACAACTAACAAATGAAGTAAAAATAACTATCAATGTCGTAAAAACAATTGATATTTTTTTACTACACTCAGAATATTCTTACAGTAAATACATGTAGGTCATTCGGGTAGTAAACAGTAGTAGTTGTTTTAACTGCTATTGTAGTAATTTTTCTGTGAGTAAATGAAAAACGACTAATTTAGACAGTCATTTCAAAAAATAATTAACCAAAAATACTGTACTTCAGTAACAGTTGTTTTGAGTAGTTATTTTAGTATTTTAATAAACAACTACCAAAATAGTAATTTTGCAGTAAACAGTTAACAGTTGTCGTTTGCAGTAAACAGTTGTCGTAAAAACAACTGATATTTTTTACTACACTCAGAATTTTCTTACAGTAAATACATGTAGGTCATTCGGGTAGTAAACAGTAGTAGTTGTTTTAACTGCTATTGTAGTAATTTTTCTGTGAGTAAATGAAAAACGACTAATTTAGACAGTCATTTCAAAAAATAATTAACCAAAAATACTGTGCTTCAGTAGCAGTTGTTTTGAGTAGTTATTTTAGTATTTTAATAAACAACTACCAAAATAGTAATTTTGCAGTAAACAGTTAATTTTTGTTAGTTATTTAAATATAGAAGATTATGTCGAGTTTTTAAAAATTTTCGTTTAGTTTAATGCATAAAAACGTCATAACTTTGGTATTTTAACTTTGCATTTTAAACAGGATATAAGAACTGCAAATTTTTATTGTTATTAAAACAAAAAAAAATATTTTTAAAATACCGAATAAAATAACTGTTAGATTAGATTAGACTAGAGTGGCACTATGCACCGCGACCAGAAGTTGGTATTTTGTGCTGCCAGCGAATACACCCTATAGGTTCAGGCTCCCTACGAAGCCAACTATCCTACCAGGTAAACAGTTCCAAACGTCCGATGGCGTCACTATTCGATCACCAAAATAACGCATCCTCCTGTCGGAGAGCCTTGGACATTTGCAGAGAACATGCTCTGAGGTCTCGGGTTCCAATTCACAAAACCTGCACGTATCCGTAGAGGATCGTACCAGCTTGTACAATTGATACCTAATGCCACAGTGTCCCGTGAGGTAACTCGTCATGGTCCTTAGTTTGCCTCTCGTCATAGCCAAGAGTTTCCGCGACCTCTCCCCAGAGGGAGATATATATAAAATAACTGTTAAAAACATTAGTTTTTACAACTTACGTAGACGTTTTATGTTTATTGTTTTTATGGTTTTGTTGCTCGTTTTTATGGTTTATGCATTAATGTAAGGTTACTTGTTTTTGACCGCTCCTACTTTAAATGCAAAGTCAAAATTCCAAACGGTACTCCAGTTATACTGCATTGACGATAGAACGAAATTTTCTAATTATTTTTGGCAAAGCATAAGCATATCAGTAATATTAAATAACTAACAAAAATTATCTGTTTACTGCAAAATTACTGTTTTGGTAGTTGTATATAAAAATACTAAAATAACTGTTGCAAAAGTACAGTAATTTTCTTCAGTTGTTTTTTAAATAACTCTCATAATAGTTGTTTTGTATTATTTCATAGAAAAACAGCTGTAATTGCAGTTTAAAACAACTACTACTAATTACGCAAACAACTGTCATGTAGTAACTGTAAAACTTTTTTTAGTAAGGGAATGGGATGAAGCTCGATGTAATTTTGAATAAAAATATATTTTAAAATTAATTTAGTAAAATTAAATCAATTAGTGGCAGTAGTGGCTCGATCACCATCTGAGCTAATTAATGTTTCTCTTACGCTAAAAGAAAAGTTTCTGTTCACATAATAAAAAAAAAACTATGTAAATAAAATATAAAACAATGAAAAGGAAGTAAACATTAACACTACAAACAAATTGTAATTAAAGAGCAGAAATTTGTTCAGTTAAGGGATATGTCCTTTAAGGCCAATTGATTCATTACATCCCGCAAGGAAACTTTTCATAAACAGAAGTATTTGTACTTAAAGAGCAGTAATTTGTTCAGTTACGGGATAGGTCCTTTAAGGCCAATTGATTCATTACATCCCGCAAGAAAACTTTTAATAAACAAAAGTTTTTGTACTTAAAGAGCAGTAATTTGTTCAGTTACGGGATAGGTCCTTTAAGACCAATTGATTCATTACATCCCGCAAGAAAACTTTTATTAAACAAAAGTTTTTGTACTTAAAGAGCAGTAATTTGTTTAGTTACGGGATATGTCCTTTAAGGCCAATTGATTCATAACATCCCGCAGGGAAACTTTTAATAAACAAAAGTTTTTGTACTTAAAGAGCAGTAATTTGTTCAGTTACGGGATTCATTTTATCCCGTAAGGAAACTTTTAATAAAAAAAACTTTTTTCATAAAATTAAAAAAAAAAACCATTAGCCTAAATCAAAAAGTTAATAAATATCATGAAGATAATTTTCTCAGTGTAATAGAGTACTAAATTGCAATTACACCACCACTACGCTTTTAGTCTTATAAATTAATTGATTTTTATATATTTGTTTTACCATTTTTTTTGTAGTTTTATATTTTTTATGTTAATATTTTAGTTATGGAAAATATTTATACTAATATTTGTTATTTTTTTTTTGTGTTGTTAATATGTAATTTTGTAAATAAGTTTTATATTTTTGTATTTATTTTTCTTTTTTGTTTAACAACTACTAAAGTAATTAAAAATTTACTACAAAACTACGTTTAGTATTAATATATTTTTGTTGTTATTTAAATTTGTTGTGTTTTTTTTTTTAGTTTATTGATGTCATTATGGTTTGTCATTTTGTATTGAAATTATTTTAAAGAAATAATTACAAGTGAATATGTGCTAAAATATAAAATAATTTAAATGGGTTTTTTTTTTGAAATATATATTTTTTTACCTTTTTTATAAATTTACAAATAACAAATATCACCAATTTTTTGTATAAACTTCTTTTGCGTTTTATTAAAAAAAAACTGAAATAAAAAAAAATTTTTTTTTTAAACAAAAACTTTACAAAATAACATAAAATTTGTTTAATTTATTTTTTTTTATAAAAATTTACTTAAATTATAAAATTTTTTTATATATAAATTATATAAAATTATTGTGTAATTGTTGTTTTAAAAATTAACTAAAAGTTTTTAATTAATAAATTAATTGGTATGTTTTTGTTGTATTAAATTTATGATTTAAATCTATTTTTTTTCTCTTCTTAAATTTTTGATATATTCTTTTGTTAAGTACATTTTCAACCAAATTTTTGTTGTTGTGATTAAATACGATATAAATTGTAAAATATTTGATTTAAACTAATAATGATATACTAGAAATAGAAATGTTGAGAACTGTTTTGAGTATCCCAAAATGATAAATAATATTTAAAAAAAAATCGCTAAATATTCCTAGCTATTGGATTCTCTTTTTCCCTTTCAGAATTTAGGTTAATTGTGAAATTGAATTCGCTACGGGGATTAAGCAACTTTAAAAAATATTAGGCTGTTGAAAAAAAACACTGTAAATAATTTTAAATATCAGTGACCAAAATCAATAATGAAATTGTTAAAATACTGCAAAAACCTTAAGATTTATTTGATTAAATAGTGCTCAAACGCTAGAAAAACTTTGAATTAAATTTACATAATTTCTGAAATTTAAAGTCATAAATTTGGAAAACGTAAAATTTGACTAGTGTCACAAATCGGCTATAACTTTCGAAAGTAGTAAAAATGTTAATAACCTCTATTTTTCATTCTTTAGGGACTTGAATTTAAAAGGCCATATCTTGAAAGATTTGTTTTTAACATAATTACACACTGCTACAAAAAAACAGTTTTTGTCAGAACTTGAAACCCGACCCTAGTGGGGGTTGTAGGCCTAGGTGAGGACATACAAAAACCGTTTTCAAAAATTTTAAAACAGTCCTTAAAATTTTGAGTTATTTTCAAAAAACTGTTTTAGGGTAGGTCGTAGCACTTTAGTACCTCTAACTCACACATTTTTTGACCGATTTCAAAGTTTTAAACAGTTTTGGAAAGGCAAAGAATTAAGCTTTCATGAAATGTATACATAAAATATATATGCCAAGAAGTTAGGTAAGAAAAAAAGAAAAGAATTAGGTAAGTCAAAACCTAATTTTTCAAATTCAACAAGAGTTATTTTCATTTTTTTCTATGCACTGTATTTTAAAGACAATTTGATATAGAAAAAAACGAGATATCATTTGTTAAAATCGGTTTATATTTGCAAAAGTTACTAAACTTTTTCTAAAGTAAAAATTTTGGGATTGTAGACTTTTATTTTGATAAACCACTTGACTTACAAACGTAAATTAAAAACTATATAAATAGCTTAACCTAAGTTAACATGTATAGTTAAAAACAGGTGTTAATGAAAAGTTGACTAACTTTTACAATTTTCATCTGATTTGAAAAATAAAAACCATGTTTTGTTAAGAACTAAATTTTCTTTATACGTTGGTATAAATTTTTTAAGCTTTCATATTAAAATAAGCAATGAAAAGCTACTAAAATCAAAAAAGTTTATAATTTTCGTTTTTATGTAGATATTCTTAACAAAACAATACTTATAACTTACAAATGTAACGCCATTTTAAAGCTTAATCAGTTTTCTTTCCATACCCGTTAAAAACATTTAAATCGGACAAAAACTGACTGAGTTACAGGTCGATAAGTTGACAAACATCACTGAAAACGGTTTTTTTTAGAATAACTTCTGAATTTGAGGGTGTTTCTGAAATTTTTTGAAACAATTTGTAATGTACTCAACAAGACCTATAACCCACGCTAGGTCGTTTGCCAAGTTTTTTTTCACTATAGCACCGTGTTATTATTAATAAATAAACTCTCTTCTACATTTGTAAAATGTTTCAAGTTTTAGTTTCGATAGCTTTCTGAGCTATGAACCATAAATTATCCCTAAGAATGTTTAAGCTCTCAAAAAGGAAGAGAATGTTTAAGCTCCCACGTAGGGAGAGCTTGGAATACTAATGAAATTTTTCAGTAAATCAATGAAACTTTTCTTCACAAAATAAACGAGTTTTCTTATTAAATAACGTTTTTGATAAAAAAAACCATTTTTTTAATGAAACTTCTTCATCGAATGTATAAAATTTAATTTAAATAAAATGAAATTTTTATGAAAACTTGCATTAACTTAATGACAATTTTCAATAAATCAACTCCAGTGCAATTTAATTTTTTTAGTGCAAAAATTCTTTAATATCATGCAGATAAATTTCTCAGTGCAATCACACTTATTCTTAAATCTTTTTCATACAGCCCCAGATTCTGAGTTTTGCCTTGTAAAAATCTTTGAACGATTTTTTTTTTTTTTTGGAAACTATAGTTTTGAATTCATGTGACTATAATACAAGAGTACAAACTTTATAGAGAAACTATGTTACTCACGGTTCTCTCGACTATTATCGAACTCGGGCACAATTAGCGCCAACAGAAAATGAATAAGAAAACCTATTTGTAAAAAAAAACACTTCGTTACGAATGATTAACCTACATAAATGCCCTCACTAGTATTGCTAAACCCATTTACTTACCAATACTCGATAGTGATGAATATTTTTAATTTAGAAAAAGTTTAACTATTTTTAAATACAACTTTATTTTAAACTGTACTTTTTAAAAAAAAGTTTTTCTTCTATACAAAATATTTAAAATAACGTTTTTAAAATAAAGTCAAACACATACATTCAATCATTTATTTAAAATGTAAACAACATTTTAAGGTTTCAAGTTTCAAATATTTTATCTGGCCCGAAATTGAAAAACAGTCGATTTTTGTGATTTCAATTTTTTTTTATTGATTTTCACTAAAAATTCAACATATTTTTATACTTTTCCTTAAATATTTTAACTTTTAATTTTTTTCGTAGCACAGTTATTAGTATTTTAAGGCTTTCAACTTTGCCAGAGTTGTATTTTTCTATATATTAGAAGGTTCTAGTTAATAACGAGTACCCAAAAATAGAATACAAATTTGTATACATTTTTCTCAGCACTAATTTTCACTCGAAATTTTAAGACCAAGAAGGAAATTTTGCAGAAGAAATTCTGATTTTAATCTAACAAGGAATGTCTGGTGAATGATTTCTTCTGAGGTATTTTTTCAATTGCTTAAACGTTGGGCTAATTTGGCAGATTAATTTGATTTAGGAGTTTGGATATAATATCATTATGTCACTTTATAATATCGTTGAGTATTGATAATATCGTTGAGTATTGGTACCAAATAGATATTATTTATTAAAAAATTCGTATTCGAAACAATTTTTCAAAAACATTTGCAGAGTTTTAAGATAAATGTGTCGAACCACTTTTTTGTTGATCGCATTAAACATCTTTAACTTTTTCGTAAACTTTTCCATATTTATTTGGAGGACTTTAAATATTTTACTGTTTTGAATAGGTACACATAATTGTACGGCATTCTTTGTGGATTCGTTTTTTAACGGCCCTTATAATACCGTTTTAAATAGATATAACTTAACCCTCTAACCGGCAAGACCGTCTCTAGACGGGGTATTTTCAATTGGCCATAAGTTCGTCAACAAAGTGTTTTATTATAAAAATGTAAGCTATATCGATAGAGAACGAAGTTAGCCACATATTTTGCGAAGTAATGTTTTGTGTACATGTCACGGTTTGGAAGCGAGAAAGCGTTATAGTTAGTTTTCGGTAATTTCAAAAAATAAATATTTTGAAATAACCACAATTTTGAAAAGTCCTTAAAACACATTTCTGTTAACATAAAACCATTCATATTCCACACAAAGGAAGATTGAAGCTTAAACTTTTGGAAAATGCTCTAAGTTTGGTCCAAGGACATACAAGATTGTAAAAGGATACCTATAAAGGACATCATCTTAACTTGAAAACGAGTAGACGGATTTTATGAAATTTGGCAGAAATATTATATTTGGTAACACTATTAAATCTTCAAAGTTTCGTCAATATATATTAAAGTTAAGGTGCGTTTTCGCTCAATTTCGCGTTTTTCGAAAAATGAAAATCGCCATATCTTTTTATCTAAAAGCAAAAAAGGGCTAATTTTTGGGCTGTTGTTATATCTTTGTAAGAAGAATAATTTATGTCTTAACTTTTTAAATTTAATAGCTTAGTTTATGAGATAGCCTCTAAACCTATTTTGACCCATATCGCCTAAAATAGGCGACGAAAAAAATTTCGCTAGAACAAAATATTCTTTATTTCTCGTGCCGAACAAGTGATATAAATTTCAGTCCAAAAAAGATTAGGCCGGTTAGAGGGTTAATACGTGTCCATGTAAAATGTTTATAGTATTTGTGCATACCTTTTTTACGAGGGTATTTTTTTAATGACGCCTTATTATTTTAAACCTTAATCGAAGTACTTGAAACTTCGATCACATAATGACATGAATTTCTTAGAAAACATGTGTAAATCGATATATTTTGTTGCAATACCATCTAGAGTTTGTTGCAATTGAAATCAAACCGTTCTTTACATATTGGTTATCAACTCTAAGATCTTTTAGGCCGAGTTTTTGGGAGTCTGTTCAACTTGGTTTAGTTAAACTGAAAAAGAATTTTGTCAACCATTTCCCTTTGTCGAAACAAATTTTTATCTTTGAAATACCAATGGTTCGGTATTATTTATTAAAGCGAAAATTCGAGATCACGAAAAATGTAAACAAACTTAAAACATGATCTTAAATTGAAAATTTGACAGATTATGCAAATGAAAATTCATTAAGATATAAAATTTTATATAAAAAATATAAAGAAACACGCAGATACGGTCGATCATGGAGCATAGAAAGTATTTGGTGAAGTCCAATTGTAACAAAATGTCCTTTCTATATATTGAAAATTAGTTAGGCAGGAAGGGGGGCCTTTCTGCACAGAGAGAATTTTAGTGGACGAAAAATAATGAAAATTTTCAGTGAACTAATGAATTTTTTTTTTCAAAAAGAAGGAAATATTTCTTAAAATTAATGGAAATATTTTTTTATTAAAACTTCTTCATTGAGACCCAACTTTAAACAAATTATTTTACATTTTTCATAAAATTTTATAAAAAACTTGCATTAGTTTAATTAAAACTTGACGTATTCCAATGCAACTTCATTGCTAATATGCAAAAATTCAGTAGTATCATGTAGATAATTCTCTCAGTATGTAAATATGTTCAGGAGTAGCACACTCCACAACGTTTAAATGTTTTTGCAATAATTTTTAACTTTTTACCTGATGTTTTTATGGACGCTACTTCCAACATGAGTGGCACAATTAAAAGGGCAACTTTAGCAATTTTAGGTAAAGAGATGAAAATGCTTACAATATCCACATTTCAAATCCAAAAATAAACGTCAAAATTATTCATATAAAAAGCTTTTATTAGGTCTGTTTTCTTACCTTTCCAGTAAAGTCCAGTAAAAAATACGCAGTAGCAAAATTTTAGAGTAAGCCCAAGTTTACTCTCAAAAAGAAAAATATACAAAATTTGTAAGAATTAGTAAAATAGACTAAACAGCTGATTGTAAATACCAAATATAAAACCAAAACAAAAAAACAACTGGTAAATACGAAAAAGATAAAAGTTTGAAAATATTGACCAGGATTATTTTAAACTGTTTTTAATTGCTTCCGAATTAATATACAAAATTATAATTTAATTTAATATTTGTTTTTGGTTTACTAAATTATACAAGCAAATGTTTTTTAAACATGTTTTTTCTGATTACAAATTCTGTAAAAACTTGTAAGTTCTCTAGCATTGAACTGTAACTTAACTTTCTCTTTTTTCTCGTTTCTTACTGTAAACGAACGAAAGTTGTACAAATATCTACAAAATTTTTGGGCAATATAAGAAACCTATTAAAACTGATGGAAAGAGAAAAACAATTGGTGTCTCATCAAAGCTCTCATTTAAGTACGTTTTTTAAATATACACGTTTTTTACTCTCTTATTTTATGTTTTACTTCTCTTATTTTTTAACTGAGTATTTGTGCAAACGAATTTCTAAAAATTTTTGAGGAATCGAACAAATTTATTAAGAATTTTATTTTTACAAAGCTGATGATTACATAGTTTTTTTTTTCATATTTTATCCGAACAAAAAGTACAGATAGCTTCTGGTGGAAAGAGAAAAACAATTGATCTCTCATCAAATCTCTCATTTACCTAATTTTTTACATTATAAACGTTTTTTTTTTTTTTTGGTAATATTGACTTCCCATGGATACCCTCGGAAACGTACATTGTAGGAATCTAGTAGTTCGGTAAAATGAGAGTAAGCACAAAATCTTATAAAGAAATGTCAAAATTGCCCAACAATGCGGGAACCTAAAAAAACCCTTTTAAGTCCAACAATTTACGTAAAAGAAAGGTATGAAAACGACAATGATTATGATTTAAATAATTTCAATCAATCAATTAATTATTATAAATAAGACGTTTTTCTTTCTAATAATACATTTTTTTTTATATGTATATATTACGACAAACCCTTTAAATTGAATTTAATATGTTTTACTTGAACCTCTTATGTTCGTGGAAATTTTCTTAATAAATCATGTTCATGCTTCAAAGAGATAACACTTTAATCTCTCTAATCTGATGATATTTTTCAATAAATTTTCATACGATTTAGGTACTTTTCTTAACTTTTAGAATCCAAGTTCTTTAAAAATGAGAAAGTTCTTAATAATGTTGTATACAAATGGGTGGTTTCTCACACCTAGGAGATGCTAACTATAACTATTTTTGATAATAAGTCAGTTTGTTCAATAGAGTTAAAAAAAAATTCTAGATTTTATAAAATTTTCATTTATTTGGGATTTTTTTTTGATTGGTTGTTTTGTATTTCTTCTTTTTTTTTTTATTAAAAAAAGTTATAATTTTGTTACAAAATAATTTTGTATAATACAATGATTTGCTATATTTTGAAAATGATGTATGATTTGTAATTAATTTTTAACTATAATGTCATGTGTATATGATTCCTATAAACATAATTAAAAAAAAAAATATGTATTGGCAAATGGAATGTTTGTTGTAATGAAAAGAAATTAATTAAATAAAATTAAAATACAAACATTTTAGTAAATTTTTAAAACAACAAATGACAATTAAAAAAAAAAACTATAGTAAAATTAAAAACTATTTTTTTGCATAACTATTTAATAAAAAAATATATATTTATATGTAATATGTATAATAAAACCCCAAAAAAATTTTTGTTTATAGTTTAATAATTTTTAAAAATAACTCAACAGTAAAAATTATTGAAATATACAAATAAAGAGAACGAGATTTAAAACAAACAAGATATTTTCAAAAAATATAATAGATTTTGAAAAAATCATTGAAAATATTTTCGATAAAATCTCTTTTCCTTAAGTATTTCAATTATTTATATCAACAACAAAGCAACAATTTTTTCAATTACTTTTTTATTTTTGATTTCAATATTTAGGCAGGAGGCAAGTAAAACATATTCGTTAATAGAATTCCATTTTATTAGCAAATTATTAAAATAATTTCTTTGAAATCTATTTAGTTATCCCTTATACTAACAAAAATATGACAATTGTCATACAAATTTGTCATATAATTTGTCATGGTTTTGCAATTAGTCGAAAGACTAAAGACTAACAAAACTTATGTAATGAAAACTTTTTTGATGTACCTAACCTATTAAGAAAAAGGGTTCTCTTTAACAAATTATATTTGTTACAATTTCGTCTGCGTCACTCAGTTTAGTATAAGGGTATCGACAATATGTTTACGTTGTTCCAATCCCGCCTTTTAAAACAAATTTCCCATATTTTTTTTTCAAATTATTTTTGTTTAGCCTAAAGTCTATTGCAAAATGTCTTGTATATTGAAATTATCATTATCCAATGAATTAATTAAATCTTGTGTTGAAAAATTACCACCATCTACTGGTAAATTATCTAAAAATTCGAGACATAAATCATTCGAGTTGCCAACCACTGAACTAATGGTTTGATTGATGGTTGATGTACTAGAGGTGGCCACCACCGAGGCCGATGATACTGAGGCAGAGGTGGATACTAAAGCATTATTATTGCCACCGGGACCGGGACCGTTAGGACCACCTGGTACATTACTAGGTCCCTGCTGGGACATTTGTAACATTTGCTGTTGATGTGCGGTGGTGGTAGTTTGTTGTACAAATTGTTGTTGCTGTTGCATTGTGATTTGTTGTTGAGTTTGTGACATATGCATGCTGGCCATTTGCATTTGTGTCATCATGGCATTAGGCCCGCCGGGACCTTGTGGCCCGCCTTGCTGCTGTAATGATTGTTGTTGCATCATTTGTTGCATTTGCATTGCATTAGGGTTGGGGCCGTTGGGTCCACCCATCATTTGTTGTGATTGCAGTTGTTGTTGGCGCATCATTTGTTGTTGCATTTGGGCAGGTGTTAATTGCATACTAGTATTGGGACCACCCATACCACCGGCTCCAGGGCCATTAGGACCATTTGGCATTGGTCCTCCCGGAGAGTTACCCATAAAACCTAAACATTTAGGGAAATTAAATTAATTTATATATTTTTAAATTTGTTAGAAAAACTTACCACTATTAAAACCTCCCGCTCCCTGGCGCATAGGACCACCTGGTCCTCCGGCAAAGCCCATTTGTTGTTGTTGCATCATCATATGCCGCCATTCTTGTTGTGAACCCATTGGCATGCCATCTGGTGCTACTTGTACATTAGGCGGTCTTTGTGGTCCTCCTGGACCCATTGGACCACCATAAGGACCCATTGTTGATCGGGGACCACCAGCTGCGGAATGTTGCATATACATAGAATGTTGCGGACGCATCATTGGGCCTAGAAATTTAAATAAAACAAATTTTATATTTAACTAAACCGATATTTACATTAACTAGAGATTTTTAAGAATTTCCTTATCGCATTTAAGATACATAAATTATAAATTTTCCAATCGTAGTGTTCCCTTCAACGAGATTTTTTCTCTAAAATTTTTAATTTTTCTTAATAGTGAATTTTCCTTATCGTAGATTTTTAAACTCTAGATTTTCAAATTTTGAACATTCTTATTGAATTTCTAATGGGTTACTGATTTTTAACATAAAGCTTAATAGGAAAGACAGCTGTACTTGGATGTGATCGTTAAGCGGTTGCGCCTTAGTATTGTTACGTTTTTAATGTAGAAAAATCCTACAACCGACAGGTTCTTGATAAATTTTATCATATAGAGACAATCTGACAATTAGAACACACAAATTAATAATACAATTTAATGGAAAATCACTGATGAAGCCTATGCATAGTCTAGTCTGATTAGAAAATTAATAGAGTTTATAATTTTTAAGAAAAACCTCTAAAAATTATTAAAAACCTTTCTAGAAACTAAAAAGAATAAATATTTGGAAAATTTCTAACCGCGATATTCCCTCTATAACAGTCAGTTAAACTTAATTTAGTTTCAAGTTTATGAACAAAAATTTGTCGGATCCACTTCAACTTGCTTAGAATTTTGATATTTATCATAATAAACCACATTTCAAAATAAACCACATTTCAGAAGCAGTATTTCTTTTAAAACTTCGTTAATCTAAGTTTCCTAAAAACTCGGCCTAAGACTTTCATATTTTCATGTTCAATATGATGTCAATTGACATTTATATAATTTGCTAATCGTAGATCTTCTCTAGCAATTGAAGTTTTCCCAAACAATAGGTTCCTACTTTTCCAATAAAGTCTTGTAAAAAACAGTTAAAAACAACTAACATATGTAGTAAACAAACTAACAATGTAGTAAAAACAAATGACAATTGTTTACTACAAGAATTTTTAAACAACTTTAAAAATTGGTAAAAACTACTGTTTTTTAACAGTTATTTTTTCGGTACTTTAAAAAAAAAATTATTAAAAAAATATTTTTTCTTTAAATTACAATAAAAAAAATTCTATTTCCTACATCCTACTAAAAATTCCAAACGGAATTTCAGTTATAACGTTTTTATGCATTGGAGAAAACTATAAACATATCAATAAAACAAATACCCTGGAGTACGGTTATAACGAACTCGCGGGAACCGGACGATTTAGTTCGTTATAAGCGATGTAAACATTTTGCACAAAATTATTAAAATTTCTGGATTTATTTCTTAAATTCACCTAATTTAACAATTTTTGTTAGTAATTCTAAAATAATTATTTTCTTAAATTACGTTTTATATAGTTTTTAATTCTTTTCAGTAAATTTGTAATTAAAAAGCTAACATTTTTAAGATTCGCAGCCGAGTTTTCATTATGGAATCTCGATTTGTTTATGTGTAACGAACGAACGATCGTTATAAAAAGGTTCGTTATAACCGGTGTTCGTTATAACCGAGTTCCGCTGTATAAACTAAACGATAATTTTTTAAAGCTCGACATAATCTTCTATTTTTAAATAACTAATAAAAATTATCTTGAATTCTTGGGCCACTAAAAAAATACGTACCCCTTATTTTTCTGCTCTATCATAATTTCATTAAGATCGGATAGAACCCATCGAGAGACTTCTTGTTAAAGATTTTTTTAATAATACTGCCGAAGCATTTTAAAATTCTTACCTGATGGTGGTATTGGCTGCTGCGTCATTCGTCTCATAGCTGCTGCCTGAGCCGCCGCATTGGGAAAACGTCCTCCACCTCCCACTGTTTGTTGCATCATTTGCGCCTGCATAAGTTGAGCCTGTGTGGCCTTGTACTCCGGTGGCGGGGGGCGAGAACCGGCCATACCATGTTGCTGTTGTTGCATAGCTTGAGCACGTAGCATTTGTTGTTGCTGTTGCAGGTATTTAGCTTGATTCATATTCAATGGAGGACCACCAGGAACACCCATCATCATAGCAGGATTTGGTCCAGAGGGACCATTAGGATTCATATTACCCGCTCCCATCATTTGATTAGGATTGCCACCCATACCCGGACCCATGCCACCCATACCAGGAACATTTGGACCACCCATGCCAGGGACATTGGGACCGGCTACATTGGGACCACCAGGGCCAGACATAGGATTCATAGGACCGGTATTAGGTCCAGTAGGATTTGGACCACCAGGCACTTGTTGATTACCCATAAGACCTGAATTATTTGGACCGTTGTTGGGACCAGGGGCGGAAGGACCATTTGGTCCATTAGGACCATTATTGCCGCCAGAGGCCGCTGAAGGATTTTGGTTTTGATTTTGTCTTTGTCTCATATTTGGTGGAACTTGTTGCTGTTGTTGTTGGGCGGCTGGATTTTGTTGTTGCTGTTGTGAGAAATTCATGGATTGTGTTTGTGACAAGGTAAACCCACCATCGGAAGCACCTAATAAAAAATTATGAAGAACTAATTAAATTATAGGACACTCCACACTTTTCCAAACAAAATAATATAAATTAAGATTTTCTTTTCCTACTTTTGTTCAAAAAAACATTTGTATTTAGTAAATCGATAGTCATAAGTGAAAAGATAATTTTTTACATTTTTACAGAGAAGTAATTTTTCGCATTTTATATTTTACAAATTGCCAGATATACTACGTTCATAATAAACCCCGAAATACGAGCTTAAATATTTTTCAAGTTTTCGATTTAAAATTTGTATGGAATTTTTAAGTTGAAAACTTGAAAAACATGTATTTTGGGGCTCAGTATGAACGTAGTATGAAAAGTTGTCAAGTTACCATCGATATTTCAAATATTTAACTTACCATTATTATTATGATTTTGATTTGGTTGTTGTTGCTGCTGCTGTTGAGGATTATTGGGCCCATTATTATTGCCACCCTGTTGTTGTTGCGAATTTTGAGTATTTTGCTGTTGTTGTTGCTGCTGCTGCTGTTGTTGCTGCTGCTGTTGTTGTTGATTAAAGAACACTCCCTGTTGCGCTGCCACCGATACATTACTTTTCATATCACCACTGAGATGTAAATGTTGTCCAGCAGAGACCTATAACAAATAAAAGTAAGCGGGAAAAATGTTAATCAGTTAGAAACAAATTTTTAATTTAAATGAATTTAATTAGTACGACTACCAACGTCTCATGAAAAGAGGGGCGATAAGTGGTAAAAAAAAAAACATAAACCTAAAGTTTGGCATACATTTAGGAGCTTTGAACAATAATTAAAGTAGTATATTTTTGGAAACAGAATTGTAAAAAGTATATAGAATGTGGGAAAATGTGAGCTTTTCTAATAAGAATAGACCATCTTCTTCATCCATCATCATCATCTTGCCATCATCTTGCCATCTTCTTCAATAAACTGTTAATAAACAATATTATATTAAAAGCATACTTTTTGGAAAAACTCTTTAAAATTAAAAAAAAAATCTGTATTAAAGAGTATTTTAAATTTTAGAGTTTTTCTTCAAAAAAAAAAATTAAAATAACAAAATGAGTTTAGGAATAAAAACTCGATTTGTTATTTCCCAGAGTGTATCCAGGAAGAAATTGTTTAAAGTTAATATAAAAAATGTTCACAATCTTAAGGGGTTTCCATAAAAAATGTTTCACAGAATCTGATTTGTGTTGTTACCAAAAATTCCTCTAAACAAATAAGTTTTTCTAACAAAAATTGAGAATATGGTATAAGATGTTAATTAATACGAAAATACTCCAAATTTGGGTATATTCCGATAATTATTAGAAAATCTCAATTGAAAAAAAATTGTCAACATTTAAGAACATTTTAACAGAATTTTTGTTAGAATTTTCTTAGTTTTTAAATGAAAAACCTGTACAGAATCAGATGGTATTTCTTTAGAAAAAGTTTTATATTTTATTACACTTGTCTTATTTCATTGTACAAAATGTTTAACTTTTAATTTAATTTGTAAAAATTATGGTATACTTTTAGGTACTAACTTTTATTATTTTTTGCTTTGCATAACCTTTAGCATAGGAAAAACATAAAATTTATCGTTTTCTGCTTTTCATGCCACACAGTAAGGGGAAAAATTAAATAAAGAACCTTCAAAGTGAGAGAAAGATTTATGAGCACGCACTCATGTTTGGAATAGGAAAAAAATCCAATATAAACGGCAACAATATTAGTGCGAAATATAACCAGCCAATATTCTTAGATAATATATAGGAACAAAAAATTTGTACAACATACGCAATTCCTGCTGTTTTATGGAATTGTAGCGAGTAGGAAGACATCACTTGCACACGGCAAGTACTGTGAAAATAAGTTATGCAAAAATTTTAGGCATAACGTATAAATTTATTTGCAATAAAAATTGTTTAAAGGGAGGGTGAGAACTGAATTCAGGTTTAGTTTAAGTTGAAATTTAAACAATTTTATAAATGATTTTCCATAAAAATTTTAAACACTGTTTTCAGTTTCAGTTTAATTTTTACTAAATTCATATTAAATCTATGGTTTTTTTAAGTCATGTGCAGTAATCCCAAAAGAATGCAACACTAACTGATTTGAAAAACACCTAAAAGTATGGCAACTGTCAGATTTGTAGTTTAACATTAGAAAGAACAGTGTTGCAGATTAATTTAATATTAGAACATTATTTTAAATCAAAATCTCATTAATATAACTTTGTATTTGCCACCAGCATGGAAGAACAATTCGTAATTAAACCCAATCAAATAAAATTCAGTAAAAGTTAACGAAAAATTTATAATTTTCCGTAAAAGTTAACTAATTTTATGCCAGCAGACCATTTAGCTAATTTTAGCAAAAACGTGTCTGTTATTATTAGTTAAGTGGAAGTATTACGAAAAATTAGTAAACTTAACTAAAATGTTACCAAAATTAGAATCTTTTTTTACATTAACATTTTTTAGAGTAAGTTCGGGTAATGTGGAAAACCCTTAATTTCGGAAACTAAGGACTATTTGTGAAATGTTTGTTGGTGAAACCATTGCATTTTCATATAAATTAATGCCAAGCTTACATTTTTGAGACTAACCAGAGTCGTTAGTTTTTAATTATTTGAAAAGTAAAACTTGGTATGCTTTTTTATGTGTTCAAAGATTTATTTGGAAGAAAAATTTTAGATATGTTAATATTTTGCAATTGTGTCTGAAAGAATATGAATTATAGAATTATTTAATGCCTTAATGAATGTTAATATTGCATTTAACAATTTTAATAGTTTTTTTTTTATTTAGTAACAGATCGGTGGAATACGTTAAGGCAGGTACTGTGCAATACTATTCCACATTACATTGCATTTACTATTACTATCTACTTTTACTTATTTGTAATTAACAAAACATGTAATATGCCTCTGACGCATTCTTATATATATAAGGTATTTGTCTTTTCTGTGAGATTTAAACTTTCCGTACATGCGTGTCGTTCCATGTCAGACCGAACACATTTTTTACAACATCTCTTCAGATTTACTTTAAATTTTCCAGACACATTAAACATTACAAAATATATTACCCGTGTTTCCAGAAAAAAATTAAAAATTTTTTTTGAAAAGGTTTCAAAATCGTGAAAAATCATCCGACATGACAACTTTTAAACTGATGTTTTTCTAAAACTAGTGAATGGATTTTAAAGTTTAATACCTTATTTTAAAGGTATTTGAACGTTCTTTTTAAAAATTATTTTTTTTTTTTAATTTTCTTTTTTTATTTTTAAAATTTGGTTTTTTACTTAATTTCTGTTTTCCACCATTTTCGAACAATTTGAAAAATCTGAAAAAAATATTTTCTTAAAATCAATATAACCTTAATATTTACTGTAAATTTCAGAATGGAAGTCGAATGAATTCTATTTTTTCCGATTGTTTTCCATTGTAGTACCACGAAAAATTACATTTTCTAGTAAAACATAGAAAAAAATTTTACCGGCACATAGAAAAAGCAAAACAAATAATGCTCAAGAACAATATGAATTTGTTAGCGTGTGTTTTTGCATACATGTTGCATTAACATTTTCGTGAACACGCTTGAAAATATAATGTTCACATACAAAATGTAATTTTTCGTGGTACTACAATGGGAAAAATCGGGAAAAATAGAATCCATTCGACTTCCATTCTGAAATTTACAGGGAATATTAAGGTTATATTGAGCTTTAAGAAAATATTTTTTTTCAGATTTTTCGACATGTTCGAAGATGGTGGAAAGCAGAAATTAAATAAAAAACCAAATTTTAAAAATAAAACAAAATAAATTAAAAAAAATAAAAATATTTTTAAAAACAAGGTTCAAATACCTTTAAAATAAGGTATTAAACTTTAAAATCCATTCACTAGTTTTAAAAAAAAAACATTAGTTTAAAAGTTGTCATGTCGGAAGATTTTTCACGATTTTGACGATTTTCAAATGCACAAAACTTTTTGAAAAAAAAAAATTTAATTTCTTTCTGGAAACACGTGTAAAATATTTTTTAATGAAGAATACGTATATTTTGAAAGACATCGGAGACATCAAAGTCAATTTTTAGCCAAAATCGTACGGTCTGACATGGAATGAATCACATGTACTTTTCGCTAATTTGTCTACAAGAATGTAGATTTCTCTTCTTAGCTATTTTTTACTTGAAATTATGAAATTATCTTCTCATCTAAATTGGAATACTCTCAAATTTTTTTAACATATTTTGAAAATCAGCCATTCTGAACAAAATATTTAAAAATTAAATATACTGATTAAGTAATTTAATAGATTGGTAAATGTTATTGGTCGTGTATTCTAGCCTTAATAAATAAAATAAAATTAGCTATGAATTTTATTTTTGGGAATTAAATTTCTGCTCCACAATGCAGTTCACCATATTTCAGTAATGCTCCGTTCAGACTGAAAAGCTAATCTCGTAAAAGTGGATTAACTCAGGCGCGGATCCAGGAAAAGGTTTTGGGGTGGGAAGTTAGAGTATTTTTAATGATCTTTTTCACATTTTTGTATAGGAAAATTTTATTTTGGGGGAGGAAATGTCCCATTTTCCCTCCCCCCGAATCCGCACCTGTGATTAACTACATATCGCTCATTTACTGCAAGAACGTCAGAACTCAAAAAACATGATTTTTGAGTTAATGACGCAGAATTATTCGTTATATCACGTATCATATTGTGTTAAAAAGTCGTATTGATATCTTGTAAACCCACCTATTGAGAGAAATTATGTCGTTATTTTTTTCTTCAAGGTGGGAGTAAATTGAAAACTTTAAACTCGTTTCCTGCAAAATCAAACTTTTTGAGTTATGACGCTATTGAAGTAAATGAGCGATATGTTTGGACTGAAATTAAGTAGTTATTCTATTTTTTACTGGATTAACTTTTCAGTCTAAACGCAGCATTACAGAAATATGTTGAACTGCATTATGGAGCGAAAAATTAATTTCCTAAAAAACGGAAACAATTTTAAATAAATTTTCAAATTAAAAAGACTGGCAGAAATTAATCAAAATTGCAAAATAGCAATTAAACTTTAAAAATATTTCCCTTTTTTAATTAACTATTAAACTATTAGTTTACTTTTAAATATGCTCATTTTAATTTCATATATATTCATACTATCCCAGTCAGAAAAACACAAACGGACCACTGTTGGAAAATCACTTCAACAGATGGAGTTTCCCAACTCCCAAATGATAACATCATTAGACACTTTTTGAACATACGCCCCCTTTATGTTCAAAAAGTGTCGGGAAACAAAATTTCCAACATTGGCAAAACCATTAAATGGTCTAAACATAGATTTTCCAAAATCAAATTTATGTAAATTTTTTTGGTCCCGCTGGGTTTCGAACCCTGGCCTCCAGATTGACAGCCGTCAGCTTTACTTACCCACTGAGCTAACGAGACATATAATACTTGCTAGCTTAAAACGTAAGTGAATGATAACTGCTGGGTAACAGTTGTCTGCTCAAATTTGTCAGCACTGGCATAAGGTTTGTTGGAATCAACTTGCCAACGTTGGAAAAACAAAAACAAAAAAATTGGTCCTAAAAGAGCTTTTCCAGAAACAAAAAAATTTTTTTATAATAAAAAAATATTAAAAAGAATAAAAAAAAATCGCAAAAAAATATGTATGCCTGGAACCGGGATCGAACTCGGCTACTTCCGACTACAAACTTTTTTAAACAAAGCATCATCATTTTTATAAAATAAATTTTTAATTTCTGAATCGATAGCACTGGGAAAACACCTTTTGCCAACGTTAGCAAAGTGTTCTTAGCCAATTCTTTGCCAATGTTTTTTTTTTCTTGTGGACCACTGTAACCAAAGTAAAACAAAAACTGGCAAAACGCTTTTTGGAAACGCTGGTAAAGCGTCTTAAGTAATGGATTTGCCAGTAATATATTTACAATTCCTCGGTTAGCCAGTGGTATGCCAGTGCTTAATTTTTTGTTTCTGGCAGTTTCTGACTGGGATACTATACTATTACTAACTAACTATTCCCCTAAACACTTTTTGTTCTCAGTATGATGGCATTTCATTTCCTTTTTTACATTTATAACAACAGACAAAAATTTTCCAATTATTTTAAGTGGTTTGTATTCTGTTATGTTTGCTTTCACGTATTTTAGCTTTTTTCCCCGGTACTTTTCCAACTAAACCATCCAAACAACCAACCAACCCACCCACCCTCGTAAGTAAATTTGTTGTAAATGCAGGAGAGATATAAAGAAAAAGGTTAAAAGCTTAACTCATAAAAGCCATGTTATAGCTAAAGATATCTACTACAGTTCTAAGGGTCTTTCAATTTGTTTCATACACTTTTAGTTATTGTATATATTTCTTTGAGAAAGCTCAGCATAAATTATGATTTCCAAAAAATTGATATATGATTTTACAAGATATCACTGTGTATTTTCTTTAAAATTATCCGTAAAGTATGCAAAATTTTGAATGTTTGTTGTAGACAAAACTCTATAGAAAAAAAGAGACATTTTTCGATTTTAAATATCATTAATCTGTATTATATATTAACAAACTAGTGAAAATACACGTTAACCCTTTACTGCATGTTGTTACATATGCATATGTAACGAATAATTTGAACCTATATGTCACATTGTGTATGAATCAAATTAAAAAAATTTTTTAATTGTTATTCTTTACAGAAAAGAAATTTCGATTCGTTGCAGAGATGTAACAAACTAATAAAAAGGAAAAAATTTGGTAAAAATATCTTATGTAAATAATTTTTTTTAAATAGGAGATAAATCTCATAATAATATTTGTAAAACTTTTCGTTTAATGCAGTTTTTTAGTTTTAGCGGAAATAAAGGATCAACTTTCAAATCTAAAAATCAAAAGCGGAATGGAAAATAAAATAACAGACCAAAAAGTTTTCTAGTCCTGAGACTTTTCAAAATGATTGTTGTGCGCTGAATACGAATCTGACCTTAGAATTTCTCCATAGCATAAGGTTTATGAGATATCTTAAGCTAAAGTTTTAATAAATCCTCGTCCTCGGGATCTAAGAAGCCATCTAAAGCAGAAGCTCTAGAATCTTTAAAAAAAAACCCTATAATCTGATAGTTTTCATTAACTAAATATGCTCAAAATCAAATGTTTTTCCTATAAGAACAAGTACTTAAATTATGAGAGTAATTTCTTAGGAAAAAAATCCTTAGAATATGAGGTATCCACAGGAAAAAGAAATTATTAGTTAACAATGCTGACTTTTTCCTTATTGTTTAAAAGTCCTCAGAAACTGTGTTTTTTTATTTAATTGTAATATTTATTCACTTTGTATTCTATTTATTGTTCAATTTTTTGATTAATTCTATAGGATCTTCTAAAAAAAATCGTTCAGATATACTGAATGTTAAGTAATTCGGTTGGGTCAACTTTTTTACATTGCATTAGTATAGGTGTAACTGTAAATGACTGTAGCTACAACCGAATATTGTGATAGTACTTGCAAATGCCAAAATTCGGTTGGCGACAAATTCGGTTATCACAACGAATCTGTTCTGTGTGTGATTTTATGTCAACTAAAAGTTTTATCTGTTGCTTTTAAAATTCCGGTTAACCTTTTCAATATCTTATTCCTTTTCGGAGATATCCATCCATTGATATTCAGTGGAATGGTATTTTCACTATTAATGCCATATTAATACACCATATTAATATGCAAACATCATATTAATTTTTATTATTTTTTTTTAAGAGAAGCAACATTCAGGAAATTCTTCCTATTAATTAATGTGTTGGTTTTTTGGAAAGGGGATAGTGAAGAAATGAAATGTGATAAAAGATGAAGAGATTCAAACATGGCAACACTGTAATTGCGCGAGATGATAAGTCTTAGAACAGTTGTTGTTGCTCGCCACCTGATGTAGAGTTGGCGAATTTGTTAAGCTTTTTGTTTCATAGCCCTGATTCATTATTTTACTTCGGTGGGGTTAAGTGCTATGGGAACACCGATGGTGGGCGCTGCGATACATATAAGTGATAGGAAACTCATACATATTATTTTTCTAAATTTATGTTGTCGGTACCGGGAATCGAACGTGGTACCATCTGCACCACAACGCCCACTACCCACATTTGTTAATATTTAGCGAAACTACCCATTATATACCTTAATACGAGTTTGTTAATTATATGTATTGTTATCCTTCAATTAAATCCTTAAAAATGAAAACATATTAAAACGCTGAAATAGGTATACTTTTTTTTAGCATTTTCTACCAATATATATATTTTTCTTAAATCCCTAGTTTCATGCAGTAAAGGGTTAAGAAATAGGGTTGAAAACCAAAATTTATATTTCTTAAGAAAAGTTAATATCCTTAATGTATGCGAAGGAATTTTAAAGATTTATTAATATGTAGTTAAACAAGAAATAGGGATTTAAAATGTTGTAAAAAAACTAGCAATTAATTTTAAATCAAGTTTTGCTGAGGGTATGTACAGATGTACATAAATAATTTAACAATTTTGTAGCATATTTTACGGATTTTTAAATATTAATTAATTTGTTGCCTACGTTATGGCAATTTATTATAAAAGCTGTTAAATTAGTGCAATGTTTTAGTAATTTTGCTTTATTTAAGTTTTAAATTTCTTAAAAATCGATTTTCTTTAAAAATTCAAATAAAAAATATTTTTAATTATTTATATTCCCTTTTTAATATTAAACAAATTTTAATTTGAAAAAAGCACTTTTATCTAGTTTTGATTTATATTATACTCTAAAGAGTTGTTAAATATTGATTGTTGTCATACCTTTTAATGCTGTTATTATACAGGGTATTTCATCTAGAGATGACGGAATAAAAAAAAAAAAAATATTTTTTCCGAATTGATAAAATATATTTACTGCGTAATTTATAAAGTTGAAAGAGTTTTATGAAACGAATTTTGTATGAAATTTTGTTAATGAAAATGAAAATTATTCAAGTTCGAGACCATACTCTATATTTTTTTATTAGGATATTGTGCTAACAAATAATCTATAGAATTTTTGTTTTCAAATTTATTAATTGAACATTTTCAGGAATGTGTTAATATCCTAATAAAGAAATATAGAGTATCGCCTCGCACTTGAATAGTTTTCATTGCACAATTAAAGGTCGAACAAACAAACTTCAAATTTTATTATTTAAACCTCAGATAACTGTATAAAATGTTTATAAGTTAACACTTTAATTTAAAAGAAAATTGTTTTAATGAAAATTATTCAAGTTCGAGGCCATACTCTATATTTCTTTATTAGCATATTGTCCTAACAAATAATCTATAGATTTTTTTGTTTTCAAATTTATTATTTGACCCTTTCAGGAATGTGTTGATAGATCTATTTCGGGAATTTTCTAGGTTCCCGTCATCAGAACACGATTTGAAAGCGGTAACAATCCCATGCCAAACATCAAACATTCATATAAACTAGTTTACTCACTACATGAGAACTAATATATGAGCTTGAAGTTAAAGATTATAACCATTGATCAAAAAATAAATTGAAAACTTGTTTGTTATGTGCAAGGTCCACCTCTGGTATATATTCAATACACGTTTTTAAATCGTGTTCTGATGATGGGAACCTAGAAAATTCCCGAAATAGATCTATCAACTCATTCCTGAAAGTGTCAGATAATAAATTTGAAAACAAAATAATCTATAGATTATTTGTTAGGACAATATCCTAATAAAGAAATATAGAGTATGGCCTCGAACTTGAATAATTTTCATTTTCGTTGCAAAATTAAAGGTCGAAAAAAACATAATTTTTATTTTTAATAAAAATTATATCAAACTTGTATAAAAGACGAAAATTGTTTTATTCAATATTTTAAATTGTTTTATTTAATATCTCAGCACTTTTTGCAATACCCTATATTACATACACTCTCAGTGCAACACAATTTACAACTTAAATTATACGTATTTGCCTTTGCAAAAAATACACACAAAAACAGTAAAATATTTCTGTTGCAGAAGATCTTTTAGAAAACTTTTTAGCACGACACCATTTTCATTTTATTATCATTCTATAAATTCGCCACATGGCTCAGCTTTTACTGTATGTAAAACAATAGTACATAGTTGTAATGTAATTTGATGTATTTGTATAATAAATGTTTTAATTTAAATAAATATTAAATGTTCTTTCATAAAAAATGGACATTTAAAGTGAAAAAACTGTCAAGAAAGGACAAATGCATAAAACCATAAACAAATCAGTTTTGCCTTTAACTTATCACAGAAACAACTAAAATCGAGTTTCAATTAAAAGATTTGTTAATTCAAATAAAAGTATAATAACATAATTTAATACTTAATTTCAAACTATTTTTTAATAAATACTATTAACGCTTTAATTAAAATTGGGAAAAATTTACAAAAACTAAGAAATAGTCATCAGAATTAACAAAAAAAAATTGTTAAAATTGAAAAGTCGCTAAAATGAAAAAAAATTACAAAATAAAACAAATTAAAATTTAAAAAATTGTCAAAAATATCTCGAAGACTAAAAGAGCTAGAGAAAATTTTCTTGAACAATTGGACACAACTGGACCCCCATTACCACAATAAAGTGTGCGCCAAAATAAACGTTAACACGCATTTTTCTTAATAATTTTTTTGCGATTGATTTAAATATTTTTATTCATGAGACTATGTTTGAAAAAAGTGCCAGATAATAATATTTTTTAATTTGTCAAAATCAGTTGCATAATTAGTTGTGGTGTAATGGTTAGCGCGTTGGACTGTTACACGGATGGTCCCGGGTTCGATTCCCGGTGACGACAACATAAATTTAGAAACATAATATGTATGAGGTTTCTATCACTTATATGTATCGCTGCGCCCAACTTCGGTGTTCCCATAGCAGTTAACCCCACCGAAGTAAAATAATGAATCAGGGCTATGAAACAAAAAGCTTCAATAAATTCGCCAACTCTGCATCAGGTGGCGAGCAACAACTGTTCTAAGAGTTATCATCTCGCGCAATTACAGTGTTGCCATGTTTGAAGCCCTTCATTTTCCACCACCTTTCATCTCTCCACTAGCCCCTTTCCAAAGAAAGCAACATATTAATTAATAGGAAGAATTTCCTGAGTGTTGCTTCTCTTTAAAAAAAAAAAAGTTGGACATTCAAATAAATCTGAAAAAAGTTACAGATACCAAGTCACTTTGTTTTAAATGTGGTAGTTAGTACAGTATAACAATGACCTAGCAATTGGCAAAACATCTGGAACTGGTAAAACAAAGAAACCTAGGAATTTTTTGATAGCCAGAAAGATTTTGAGAGCCGATCCAAAGTTTTCTAGCCGTGAAGTAGTACGACGCGTGCAATGGTTGGCTTTCAACAAGTTCCGGATAGGAATGCTAAGAAGAATACTGAAGCCGAAAAAGCAAAAAAATTAAAGAAATGTTTTTAAAAAAATTTTAATGTCGTATTATGGACGACAAAAGTAATGTATTTGCAGATTTTTCACAGTTTCCATGGCGGAAGTTTTATGTAGCGGATAGTCTTAAAAACGTCCGGAATAGTACCAAATACAAAAAAAAAACAACCTAAATTTTCAAAAAAGGTCTTAAATCTATTTCCAACTTTCGATATAAGTCGACGGAAATATCACAACAGAAATTGCCTATGGGAGGCATACCAGAAAACTTAAAAAAAATTTTATTAAACGATTTACTTTTATATACGATGGTGCAGAATATAAATCTGTATAAGAGTTGGATCAATAAAATGTTGTATTTTAAACTATTTATATTAATGTAACTTTTTCTGTGTTAATAGTTCTACATTTTGACTTTTTTGGGTAGATTCTAAGATCGCGTTTTCTCGAAAACTAAGCAGAGCAGAGTATCTCGAAAATTAAAGGAGCTATAGAAAATATATTTGCACTGGCCCTAAATTTCGATTTGATTGGCTACATTGTTAGATTCCGTTTTTCTCGAAAACTACACTCAGGGAACTTCTGCTTTAAAAATATGTAGTTATTTGGGTTGTAATACTGTTTCATTATTTTTAATGTAAATGTAAGTCATTTGTAGAACAAATAACATTTTTAACTAACATTGTAGTTCATTTAAAAAAACAACTCACATCAAATGACTGTTTTATGATTTTACATTCATTTTTTACAGTTGTTTTTTGTTATTTAAAAAAATAAAAAATAATAAATGTTTGTTTATTTTTTACTACCATGTGGTTCATTTTTACTACAATTGTTAGTCATTTTTGAACATTAAAAAACAAATGACAATGTTAGTTGAATTTAATGAAATGTAAGTCGTCCTTTTTTTAAATGAAATTTCATTTGTTTTTGACTACAATTGCAGTCGTCTTTACCAACATAATTTCCTAAGTGTAAGCATCGCAGAGGGAAAGGAGCATTTATTCGGAATATTTTAAGAAGATAAATGATTGCCCAAAGATGCAATTTTGTAAATTTTGGCGATTGTTTCATATACAAGCGATTTTTTCAATTATTTAGATTATTTTTTTTAATTTTGGCGATTTTTTTTTTAATTTCAACGATTTTTTCATTTCTGTAAATTTTTTTTAATGTTATTGGTTTTTTTTTAATAACTAATACCAAAAACTATAGAAATTATTAATAAAAAAGAATTTAACCATTTGCTTAAACCGTAACTTACAATTAAGGACCGCTGATGGCTTCGATCCGATTCCCATTAAATTTAGATATGTGATAAAGCGGACAAAATAAATAAGAATGAGCACCTTATTTGAAACCAAATTTTACGTTATTTGCATTTTTTTCAAGCTTCTTCAAAGAAACAATATACATATTTGGTATTAAATTAAAGATAGTTGGGGATGACCTACCATTGGTGTACAAAAAATAGTAAAGTTTAAAAAGAAAACACATTTTGACAAATCCAACATTTTTAACAAACGCACAGTAATTTTTTTTTATCAAATATTTCAGGAATAAAACAATTTAAAAATTTTTAGTGGAAAAATATGAAACTTATTTTCGAAACTAGCTAACGAAATTTAACAAGCGGGAATTTCGATTTTTTTTTTATAGATTTAAATAAAAATTGGGGACCATTCGCCACTTTTTGTTTGAACCCTGTCTTTACCATACCAATAAATATTTTCGAAAACTTTTTTTTAATTTTAAAATTTACACATTCTGGTTTTTATTTGAATGCATACAATTCCCATTATTCCTATGCCTTTTATAATATTTTTAATGTTTTTCAGAGCAACCTAAAACGTCTGAACTGCCCCACCTCGTGGGGCACAATTCACATTTTGATTAACATTAAAAGTATAAATTTTCAGGCGGGGTTTGTACATAATTACGTTATAATTATGAATCTACATTTTTTTTAGAAGACAGCGGAAATAAGAGGAAATTTTAATCCAAGTTTGATTTCCTTGCACCAAAATTGTTTATTAAGGAGAGATGTCCGTTATTGGTAGGTTTCACTTTATTTATTTTCTTTGGCGACCATTACCATTTGTGAATCAAACCCATTGAAAATATTTCCAAAGAAACTTCTATGGCTGCAGGGTGGTGAATGTACCCCAGCTGTAACCACTCCCACGTAACCATACATTTTTTACACTTTTCAAAAACTTTTTGCAAAAATCCCGTCGGAGTTTTTTTTAGTGAAGTCAGGACAACATCATACTAGTTAAGGTCCGATTACTGAATGTTTAATTAAAATTTAACAAACAGTTAAATTGATAATTAGTATGGGAAACAACAACAAATGTGCCAGGTAAAGTCCCAGTTAGTAGCTAAAATGACATAGTGAAAATTAAGCTAAAAGATATATTTTTTTAATACACCAATCGAAAAAGTGCGACCAAAAAACTGAACCAATTATCATTTAAGATTTTTTTATTATCACTCTTAAATTTGGAGATATTAGGGGTGGTGTTTGCGCCCTACTGGCGAAATCTCACCTTCTACCCTAATGAGTAAAACCTTAAAAAGTTATTATCAGTTAAAATCCATATCGTTTCTCTGCCATGGAGATTGTCAGATGCCTTCAAAGAAAAGTGTATTCAAACAAAGAAATAATTGTTACCCAAAAATTTTCAATTAAAGATTTTTTTAAAATAACATTTGATTTTAATTAAAAGTTTAAATGAATCAACAAATTTTTTAACTAAACAATTAAAAAAATAATTAAATATTTAATGGTTTCAATTAAAACTTTAATTTAAAATGTAAAATGATTTTAAATTATACGGATACATATTTTTCACGATTGATTTATGACTATTTATGACACTGCATACGGTTGTTTTAACTGCAATGCTCAGTTGAGTTTTAGCAGTTAAAATGCCTGTTTATTGTAGTTAATTTTAACGAAAATGTAGTGAACACCTTTTCAGCTGAAAACACAATTATATTTATTAACTGACATTTGCAAGTTAATTTTACCTGCAGAACTCCTTGAATGAAGAAAAACAAACCGGTGATATATTTTTAAATTGTTTTTGTATTCAAGCACATAAATAATATTAATTTAAATTTTAGCACATACGCATTAATAATTTAAATTTTGCATTTTTGTAGTACGTAAAAGACATCACAATTAATATTTAATGCACACTTCAAGGTTTTTTTTTAACTTCATTTTATATATACTACCCTAACAACATGTGTTTGGTACAGGTAATAAGTATTCAGGTGTTTAATTTTGAATTTGTTATAAGTTCCGCAAGAATAAGTTAATTCGTACTTTTTGGAAAGCTTATTTTAAGTGATCTCTAAAACAGTCATAACCAGTTTTTGAACATTATTCGGATTTTGCATTGAGCTTAAAATTTGACCACCTAAGTTTCGTACTTTTAAAGAAATTTTAATATTTTCTTTGCTATACAACAAATAATGTTTTTTTAAATTGAATAATCAAATTTAGCGTCCAGTACTTTAAATTAAAAAAAAAAAAACAAAAAAATAACTTCAGTTTAATGAAAATCGGTAACGAATTTTATTGCATAATTGAACAATAATATTTTTTATTTCTCTGAAATATCAACATGATGTTATTTATCATCATTTAACTTGATCATTTCGACACTAAAACTGTCAATTAAAAGTAAAACACAGCAGTAAATGAAATTCAGATTGAGACGGAAACACCAGTGTATGCCAAATCTCTGTCTTAAGTTGTTCAGAAAAAAGTAAAATTTTAACACAAAAAAAAAAAATCGAGATTCTAAAATGAAAATTCTGCTGCTTAAAAATTTTAGATTTTTAATTACAAATTTACTGAAAAGAATTAAAAACGTAATTTAATTGAAGAATTGTTTTAGAATTACAAACAAAAATCGTAAAATTCGGTGAATTTAAGAAAAGATCCAGAAATTTTAATAATTTTTTTTGGAAATTTTTACCTCGCTTATAACAAACTAAATCGTCCGGTCCTAGCAAGTTCATTATTACTGTACTCCACTTTATTGTGATATGTATTCCTCCTTTAAAAATCTTCAGCTTTTATAACTCGATAATTTGTTTAATAGATACTTGTCTCTGAGGTCTTCAAACTTATTTTTAAGCCACATATCAGCATAATTTGTTAACAAATTTTACTTTTATCTGAACACCTTCCCTATGGGGAATGGGACCGGTCCTGCGTGTGCCACAGGATCGGTCCATTCGTGCCAGAGACCGGTTCTCTGCTAAAGCCTACCCTATGTAAACAACCGGCAGTTTTAACATGGGCTTGTCATAGGAGGGGGTCATTTGTCCTGCTTTAAGCCACATAGTGGCATGCCACAGGACTATCCAAAGATGAGCATACCAAAAGACTGTCGCAAAAGGGCAAAAAAAAAACATAAATATCGACAAAAAAAAAAACAAAATTAATAATTTTTAGTTTAAAAAATAAACGAAAACTAAACAGCTTCCAATGGGTAAAATTCTGGCCAACTGGCTTTTTCTTGTTAATAAGCATTTTGGTTAAGTGGTATGTCCTCCTTTTACCAGTCACAGGATTGGTAATTTTAGGACAATTGACACTGCTTAATCCACTTCAGTATTAAATTATACCAGTGCTGTGATAAGTCCTTCTAAAACCAGTCACTTTTTGGTCAATTGACTCCTCATTCCCTATAGGGTTAAAACGGCGATTTGCAATACACTGATATATTCGTCTCAAGCTAAATCTCGTCTACTGCTGTTTTTAAATTTTCATTGACATTGAAATTTTTTGTGTCGAAATGATGAAGTAAAATGCAAAAGATGATAATGCTTTAAACTTCTTTAAAATTTACCTGGTACTACATTTCATTGAACTGTGGTTCCATTAAAGTAATTTATTCTGTGATTTAGCATTTTAACGTTAAAAGATATTATTTAATTAAAAACATCATTACTTTTTTGTATAAAAATTAAAATATTTAAATTTCTTTGAAAGTGCGAAACTAAAGTGTTAAAATTTTTAACTCAATGCAAAATTCTATTAATTTTCAATGACTGTGTATGAGCTAACTTAAACGCAATACTTTAGGGTTATGACTGTTTTAGAGAGCTCTCAAAATAAGCTTTCCGAAAACCCAAAATAACTGCGATTTAACTTATTATGTGAAAGTTATAACAAATTTGAAAATTAAACACACCAATATTTATTACCCGTACGAAACTCAAGTTGTTAGGGTAGTATATTTCAAGTTGTGAATTCCATTTTTTTTTTGCTTACACAAATTTGAAATTAAATTATCACAAAATTTTACCCCTGACATTTGACCTATTTCATGGGTGTTTGCTTATCATAATATTTATTACAAATTTGTTGTAGTTATATTATGTTAGACATACGATGGATATGAGAGCGTCTTGTAGAAGGCAATTTGCAATTCAAATGACAAAAGAATAATATTTAAAGATTCATACATGTTTTGTTAAAACTTTAAATATAGTGAAAACTTGAGGCCGAAAAATATTTAAAAAAAAAAATCAGAAAAAGTCTTAAGGCATTCTTAAAAATTGTTAAATACTATGCAGTAACAAAAGCTATAATGTATCTTTTTTTAATCGATTGACTGCATTTACATTAAATTTGCTTATTACGGGACACACTAATGTACATATATATTTATTCTATATACATAAATTGATTTTTTTTTTTTCGTTTTATTCTTTGTTGCTATTTTTTTTTTACATAATATGACATCTAAGCAAGACAAAAAATGTCATTAATCATTAGCATTATCTCACTTAATTTATACAATTTTTTTTTTTGTCTAATATGTTTAATTAAAATAAATGCATTTATATGATAAATATACTTTTTTATATTGATTGTTCGTAATAATCCCTATAAAGATGTCTCAAACAATTAATAAGATTGAAGATTACTGTCATAAACGGGGCGGGGCGTATGCAGGTGGGCTAAGGGGCTCCATAGTTATTTAATATCAAATAAAGTCTCAATCCAAACCAAAAAGATACAAAATCTGCAAGTTTAAAAATTGCTTTAAAATATAAAAATATTTTGTGTCAAAATGTGATCTTAAGAACATCACAGAATTTGTGGGTAAAATTTACCATCAAAATCATCTTTTATAGAAAAAATGTATCAGGATCTTAGAGATTTTTATAATAAACAATTTGTAAATTTCCCAATAGGGGTTCTATAAGAAAAATGTCTGTACATTCATTATTTTCTATTTTACATATAATTCTTGAAAAATGCTTTAAAACCTAAAAATTCAAAAATGTTTCTATAGAAAAAATTTAAATTTGAGTTTTTTTTAAGAAAAGTCTAAAAATCCGGGGTATTGTAAAAGTTTCTTCAAAATTTGAGTTTCCTACATTTTTTTCTTACTCATTATGAACCGTTTCCAACCCAACAACTTCACTATAATCGTAAATAAAAAAAAAACAGAAAATTGTCCTCTATATTTGCTAAATAACACTCAACAAATGTAACCCTCTAACTGGCAAACGATGTTTTGCAACGAAATTCATACCATGTGCTCCACTCGAAAAACAAATAATAAGTTCTTCAACAAAATTGTTTATCCTTGCCTAATTTAGGCGATATGAGCCAACATATTTTAGGGTGCATTTTGGAAACTAAAGCATATTAAAGAAAAGTTTTGGACAAAACACTCAAAACTATTTTTTTTCTGCTCCTATTAAAGAAGATATCGCGATTTTAGGCGAAAAAGTATCTAAACTTCAATTTATATTGTTTAAAACTTCAACTTTTTGATATTAATACTTAATGTCTTCTTTCTGCGAAATTTCATAAAAATCCGTCTATTAGTTTATAAGTTAGACGATGTCCTTTAGAGGAATCCTTATAAAATCCTGTGAGTCCTTAGACTAAAGTAAGGACTTATTATAAAGATAAAGTTTCAATCTTACTTATATTTTATTATAAAGAGTTTTTAGTCAACTTAAATTGGTTTTTTAGATTTTTGAAAACTATTTTTTTTTTTTAATAATTAGTTTTTGAAATTCTACGAAATTTTGATTTTCAACCTTCTTGCTTCCAAACCGTGGCACAGGCACACGAAAATTTTTTCGCAAAATATTTAGCAAATTTAGTTTTTCTATCGAAATATATTAATTTCTAAGTATAAAACGCTCATTTGATGCATTTGTGGTAAAGACTGCCCTGAGGCAGCCTTACTCGTAGAGGGTTAAACTTTTTGGAGAACCTGTATTTAAAATGCAAATTTTGCAATGCCAGTGCGATATCCTGCTACAAACGCCGACATGATTGTATTTAAATTAAAGAATTTTTTTGTAAATTTATATTCTTAAAAACAAATTTCATGATTTGGTACAAAATTTCGAAAAATTAAACAAAATTTACGAAAAAAATGGAGTAATTGATGTTAAAATAAAAACTGCAAAGAGAAAAAATTGTTGCCAAATTTCGATTCAGCGTACATGGTCTATTAAAAAAGTTATGTTTCAAAGCCAGTTTTTTTTTAATGTCGAGTGGTGTAATAATATAAAAAAAATAAATTTTACCTGTTTTGATGAAACTTTTTCAAAAATTATTTAAAAACAAAAAAAAAAGTTTTAAATTTTTGATTTTGATGAGAAAATACGAAAACTTATTTTTCTGCTAAAAATTAGCTTATGGAATGTATATGATTTTTAAACATCAGACCGATCGGACCATGAATTTTTCAAATACTCAAAGTCGCAAATATGCCAAATTTTATTCCGTTTTTAATCAAAACAAAATGTTCCAGAAACTAAGAATAAGAAAAAATAACTGGGAATAAAAATATTTAATAATGTTTGGCCCCCATAAAAAAAATCTTACCTACGATCCTGACCATAGTGTTATTAGGATATATAGGAATATTAATAAGCTGTTATATTTATTTTTATTATAGTTGTTTAAATAGTTTCTAATTATATTAATATATTTTATTTTCATTGTACATAATAAGAATTAACCTTTTGACGACCGTACATTTTCTGTCGAAGGGATTTTGTTTTTTTTTATATTTTTGTGATATCGGATCAAAGATTAGTTGTTACATAATAAATTGGCCTACTAGACCAACTTCTTGCCTCTTTCGCGTAAAAAATTGTTTCTGTTAACCTTGTTTCTGTTAACCCTAAGCAGCAAAGTCGGGTCTGATAGAGACTTACAGCTCACAATATTTTTGTTGTCCCAACCCTATTCTAAAAAACATATTTATATTTTATGTGGACAAAGTCGGGCAGATAGAGACTTACAGCTCACAATATTTTTGTTGTCCCAACCCTATTCTAAAAAAACATATTTATCTTTTATGCGGACATTTATGAATACAATAAACTCTTGGGCAAGCATACTTGTCTATGGTTGTCAAAGGGCTAAAAATGTAGGCAATACATTAATCAATATAATGAAGCCTTAAAATATGTTACAAAATAAAATTGTAATAAGCCAGAAGTAACTGTACTAAAATATTTTTAGGCGTTTACACTTAAAATTAAGTTATATTTAATTTAGTGTTATTTTGTAAATGCTCTAGATCGATGCTTCTTAGACGCAAATTATTAACCCTTTACTGCATGGCGTTATATATATGTAACGAATAATTCAACTGAATGCATCGCAGGGTATAAGTATCCAAGACACATATTTTTTTTTGTTAAATACTACACAGAAAAAACTAAAAACGGGTTTCAATTAAAAAATTTATTGAATCAATTAATATCTTAATTGATTTTGCACCTATCACGACAATGATACTATCAATTAAACCTTTTATTAAAATTAAGAAGGAAAAAAAAGTTATAAATAACTTCTACCAAAAAAAAAAAAAATATGATACTCACAAAAAAAATGTGTGATCTATACGTTGGTATGTGTGTTTTTTGCAATGCTGAGTCTGTTTGTATTTGTGCTTATTTTGTTCAACTTCAAATGTATTTGGTATTTTATGCTGAAAATTTTCTATTAATGCATACAGTGTGTGAAAAAATAATATGATAATTGCGTCTAAAATAAAATATGTGTTTATATATTTGAAAGTCAATTAAAATATTAATTGATTCAATTAAAATAGTAATTGATTCAATTAAAATATTAATTGATTCAATTAAAATATTAATTGATTCAATTAAATATTTGTTTAGAAACAAATTAAATTCAAATCAAATCTTTAATTAGATATTTTAGGTTGATAATTTTTTCTGTGTACATCTACATCTACAGCTACATCTGTATTTTAATATTTCGCCACTTTTCTGTGGCGAAAAATTTTCAAAAATAAAAAAAACGGTGTTTTCAAAAAAGCTACCTGTCAGAAAAAGACAAATGAACCACCGCTGGCAAGACACTATAGTAAGTGGTATAAGTGCTGGGAACAAGTGCTTTCCCAAGCCCAAAATGGTAATGTTATGGCATTTGATCTCGGTTACTGGAAATAACATAAATTATTCAATAATTAACCAGAAACAAGTAAAAAATTGGTAAAATGTTACTAGTTTTCGCAAAACTTTTGTGAATAAACTTTATTAGTTGAAATAATTCTAATTACTTGGCAACAATTTTTTTTTGTGTGTATATTAAATTGAAACAACTTTAGCGATTAACTTTTTAAATAACTGTTGAACTTGTATGGAAAAGTTCTTGATGAGTGTACTTAAGTATTAAAAAAAAGTATAAGCTTTTCAACACACATTATAAAGTTTTTTTTATGTATTCGCTATATTTTTGGTTATTTTGTGATTCGAAATTTTAACCCTTTTTGGTTTTTTTTTGCAAATAAAAACGTTAAAAGTGAAAATATCGAAAAACGTCGAAATAGGTATTCACTTATTTTCAATTTACTATCAAAATTTTTAAACCCCAACTAAAATCTCCTACCGATTAAAAATAACGAATATGGTCTGGTATGGTTTTAATTAAAAATTGTTTAATATTTAATAAAAACAAAATCATTGATCACTATCAAATGTCTTTACATACAATAATATATTATTTAATTTTAACCTTTAATTACTATTAATTTCAGTTTTCAATCCTTTTTTGTTTAACAAAAGATACAATTTTAATTAAGTTAATTGTCACTATGATTCTTTACTAACTACATTTAATAATTTTATTCAATTATATTTGTTTTTCCGTGTTTTACTTTTATATTATAAAGTAACTAATTATACAAAATAATCGTGTAATTAATTACCCAGCAAAATCTCGGTAATGGGCTCTCATTACCAGTATCTAACTAAATAACAAGCAGAATAATTTGGTCCAGTGCGCCCCGGTAGGCTAGTTGGTAGCGTGCTGGCTTATCAGTGCGGGGGTCGTGGGTTCGATTCCCACCGGAGGCACTGGTCTGTTTTCGCTACAACTCGCCGAAGGCCATAGTAGCTAGTGCTCGGTTAGGATAATTATATGATTATTAATTAATAAAATAAAAAAAATTTGGTCCAACTGTAAATAATTCGGCGTCAAAACGCGTTATTTCTGTTCGACGTGGTCGTTTTTGTAAGTAACGCACAACATTTGTACACTCGGTTAGCATATAAAAAAATAAATAAAAAAGTAGTTACCAAAATTAATAGTCATTCCTATGGCTATAAGTAACTAAAAAAAAGTTGGGCCAACTGCATATAATCCGGCGTTAAAACCCATTATTTTTCTTCCACGAGGTCGTTTTTGTAAGTAATTTTACATATTTGCTTCATGAAAAACACACAAAATTTGCGCGTTACCAAAGTAATTCGTTATTCGTATGCTTATAAGCAACTAAAAAATATGTGGTTACAAGTTGTGAATAATAAGGCTAACCCTTATACACTGAGAGAATTCTTTGCATGATATCAATGAATTTTAGCATAAATCTATGAAATGTCACTAAAACTCGTCCAATGAAACTTTTCAATAAATTAATGCAGTTTTTAATAAAATTTAATGGAAACTTTCATTTTATTTATTAAAAATTTCATACTACTAGTGAAAAAGTGTAATTAAACATAGTTTCATTAAAACTATGAAGCTTTTTCATTAAGTTTAAGAAATTTTTCATTTACATTGTGAAAAAACTTCATCAGTCCAAGAAATTTCTCTGTGTACTTATCAGTAAATAAAAAATAAATGGTTGACAAAAAGACATTATATTTGCTATTAAATAGTTAGTCGCGGGTAAGCTTAACTGTTTATAAAAATGACTTTGTCAAACAAAAATAAGTAGGGCAGACGCCAAATTATAATGTGTTTAGATATTTATATTCATTATATAATCACTTACGTGGTAATGAAAGCTTTTGCTGGGTGTAGTTAATTTTCAACAAATACCCAATAATATTTATAATAATTTTTTGGTTGATTGACTATTTTATCAGTCAGTAACTGTTTGTGGTTATTATTTAATAAAATTTACTATAACAACTTTTAATAAGCAGATAAGTTTCGAATTAAAAAAAAAACCAACACACAAAGACAATAATTAACAAAGGTGAGAATAACAATTACAGCAGTGACATAAAATAGGGTTACCAGTCAGCGTACAAACTTCTAAATTGATTTAGACTTACACTCAGAAAAGTTCTGCTGGTGCAACATGACAGTTATTTCTGTTGTTAGGCGGTTCTATGTAGTTATTTCTAACTGAAGTAGCAGTTGTTTAACTTATTAATAAAAAAATTGACAATGTTTGTGAAATTAGATTTTTTTCATAACCTCCACAAAATATAGCATTTTAGTTATATTTATCACATAAAAACAATACGGAATAGGTTTAGAAAATTCTAGTGATAGAATATGAAAAGAACAAATTTTCTCTTGTGTATTTCTTAAAAAATGAAGAACTTAATTTGTTAGTTGTTTTTAACAGCTTAAAACTACTGCATTATATGCCATTTTAACGGTAAATATTAACAGTTTCAGTTGTTTAACTGTCACTTTTATTTTATTTATTAAATTTAATTCTAGTCATAAGATCTATTTAATTCTAGTGATAGAATATGAAAATAACATTTTTTCTCTGGTGTATTTCTTAAAAAATAAAGAACTTAATTTGTTAGTTGTTTTAACTACTGAATTATATGCAGTTTAAGTTATTTCTTACATAAGCCTATGCATGTTTAAAAATTTCTAGTAAAAACATTTTTTCTATTGTGAAAATATTTAGTCAAAGAGAAACAGAAAAAAATCCAAATGGACCAGGTTTCTAGCACATTTACCCCCGCATTCATAAAAACATTTTAGTTAAAACACAAATTTTAGCCTTAAAACTGTATTCATAAACGAAAATTAACTTTTACAAAGGTTTAACATAGGCATTTTAAGCTAATATTCGTTTATGAATACAGCTTTAAAGCTTTAAATGTGTTTTAACTAAAATGTATTTTAAATCTGGATTAAGATTTTTTATTAATACAGGTGTTAAAATTTAAGAAATGATTTTAAATGTGCTAAGATTCAAAAGTGTCAAAAATTTCTTCAAATCTTCGACAAAAATCTTAGAATCCAAATCTTTTTTTAAGAAAACGGTGTTCAGATTCTCAAGATTATTTTGAATTGATTGTTTAGAAAATTTAATGATTTTCCAATATAAAAAGTTCTAATTATCCAAGGGATTTCTAACATACAAGATTCTCAGAAACAATAGAGAAAAAATTAAACCTAATCAATAAAATTATAATTACATACAGAATGTTTTACTTCAGGCAGCCTCGTGCATTGAAGGATATTAATTACTTTTTTTTTATAAGATTTTAGTACTTTTGTTTATTATTGACAACGCGATATTTAAAATTCTGACAGAATTTGTAACTATTGTTTTGAATTATAATAAATTAATTGAGCAGTTAACACGTTAAAATATAAATTAAAATTAAGTACAAGCATAAATTAGGGTTTAAAAAATATTTAAAGCCTACTTACAGGGCAAGCAGTTAAGTGCATTTATAAAATAAACTTGAGCACTAAAAATATACAAAGAAAGCAAAAACTTTCATTACCACGTTAGTGGTTATATAATGAAAATAAATATCTTAACACAGTATAATTTGGCCAAGCACTAGTTATTTTTGTTTGACGAAGTCGTTTTTATAAGCAGTCAAGCTTAAGTGCGACTAATTATTTTATTACAAATATATTTAGCCAGATCGAAATACATGTATCAACCTAGCTAATATATTTATTTTGCTTTATTTTTGCAAATATACGGACAATGAAAGCCCGTTATAAAGAAATAGAAAAAATGTCTTTTTATCAACTACTTCTTTTTTAATTACTAATAAGTAGGGCTCAGATGTTATTTGTGTACATAAAATATTTATGCATTTAAAATATGTACTTAAAATTTAAAAATTTTAAAATATGCATTTTTATTTATATTTTTTCAACGTTTTCAATATAAAATTTTAGTATTTATAGTGGTTAAGAAAATTTTTAATTACAAATAAACATCGTCAAAAAAATAGTAATCGCATTTTTCAGTTATTTTTCTTTTCGTTATAAAAAACTAAATGTATAAATTTAAAAAATATTTTGTGTGCAATTTATTTTTAGTAAAACATTAAAAAATGTTCTTAAAACTATGCATTTTAATGCAAAATATGCAAAAATGTGCATTTATAGCAAAATATGAAACAAAAAATAATAAAATATGCATTAAAATATGAATTTACAGCAAAATATGCAAAAATATGAATTTATAGCAAAATATGCATTAACAAATCGATGCCATTTTGATGCAAATTTGTTGGTTCCCGAAGATATTTGGTTAATAACATTATTCTCCAGTTAACAACAACAAACATGTATTTATTTACATAAAGTTCCAAGCCCTACTGATAAGTATAGCCTTATTATTTAAAAATTTGTAACCACATATTTTTCTAGTTGCTAGTAAGCATACGAATAACTAATTATTTTGCTAACCACTTACTTTTTATTTTTTGGTAATGCAGCGGGTAAGAGAAAGTACAAATTTTGAGCGCTTTTTCATGAAGCAAATATGTACACCTACTTACAAAATCGACCTCATCGAACAAAAATAAGGAGTACTGACGCCGAATTATGTGCAGTTGGCCCCAATTCAACTGCTTATTATTTATATAATAGTAAAGAGTGCACATTACTGAGATATGGGAAGTCATATTTTCAATATCTGTTTTTAATTAGCTATAAAACATTAGTTAACTCATTTTATACTGCCTTTGGTTTCACTCATTATGGACCAACTGTTCCGTTTACCAGTACTCTTATTATTATATTACTGAATGTCCAGTTAAAATTTAACAAATAGTTAACTTTAAAATTTGTGTGGGAAACAGCAACAAATGTTTCAGTTGAAGTCCTAGTTCATATCTAAGGACATTGTTAAAATGAGGCTTAGTGGAGAAATATTATTAATTGAAAACCCACAAAATAACTCAAAAAAAATAGCAGAAAATTGTTATCCAAATTTGGCAAATAAATTTTTATAAACATCAGTTTTTTACACTTTTTCGGTGGCATCTGCTTCAAAAGTTATTTTAAAATAATGGCATCTGCTTCAAAAGTTCTTTTAGCTTTTAAAAATCTGACCTATCAAAACAAAAACTTTTCAAATACACAAAGTCAAAAATATGCAAAAATTTATTCCGTTTTGACTCAAAGCATAAAACATTTATAGATGTTATTAAAATACTAATATATGTACTTATAAAAATTATAATGTCACAGTTGCCATATAATATTCTGAAAAAATGTTAAAAATATTCCAAAAATTTTATAAATCGGTTCACTCCAAAAAAAATATATAAATTTACAAAATTCAAATTATTTAAATATTTTTAACCTAATATTTCCACTAGAGGAAGCTTTAAGAAAAAAAACTCTTATTGAAGCACTGTTCAGTATATCTGAACATTTTGTTTGAAAAATGTCTAGCGGATCTATGACGTGGCATAAATAAGTTAAAGCATACTTTTAGGATAAATCTTACTTTTTTTATAGTAGTATGCATGGCAAGGAAATTTATGTATTTATTATTTCAATAAACTTGAACTCTTAAAATATACAACGGCATATATTAAATATCTACTTTTAATTTGCTAGAAAGCTTTAGTTAATATTTGTTGTTGCATATCTTAAGGCTTGAAATTTAATTCATAAATACCTATAATTCTTTGCCTGGGTTACTTGTGTGCAGTCAGTGGGTTTCTATTCACCTCAGTCTCTCTTAATCTGCCCTCTTTTTATTTGTTCGTAAACTCGCACCGAGCAAATTAAAACATGTTGCAAAAATTTAAAAGTTTAAATTAATTTTTATCATGTACTAATAATTTAATAAAATGTTTATTTATTTAAAATTTTAACGATAAAATAAACAAGATAAAATTAAAAGACATTAAATTTTAACAGAAAAAACAAAATATAAGCAAAAATTTTGTATCAACATGTTGCATTACCTAGCCTGAGTTCTTCTCTATTTGTATATACTCTTTAGTGCAGTGTATATTAAATTCGTTATTGTCGTTACTATTATCACATCTATTTGTTTTCATTTGTATTTTTTTTTTCTGTAATTTATTTTTTTTTCAAATACATTAAATTTTTAACATTTTTGTAAACTAGCTTTTTGTTAGTGTTGTTGAGAATGTTTAACAATATTCATAGCATAATTTAGGGCAAAACATAAAGTCAATTTAAAATAAATATTATCTCGTTATATGAATAAAAAAATAACTTATTTATGTATGAAAATAATAAAATGGGTGTTTACAGTAATAAAAATAAATATAATAAACAGGTAATTAAATATATAACAAGTGAAATATTATATAATTAAAAAAATGTAGTGATGCTGAAAGGGGTTTAAGTTAACTGTTACATAGAGAATACTTTTAGGTTTTAATTAAACTTTATGTAAATTTAATAATAAATTAATAAAAACAAATAAAAAATTAATAAGAAAACGTGAATTTAAAAAAATTTACTACTGTAGACCAAAATCTATAAGAATCTGAAAATATTGATAGTGTAAATTTGCGAAAATATGGCCTTTTATGATATTTAATACATTTTGAAAACCAATTCCGACATTAAGATTAATTTTGTTATATAAAATATGTTGCCTCGCTTTTGAAACAGTATTTTTGTAGGAATATAGTATTCCTTGAAATAAATGTATAATACATATTTTAAGATTCTCTGCCTACTTTTAGTTACATTTTTTAAATAAAATATGTTGCCCACTTTAAGGCTTTAATTTGTTATCAATCTTAAAATTCATGCAATAGCCTATTTTTTTTTTTGTTAAATTGTACATCTGTATAATTTATACATGTGAAAATAGGGAATTTAAATGTGTATATTATTTTGCATACAGTTTATTTTATTTATCGCAATATTTATAATATTGATATGAATTTTTTTATACATATATTTTGATTTCAAAGCAACACTTAAGGGAATTTTACTGTAATTTATTTATTTTTTTTATTATATTTTATTTATTTAAATTTCTCTAAGAACAATATTAATAACATGTGTTACTAAGAGGGCTCCTATTAAAAATTCTATAGACATTTTTTATTACACAACTATAAATTTATATAAAATTAAAAAAAATCAACAACAAAAATTAATTGCAGACGTAAAACCTTCTTCATACAATACTCTCCCTTCCTCCTATTAACTGTCCTTTAACCGTAGTTTTGCGTTTCATATCGTTAATATTATTGCAATTTGTGTGCGCCAAAAATTTATTAATATTATAATGGTTTCAAATGGACTTGACCAAAATTTATCGTTATTTTCGTTGTCATTTTAATGTATTCGATTACATTACATTTTCTCTCTGTCTCTCTCCGCTAGCTCCCTTTTGATTTTTTTGTTGTAAATGTGTGTTGTATTTATAGAAATTTGTAGCCTTTTAAAGGTACGTTTATTTAATGCACTTCATAAGATTAACAATTTGAAAATGTGTACATAAATTTGAAAGTGGGTGTTATTTTCAAATTAAATTTGACTTTAGGGATGATATTTTGTAGTAGAGGTATTCACAAGAAGATTAAAGAATTAAAAAAAAGTGTTGCTCAAATTTTTATGTAAGGGAATGTTCGCTAATGTGGGTAAAACCCTGAATTTTGAGGTATATAGTAAAACAAAGTGAAATATTTCAAATCCAAATGCAGCAGCATATAGACTATTTGGGCAATTTTTTTTTTTTTTGACAGTGATAATTTTCTTGTGGCTACTAATAAAAAAAACTTATTTTACGATTAAAGTGAGCCCAAATAACAAAAATCTAAAATCTAATCTAAAAGAGTACAAAAAGTTGGAAAATTTTGTAAAAACGAAAAAAAATTGTATTTAAATTAAAATTTATTCATCTCATTAAGGGCACCTTATACATTAAATTTACATTTTTTAACCAAACTTTGCATAGAACTACACTCAAATAAAAAAGTTAGTCAGCAAAAAATTTTGCTGAGTCAGCAAAATTTTAGTCGGGAGGCTGCTTGCAAAAAAAAGGCTAATGTCAGCAAAATCTTTTGCTGAAAATCAGCGAGCTGATTCTTAGCAACAAAATTAGTAGATTCAGCAAAAGTTTTGCTAAAACTTAGTGGATTAGAAATTAAAAAAACCCTTGCTAAACATTAATAAAATTTTTGTTGAATATTAGTAGACTAAAAAAACTCAAAAAATTTGTAGAAAATTTTTAATTTAGTTAATTTATTTTGCTGAAAATCATAAAACATATTTTTGTGATTATTTTTAAAATAATTTACAATACGTTACAAAATATAAAAATTTTCATACTCCCACATTGGCGACATGAATTAATGTAATATCTGCAAATATATAGAAATAATTATATGTATATAACATAAACCAAATTATCTTTCAACTACTTACATCAATGGTTGTCGCAAAGATGCTATCTTTTAAAGGAACGCTAATGCCGCAGAGAATTATAGAAACGAAAAAATGATAAAATGTAACATATACAACCTTTTTTTTGCAATAAGAAAAAGGAAACATAAAAATTAACTTAAGATGTATGTCTTTGTCTTTCGCTTTAGTTTGTCTACCTGCTGTATATTTGTTATCAACTTGACCACTCAGTTTGACTACAAATACACATTTAATATTTTTTTAATTTAAATATTTTATTTTGTCTTTAATTTAATTAATAGGCAATTACTTTCACTAGTCGGTGAAAGCGCAAAATTTAAGTTGGTTTAATTCACAATTTTGTTTTATGTATCAAAAACAGATATAAAATCTTCCCTGGTTGATTTTTTTTTATGTGTCTTACTAGAGTTGTACTTTTTAGTATAATTTTCCTCGTTACTACTACATCTTGACATTCATTCTGCGTATAACTTTTAATCTGATTGTCGTTCACACTACTGAAGTGATAATCAGCTAAATTTTTTTTAGCAAAATAAATTAGTAAAACATTAGTAAAATATTAGTAAAACATTAGTTCAAAGCAGTTAAGGGCTGACTAAGTATAAATAAAATTTTAGTTTAAATCATAATTTGTTTTAAACTAATAGAAGCAGAACACATTTTCTAATATTTTAGACTTTATGTGTTTGAAAAATTCATCCTCCAATCGGTCAGACTTTCAAAAATTATATGCAATCGATGACCTAAATTCTAGCAGAAATAAATTTTCATATTTCTCATCAACGTAACAGTCGAAAATATAAAATATTTGACTTTTTAATTTTTAAATAGTTTTTAAAAAAATTTTCATCAAAAAAGGTCAAAAATAGATCCTTTCAAATAATTATTTGGCAAGTCTGGATAACAATTTTTCGTTAAAACTTTTTATGTATCGTTTAAACCTGCTGCAGACATATGTTCATTTTATAATGCAAACTTCTTTAATTAAGGTAAACTAACTATACTTTTGTTGTTGTGATCCATATTGAAAAATTGTCTAAAATAGACAGTAACTACAAAAACTTTGAAATAAAATATATCAATAGCATTAACGAACAAACGAGGTATTACATAAGCGATTCAATAAATTTGATTTAAAATGCGCATGAAGTTCTTACCGTTTGCAAAACTCCGATTTAAAAAATTCCATAAAATTCGTTATTCAGATTTTATATTCACGAAATTACACTTTATGTTGTTTTTTTTTTGCAACTACAAAATAAAACCAGAAAAAATGTATGCATTCACGTTGAAACTTTTAACTTGATGACAGTTTCAATACGGAGAAAACAAACGGCTCATTTTAGCTAACATCCCACATTAGCGAACATTCAAATACTATTTTTTTTGTTTAAGAAAACTTTAAAAATTACATGTTATGAGCTAATTAAGTAATTTTCGTTAACATCTTTAAATAACCAATAAACTTTCTCTGCCTGTTTTTATATATACAGAAAAAAAAAAGTGCCAACCGAATTGAAAATTGTATTTTTATGGCTACAGCCAATAAATTCGAAATTCAAATGTGTTGCAACTAAAATTCAGTTGTGCTAACAAAATTTTGTAGTGACCGTCATTATCCCATTGTAACAATCGATTTCAGTCGTAGTAACAGAATTTTAGTTGGCAAATGGGTGAATTTTTCTCTGTGTGTATTTTTTAATTTCAACTTTGTATGTGAATACCCTTATTAATTGGCTACCATATTTGCATTTTTGCGTTAAATTTTAATATGGTTTTAGGGTATTTATGAAATTAAAATACTCAATTTTAATTTGTTTAAGGCCTTAAGTTATGGAACATCCTTGAAATGTAATATAATCTTGATTTAAATCAAATAAAATATGACATAATTGTAAATGACTTGCTAGATTTTAAGGATAATGTTTTCCCTCAAAAACACAAAGTTTTTAATTAGATTAAATTTGCAAATCTGTTAAGCTTTGGCTAATTAGATTAGATATTAATTATAATATAGAAATCGATAATTTTTATATTTTGAGTTACTTTTATTCACTGAAAGATTCAGAAACATTTGCTAAAAAATTTGAAATTTTAAGAAAATTTAGGACAAGGAATTAGTAAAATAAGAATAGCAAATAAAACTGTTATAACTAAAAAATCTTAGTTATATTTTAGCTAAATTTTTTGTTAATTGGAAGTAACAAATTAATCTGCTTAATTTTTTTTACAAATTTTTAGTAGTTTTTTTGCTGGTTTTACAGCTTTATTTCTATGAGAGCAGGTTTGCCATATGACAATTTTAAAAAATGGCCAAAATCCACAATATTCAAAAAAATAAAAAATCGGTTAAATTAAAATAATGAAAATTTCTTATATTTCTGAATAAGGATTTATCTAAAAATCTAAATTTTTAAAATGTCTTTAGCTGCCTAGAATTTATATTTTGTCAAGGTTTTAACAATTTTTAGTAGATTAAAAAAAACTTAATTATTTCCCCACCACTTTTTAACTTAAGAACTTTATTTCATAATTCAATAGTATTAATCAAATTAACACTTAAGCAATTAAAACTCAATATTTCTCAGCACACAACTATTGACCAAGGAAATGAATAAAAACGAACGGAAAAAAGCCTTAAGTGGAGACTAAAAAATATTTATAATGCCCAGAAAGAGACACCTAAAGTTAGTATTACTCGAACGTAAATGTAACGTGACGGGTCTGCTGATCCAAGCTGTGTATTAAGAAACACATAGTACAGAGTACTCGACGTAAACGAGTCGTAACGTGACGGGCGATTTTGTGGAAAATATAAGTTCTCCGGTTTTACGTGAGAGTGGCAAAACAGCTGTTTTTAGATGCAGAAAAAAAAAACAACAACAATAGAAAACATACTAAAAGTACAATAAACAAAAACAAAAAATATGACGCGTTACATATTAAGAGTAACATAACAAAACAATTATTCCACGTTAAGATTCGTTCACTTTACATATACGTTCGTGTAACAAGCACTTTAAGAAAAAATAAAACCTGAAAAAAACATACAAAATCCAATCAAACGATACTTGTTGTAAGAGAGTTATATACAGAAAATGTAATTGTATTTCTTGATTTTCAATATACATAAACTAAAAGTCTCACACATACAAAGCCACACAAATAACCCAACAAACAAATATGCGAAAGAGTAAATATAAGTTTAGAACTTACATTAAATATAAATATTAAACACCAAAAAGTAAATAAAAATTGTTGGCTCCTAAATCGAATTTAAAACTACCGGTTCCAGCATATTTTAACAAACATGCTTTTAATATTTTACCGGGGCTGCTAATTATATACCCTCCACCATATGTTATGAGTCCCTCTGGGGAGAGGTCGCGAAAACTCTTGTCTATGATAAGGGGCGAACTAAGGACCGTGACGGGTTACCTCACGGGACACTGTGGCCTTAGGTATCAATTGTACAAGATGGGACGATCCTCTACGGATACTGCAGGTTTTGTGAATTGGAACACGAGACCTCAGAGCATGTTCTCTGCAAATGTCCGAGGCTCTCCGACAGGAGGGTGCGTTATTTTGGTGGTCGAATAGTGACGCCATCGGACGTTTGGAACTGTTTACCTGGTAGGATAGTTGCCTTCGTAGGGAGCCTGAACCTATAGGGTGTATTCGCTGGCAGCACAAAATACCAACTTCTGGTCGCGGTGCATAGTGCCACTCTAGTCTAATCTAAAATATGTTATGAAAGTATATGTATAGCAGGTATATGTATATCAGTTTGTCATTATGTTTGTAACGCATCAAAATATAGCTCTCATACCCTTATAAAGTATATATATTCTTGATTCTTATTGAATTTTAAGCCGGTTTAAAATTCTGTCTGTCTGTGCGTCTGTTGAAATGGTGATCACGACGCGAAAACGCAATAGACTGCTCATTTTACCTAGATTGATGTAATTCCTCCCTAAAAGGTATTTAAAATGAGCAAAAGTTATTAGTGAAAATGTGAAGGTACCTCTAAATTTTCCATACAAATTAGTACAACTTCATAACGTATGCGGAAAAAAATGCAACAAATTTTGCAACGCTGGAAAAAAAAAGTACTGAAGCTATTAATTTTTTACCGTTTTATTTGAATAACCACATGTTTTCTTATGTTGCTTTGACAATGTTATCAATAAATTGACATTTAATTATTTTAAAATGTCGACAAAAGAAGAACAACGTCGAGAAACAATTTGTAATTTTTTCAATAATCATACTAATTGGAAAACTTCGGAAATTGTTTCTCATTTTGTAGAGCAAGGAGAAAATCGGTGTGTGGTATATAGAATACTGGCTAGGTACAAAACTGGAAAAACCACAAAGAGAAAGCGTGGCTCCGGAAGAAAGTGCAGTTTGGCCGACTCATCGAAGAGCTCTCAGCTCAGAAAAGTTACTGAAGATAAGATCGCTAAATCGTATAGAGAGTTTGGAACAAAGTTTCATTGTGATGGAAAAGCAGTAAGAAAGTACCTCAATAATATGGAAATACAGAAAAGGTCCAGGAAGAATAAGCCGACTGTTTCCGAAGCTCAAGAAGTTACACAACGAAAATGATTAAGAAGTTTAGTCAAACATGTATTTTACGCCAAGAACAACATAATTTGCATCATGGATGATGAGTCATATTTTACGCTAGATGGCAATGAATGGCAGGGAAGGCACTTTTTCGAAGGAAAGAAACCTACTGATAACAAAATAAAATATTTGGAGCATACAAAGTTCCCTAAAAAGTTTTTAGTCCGCAAGGGATGTCGGAACCAGTGTCTTTTTAATCTGAATTGGCCGTCAATTCTGAACGATATATTGAGCACTGTTTGCCAAAAGAGAAAGATTTCATAGAAAAGATGCATCGATGCCTAAATGTGATCTTCTGGCCAGACTTAGCATCTAGCCATTACGCTCGAAAAACCGTAAAAGCTATGGACACACTTCATATACCATATGTTCATAAAGAGGAAAACCCACCAAATGTCCCTCAATTACGTCCAATCGAAGATTTTTGGGCTAATTTAAAGCGAAGAGTTTATGCTGGTGGCTTTAGACCGAAAAATACAAAAAATCTGATCGCAAAAATTAAAAAGGAACTCCTCAAAATGCCAACATCGATATTTTCATCAGCTATGGAAAAAGTTCCTAAAAACTGCCGCAAAGCGGATCGGATGGGACCAAATTTTTTTTTAAATTAAATTAATAGTATGTATTGTTCTTTTTAAAAGTGAAATAACTTTTACATTAGTTTTAGAAAAAACTACAACATATTACATTTTGTTGCAATTTCATTCCGCATACGTTAGTAGCGTCTGGTGTATGAAATATATATAAAATATACAATTTTAAACAATATTTTAAATTCACCTCTGATTTTTATTTCACTTCAAAAATGTTATTTCGCCACCAAAATATTTTTTACAGCCAACAAAGTTTTTCACTACAAGTTTTTTTTTCGCCTCTGTAACGTTTTTTTTTTTTTTCATTTGTAACATATACAGGGTATAAAAAAACTATTCAAACTATTCGTCTTCTGTAAATAAATTTGGTTAATTTTAATAAATATTTCCAACTAATTGTTTGCTGGCTTATAAACTTTTCAACACCAACAATAATATTCACCCATAATATCCTATTGCTTTTAACTTCCATGTTTTGTTTTTGCTTTTACATCTTATGCCTTAAAATAAAATTCTCATAGTAAGTTTTGGACTTTTATGTCTGTGTTTTTTTTTTGTGTTCGTTAGTAAAAAACTGTATTGGTTTCAGTGTGCTAAAATTGTTCATACTCCTAAAGACATTTACGCACTTGTACGATTTTATGACTTTCTTTGGCAAATTGTAGGCATGGAATTAATATACACTTAGAAAAATTATCACAATCTTAAATACCATACTATTAATTATATTATTTAAGAATCTAGCAATTTTAAAAAAGATCAAATGTAAGATTTTATAGTGAAATTAGCCCACCGAGCCGTAAAAAATTCCATAGAACCTTAAAAGTATATTTTCTAAAAATGTAGCATATTTGTAGGCATTTTAATTAAGTTAGATATAAATATATATTTTTCCCAGTGTATAAAATCGATTTTAATTCATTGTTGTTATAAGAACGTTGATATGTATTTATTTTAAAATGAAAATTTTAAGTTTTTCAATCAATGATCCTTGAGAAAATAAAAAAATATTTAAATCGCAAGAAAAATAAAGTTTAATTATGTGATTTTATAGTCTATCTTGAAATTTTATATTACATTAAAGTTCAAAAAAAACACAATATTATTTGTTTAAGAAAAATTATACTAATTTTCATAATCAATGATCCTTGAACAAGTCACCAAATAACCTTTAGAAAAGCATATTACAATACTTATACAAATTAACACCACCACCCTTGTAACACATAATGAAGCCAAAAAATAAAGTCAAATTTCGAAAGAGGATATGTTGCAAAAAATGCATTTGTAATACTAAAACAAAGACTAGAATGAGAAGAAATAATATCAATAAAGAAAGAAAAAACACTCATACAAATTTAATAGTAAAATATGATGAAATTTTCAATAATAAAAAATGCAGAAAATCTCATGCTATATGAATAATTTTCTATTAATAAATCTCAAACCCGTTAAACCCATGACTGATGATTTGTGCCCGACAGAAGACTTCGGCAAAAAACGATATTTGGTCGATTTTTTGGTATTTGGAGACAATGTGGACAAATTTTGTTATTCAGAACATATTTGTTGAACCTTTTTAATTCGATTTTGAGTAAAAAATTTAAGTAATAAACCGAAGTTTAGCTGTTAAGTTAAATAATCGGCTTCCGAAGTTTTTCCGATTTGGCCAATTGTTTGGCAACCGATAATTGAATTCATTGCTTAACTACGTACCTTTCTTTAAATCTGACACTCAGAATCGCATCTAATAAGCACAATAAACATTTTTCCATTAGTCAAATTTGTCCATAGTGCTTTAAAAAACCGAATACCAACAAAAAACAGTAGAGTCTGGCCGAAGTCTTCAGCCAGACTCTTCTCCAAACAGAACTTGTCACAATTGGGACAAGTCTTTTGACTACGAATGTTTTAAATACTACACTCAAGGAACTTCTGCTGTAAATATTTGTAGTTGTTTCGAGTTGTAATACAGTAATCTTTATTTTTAAGTAAAAAAACAGTCATTTGTAAATGAAATTTAATTTTTGATTACATATGTAGTTCATTTAAAACCAAACCACATCAAATTACTGTTTTATGATTTTACATTCATATTATACAGTGGTTTATTTTTTAAAGGTTTTAGTTTTACATTTAAAAAAACAAACCACATCAAATTACTGTTTTATGATTGTACTTTCATTTATACAGTATTTTTTTTTTTTAAATGTTTTATGTTAACATTTTAAAAAAATTTAAAACCAAAAGTTTTTTTTTATTTAAAAAAATAAAACAAATAAAATAAATGAAACCCTCATACGTAATTAAAAAAATACCATGGTTTTCAAAAAATAGCATTCGTTTTTCAAAAAATAGCATTCGTTTTTCCAAAAAATCCATTTGTAATGTAATTCAGAAATCCATTTCAAATGTAATTCAGAAACTACCAATTGAAATTAGAAACAAATAAAATTCGTAATAAAAACACAATTGAAATTCAAAAAATACCAAATGAAATACAAAAAACACCAAATTTTATTAATATAAAATAGCAAATGTAATTCAAAAAAATATCAGTTGAAATTCAATTGATATTTTTGAATTAAATTTGGTATTTTATGAATTTATAAAATACCAATTGGTATTTTTTGAATTACATTTGGTACTTTTTTAATAACATTTGGTACTTTTTTAATTACATTTGCTATTTGTTGAATTACAATTGGAATTTTTTGAACCACATGTGGTTTTTTTTGAATTTCAAATGGTCTGTTTTGAATTTCAAATGGTATTTTTTGAATAACATTTGGAAAATTATGACCAAAATCTTGTAGGCCATAGCCCCCATTATAGTTTTAGGGTTATAACTCCCTACGGAGTTATGACTGAAAAGGTTTTCACATATTTACGATTTTCAATTTTCTATTCTATCATTAAAGTGCTATTTTTATTTTTATTACTATAGTTTCAATATTTTGGCGTTGATTTAACCCTTGACTACCCACTATACACTACAGTGTACACATTTTTAAATAAATATGAAAATTTTGAAAATGCAATAAACCTTTATATTTTTGTTAAAAAATATTCATTAGGATATTGGCAATTGAAAAAAGCATTATATTGATAAACTGGGCAATATAATTGCTATACTTGCTAAGAAAGTCCGATTTTTTTAATGAACATTTATTTTCGAAAAATTTGGCGTTTGGTGTATCTCGTAAACTAACAAAGCTAGAATCTAGAAATTTGGCATGCAGCTACATCTAATGACCAGAACAAAATCAAATATAGCATTTTTGGTTATTCGAATGTTTTAGTGGTAAAAATGGTTTTCAAAAATTCGATTTTCAAATTCACCTTAAAAAATATGGTAGAAAGTTTATGTTAAATAGCCATAACAAAAAAAATTATATTTTCGTAACAATTAAACAGGTATTTTTCGACAAAAAATTTATCATTTCTCTTGTTGTCTTTTAAGTATGTATTTTTAATATAATAATTTATATTTATGCAACAAACAAAACAAAAAACAAAGCATACAATTAGGCGGCAAAACTACAAATGGATTAAAATTATTTACTCTTTCTACAGGCGCTCAAACTCCCATACCCATTTACAAAAGTCTATTACATGACTCTATGATGGCATGGTTAGTGGTAATTAAAAAAGGAAATAACTTAAGTGGCATTTCACTCGTTCTTTACATGAAGAAAAACATGATGTATGGAATGGAGAGTAAAAAAGTTATATATTTTTGTGTTTTTTTGTAGTATTTGTTCCAGTTAAAGTCTCCTAAAAATAGACAAAAACTTAGCCAACGAATATACATTTTCTTGAGTATAGTAAATATATAAAAATAATTAAAAGCAACAAATGTTGTTGGCTCAGAATTTGAAAATTTAGTGGTTTTTGTGTTTGGCTCAAACACTTAGATTTTGATACTGGAATGGTATTGTTAATATTTATTGTCACAGTAAAAATTTATACATATTATAATAGAAATTTAAGAAAATGTAATTTATGTAATTAGAAAAGTTAATGGAAGAAATTACTAAGGTCGTGTAACTGCTTCAAAAAGTAACAAAAATAAAACGTAAAGAGAAATTTTTCTAAAAACTATATTTTAAAAGAAAATTTATGAATTTGTTGCACAATTATTAAATAAATTTGACAAACCCCTAAAAATCCAATTTTTTTTGCAAATATAAAATCCTTCATATTTAGAACAAAATTTTAACGCCTACTTTAAGGCTTACAATTTTTAGATACATTTTCCTAAAAACTATATTTTTAAAGGGAATTTATGAATTTGTTGTTCTATTATTGACCAAATTGGACGAAAGCCTAATAAAATCTTATTTTTTAAATAAGGATCCTTTATATTTGGAGCAAAATTGTAAAGCCAACTTCTTCTAAACCTCAGAATTTCTAAATTAAATTTGTCAAATGCATATTAATTAAAAATTAATTGCGACTGTCTATAAGACGTTAGAATAACACTGTTCTAAAATACATTATAAAATTTGCACTGTGGCGATGTCTCAACTTAAAAGGCAAAAGTTGTCAACACTGAACGTAAAAACCATACGTCAATGTGGTAACGTTGTGAAATAGAGGATATTAGAAAAATAAACAAAAATCTATAAATAGAATATTTGTGTTTAATAGTGTTGTCAGAAGTGTCAGAAGTGTATAATATACAATAACAGAAAAGCTAATAGGAAAGAAAACTGCAATTTAGCTGCATTACATTTGAGGACATACTTGGGTGTGATCGTTAAACGGTCATGTCTTGGTATTGTTACGTTTGTAATGTAAGAAGAGCGCAGGTTTGATTCTTACAGATGCAGGTTGTTGAAAAATTTATCATATAGAGACAATTTGACCATTATAAGACACAAATAATAATACAATTTAAAATGGAAAATCACTGATGACGCCTGTCCATAAAAAGGCAGAAACTAGTATAGTCTGATTTAAAAATTAATAGTGTTTATAATTTTTAGAGAAAAACGTTTATTCTTCTTCTTAACCTCAACATTTCTAAATAAAATCCTTTATATTTAGAACAAAATTTTAACCCCTACATTTAGACTGAAAATTTTTAGATAAATTTTCCTAAAAACTATATTTTTAAAGGGAATTTATGAATTTGCTGTTTGACCAAATTGGACGAAACCCAAGTAAAATCCTATTTTTAAATAAGGATCCTTTATATTTGGAGCAAATTTGTAGTGTCCGACCGAACTCATTTTTTTCGGCCGAAGCCGAGGCCGAACTTCGGCCATAATATCAATGTTCGGCCGAAACCGAAGCCGAAGCCGAACTTTTTGTTTTAATAAAAAAAAATATAAATTGTTTTTTTTAGATCAATAAATTTAAACCAAAAAGTTATTAAACATAAACAAAAATAAAAATTCATAAGTATATTTTTTTCAAAAATCATATTTGGAAAATAGTTGTACTATTTTAAGTACAAAAAAAGAATAAAATATTTGTACTACATTTTATAGTCAAAGAAAAATAGTTGATCGATTTTTAAGTTGATACAGAAAAAAAAAACTTAAACTTTAATATTTAAAATTTAAAAGTTTGATATTGTAATGACAGAAAAGCAATTTTTGCGCTTTCACACAATGTGAATTGCTTCGTCTATCAGAATACAGCTGTCCGGCAGCGCTCAAAAGCTGTTCGCTAGCTACACTAGTTGGTGGGGCTGATAAATATTTTATTGCTACAGCTTTTATATTTGTAAATGGACTTGAATTCCAATACTCAAATATATTTATATTTCGGGACTTAAAGGCTCCGTAATAAACATTCTAATTTATTATTCAATAAAATTTTCATTTGGTTCTGCTACTTCTAAGTCTGGTACTGCATCATGTCTATCAGAAATTGATGAACCTGTTAATCTCTTTTTAGGATTACTTACTACTTGAAATTAATTGCAAAATATAAAAGTATACGTTTATTTAAATTATATCGCATTAAACTTGATTATTTGCTTATAAGTCTTGTAGGTATATTTCTGGAAATGTTTTTAAACTCTTTTGGCTTTTTGAAATTTTTTCACACACATTGATATTTAAATATCGTTTTTTTTTTGGTATTCTATCATAGTCGACGTTGTATTTTTTATGTAGTTTTTTTTTGTAAATTCTGAAAAGTAAATATAGCCACAGTTGTTATTTATTTGTGCTTTTTATAAATAATCATAAAAAGTTCGGTAGTTCGGCCAAATTCGGCCAAAATTTGGCCGAACACCGAACTTGGCCGAACTTCACTTTTTGGCCGAACTCCGAAGCCGAGTACTCGGTCGGACACTACAAATTTGTAAAGCCTACTTTAAGGCTGACAAGTTTTCGATGAAAAATTTAAAGCTTTATTTGAGAATTTATAAAAAATTAAATTTTATAGCTTACTTTTAATCAATTAAATAATAAATTTATTTTGAACGTTGTGAACTATTAGCTAAATATATAACATTTTCCAAAAAAAATAAAAAACGAGATAATAAAGCAAATTAACATAAAATATCATTAAATTAGATTAAATAATAAAAACGAAAAGCACAAAAAATCGCATAAAAATAAATATTCTAATTCCCATAAGATTATCTAGCAATGTATTAAATTAAGTACTTATTTTTCTTCATTTTTATCTGGTAGTAGGACGTAGTGTAAAGTGTGTGCCCAATTAAACGTTAACATAGAAAAAGTTACGTTAATAGAGACTGAGTTAAGCGATAGTTTAAAATAAAACATTTTATTGATTCAAATTTTATACAGATTTATATTCTGTACCATGTTATATAAAAGCGTTTAATTAAGCAATTTCTGTTGTGATATGCCTCCCGTATGCAATTTCTGTTGTGATTTTTCTGTCCACTTATATCGAAAGTTGGAAATAGATTTGAGCACTTTTTTTTTTTGGAAATTTCAATAGTTTGTTTGTTTGGCACTCTAACGGGACGTCTCTAAGCATATCCGCTACATAAAACTTATGTACGGAAAGCTGTGAAAAATTCGCAAATACATAACTTTTGTCGTCCATAATACAACTTTCGAATTTTTGAAAAAAAATAATCTTTTTTTTAGTAGTTTTGCTCGTTTTTTGAATTCAGTATTCTTCTTAGCATTACTATTCGGAACTTTTTACTCTTTAAATGTACTAAGCCCAACAATTTTTTAACTTGGCACATAAAATGTTTCGAAAACTGCACGCGTCGTGCTGCTTCGCGGGCAGACCCCTTTGGATCAGCTCTTAAAATTATCTCCACCTTTTTGGCCTTGGAAGAGTTCTTGGGTTTATTTGTTTTGCCAGTTTTAGGTTATCTGTCAGTTTTTAGATCCTTGTTTTAAACTGTACTACCACATTTAAAACAAACTGACTTGATACGTGTACACTCAAAAAAAAAAAGCCAGTAAAGTCAGCCACATTTTTGCTGGAAGGATCCTTGCAGAAAAATTGCTAATATCAGCAAACAAAACTTTGTAAATTCAGTAAAAATTTTGCTAGTATCAGCAAAAAAAGTTGCTAAATTCAGCAAATTTTTTGCTGAATTTACTAATTTTGTTTGCTGATATTCGCAATTTTTCTGCAAGGATCCTCCCAGCAAAAATGTAGCTGACTTTACTGACTTTTTTTGAGTCAATTCAGTTTGTTTTAAATATGATAGCACAGTTTAAGAAGGATCTAACAATTGACAGAAAACCTGAAACTGGTAAAAATATTGCTATTTCTAAAAATAGAACTGTTGTGTTGTTGGAGTTGTACTTCTGAGATTATGTATGCAAGAACAAAAACACAGCGTATTGAATAAAACTAGTTTTAATCACAACAAAACTGGACCTTACGATAGCTCAGAGGGCTAAACCGCTCTGTCTAACGTGTAATGCGAGTACATGGGGCATTAGAAATCAGTTTATCTATACCACGGTCAGTGATTGCACAGAAAATTTCATATAGACGCAATCGAACAAATAAAAACATAACAAATATTACATTATTCTAAAATTCAAAAAAACAGGGTCACTGACGAAGGTTCAATACCAGAAACTGCGCAGTCTGATTCAGAAAAAAATGAAAATTTGCAATGTAGTTATGATTTTTAGAAAATACACTCATTCTTCTCTACCACGCCTTTCACATTGCTGACTTTAATTTTTTTTGTGATTTTGTTGAAAGTCCAACTTGGATTATTTCGAAAAGTTTAACAAACCTTTTCACGCACTTGCTTTTAATTATTTATTATGAACTTACTATACAATTAATTTTGACAAATCAAACAATTTTTTTATCTGATACATTTTTTTAAACATATTCTGATGAATAAAAAATATTTAAATCAAACTCAAAAAAAGTTATGAGGAAAAATATGTGTTCACTTTTATTTGGGCGCACACTTTAGTAGTGGAATTCCATACATCCAATTCAGTTTTTTTTTTTGCTGATGTTCTATAAAACAAACGATTACAAGTATTATAATTTCTTATAATGGTAACTTTTAATACAACACCTTAGTTGATGCCTATATTACACTCCCCAACTTTTACAAAGTCCCCTCCCTTAACCTTAAATTTTTTTGGAAATAGCAACAAGGTTTATAACCAACATAAAATTTTATATAACAAAAAACGATGAACATAACATAATACACCTAAACCTCGATTAACACAGTAGATGCATATTTTAATGAATATCGTGTTTGATATTTTTTGTACATTTTTTTTTTTTAGTAAACTAATGATTTTTTTTAATAACATCCCAGTGTAGAAAACCATTACCATATATATAAGTACACATTTGGTAATGGGAAGCACTTACAATTGTCATTACAAATCTCATTACTTGCATATATGCGGCGCAAAATAATGTCATATCATTACTAACCACCTTCTGAATAACCAGTAATTATGTGGTTACCTATATGTCTACCAGTATGGGAAAAAATAATGAGCATGAAAATAAATTTTCAAAAAACTAGATTTAATAAAAAAATATCTTTTTTATCGATTTTTTTTTTTAATAACCGCTCTTCCATCTGAGCAATCTCGGCATGTTTTACTTGATAGATAAACAATAAGTGACTTGCTTGCACAAACTGTCATTACTTTCTAGCTTACAAATAATCAAAAAGATGTCCTTACTAGAGTAAAAAAATAATAAGTCTAAAATTAGATTTTAAAAAAAATTTCAGATCATTACTTTATTTTTAAAATAATGATAATGATTATTTTAAGTCCTTATTATTGGTATTAAAGTAAAGCAGAGATTACTGGTAGTACAAAATATAATGAAAAGTCAGACATTTTTTAGAACTGTTTTAAGCTAACAAGGAAACTATGCAGCGCTGAATCAGCAGATTGGAATGAAACTTGTATATATGTTTTAAAGTACAAAACAATATTGGACACGTTTTTTTTAGGTGCGCAATCTCAAGTTAGTAAACTATAGGCAAATTGGCCCACAACTCTGGGCCCACAGCATAGGCAATATGGGTATCAAAATTTTTGTTTCCTCAAGTACTTTAATACTGCGTACAAAAATATGAATTTCTTAAATTTTAAAGATATTAAAATTTTAAGATATTGTACTTTTTGACACCGCTTTTTAACCCCTATTTTTTTGTCCTCAGAAACAATTTCAAGTTTTATTAAAATCTGCAGATTCACCACTGTGTAGTTTCTTCTAAATTTTATTAAAAAGTTCATTGATTTAGTGTAAAGTTTAATTTGGTGTTTTCTATTTATGCATACGATTTATTAATACCATACCCATAATTTTCTAAGTGTATATAAAAAACTGTTCAAATCGGAAATAGTTGTTTTTTTTTTTTTTTTTACTTTAAAAAAAATCATTTTATTCGGGGGATTGATGTACAATATCAAACACAAAACAAATAAAAAGCAGGTAATCAGTAATGAAAACCAAAATTACATTTAGTTAGAGATATATAATGAAAAGAGAAGAAATCTTGTCAAAAAAAGGTGAAAAAAATCAGAATTGTGTTGGTTTATTCTAGCATATAACAGAGCTTCGAAAGAATCTTTGTATTCGTATATCTCAGCTATTTAACTTTGACTCTCTAATAGAAAGACCAAATACCGTAATATCCGTTTCATTTCCTACAATCCGCTTTACTTTAATGAAAACGATTAATATTTAAAATAAATTACTCTCTCTTGTTTTGTATACGAGAAAGTAAATTTTAACAAACAGGGGTCACTCTTAAATATATAATCTATAAGTTTATAATTCCTGTTACAATTATTAAAATTAAAAAAATATGTATACTTTATAACAGGTTTTTTATTAGAAAGTAAACTGTGCCACCGTATGTTAGAACCAGGGACCGACCGGAAGTTCATGCAAATACATGTTTTGTCCCTCAAGTCTGAGAACATTGTTAGTGCTATAATGCAGTTTGCTATAAATGCATAGTTTTCTATAAATGCATATTTTGCTATAAATGCATATTTTAGCATATTTTGCTTTAAAAGCATATTTTTATAGCATATTTATACTTAGTTTTCTTAAAATACATCTTTTTATTGCATTTTTTGTTTAAAATGCATATTTTTATTGCATTTTTCTTAGCTTTTCGTAAAATGATTTCAACAACATATGCAGAAAATATATTGAACAATACAAATAATATAAATAAAAATTTAAAGTGTCTCTCTTTTCGCGATTTTCGTTCATTTTCTTCGAAACTGTCAAATATCAGTAAACACTTTTAGAAGAAAATTAATATTAAAAAAAATTATAAATGCATATTTTTATAGTTTTAAGTGCATATTTTAGAATTTTTCATGCATATTATAGGCGCCTAAAACACACTTTTTTTAGTGCATGAAGTTCCTGTCTGGTTATGACAAAGTGGCTCTAACTGATCCTTTTATTAATATAGCTTCATATTTAAATCATTATCTGTCAACTGTTCCGTTTTCAACCAAAGACTGTTATTTTTTTACTGGATAAAGATAACTGGATAAAAATAATTAAAAGAATACCAAATTTTTACATTTCTGACTGTTATGTTGATGAGAAAATACGGAATTTTTTTCTCTGCTGATAATTAGTTAATCAATTGCAGACTTGGCCGATGCCAATTACATTTCACAATCGTTCACTTGTGAAATTTTTGAATATCGTTAATAATATCAGACCTACGCTCACACTTGTGAGCTTAATCGCTTCCTTGGAAAATTTGTAAAATTTTTAATACCAAACATGGGGATTAATAAAAACATCTGGGTATTTAATTACAGGGTAATTACTCAATTACACCCAATTATATGTAATGAAACATAAAAAAGTAATTGGCCTGTAATTAAATACACAGATATTTTTATTATGTCCCATGTCTGGTATTGACAAAATTGAAAATTTCCCAAGGAAGCGTTTAAGCATTCAAGTGTGAGCGTACGTCTGACATTTTGAATGATATAGAAAAATTTTACAAGTGAATGATTTTGAAATTTAATTGACGTCTCCCAAGTCTGATGAATTGTATACACTAAGGTTATTATTAAGGTAAAAACTACGGCAATTGTAGTCAAAAACAAAGCAAGGATGACTAACATTTCATTAAATTCAACTAATATTTGTTTTTACTATTCAACAAATTACTAACAATTGTAGTAAATATGAACCACATGTTAGTAAAAAATAAACATACATTTATTTTTTTAAATAACAAAAAACGACTGAAAAAAATTAATGTAAAATCATAAAAAAGTCATTTGATGTGGTTTGTTTTTTTAAATGAACTACAAGTTTAGTAAAAAATTAAATTTGTTCTACAAATGACTGATATTTACATTTAAAATAAAGAAACTGTATTACAATCCAAACAACTACAAATTTTTAAAGCAGAAGTTCCCTGAGTTTACAATTTTTGAAAATCTAACCGATCGGACCATGATTTTTTCAAATACACAATAACTAAAGTATGCCAATATTTTTAAATGTACTTTTCTCAATTATGTTTTTTCAATAATTTATGCAAAATATTAATTTTCTTTATTTTACTTTCTTTTTAGGTAAGCTTATTTTTCGATGCATTTTTCCCCACATTTTTATTTATAAAGTAAGTAATATTACAATTTTGAAATATTTTTAAATTTTATTTAAAATGCTGCGTTTTTTTATTACACACAAATTTTTGTCTTTTGTTTTATTGAGCTAAATATCCTTTATTTTATAATTATAATTATTTATTTCCAATATTTCGTCTTCGCTTTGGAAGACTTCTTCAGGGATTTTTTTTTTTTTTTATTATAAAAAAATTTTCCCTGAAGAAGTCTTCCAAAGCGAAGACGAAATATTGGAAATAAATAATTATAATTATAAAATAAAGGATATTTAGCTCAATAAAACAAAAGACAAAAATTTATTTTAAAAGATCGAAGAAAAATAAGAAAAATTACACACAAATTTTTTAAAAGTGCTTTTTTTCAAGCCTTAACTTTAGAAAAATTTTCTTGCAATCAATGTAACAGAATTCATTCTTTTATACTCTGTTATGTTATAGAATCGCATTGAATAAACCTCAAAATAGCAAAGATAAGATGAAACCGGAAGTTAAACATTTAAAGAGAAAGTAAATTATTATGAGGCGGGTAACAAAACAAACATACGAAAATTTATAAAATTGTTATTATAATAATAACCAAACTAAAAAAAACCCATACACAGTTATAGTCAAACTACACATACACAATTAAAAACAGGGTTTCCCAATTTTAAAATTTTTATAATTTTAACTATACATTGACGTAATATTGAATATTCGCCCATCTTGTCCAAATCAAAGATGTTAAGGAATTTACATAAACTTATGCTTAATTTTGGTAACATTTCGCAAAATAGCGTCCTCTAGCGGGCATTATTGTAATTAAAGTAGTAGCTTCTCATATAGTACATCTCTCGTACGTATTAATATATTTTTCTTAAATTAAAATTCTTTTTCTGTAAATAATAAAAATCTTTTGTAGGTACTTTAACACACATCTCATTATAAATTTGAAAAACCAAAATAAATTTATACGCTAGATGTCACTTTTAACGTAAAGCCTACTTAGAGTAAATTTTCATTTATTTGTTAGTCCAACATTCTACAAAATTTACAAATATTCAAGATTTTGATAACAATTTGTTTGCACTTAAAATTTAAGAATCTCTGTTATTATTTTATCTACACCGATAGAAAAAAATTAGTAAAATTTTTGGCAAAATTTCAGTTTATGGGGGACACCCCTGGAAAAAAAAAAATGCCACGCCCCCTTAAATGACCCCAGGAGTGCGAAAATCATAATGAATAAGGGGGCTCACGCCCCTTATGGGCGTGGCAGTCGAAAAACGACCCGGCCCACCTACGTAGACAATATGGGTATCAAATGAAAGCTAATGTATTCACGATTCCAAAAATAGCCGTAGTTGCCAGATCGGGCGATTTTTGTAGCCGATATGGCCATTTTGGCAAAATTTGGGGTGGGGGAAATTTTTTTTTTTCCTTTTTTTTTGCTTAGTACCTTCAGAAGGAAGCATACCAAATTGCATAAGTTTTTTCAATAAAATCGGCGGCTTATCGTCCAATTCACGACCCCAGTCGTGAATGTCAAAGGCAGTAACGCAATCCATATTTAGTGATGTTCTCGTGTCAAGAGTCAAATCATAAATGAGGATAAGTACAAAATTAAGAAACGAGGAAAACTCTTGAAAGCTTCTGATTGGTTAATGAAAATTTGTTATACTGGCTTCGCTTAGTAAAGTTTTTCTGCGTGACCGGCCTACGGCCGGGCTTAGGGGTTTTTAACTCCAGTATGTCTTAATTCTAGACGGCGGGGATCTCGAGTGCTCGGCCTCTGGCCGAGCTAAAAAGAAATAAACAAAAAAAAGTCCTTCCCCCATTTTATAAAAATTAACATATCTTCCTCAAATTCTGGACGATCTGGCAACTACGGGTATTTTTGGAATCGTGAAGACATTTTCTTTCATTTGATACCAATATTGCCTAAGTAGGTGGCATGGGTCGTTTTTCGTGAAGACATTAGCTTTCATTTGATACCCATATTGTCTACGTAGGTGGGCCGGGTCGTTTTTCGACTGCCACGCCCATAGGGGGCGTGATCCCCCTTATTCATTATGATTTTCGTACTCCTGGGAACATTCTGAAGGGGATGGCATATTCAGATTTTTTCTCTAGGGGTGTCCCCCATAAACTGAAATTCAGCCAAATTTTTTGCTAAATCTACTAAAAATTAGTTAAAAATTAGGTGATTTGTTTGCTAAATATTAGTAAAATAAGAATATCGAAAATAAATCTGTAGAATCTACAAAATTTTTGGTTATATTTGAGCTAAATTCTAGTTAATTGAAAGTAGCAAATGAGTCTGCTCAAATCAGCAAAATATCTGCTAAATATTAGTAGACAAAAAAAAAAACACGACAAATTTTTAGTTTTTTTTAGATATTTGCATTTTTTTTAGATATTTGCTATTTGCATTCTATTAAATTTAAGATAAATATAACAAACATTTTGTTGAAACTACAGGTTTTATTTGCTGTTTTTAATCTACAAATATTTGGTAAAAGTTTTTGCTAATTTTAACTCGAATACATATTAAATTTTGTACAGTTAACAGTTATATTTTTGCTGTTCTCATTTTATTAATATTTAGCAAAACAATCAGCTAATTTTTGCAGTTTTTTGCAGCAACGTCATTTTTAACTAATTTCGTGTAGCTTTTTCTGATATTTTTACAGGTTTATTTCTATGAGTATATGAGTCTTTAATGACGTTGTCACTAGATGGCGCTGCTAAGATTAAAAATAATGCACAAATAACACTAAAGAAGACAAAATATGTTTAAAAAGTCAAAATATGCAAAAATTGCAGCTTTTGCCAAAATTGCAACTACAAATAGATGATTCTGATAAATATTTAGTCTATTTGAGTTTTAGATTAACAAGAAAAACCATGCATTGGCATGACCCAAAAATAAATCTATTTAAGAGTTATTAACTTTTCTAAAAATAACCAGAGTTTAACTAAATATAACCACAGATAATTTCATATACATTTGACACTCATAATAATCCATGCTTGAAATACGAAAATAATGTCAAAACAACAAAAACTTTCGTAAAATGAACAAATATTGGTTTATTTTACGAAAAGTTTTGTTATTTTGACATTTATACTCGTAGCTATTTTATGCATGGATTATTATCAGTGTATGGTTAAGCTTTATTTGAGATTTATTTGAGATAAGTTTATTTTATTTTGAGATAAGTTAGCAGGTCTAAAAGTAAATAAATTCAAAGGTAAATATTATGACCTTTTTAAGGATTTTAAATTATGTTGATGGATAGACGAACATTTTGATTGTGTTTGTAAGTACTAATTTATTAAGATTTTTAAAGAAAAACCTAAAGTTAATAAAAAATTTGCCGAAACAAAAGCTACATTTTTAAAATTTTTCTAAACGTCCCTAACAGCAGACAAGCTCAAAAATGAGTCAGAAATGTGCTCAAAACTTTTTATAAAAGTTTCAACTTGGAAAGTGGTTTATCCTTATATTTTGTTTCAAAAATTATGTAGGAAAGATAATAAAAAATGTCTATAGGTTCAAAGATCAATCTTTTTAATGACCTATTCCACGATCTCGAACGAAAACCTAGGCGAACGCAGGCTAGTCACTCGAATTCGAATCAATTTGGGTTTCTCTATATCGAAAGCTATCGTTCGCCTATACTTACGTGTGTCAATTTTTGTGTTTTACGTATTTACAAATCATAGTGGTGCCAGACCGGATATTTTAAACTCCTATTACAATTTCCTTTAAAAATACCAAAAATACTACTAAATTGTTTGAAGATAAATACAACATTACTTAACAGTGATCAGCTGTTACGTGTGTCAAGTGTGACAAGTGAATTTTCCCAATATCGTTTAAATTAATAACGTGCGATATACAATTAAAAAGTTATGGCACTTCAAAGTGAAGTGCTTTTAGCATTTTTTTGATATTTATGAGAACTAAAAACGTGCATAAAATCACGAGTTTTTAGAGATCTGGAAAAGAAAATGTACAAATGGGACCATAGAGTATTCATGCACAAAAAATAAACAAAATCAGAGGACCCGTGTTCAGATTTTTTGCGTTTTCTAATGCAATGAATGATATATTTTTTTTTTGTTACTCGAAATCAAAAAAGTAAGTGACTGGTTTTGACATTAACGTTCGCACTGTTGACAACTCGTTCGAAATAGAGAAACCAAATTTTGTATGAAAACTGTTACGTTTTCAGTCGACTTGTACTTCAAGTCATCGTTCGCATAGAAATTTACTTAGAGAAACCCAAATCAATTTTCTTTCGCTTAGAAATCAATTCTAATTTTTTTTTTATTTCATTTTCTTGAAATTTTTGTGTTTTTTTCGGATTTTTTCGAAGGCTCATGTTTTTTGTCCCAGAAATTAGTAATATTTGAGAACAAAATTTTAAATATCATAAATATGTGTTTAATTTGATTAATTTTCAACTCATAAGAACCCTTCAAAAAGTATTAAAATTCTGCCGGTTGCTGGGGTATTTAAATTTGTGCTTTCATAATTTATTTAAAAATGAGTTTAATAACTTTAAAGGCGATTTTAGACTGCATTATATTTTTTTAATTTAAATTATTTTGCGCAGATAAAATTAAGGGCAATTTACTAATGTTATTGCAATTGAAGTTAACTTAGTTGACAGTGAGTTTATGTTGGCTGAAATCAGCCAAGCAAAACGTCTGGTTTAACAATTTATTGCTACGAGTTTGTACAATTTGATTTGTGTTTATTTATTATTTAATACTCAAGGGATCTTGTATTCTTCATACAATTTAGAATAATTTTTGTATTACGACGTGTTAAAGTTTAAAAATTTTTTAAAAAATTTAGGATGTTTTTCATGTAACTTTTAACTTTTGAAAATTTTGTACTAAAATTAAAAATCCAAAAAAAAAAACCTAGTACTTTATTTATTCATGTATATATATTTTTGTCTCATTAACTATATGACGCCGATTTTTTAAAACGTGTGCAGTTTTACAGAAAATAAATAATATATAAATAACATAAACTGAATTCTTTTTAACCTATTTTTAGCCGGTATATAAATACGATAAGAATAAAAAAAATATATGTTATATTGAACATAATATCAGGAAAAAGTGGGTTTCCTAAAGAAAATATTGTTTCTTCTCCAATTTGAATTGTTTACATGATTTGGAAGTCGTAATTTATTTAAGAAAAAATAAAAAGAGAAAAAACCAAAAAAAAGGAAAACAAAAAAAAAAATGTGTTTTGCTGAAAATCAATAAGCTATTTTTAGCAAAGAATTAGCAAATTGCAAAATGTTTTGCTGACACTTAGTTCAATGCAAATGAAAATCGACTTGTTGAAATCAACAATTTTTTTTTGTTGGAGCTTAGTACAATTTTTAATTTAGTTAATTTATTTTGCTGAAATTTAAATCTAAAGAAATATTTAAAATATGGTTAAATATTATAAAAACCCTTTATATTTTAAAAACAACTACTTGGGACTGAAATTTATTGTTTTCTAGCGTCGCACCAAAGTGTATTTCATATTTTATTTCTGCTTGCATCTTCAATTTTCAAATTTATCAAAATATCACTCATTTAGTAAATTTTTTAAATTAGCTTATTTAATTTATTTATTGTTTTATTTATACTTTTTTAATATTCAGAATATTTAGTATCATGCACTTGCGTGCCTTTGTTTGATGTGTAGTATACAAAAGAAAAAAAAACTAAAATGAACGAAATCAAGCGTGGTTGCATTTTGTGTAAGTCTTATAATGGTTGTGTTTCTTTGTATAATTTCTTTTTTCTCTACTTCGTCCCTACAAGCTGTGACATTCACATCTCGTCTTTTTACTTGCTCTCCATGCTATAAATATGTTTATCAGCACAGTTTTGGTAGCAACGTAAATTTGTTCAAATATTTTTTTTGGTAAAAGCGTTTAATTAAAATTTTATCTAAAAACTCGATATCAGCAAAAAGCCGAAAGTTAGGTTAATATTTTAAATAGACGTTTAACAAAATTTCCAACTAACTTTTTTTGAGTGCAGCAGCACCTCATGCATTTTGTCATTGTTGTGGTTTTTATAATTTAAAGACGAAATTATTTTTTTGTTCGTAACAAACAACGTCGCGAAAGTATTTAGAAAAAAATCCAAGTCGACAGAAAATCATATATCGTCTTCAGACAAAGCTGAAGATTTTTGTATGCTTTGACTAAAAGCCACATCAGCAAAGACCACTAAATCCAATATAATTGTGTGCCACATGTGTAAGAGATCAAAACTCTTAAAATGAGCAGAAATCATCGCAACCTGGTATATGCATATACCCGAGATGTGATTTAGATGATTCTGCATGAAATTTGAATTATATTTCTCTGTATAAATATAATAAATAATAGAAAATGGCTTTGAAAACTTTACATTGTGCTTATTTTTAATTTTTCACATTTTCAGAAAATTTTTAAAAAGTGTCCATCTTGGGGCCACTTTTTTTTGAAACAAAATTTTGGACAATTTAAAATTATGGTTAAAAAATTGTTTGTGTGCAAAATAAAAATGTATCTCTGTGTATAAAAGATAACCAACCTATTGTGCTTTCATATGGTATATAGTACTTTAAGATATCTTATTCCGTAGATATCTAGAGCATTATTTCAAAACCATGTTCATCTTGTTGTGTCTTCCCCTAAAAATTAAAGCTTAACATATCTCAGAGAAGACAAAAAAAAATATGCTTTGACATGAGATATATTTTTTTTTAAATCGGACTATGCGTTCAATAATTATATACATTTTTGTTGTTCTTCCGAAGGAAAGCTGTTTGTGGTTCAAAATTTATATAATATCTCATGATTGTTTATTACAGGGGTGCCCACGGCCTATGCGCTTGGTACTCATTTGTTTTTGTAAAAACACTTAGCTATAGGCTGTGTGTTTTAATACACATATAGAGCGCTCAGCACTAGCAATACGAAATACACAAACAACTTTGTCTTATTAGTTTTTTTGTCGTTCTTCACTTTATACACGCAAGCGCAAAGCAACAACACTTTCGTATGCTTTGCTGGTAAACATTGAAATATTTTTTTCTTTTTTCTTTGTATGTATTGGTTTTTACAACAAAAAATGTTGAATAAAAATTAGTTTTTCTTTAAATGTATTGGTGGGCACTCCTGGTTTATTACTATTTTTTTTAAAAATCTTATCCGATTACCAATCAGTCAGTCCACAATGGGTTAAATTGTAATCAATGATGACGTTATATTTTTATTTGCTTGCACACTTAATTTTTGTTGTTGGTTGCAAAAAAAAAAAAAAATTTAAATGAAAAATGTAAAAAAAAAAACTGAAGAGAAGCAACCTGACGTTTTAAGTCACTTACTTAAGGCTAAATAATTAAAAGAATAAGACAAATAACAACACAGAGAGAAAATGATTAAAATAAAATACACTTAAAAAAATTGTGAATTTTATTTCAAATAGTAAATCTTTAAGTCGAATTAAAAAGTAACGACATATACTGTAAGAAAAAGTTAAGCAAATTTAAAACAAAACATAACACTTAACATTGTTTGCGATTAATTTCAGTGTATTTACTTAGATATCTTTTTTTATAATTTTTAAATTGAATTTTGTGTATTGTATTTTTATTGCCTTAAAAATAGGCTCTAAGAAAAAGAATGTTTTTAAATTTATAAATGCCACAACAATTTGTCATCAAGTTTGTTTTTATCTTTTTGTGATTAAAAACTTAAGTACATAATAGTAAAACAATTGGAAGATAAACGTGTATTTTAAGCAAAAATTTATTGTTGGTCATATTTCTTTATACGATCTAAAGATTTGATTCTAAGAAAATAATCTGATTATTTATAGAAACAGGTAGAATGCGGTGTTTAACACTAGATCTACGAAGCCGGTCGTTTCCGTTTTCGTCTTTTAAAGTCAAATATTATTAAAAAAATTTGTCTAACGAAACTTTAAACTAGTAATGATTAATTCTAAAATTTTAGTCAAAATATATAAAACAAATTTCTCAGTCAGATTTACGGCATCGGTTAAAATTACCGATTTTGTGTTTATAACAAAAAGGTCTAAATATAAAAAAAAAAAAAAAAAATTACTAGAAAATGCGTAAATATGTGTAAATATTAATTTTATATGCTTTTTTTTTTGTTGCTTTGTATACAAAAGTTCATGTTTTTCGACCCTCGTATATTCGCTATTTTCTTAGCTTTCTCTGTAAATAAAACAGGAATGTCAGCGACTAAAACCGCTATAACTAGTAACTTGATATTTGGCTTGCAGGATCCCTTATCGACGTATAAGTGTATAAATACAATATTTTATTGATATTAACAATGAGATAAGTCTTCCCTCTAAATCCACTAACGTTCTGTTCAAACCTATTTGGCTAGAAAACTGAAATTTGTAAATTATGTTCTATGCAATATTGGATTGCTCCCCAATGACATACTTGTTGATATCTCGGCTAGAAACGTGATAAAAACATTTATAGAAGGCTTGGGATTTTATTTTGATGTTTCTCCCTTTAAAGATATTGTAGGCATTTAAGGGTTAACACATTATTTTTCTATGTAAAAAAAAAAAAATAAATAAATAATCATATTTCACAACAATATATGGATTTGATGTAAATAAATTTAACATATTTAAAAAATGAATGGCATTTTCATGTACCAGTCAAAATGGCCGGTTCGATAAATCTGGGTATATATCGTGATTGACATAAATCTAGTGTTAAATACTATATTAATTGTGAATAGTATTTCGATTATAGTCGACAAAAATAGTGTTAAAAAAATATGAAGTTTGTTCAATTCCATTGCACCCTCTAAGTCCCTAAGCTGACATAAAAACCAGCATAAGTAGATCTTACACTTAAAATACTATGTAGGTAAAGACACTGCAAATGTAGTTAAAAATAAATGCAAGTTTGTTCAGTTTTTTGTTTTTTTTTTTTTTAAATGAACTACAATTGTAGTCAAAACTGAAATTGCTTCTACAATTGATTGTTTTTTTCCCATAAAAATAAAGATACTGTATGTATTACAACTCAAAAAACTACAACTATTTAGAGCAGAAGTTCCCTGAGTGTAGTTATTATTTTTTAATCGCAGTTAAAACTTTCTTTAAAATTGTAGAATAAAGTTCGGAAAACTTTCCTTGTAAGTGATTTCCTTAAATATTTAGAATTCGAATACTTTCTACAGTGATCGTAATTTCTATGGGCTCAACAGTATTTTTGAATTTTACACACAGAGAAATAAAGTGCCAACCGAATTGAAAAATGTATTTTAATGGTAACAACTTATAAATTCAGTTAGCACAATGATATTTACATTAGATTTCCGAATATTTTGGGTGTTGTTGTTCAGTTGAATTAAACGAACTTTGTTGTGAAAACTAATGTTAAGTTGTGCCAACAGTTTGACATTCGTAATAACAGAAATTGAGTCGTAGTAACCGAATTTCAGTTAGGAAATAGCTAAGGTTTTCTCTGTGTGTACCAAAAACGGGAAAGGCTAGGAAAAATCTAAAAACTACAAAATAATAGGTATTCGATACATTTTCAAAGATAAAAGTTATTTTTGAATCGATTAATGTTTTTGATATAAATTTTAATAAAAATAGAAACTTAAAGCGAAATTCACATGGTGGTGAGCTCATGTGAATAAATCTTAAAAAAATTAAAGTATTTGTATTAGATTTTAAAAGGTAGATTTGTTGTTAAATTTAATGCAGATCCATCCTTTCTTAGGTCTTATTGGCATCATAATATTTGAGTTTGCTTATCTCCATCTACATCAATATAGACGTAATTATGCTCAAATGAAGAGGTTGTTTCTTATAATTTCGTACACTCACAATATATTTTTTCCGTAAAGACTACTGAATATACACATTAAATCAATTGAAAATCAGTTAAAAAAAGGACTACTTACTTTTCGTTTAAAACAATTGTATTTTTTTAGTTTATTTTCAACTGTTAAAAAATTAATTGACAAAATCGGTAAAAACAATAGATTGTTTTCGTTTGTTTCAATACTCAATATAATATAACAACTTTTTGTTTTAAATATAAAATTTTAACTGAATATTTTAACTATTACCGAAAGTCCGATTTTTTTGTTTAGCATGTTTATTGAATAACAGACAGAAAGTTAAAAAATATATTTCTTTGGTAATTTAACTGTACATTCCATTGAAACAACATTACCGATTAACTTTTTTAAATAACTGTTGAAATTTTATGGAAAAGTTCTTGTGAGTGTAGTGAAAATATAAAAAATTTTAGATAATTTTTAAAAAATTTCTAGAATGAAGGAAAAAGTTGCCATTTTGAGTGAAAAATAAGTAATCGTAAAAACGAATTTTTAGTAAAATAATCTTAAAAACTAGTATACTTGATGTATTTGGCCTAATGTGGCCTGTTCTCTAAAGTGGGCCTTTCGTTTTTTTTTCTTATTGCTTCATGGATATGTCAAAAATGTCAACTGTCATCAAGTTAAATTTCCGCTATCTACTTTTTAAAAAAGTTTCAAAGTGAATGCAAACCTAGGCCAGAATTTTTTTCAACTTTGGATTTTTATGAATTGTTGCTGCGATTATTACAGCATTAGGGCTTAAAGTTATGTAGTGCGATAAATCGGAAAGCTTTAACAAGTTTAGACCGGCGACCAAAATTTTCCACATTTGAAAATTTTTCTTAAATTGCTTTCATAAAAATATGGCTAGGGCAAAAAATCGCACTATTTCATTTCCTAAGAAAGCGGAAAAAGCTTTGGAATTTGCGGGATCCTGCTTGAAAAATAATTTATAATATTTTTGTATGAAAAATATTTTACAGGACCTCAGATTTTTTTGTTGAAAATACTAAAAAATAACTCCAAAAATGCTTGAATGAAGATATTGAATGAATTCTTAGGGAATAACTTAACGGAATGATGTATTAAAATTGTTTAATTCTGAATTCAATTTTTTATGATTTAAGCTCAAATTGAATTAATTCGTTCGAATCTATGATACATATGTGCAAACAACTAAAAACCTGTTTAAAGCTGCATTTACATTTACTATCGAAATCCAGTTTAAACTAGATTTCGATCATATGGTAGTGTATAAAGATGTATGAAAAGTGTCTTACACAAAAATACAAAAGTTTTGTAAGTTTAAAATAATGAAAATAAGTTCACGAAAAATTTTAAAACCAAAAACATTATAAAATCAGTTAAGTCGGATTAAAGATATCGACCTAAAAACGGCATTTGGACTATATATGGTAATTGAAAGTGATTGTTAAATTAAGGTCGAAGCCTTAGATTGACGTTGAAGTTAACTGTTGCGATGAAGTTATTTAAATTTTTTTCTTTAAAAATGTGTTTAAATTGCTAATTTCAATTTATTATTTAAAAATGTAGAATATTTAACTTTTTTGTTTAAAAATGTATTCTCAAAAATTCCAGAAATCTCGGGATTGCAGGAACAGAATAATGCTGAGTTTCCCGGGAATCCCGGGACGGGGAAGCCTGGAATGCATTCCCTACTTGCGACACATAACATTAATTTCGGATTGCTGAACATGAATATTTCAAAAAAAAAAATTAAATCGAACAAAAGGTTTTCGAGATATTGCCATTTGATTTTACAAAAAATTGCATTTTTCCCTCATTCTAGAATATATATTTTTTTTAATAATTTTGTTTTTTTAAATCTTGAAATTTTTCTATATAAAAAAGCCATCCGATATTTGAGTTTTGCAACGGTTTTTTTCAGTTTTATAAGTATTTTGTTTAAAGTTTATACTCTCAGGAAATTAAAAAACAATAAAAAATACAATTTATTTTATTACAGTTTGATGTTTTTTAATTTATGATGTTTAATTTTGTGTTAAGTTTAAAAACAAATTTAAAATAAAGTCGTGTAAAAAAACGGTTTGAGTAAAAAGTGGTTTTTAAAGTAGAACGAAAGAGTGATATTAATGTATGTGTAAAATTTATCACTATAGGAAAAAAATACAACTTTAACATAGTATTCTCACTTCCTCACTCCTACTTTTGACTTCATTTAATGTTCTTCCACTACTAAAACTACCTCTCTGACTTTTTTCCTCTCTCCCTCACATATAGTACGTACTATAACGATATTTACACGACAACATCGTATAAATAATTTATTTGTTAAAACAAATAAGAGTTTAATAACTAACGACGCGTCATGTTAACGGTATTTTAACCTTACAGAGTGAAAATAACCGTTAGGGGGTGGTGATAGAGTTTAAAGTATATAATCAAACCAAAAAAAAAAAAAAATTAACTCAAATTTTGTAAAATAAAGAGAGTCTTTAAAATGTTCTGTTAAATATTTGAGTTAAATTTGTTTCGGTTTTGAGGATTCTGCGCTGTGTTTCGTGAATTCCTCTTTATATACCATGGCTATTTACTGAGTTCAGTTACAGATGTGTATGTGTTTTGAAAATAAAAAGACCGAGTCTCTGTAGACTCATAAATTATACCGCGTTTGGTTCTTAATGTCCTGTACGTGTTTTATCATGTTTAATTTTATTTAAAAAAATACAGCCCAAGTATGAAAATAATACAAACAAAAAATTACGAAACATTCCTATATTTCTTTTAATCATAAAGCTTTTTTCTTTTTTTGCATATTTTTATTTTAAATATATTAAGAAAAACATTTTAATATTAAATTTTTTTAATCAAATAAATGGATTTTTAGGGAATTGTAAAAACAAAATGAATTTAAATTTCCATCTTCAAAAAAAAAATCTTTAATTTAATATGGAGTATTGCCTCGATCTCGAATAATTTTCATTTTCATTCAATTTAGAATTTTTTTTTATTCTGTAATTTTTACAGAATTTTTTTCTTTGTTGATTTTACCAATTTTTTTTTTTTTTTTTTTTGTAAAACGTAATAAGCGAAATTTCTAAAAATGTATTGCTTCTAACGAATGGTTTGTTCGTTAGAATTGGTTGCATCATTATTACTGATATTTCTAATGAAATATATTTCAAAGTCTGTAATTCAATGATATTGCCATAGTCACCACACACACACACACACACAACACACTCGATTTCAAACAATAAGAGAGAAATATGTAAATGTTTTTATTTTGAAATTTGAAACTTTTTTCAAATGTATTGTAGTGAAAGACAAATAAAATACTATTTGTGGCGTTTGCATGTTTAGATTAGATTAATTTAAAGAAAATTACCTTCAAATTGGTTTAAATGTTAAAATAATGAACAAAAAATGCTTGATAGGTTTTTTTTAATCATATAACACTCAAAGAAAAATTCCTTTTTTTTTTACTTACACTCATAGAATTAACTTCACTTCAGTAATAAATTTTTTCATAGGCTTAATGAAAATTTGTAACAGAAACTCGTTCATTCAAACTTTTCATTACAGATGTTACGAATATTCGGTATTCGACATTTTTTTACTTTTCGTCCAAATACCGATTAGTATCACTATTCGGCAGAATTATTTGGTTAAAAGAAAATTGATTAAAAACCTGTATTTTTTTATGTAAAATATTGAGAAAATCAAGTTTTTCGCAAAATGTATGGGCTTATGTCAAAAATGTTTAAATCCTTTGAAAGCGCTATAATTTGTCAACAACTTTCGCAATTTTTATATTTTATATGTTTGGATTAATAACACTTCAACTCGTAGGACTTAAAAATGTTAGGGCCATATAAAGGGTCCGCCAAATAACTTTTTTTTTTTTTGAACTCCTGAACCAATTGGACTTTGTATGGCGTCATACCAAGGTCTTTATGCAAAATTCGTCTCAATGATGTCTCCGAAATGTTCAATTGTTGAGAACGACGGTGAATTGATGTTGTTGGCGCTTCACGCACACTTTCTGCCACAGCAGCAATATTCTCGGGTGTACGCACTGTTTTTGGCTTTTCACGCTTTGGTTTATCGATGAGGATGCCAGTTTCTTTCACTTTTTTCACAAGATAACGAACATACGGACCATATTCGTTCAGCGGAAGTATAAAACTAATTATCTGTCAAATCAGACATGAGCTAAATGTTACCATTCAAGAAATAAGCACTAGTTGAAAAAAAAACGTTAGATGGCGGACCCTTTATATATATTTCTAATTGTTATCGCTACTTAAAGTTGAAAAATTTAAAAAAAAACGTTTGAAACAAGCTCTCTTTTTTTTTGTTCTTATTAAGAAAACATGTTTAACTACCAAAAAGGTGAAGAGAAGAAATCTAAAATTGGTCTGTCTGAGCTTTGGACAAAGAGAATTTTAGTAGACGAAAAATTATGAAAATTTTCATTAAACCCAACGAAACTTTCTTCACAAACGAAACGAAACATGTCTTAAAAAAAAAGCGTGCGCCCCAGTAGGCTAGTTGGTAGCGTGCTGGCTTATCAGTGCGGGGGTCGTGGGTTCGATTCCCACCAGAGGCACTGGTCTGTTTTCGCTACAACGTGCCGAAAGCCATAGTAGCTAGTGCTCTGTTAGGGTAAAAGTAAATAATTTGTAATTATATGATTATTAATTAATAAAAAATGTTTTAAAAAAATTGAAAGTTTAATACTTTTATTGTAAATGTAGTTTCTTTATGGAGTAAATAAAACTTTTAATAAACTAAATGATATTTTTTATACAATGAAAATGAAAATTATTCAAGTTCGAGGCCATACTCTATATTTCCTTATTAGGATATTGTCCTAACAAATAATCTATTGAGTTTTTTGTTTTCAAATTTATTATTTGAACCTTTAGGGAATGTGTTGATAGATCTATATCGGGAATTTTCTAGGTTCCCATCATCAGAACACGTTTTGAAAGCGGTAATAATCCCATGCCAAACATCAAACATTCATATAAACTAGTTTACTCACTAAACTAATATATGAGCTTGAAGTTAAATATTAAATATAGAGTATGGCCTCGAACTTGAATAATTTTCATTTTCATTGCACAATTAAAGGTCGAAAAAAACATAATTTTTATTTTAATAAAAATTATATCAAACTTTTTTATACAATTTTATGAAAACTTGCATTAAAGTAATGAAAAGTTTCAATATACTAGTTCCAGCGCAACTTCGTTGCATTCATTAACATAAAGCAGCCAATTCTTTGGGTGTAGGCGAAACTCGGTATTGAAAAGCAAACAAATGGCTTCCGAAAATCTAAACATAGTTAAGTTTTTTAATAAGTTTTTAAACTTTTTGCCCAAAGAACTATATAAAAAGAAAATTAACCCTTTTATGTATTTTTTTTGTTAAGTATAAAAGACTTTTAAATTTTATCTTAAAAATTTAGAAGAAACTGGAAGGAGTATACACTGATAATAATCCATGCGTAAAAATACCAAAAAAAAAAAATGTCAAAATAACCAACAATTTTGTAAAATAAACGAAAATTTGGTAATTTTACAAAAGATTTCTTTGTTTTGACATTTTTTCGTATTTTTAGCATGGATTATTATGAGTGTAGGAAGCAACGGCAAAACATTTACGGTCGTTAATGGGTTAACAGCTTTCTTTGCTATTTTTGTTTTATTTATTGTTATAGAATACATTATTTAAGTTTAACAATTTTTATTTTATTTTGTGAATGTTTTCAACCCAAAAGGACATTAGTAAGATTTTATGTATATTAAAAACTTTTTTGTTCATCCCAACGTAACATAACATCTACTTTAGAAAATAGTTTAGGATTTGTACAAGAAAATCTTGAGTTTGTAAATAAATTTACAAAAAAAATGTAAATATAATTTTATTAAAGGATTGTTTAAATATTTAAGAAAATAGTATTGGAATTTGAAAAAAAACAATAAAAAATTTTTAGTAAAATTATTTGTTTAATATAATATAAATGCATTAATTAAAATTTTATTTATGATTTGCTTAATTTAAATTTTTATCAGCCACCTTAACGTATGATGATTAATTTTTATTAATGATCATATTAATCATACGTCATGTGTGTCGGATATATATTATCTATTATTATTAGGGCAAGTTTTTTCTATGACATTTGTCACTAAAAACCACTTTTCCTATTTCGTAAAAATGTCATTTTAGTTAATCCTTAATACCTATAAAAAGAAATTAAAACAAATGTTTTTGTTTGCTTTTCATTAAAAAAAGTTGTAATGAAATTGAAGTTTAAAATTACAAAAATAAATTTCAGGTCTTATTAACTAAATAAATATAAGGTGGCGCAAAAATAACCTTCCGATGATTTTTTTTTATTATGTATAGCATTTTCTGATAGGAGGATTACTTTTGCGCCACCTTATATATATACAGTGGGGAGCACTTTTGAGTACATGTAAGTACTTTTTACACCTAAAGATTCAGGCCGAAAAATGTTTGACACTAGAACTAAATTGTACTTTTCTAAAGGTACAAGGTACGCTTAATCCAAATCTGGCCTTAGATTCACTCTCCGACATCAGGCGTTCGAGCTATATTAACGAGAAAAGTGTATTTTTTGATCAAAATGCTCCGATTTTTGACCTTCCTGGAAATACATTTTTCATAATACTTGGAACGTCACCTGAACAAACTACTCTTACCATTTTTTTTTCAGTTTTTCAATTTTTAAGATAACTTATTTCCTTACGACATTATTGTAAATTGAAATTTAGGTTGTAACAGCAATTTTAAAGTCCCGCAATGCAAAATTTTAAAAAATTCAAATTTATTATCAAGTTCAACCGACGATAATGTCGTAAGGAAATAAGTTATCTTAAAAATTGAAAAACTAAAAAACATGGTAAGAGTAGTGTGTTCAGGTGACGTTCCAGGTATTATGAAAAATGTATTTCCAGGAAGGTCAAAAATCGGAGCATTTTGATTAAAAAAATACACTTTTCTCGTTAATATAGCTCGAACGCCTGATGACGGAGAGTGAATCTAAGGCCAGATTTGGATTCAGCGTACCTTGTACCTTTAGAAAAGTATAATAGAGTTCTAGTGTCAAACATTTTTCGGCCTGAATCTTTAGGTGTAAAAAGTACTTACATGTACTCACAAGTGCTTCCCACTTAAGGTACAAAAAATATAAAATGTAGGTGATAGCCAATGTTTCTACATAAGCTTTGGGAAATATGTTAAAAAATATATAATGGACACATTCTCGACACACAGGCAAAATATTTTCCGAAATTTTTTTTATATGACATGATTAACCTTTTGTGTATGTGTTAACCCAGGGGTTGCAAGACTTTTTTCGTTGCGTGCCAAAAACAACCAAAACAGTGTCGCAAGCCACCTTATAATAACTTAATAATTTTTTAATACCTTTTCTAGTGCAATCTTTTAAATATGTGGAAAATTTTTTCTTTTCGTTTACTAGAGAAGAATAATTTGTTGTTTTATTTTTTTTTTTCAATTTTTAATTTAAAAGCCCTAGCCAAAATTATAATTAAAATTTCCTGGCTTAAAAGAAATTTTATTTTTTAACTTTAATGCTTTTAAGTGATTTTTCCAACCTTTTATACTTTGATTTTTGTTCGGTTTTTTTTAACTACAATTTTATTGCAGAATTTAAAATTTTTTTGTTAAATTTTCTGGCGTTTATTTAATTTTATTTCTTCGATTATGAGGTTTTTTCCCACCGAAACATTTAAACTTCTTTAAATCTAAAATAGCAAGGATGTTCACAAATTTTTGTGACACAAAATGTCATCTGTTTAAATTTGTTATTAGACATTTTTGAGAACGAATTTCAACACTTTTGAAGATAAAAATTAAAAAAAAAATAAATGTATATGTTACGAAAAACTTGTGGAATTTTGATTCCTGTAAAACAAATTTTCAATTTTTCTATAAAAATTCTATACAAAAAAAAGACTTCAGACCTTTTTCAACTTTTTCTTTCTCATTTCGAAAGGCGATTTAAAAACTTTATTAAAATTTTTTCCAAATTTGATATTTCGAAATATGTTTAACAGGATTTCTCTAATAAAATTACTGACACAAGTGTCATTGTATTCCCAGCCTTTTGTTAGCCGATGTTTAAGCATGCTTAATCCATCCGCGTTAATCATTTATCTTTAACGGCGCAAAAATTATGGCGGTTTTAACTTTAAAGCAAATGAAAAATATTAAAGTTACAGTTTTTGGTTGCAATTAACTATAGTTACTCTACTCTAATTTATAGATCTAATTGTACTTTTCACATTTCAAAATATATATATATTACACCACAAAAAAATATAAAAATACAAATGGAACTTAAAAAGAAGACCGCAATTATTTTGAAAAACACGCATTTTTGTTACGGTTTTATGATATTCAATTGGGCTTAGGGTTACTTATATGGAGGAAATCGTATGCTTTCTGAGTTTTGCTATATAAAATTTATAGCCCTTAAAATTTGCATGTCTTTTCGATTTTTGTATTAAAATAATTAAAATTATTATTTGATGTACGAAGAAATTGCCGCTGTACTCGCTGGGAATGAGAAAAATACAATTTATTTTGATAACTAAGTAACTCATTTCACGCAAAACCCTAGTCAATTTCAAATTTAATTGTGAATGTTAGACTCAAAAAACAAATAGCCAGTTTCTTATAAGTTTGTGATGTTCATATCCCGTTGTCGTTGCGCTGACATCAACTTGGTATACCTCAAACTGTATAAAATAACACCGTTTTTTAAATACTGTTCTCAAAACTCAATTCCACTAAACGGCGCAACAAGCCTATGAAAAAAGCTCCTAGAGTTTAAAAATCGTAAAATTTTAATTTTACTGGTAAATCATCATACAGTTTTTCACCAAGCGGCTTTATGGATATTACTTATTTGGTGAATTTATCTCCCAAGTCTAGAAGTGAGAGTGCATTGGTTTGGATTTAAAAATTAAAAACTGTGAGCAAAAATAAATAAAATGGATGAAAAAGCTGTTATAAGTTTAAAGTTATTTATTTTTCGACTTTGAAATGGCCATTAATTCTTTAGGTGAAGACTTTTTAACATGAGACTTGTTGTGTTATAGTTTTTTTACCCTGTCCATCGTTGTTCTGAATTCAAAAAAGAAAAGCTTTAGAAATAATAGACATCAGTTTCAACAAGAGTCGAAAATTATTTAAAGTTAACATTTTTTATTTTATATAGTTGCAATTTTCATGTTTCGATTGCTCAAATTTTGTATAAAAGTATATTTTTAACAATTAATGCTTTAATATTGTCGTAAACTTTTTCTTCTGTAATATAACTTAAAAAGTGCTACGCCTTTTTGTTTTTCTGTTGACGATACATCATCAAATATAAGTGCAACGATAATTGTGCTACTTTTAATTTTATTTGCTTTTTTTATTATCCACCTTAACGTATGATTAATTTTAATAAATTCATAATACTCATACGTCGTGTTGTACAATTATTATCCAATATAATAAATTTAACTTTAATGGTGGCGTTTCATAATCTCTGATTTAATTTTTGCTTACTATTGAAAACGATTTAAAAACATTACTATAAATGTTTTAAAATAAACAGAAAACAAACTAAAATCTTATTTAATAATACATCTAATAACACTGTGCAACAGAAAATTGTACACAACCGGAAATAAAAGTAGACTATCAGTAGATAAAAATCATCAAAGGGGTTTGAAAACTTAACTCGAATTTAATTTTTATAGCCCTTGTATGATCATATACAAGCTCATATACGATGCCATTTTAGTAGTTTATTTTATTTGGGTAGTTCATTTTATTGAAATACGTTAAAAAATCGAAAAATTTGCCACGAAAAAAGCCCAACTTCAAAAGACCATAAAATTGAAGTCAGAGCTAAGTTTACAAACCTTTTTAGAGGTTTTGATCTTCTGATAGTCTATTTTTATTTCATGTTGGTCTCATTAGCATACAATCGGTGACCCCAAATGTGTAGCTCAGTATAATAAACTAAAACAGTTAACTTAAGTTTGAACTACGTATAAGTGTATTAAATACATTTCAGAAAAAACCTTAAAATTCTTTAACCTAAATTTTTTCAATCATAGTTTATAGGCTCGTTTATATAAACTACAAAAAGTTTGATAACAAAAATATTTATGTTTATTTTAAATATTAAGGGGTTTACTAACTTCAGATGTTTTTGTATTACTTAAATCTCAGAAATAAAAAAAGTTACAGCTTGTTAAACAAACTCCTTGTCTTATATTTTACATGAGCAATATTTACTTTAAATGTTTGTTTTCTCACAAGATATTAAAAATCGGAAGCCACTGTGCAGCCTTAACGGGTAGAGGACTAAAAAATAAAGTCTACACTGATAGAAATTTGTGCTTAGTATTAATGAATTCCTTCATTAATCCAATGAATTTTTTCATAAAAAAGTCCCCAAAGAAACGTTTCATTGAGTCAATGAAAGGTGTTTCATTAAATCAATTTTAATGAATGGTTTCATTGACCCAATGAAATTTTTTTTTTCTTATTACAAATCAAAATTTTTATTGAAAAAAATTTGAAAATTGTTCATTGATTTAATGAATTTTTTTATGAAGTTATGAAAAAATCATAAAAAATGTTAATGAAACAAATACCAATATTAATGAATTTTCAATCAGTTAATGAAATTTTTCATTAAACCAATGAATCGATTTTAATGAATTCGTTTCATTAATACTATGAAGGAAAATTCTATCAGTGTAGCATTTTTTGTCTATTATTTTTTTGAAAAATAAACAACAACGATTTTTTGGATGTTTCTTTTAATTTTTGAGTTTACCCTCGTGCCATATTAATGCTAATCAAAAATTTTAATATCCGGCTACTTTAGGGACTAAAGAATTTATTCGTGTGTGCAACAAAATTATTTTTTTTTTCTCAGATGACTACCCAAGTCTCCACGATAGCACAAGATTTTGCCTTAAAAAAAGGGGCCTATAATGAAATGGTTACCAGTGTTGCCATGATAGTCCGAATTCTAAATTATAATTTACAGAATAATATTTAATATTGTGTTTGTCTATCGCAAAAAGATTTTTTTTTTAATAAACCATTTTTTTATATTTTTATAATTGTTTTTTATTGATTTCTAAAGCTAGTAAACCCCTTAAACAGGAACTTACATTTGCAAAACGGAAATAATGTTAAAATGAACTAAAAGCAAAAGTAAAATAAAAACTATTTGTTAAATAATCTAAAAATATGACTTTTTTAAAAAAGGCATTATTATATAAAACCATAAACAGGGACATTTTTGGCATTCTTTAATTTTTAAAATAAACAGACTATGAAAAAATTCGAATATGGGTAGGAAATAATTTTCCAAACAACAATCATGTGTCGAGGGTCAAAAGTTGACAGTCTAAGCTAACAGTTTTGCAAATTTTATTTAAAATAAAAAAATGTACTCCTCTACAGAGAAAATAATAAAAACGAATTTTAATTACGAAATTAATAATATCAATTAATATCTTAATTGCTTTTGCTGCTATCACGCAAATTATAGTATTTATTACTAAAATTTGCCACGATTAATTAACTCGTTTATAAACAGCTGTATTTTTTTACTGGATAAAGATAATTAAGTAGTTTAAAAATCCTAAAATATTTCAACATCTTGAACACAATCTTGAATCAAAAAATTGTTATCCAGAGTTGCCAAATAATTATTTGAAATCAATTGTTAACCCTTTTTGATGGAACTTTTTTCAAAAACTATTTAAAAATATAAAAAATACTAATCCTTCATATTTTTGATTGTTATGTTCACTAAAAAATATAAAAATGCATTTTTCTGCTAGAAATTAGTTCATCATCAATTGTAGATAATTTTTGAAAATCTGACCGGTTGGACGATGAATTTTTCAAATACACAAAGTCTAAAATATTTCAAAATTTATTCCGTTTTCACTCAAAACATAAATAATGGATGGTTTTTATTAAAATACTACTAATTTTTATAAGTAAATTATATAGTCAGTAGGCCGGATCGATTTGTATGGAGGCAAAAAAATCGCTCAACGGTCAAGGAAAATCGTATTCTAGGGATCAAAATAAGAAACTTTTCCGAACGAACCATACCTCTAAACGAATTCTGATGTCCCGACTTTTGACCCGTAGGGTGAAATTTTGAAAAATCCCACTTTAACCCATTTAGAGTGCCCCAGTCGAATCCAACATAATCGAATATATTTATACTCTATTTTTTCCGGAGAAGAAATAGAGACCCTAATCTTGGAAAGACTCCTCCTACTTTCTCAAATATCTCTATCCCGAGATTTGTACATTTTGCTAAAAAACACGGCAAAAAGGCCCTCTTTTAACTTAAATTTTAACCCCTAGAATGATGATTTATGCATTAATCTGCTAGCGCGTCTCCCGGAGAAGATGTATCTCCCATAATCTTGGAGAGATTCCTCCTACTTTCTGAAATATCAAAGTGGGCTTTTTCAATATTTGACCCTACGGGTCAAAAGTCGGGACGTCAGAATTCGTTATAGAGGTATGGTTCCTTCGGCAAAGTTTCTTATTTTGATCCCTAGAATACGATTTTCCTTGAACGTTGAGCGATTTTTAAATCGACCCGCCCTAATAGTCAGGGTTGCCATATGGAAATTTTAAAGAATGCTCGAAAACCACAATATTTTTCCAAAAAAATTTAAAAATCGCTTAACTGAAAAATAAAACTATTTTTTAATTAAATACAGATTTGTTCTCAGAATTATATAAAATTCAAGTTCTTAACTCTTCTGTTCTGTTTGGCTCAAAATGACCCAATTTTGAAAAACAAAGTTAAAAAACTATACTTAAAACTGCGAGTTTCCCATAAAATTCAGTTTTATTATATTTATTTCATCAAACATTTTATTATATTGTGAAGCAATTTATTTGATGTTTCTGTATGAGCAATTTTTTTATTTTTTCATACACCTGTTATGTTTGGGTCATTTTGATCCAATATTATATGTTAATATTTTTACAACTAAGTTTGCTTCTTCTTGAAGTTTTTGGTCAGTATCGATAATTTGTGGTCTCTTCGTTTAAACTCATGTCATAACATTCGAATTACAATTTTTTATCTGTAGAAAAATCACATTTTGAGCGAGCTACTTTTTACTTCTATATATTCCTTATAAATGTGATGGCTTATAAGTTTTAAACTATAAGAGGTTTTAATAAGGTTTGAATATATTTTTTTTGTTAAGTTTGCTAAAAATAATCGATGTGTGTAAAAAATTTGAAAATTGTAGAATATTTTTTTTTTGTAACTTCATAAGCGGCAAATTTTATTGAAAATTTGCAACTTGTAATGACCATATTTAATCTTGTGGTATTTGGAGAGAGCCAAAAATAGGATCGTAATTTTCAAATTACTTTTTGCTCAGGAAAATTTCATCCAAATCCCATTAGTCTTTCAAAAGTTATCGTTTTTTTTTTTAATAACAAAAACAACAAAAATTTTTTCGGCCAGTTTTTAAACTCCTAAGAATTGATATATGTATGTTAGTGTCCGACCGAACAGTTCGGCCAGAAAATGCATTTGGTCTGTATTCGGTATTTTAAAGTATTATGGACAAATTTGGCGGATGGAAAAATGTCTATTGGGCTGATTAGATGCTATTTTGAGTGTCAAATTTGAAGAAAAGTCTGTAGTTAAGCAATGAACTCACTGTTCGGCCTCAGAAAGTTCGGCCAAATTGAAAATAGTTCGGCGGCCGAACTTTTAACTTTATAACTAAACTTCGGCTTTTCTCTTAAATTTTATACACAAAATCGAATTAAATCGGCTCAACAAACATGTTTCCAATACCAAAATTTGTGATCATTGCCTCTAGATATCAAAAAACCGACAAAATATAGGTTTTTGGCCGAACTGTTCGGTCGGACACTAATGTATGTTTCCTTTTTAATGTTACTATTTTTTTTTACTATTATCACTTAAAAGTGACCTAAATTTTTAATTATCAAAGAAAAAGTTAATTACAAAAAAGCTATAGAATGTTTTTTAATTAATTTAAAATTGTTTCAAATTTTTAAACAGGTTAGAAGTGTTAAAATATCTCCAAAAGTCTAGTATTCATATATGCTGTCAAAGTTTTAACTTTGGTTGCTAATATTTTAACTAGAGGGCGCTAACTAGAGGCAAAACTAATTAAAAAAAGTCTTAATGAAGCATGGTTTTTTATATCCGTAAAGTTTGGTTGAAAATGTACAGCTGATCTATGGCGTGCCATTAATGAGTTAAAACAATTAAAATATTAATTGATTTAATTAAATACTTGTTTCAAAACAAATTTTATTTTAATTAAATGTTTTATTCGATATTTTAGGTTAATGATTTTTTTTTTTGTAGGACAAAGTTATATTAATGTAATGAAAAGAATAAAAGTTAAATAAAAATGTTCAATTTATGACCATCCATATTCTCATGTCAGTAAATTTATTTGTTGAGCATTTTCGTTCATAATCATCATCATTATTATTATGATTTTCAACAATTGAGTGTTGTAACAAATATTCTTGAAATTGTTATTTCGTTATTTTGATAAATTTAGTGGTTAGAAAAAGGCTATTACTAACGACCGGTTTATTATAAAGTCAAGTGTATTATGAGCCATAAAAATATCAATACGAAATCTTTTTATACTTTTTTAATTTGGGGTGGAAGTTTAGAAACAATATATATATATATATATCCATCTTTAAAGTAAAGTTTACCAAACCCGACATATAAAGAGAGACAGAGTAAATAAAATAAGAGTTTTTGAGCGTTAACAAATGTTTACTCAAATTTGTTAATTGATTTAAATTTGTTTATAAGAGCTTAGGATTTTTTTTAGGATTCAGGAGTATCGATGTTAGAAAATTGTGCGTGTGTTAGTTTTTACTGTTCAATTTACAGTTAAATATTTTGAGTTTAAAAGTTTTGTTGTTGGTATTTATGTCATTATGTTGAAAATTTGCGGTTGAAATAATGTTAAATGACTTTTAGATTTACGCTAAGGTGGACAGTAGTTATGTTTCAAAATTTTTGAAATATAAAAAAATAAAAAAAAATTAAAATACAAATTTCAAAAAAAAAAAAAAAAAATAGGCCACAGAGTTGGCCTACTAGCCTGCTCACTAAAGTGGGCCTTTCGTTTTTTCCGTGTTGTTGCATGAATATGTCAAAACTGTCATCAAGTTTAATTTCAGCTATCTCTATTTTAAAAACGTGTCGACGTGAATGCTCACGTTTTTCCTGGTTTTATAGTGTCGTTGCAAAATATAAACGCAATATAAAGTATAATTTTTCATTAACAAAAAAATTTAATAACAAGCTAGTTTTAAAGAATTTCCAAGTCGAACTTTTGCAAACGGGAAGAATTTTACTCACAATTTTAATAAATCTAATTGATTCCATAAAAACACAAAAATGTTAAAAATTTTATTTTCATAATATTTCCTAAAGTAAACCTTTGATATATTTTCTTATCCCGGATAAAAATTTTAATATTGAGTCTAATACAATTATGTATATGTATCTCATTTGATAAGTTCCCATACACATACAAATTGGTCCGAAAAATGGGTCATCTACATGTATCTAATTATATCAAATTAGATATAATTTGGTATAATTTTATTAAATTATATCTAATTAGATATATTTATATATCTGATTTAATAACATTTTAGCCGATAGAAGATATGCTTTTTGTAACTTAAAGTTATGTTTAAAAGTATTTAAGTTGAAAATTAAAATTTATAGAAATCAACAATTTTGAAGACCCATTTTTTTAACGAAATATAACGACATCACATATATTAAAATTTGTTCGTATTGACAAACTAGTTAATTATATATATTAACAAAGTTTTAATTTTGCAAATACATACAAAGTTTTTTTTTTTTTGGTAATAAGATTAAAAATAATCCATATTCATTTAAATTGTTAAATAACTAAAGAAGTTATATTGAAAAAAATCTCAGATAAAATAGATATATTACATTTGAAATTTAGAAGTAAAAAATTTAAGATTTTATATTGATATTTTCAATGCAATTAATTGGAATGTAGATTTTTCAAATTCATCAAAAAGCGTAATTTCAAAGCCCCCCAAACTAATGTTTTCCACCCTTTTTTATAAATGAAGACAATTAAAAATAAAAAAAAAAGTGTTGGGAAAGCATTTCAGATATATATTTTGTAAAAAAAAGTACTGCTAAAGTACTTTTTTGTAAATTTTGTAACAAAAGTACTTAAAAAGTGCTTTTTGTGAGCGTTCAAAAAACAATCGAAAATAATGCTTTCGTAATGCTTTTATTCCATACCATAGGCAACTAACGCTTTGAAAATGCTTTTATTTTTGTACCATCGAAAACAAACGCTATGACAGCGCTTTGTTTTTTGTACCGTCTCTAATTTCTACCTGTGTATTTCAACATGACCAATATTAACAGTTTAAGACTGGAAATTATATATCATTTTAGATTTCTTCAGCCGTTTAGGATTTATATGCTATCAACACTTTTAGTTTGGTATCATAGCTAGAGAGCACTTTAAGGCAAAACAAAAGTTTCTTAACGAAGCTTGTCCTATATATCTACAAAGTTTAATTGAAAAATGTCCAGCGAGTACATTTTTTTTTATCTGGTCACCTTAAAGATTAACCCCAAAAGCAACATAAATATATATCTCATATATAATCGAATAGACATCTGTAAACTCAAACGAACAATTTCACTCAAATTAAATAATCATAAAAAAATAACTCAACTGAGAGAACAAATAAACATATATTGACACAAATCTACACACATTAACACACATACATCATTAGTATCATATAACAATAAGTAAAAAGCTTATGAAAATGACATTTCAAAGTAATTGATAATGTTAAAAAGCTTAAATAAAAATGTTTAACATTTTTCAAAATAAAATTAGCAAAAAAAAAAAACGGAGTATGAAATCTAGAGATGTAAATATTGAGATATAAATTAAATATAGAACGTCGTCAATACAACATATTTCGCTTCACAACTTTTTGTAACTGTTGTAATTTAACCCTCTATGTAAGCCAGAGTAGAAGTACTTTTTACCCATAATGATATTTATACAAATTTGTAAAGTTACAAATAAAGTATTTAACCCCTTCACGACCGACTTTTTGTTTGTGAATATATTTCTATATTGACTTCAGATTCTTATTAAGAGTCCTTAAATTAGAAAGAAACCGGTTTACATATTTATATGGCCCCTCCCCCTCCTACCATCACAAAAAAATGGTTCGAATATAGAATTTTATTGTTATTAAATGAATCTGCGTGCCAAATGACTAGATTCTAACTTTGCTAGTTTAAAATATACACCAAACGCAAATTTTTTCGGAGTCAAAGGCTGAAAATAGGTGTTTGTTAACAAAAATCGCGACTATATCAATCTAATGAACAATTTGTGCATATAATGCTCTTTTCTCAATGACCAATTTCCTAATGAATATATTTAAACAAAAATATAAAGTTTTATTTCATTATTTTATTTTTTATTTTTTTTTTTGTACAAGGGTAGTGTAAGGGTTAAATTATGTTAGTTCCTTAAAGCTGCGTTCAACATAAAAGTTGTGTTGATATTAGATATTCGTTTTAATATTCTGTTTGGGGTTTCTTCATTAAAAAAAAACCGGGGAGATGTCTGTTTATATTGACTTTTTCTCTAATACCTTTTTAAAATGCGGGATTTTTCTAAGGTAAATTTTTGTTTAGAATGAGTTTTTGGCTTCATACAAGAAAGCAAGTTTTCTTTTTATGTTAATTTTTTAATGCATAGACAATTTTAAATAAGAGTGTACAGTAGGTTGCATTACCAAATGCAAATTGTTAAAATTTAAACACGGTAGGGTTGAAAAGTTGTGAGTGGATATAAAAAATAACATTATAGAACTGAACTGCTGGATATTTTCTTACCAATGTTTGCAGATATATAGAACAGTGCTTTATTTAGAAAGCTCTGTAATTAGTTCCACTTAAAGCCCTACACAGAGAGAATTTTTAGTGGACGAAAACTTATGAACATTTTCAGTAAACTAATTTTATACAAAGTGTTAAAATTAATGAAAAGTTTCATACTTTCTGTAAAACTGGACTTTTAATGAAACTTTTTCATTCAGTAAATAACACTTCTAATAAATAAAATGACATTTTTCATAAAATTTTATGAAAACTTGTATTAAATTTATGACAAGTTTCAATGGACGAGTTCCACTGCAACTTCATTTCTTCTATGCAAACATTCATTAATATCATGCGGAAAGTTCTCTCAGTATATACAACAGAAGTTGAAAATTTGACTGTTGAACAAAATCTTTATTAAAAAATATTAAAAACTTTTAATTTTTTGGAATTACACAATTCTTAAAATTTTTAAAAATTTCGTGGTTTTTACCTATTTTGTAAATTGTAATATATTTACTAGACTGTGGTGTAATGGTTAGCGCGTTGGACTGTTACACAGATGGTCCCGGGTTCGACTCCCTGTGACGACAACATCAATTTAGAAAAATAATATGTATGAGTTTTCTATCACTTATATGTATCGCTGCGCCCACCTTCGGTGTTCCCATAGCAGTGAACCCCACCGAAGTAAAATAATGAATCGGGGCTATGAAGTAAAAAGCTTCAATAAATTTGCCAACTCTACATCAGGTGGCGAGCAACAACTGTTCTAAGACTTATATACTCGCGCAATTACAGTGTTGCCATGTTTGAAGCCCTTCATCTTTTACCAACTTTCATCTCTCCACTATCCCCTTTCCAAAGAAAGCAACACATTAATTAATAGGAAGAATTTGCTGAGTGTAGCTTCTCTTTAAAAAAAAAAAGAATTCGTATGATATAATTTCGTTAAATATTTCCGCTATGGCCCTGATGTTTGAGAAAAACATTCTTTTTTGAGTTTTTATAAACTTTTTTGTATTTAATATTTGTTTATGCAATAAATTAGAATGGCATCGTGTTCTGCACTAAATTTTCAATAAAATGACATATAAAAAATAAAAGTTTATTAAAAAATGTTTAAGTTATGATAACTTAACCAGAGCATTAATGTGTTTCAAATAATTTGAAAATTTTTGAAAATTTTGTTAAACAAATATAAATTTTTTTACGATTTCTGTTAGTGGTGTGAGCGATTTGAATTCAGCGCATTTCGGCGAAAACGATAGTTCAGAATAGTACCTAGACCATAAGAATTGTATTCTGATAACTGAATCAAAATCGGACACCGATAACCCTTGCAGCGCCGAGGTCAAATGTAAAATTTTTGAATTTCAAGTATTTTTTAGGAAAACATTTGGAAAATTTGCTAGTTTTTGGTGGATTTTGTTAAATCTTGTGAAAAATAATTCATGGAGCCAAACTTTAATGTCTGAAGTGAACAAATCTAAATTACCCTTTAATACATTTGGGATCAGAATGACCCCAAACTAATTAAACGCTACAAAACACACTCTGACTTAAAAATGTGCATGATAGTTTGACGTTTTTTTAAAATATTTCTTATATAAGCTATTAAACTATAGTCAAATTGGGTATCATATGAAAGGTATTTTAATCCATATTAACCCATATTTTTAATAATTCAAATAAGTGAAAAGTTCAAACTATCAAAATGGGAAAAAAACAGTAAGGAAATGTTCCCTAATGTGGCCATGGGCAATGTAAAAAATACAAAGCTAAATATTGCAAATACAAAAACATCAGCTTATACTCCAGCTCCTTGGGCATTTTTCGGCTATATATAATGTTTTTGTGTCGACTAATTTAATAAAAAGTTATATAACAATTTTCAAGAGATCCTCATTAGGAAACAAAGCATCTAAATATGTTAGAAAATAAAGTAAGATCGACAAAAATTTGTAATGAAATTAAAATTTACCTGCTTAAGGGGTAAACAAACTATATATTTTTGTTGTGAAACATGTTAAAAAAATATCCAAAATATACAAAAGTTAAACTTAAAACTAATGGCGAAAATATTTTCCCACACATTTTTTATAAAATGCAAAAATTTGATGGGCTTTTGTCGACATTTTGCGTTTCATACAAAATTTATGAGAAGATTTGGTCGCTTTTAGTGTAAGCTTTTATTGTGAAGACCCTCTGAAGCGTAAACCATTTAAAAAAACTAAAACTTGGAAAAAAGTAAAAAATAAGAAAATATATCAAAGGTCCACTTAAGGGAACATTATAGAAATTTACCTTTTCACATTTTTGTTTTGTTTATTGTATTTGTTTATGGAATCAATTAGGTTTATTAAAATTGTGAATAAAATTCTTACCGTTTACAAAAATCCGACTTGGAAAATTGTTTGTTATTCAGTTTTTATGTTTACGAAAAAATATACTTTCTATTGAGTTTTTTGAAAAGACACAATAAAACCAAAAAAAAAAACGTCTGCATCAAGTCGAAACTTTTTTAGATGAGTGATAGCGGAAATTAAACTCTATGGCAGTTGACTGTGTTGACTTATTCATGCAACCACACGAAATAACGAAAGGGAACAGACCACAATAGGAAACATTGCCTTAAATATAAAAATCTAAAGATGGTTAAGCCCTTTAAAGCGTAAAACATTGATTTTAGAGCTAGCTTTTTACTGTTGCCCAGCACATCAATTTTTCACAGTTGCTGGTGTTCCAAACTTCTCATGAGACTTTTTTGGTAACAATTTTCACAAGAATTGTAAAAGAAATATTTGACTAAAACTTACCTGTATACCGTGAGCACCCCCTTGTTGACTGATGTGCAATTGTTGAGTCTGTTTCATTTGCAATGTGGTAGTAGTTGTCTGCTGCTGTGACATATTGGGATTACCTTGCTGAGAGGCAGGACCATTATTGGGACCAGCATTAACATTAGGACCACCGGGATTTTGATTGGATTGATTAGTATTTGAATTACCAGCGCCACCCATATTAGGAGTATTTTGTTGTGGATTTGGTCCCCTAGTATTGGCCGATTGTGGTTGTTGTTGAGATTGTTGTTGCTGTTGGGCTGGAGACATATTAGGCGGACCATTTGATGGTCCACCTTGATTTGGACCCGTATTAGGACCTCGTGGAGGTCCTTGCATAAAATTGGGACCAGCCGGGCTTTGATTACCAGCTCCCGCAGGACCCATAGGAGAATTATAGGGCGAGTATTGTGGTTGTTGTGTAGGATTTTGTGTTTGAGATTGCTGTTGTTGACCGGGTGCAGTTGGTTTAGGAAAGTTGCCAACACCCATGGGACCATTAGGGCCCATTTTACCAATATTAGATTGAGACATATGCTGCTGTTGCTGCTGCTGATGTTGTTGTTGTTGTTGCTGCTGTTGTTGATGTTGCATTTGTTGTTGATGCTGAAGACGCTTGAGATCGAATTCGTTTTGTTGTGAGGAATAATAGAGCTCTTGTTTGATATCAAGAAAAGACTGTTGCACATTATTACCACCCATTGGACCACCACCGGGATTTTGTTTATGCTGAAATTGTGGTGGTAAATTTTGATGCTGTGGATGTTGTTGCTGTTGTGGTGGACCCTGAGGAGGACCCTGCATAAAATCATTGGGACCACCAAACCCGCCACCATAATCATTATAACGTCCATTGGGACCACCAGGACCACCCATTAATTGACCCTGTTGACTCTGATGCATAGGCGGACGAGGGAAATTCATACCACCCATGGCATTTTTATGCTGATGTTGTTCTGCCATTTGTTTAAGAGTCTGAGCGGCCAAAGAGAGTTCCGACATGGGTCCGCTATTGGGACCATTTTGGAACTGAGAACGCATTTTGTTCATACCTTGAGGATCATTATTCGGATTACCCATAGGACCACCCATGCCACCAACACCACTACCCGGACCTCCACTATTAGGACCACCAAAGGCCGCTGAAAATTGAGCCATGGCATTTTCCGACTTAACATTTAAACTATTGATCAAATCTTGAACATTTGGTGGTTCCACTTTAATACCATCTTCTGTTTTAATATCCAATAAGGGTTTCTCATCCAAAGCATCCAAAAAGCCTGGATTAAAATCTTGTAGATCATTAATGAGATCCTTAAAGGTTTCATTACCCTCCGTGGTATCATCGCCCATAAATTCGGGAAAACCAGGGAAATTACTATTGGGGCCACCCTCCTTTTCCAAACCAGCCAAATCAGGAAAATCATGATCAGGCTCACGTTTGCACTCCACCAAATTGGCTAAACCACCCATACCGGTCTTTTGTTGCTGCTGTTGCGCATTCATATTATGGCCACCCATTAAATTTGAACTACCGCCACCACCACCGCTACCCATATGCATGCCACCACCACGATTGTTACCATTATGTTGTTGGGGATCATTGACCCCTGGCCCTTGACCACCTGGTCCACCTTGACCACCGCCTTGATTATTGCCTCCTCCGCTACTACCTCCCGGACCGGGACCACCACCTGCTGTACTAACACCTGGTTCACTTTTTACGGAGGTATTCGTTAAGGCTTTCACTGTAACATTTGTGCTTATCTGTTGGGGTTGTGAATTAGCCGCCGATGTCGTAAATTCTAATTGTTGTACAATTTCAACGGAAAATTTCAAATTTTCAGAACCATTATTGTTATTATTGTTGCTGTTGTTGTTGTTATTATTATTGTTATTGGGCAATTTATGAGGCGGTTCAAAGTTTTCAGCACCATTGTCGGCATCGTCTGCGGGTCTTTTTAAGAACTTTTGTTGCTGGAAAAAGGAAAAGAAACCAATTTTAATAAAATTTTTTATAACAAATTAATTTAACAAGAAAATATAAAATTTTAAAAGAAAATAATAAAAGTTCATAATATTTTTAATAATTTTTATGAGAAGATATTATAAGTGGAAAGTGCTTTCATTTTCAATTACCAAGAGTAGCTAAATAAGTCATTATTATCGGTAAGAAAGTAATAACTTAGTTCATTGACACTCTGGTAAGCGAATTTCATTTCTAAAATAATATATTTAAATTAATGAAATGAGTTTTTATAATAAAATTTACCCAAATATTCATTAAAATTGTTTAACAGCTTAAGAGATTCCGTAAAGAGTAAATTTTAAAGTTGGTTAAATAGTTTTTAAGGTTATGTTGACTATTAAGTATCAGGCTTTTTTAGCAGGAGTTTTTAAGTTGATAATGATGATGTTTAGGCAGATTTTTAAATGTTTTTAAAATTATTTATAATTTTCTTAAATGTCGCCGTAAAGTTTTTTTCAATACTTTATAATTACTTGACATTTTTTGCAGTGTATTTAAGTCTTTCATGATTTATTTTTGCAGTTTTTTTTTGTATAATTTTTTGGATTAAAGTTCTTTGGTTTATAATATTTGGTACTTTATTTATGTTTTATGTTTTTTTAGGTAGAAATTAACTAAAGATATAAAAAAAAATTTTTAAATTAATATTGTAAATTTAGGTTTACACGGTTTCGATTCCCAGCGGATTTCGATATTAACTTTAGAGAGTGGTTTAAGTGTTTTATTGTTATTTTATTAATTGTTTATTGTTTATTCGTAATTCAATTTTTTTATTTAGCTTTCTTATAAAAATGTTGTTTTAATTTTGTTACGCTTTGCTTAATTTGATTTTATTTTTTTTTAATTTGTTACCACAAATTTTTCTTAATTCATTATGATTTATAGTGAAATTAAACAAATGCTTGAATAAATATAATTTCTTTTATTTTCGTAAATAAATTAAGTTTATTGGAAAGAGATGTTTAAACAATGAACGGCTTCTAGTGAATATATTAAAAATAGATTTATTATTCCCTTTTCCGCATAGGTAGGGAATGATAAATATAAATAAAATAATTTAAAAAAAATCGATTTACATGGGAAGAAAATATACATACGTACATACTTAACAAAGAAAACACATAAAATTTGGGGAAACATTTTCTTTATTTCTCAACATAATCTCCTTTTAGCTCGATACACTCTTGCCAGCGATATTCAATAGCTTCGATACCCTGTTTATAGAAAGAACTGTATAGCTCCTTAAAATAGCCATCAAACCGCCGACTCCGCCTCTTCAGTGTTGGAAAATTCTTTTACTATCGAAACATTTTTTCAAGTTTGGAAATAGAAAATAATCTGTGGGAGCTAAATCTGGCGAATAAGGTGCGTGATAAAGCAACTTTAACGAATTTTAATTCATTGATTTTGGCCATCGCAATAGTGGATGTGTGAACTGGTGCAATGTCTTTATGAAACAACACTTATTTTTTGACAAAAGCGGCCTTTTTTACTTTATTTCATCACTTAAACGCTGCAATAAGTTAGCATAACACTTCGCAGTTCATTGTTTTTCCTTTATCCCAAGCGCATCACAACAAACAGACGCCTTGAATTTGCCTGCAAATGAAACTGTCTTCGTCTTCTTTGGACACGATTCTCCCATTCCAGTAAACTGCTTTGGCTGTTCCTTTGTGGAGCCATGTCTAATCCATGGTTATGAATCGCATCAAAAACTTATCTTTATTACGGTGAAACATCGCCAAAAACTCTATTGAAACATCTTTACGACGCTGTTTTTGTTCTATTGTAAGCAAACGCGGCACCCATCAAGCTTTCTCATCTCCAAATTTTCAGTCAATATACAATGCCTATCATTTCAGCCAGCTCACGCACCTTCAGCCGACGATCATCAAATACTTTAGTTAAAAGTTTCTGGAGCGGGCACCTCAATTGGTCTATCACTACGGTGTCCGTCTTGGTAACTCACACGGTCTCGTTTAAAATCTGCCACCTAATATATAGTCGTAAACGAAGGAGCAGACTAACCCAGAGTAGAATGTATCTTATCTTTAATATTGGTTGTACTGAGACCTTTCAAATGAAAGTATTGAATTTCATAACGTTGACCAAGTTTTTCCATGTTTACAAATTCACTGAGATCATTTATAGCGACCCAACGCCTTTTGATTTTGGTTATAATCGGTCCATGTTTGAACCTAGTGCATATATAGCGGTCGGTAAAAAATAATTGGCTTTTATGGCAGGTCGCAAATATTAACATATTTCTATGTTTCGTTTTCAACTCTGTACTTTTGAACGGCTACATTTTTTACTGGTTAAAGATACGAGGGCGGATCAATAAGTCCGTGACTTTTTGAATGAAACACAATTTTTTTTGGCCAAAAAAAATTTATTTTTCAACATAATCTCCTTAGCTCAAAACACGTAGTCCAACGTTTCTCTAATTTTTAAATTCCTTAAAAAAAATTGGATTTTTCGAGGTCCATAAAATAGGCATTTGTTTGATCAATAATTTCATCGTTTGAGCTAAATCTCATTCCACGGAGCCATTTCTTTAGGTTTGGAAATAGGAAATAGTCACTGGGGGCTAAATCAGGAGAATACGGCGGATGAGGTACCAATTCGTAGCCCAGTTCACGGATTGACACTGCACACGTGTGCACCCGTGCACTTTTTTGATGAAAAAGAACTTTTTTCTTGGCCATACGGGGTCGTGTTTTTAAAACCTCGTTAAATCGGTCCAATAAGTTGGCATAATATTCGCCGTTTATTGTTTTTCCCTTTTGAAGTTAATCGATGTGGATTATCCCGCGTGCATCCCAAAAAACTGTTGCCATCACCTTATTGGCCAACAAACTTACCTTCGCCTTCTTCGGAGCCGGTTCACCAGGAGAAACCCATTGTTTAGACTGATGCTTGGTCTCCGGAGTGTTGTAATGGATCCATGTCCAAAACGTTCAGCGTTATTTGTACTTGTGCGACCACAACGAAAGTCAGTAAACCACTTTTTTACCATTGAAATCGATGGAGTCCCCATAGTATTTATCAAGCTTTTCCTTGACGGTTTTTTTTTTCGCAAAAAATAATGTTCAGTGAGCACTCGAAATGCACTTTTTTCCATTTTTTAAAAATTCCACAAGGTTGTATGTTTCGAACAGCTGTTAAACGCAAAGTAAATGGCGGAACTTGCTCAAAAATTGATAATAGTCTATTAACAGGTAGTACTTGATTTGAGCTGTGTTACATTTCCTATAACTACGAGGGGAGTTCGAAAAGTCATGGACTTATTGATCCGCCCTCGTATTTAGGCGTTTTAAAAACTATAAAATAGCTTAACATATGGATTACAATCGTAAATAAAAAAAAATGGTGGAAAATTGTTAGCCAGAGCTGCCAAAATAATTATTCAAAAAATAATTTTTTTGCCCTTTTGCGGTATGACATTTTCGACAATTATCTAAAAATATATATAAAAAAACCTAAAGTTTTATACATTTGGTTGTTATGTTGATGAGAGAGAGAATACAAGAATTTATCTGCTAAATTTTATTCATCGATTGAAAATAATTTTTAAAAATCTGATCGATCGGACCATGAATTTTTTAATTACACAGAGTGGAATTCAAACCATAATTAATGTCCAGTTTTTATTGAAATACTACTGCCTCATACAAATTTTAAATATAGGGTTGCCATGTGAAAATTTTAAACAAGGGTCAAAACCCTCGAAATTAATCCAACAAAATTTAAAAGTCGATTTACTTTCGACCGATTTTGTTTATTTTAAATTTTACCTTTTACAAAAATTTCTAATTTTTGTAATATCTCCAGATAGACTATAATTGGTATATCGAAATTCTACACTCATAATAATCCATGCTAAAAATACGAAAAAAAAAAATTTTCAGAACTACAAAATTTTTTGTAAACTGAACAAATGTCGTGCTTTTTACGAACGTTTTTGTTATATTGAATTTTTTGCGTATTTTTATTCATCGATTATTATCAGTGTATAAACCTTCTTTTTCAAAGCAATAGGGAGGGTTTTTAAGTTAGCTTTAAAAACCATGAGTTATTTTTACATTAAACGCTTTAAAAAAATTGTAAATTTCAAAAAAATTATACATAAACAATAAAATAAAAAAACTCCCATATTACACACTATGTTGCATAGCAACTTGCAGTAGCAAAAAACTCACAGAAAATACAAAATATTCAGCTACTCACAATAAATAAAAATGCATCAGCAGAAAGAAAGAAAAAAAAAAATACAAACAAACAAATACAAAAAAAAAAGATAAAAACAAATTATAAAAATCAACAATAATAAATCAAGGTTTTACAATGAGCAACACTTTGGTTTTATTTAAATATTCGTTATTTTGTAGTAGTTTTTATTTTAAATTTCTGTTAGTTTCATCGTAGTTGAGCATCTAACATTTTTTTCTGTAATTAGGGATAGTCACAATCAAAAGTCGTAAATAAATTGGATTTTGTTGCAACAAAAAAATTGGAAAATGATGTATAAATTTACACTCATACACTGATAATAATTCATGCATACAAATACGAAAAAATGTCAGACTAACAAAAATTTGTTTATTTTACGAAAGTTTTTGTTATTTTGACATTTTTTTTTCGTATTTTGAGCATGGATTATTATGAGTGTACACTAAAAATAAACGGTGATTGTTTTTAGCAACTTTCTTTTTGGCAGCTCAGCTGCTTTCGTGTAACATGTTACATGTTAAACATGTTCAGTTTGGTCTATAATTTAACCATGAATCGACTTACAACCGAACAACGCTTGCAGATTGTTGAATTTTATTATCAAAAATCATGCTCGGTACATTATTGGACATTAAACCACCAACACGCATACGTAGAGTGCGAACAAATGAAAATATAGCATTTAGACTATTTTATGTTAAGACCCATGTCTATAGGGACAAGCCCGCAACGGTTGACGCAGTGGAAGCCAACATTGAATAATTTATTCGTCAGATACCGGCCGATATGTTGGAGAGAGTATGCTAAAATTGAAAACAGTCTATTAACCATTTGAAGCGTAGTCGATTTCAACATTTACATGAAATCATCTTTAAACATTGAATTACAGTAGACTCGCGGTAACGTGAACTATTAAAACCTGAGCGTGTTCATGTTTGCGAAGTTGTTCATGTTTACGAAGGTGTAATTTTTTACATCTTAAAAATAAAATAGACATATATTTAACTCAAATTCATATATTTTTTTATTAATTCATATTCATTAATTCATATTCATATTTGCTTTGCTAAGCTAGTCACGCTTGATCCTCTTTTTATTTATTCTATTACATCCACTTTTTCCTTTAAAGATAAAAAATTTGGTAGTGTTTGCGACATTTTTCACGACACACTTTATATTAAACTAACAAAATAAGCAAATCAACAGCGCGCGTTACACAAAATGTCAGAATATATTTATAAGTAATCATTTACGGGAATTCCCAATTTTTAAAAAAGTAGTGATTGCTTAAAATTGTTCAAAAGAAAACAACATTTTCTATGTTCCATTAATTTTACATTTGTTCACGTTATAGGGCTGTCTTACTGTGTTCACGCTACAGAGAAGCCAGTGTAAAAAAAAATTATGTTCATGCTAGCCGGTGTTCACGTAAGGCGGTGTTTTTGTTATCGCGAGTCTACTGTATATAGATCGTTCTATCGACTCCAATAAAGATTTCATACATTTCTCTAAATTGTATGTGTTTTTGTTTTTTAATCAAATCCTAAAAGCTATTAAAAAATCACCCTTTACTTCATAATTTGTTTTAAATAATACAAATACGATTCCGTTAATTATTTTTTTACACAAAGTACAAACAAACATTACAAAATTTTTCGGAAATGACGAAAAAAAAATTTTTTTTTAATGTAAGAAAATGTACAAAATTATTTTGTATTTTAACAAAAGTTTTCTAAAACTGCCGGGTTCTGAAGAGATCTTTAGCCAGATCGAAATACTACTATCAACCTAGCTAATATGTTTGATTTGCTATATTTTTGTAAATAAACGGAGGTAGGTTGAAAGCTCGTTATAAATTAAAAATAAAAGTTTTATATGTTTACAATTTTTTTTTGTGCAATTCACAAGTTTTTGCATAATTTATAAAATTAATGCTAATTGCACTAATTTTTAGGAAGTATTTTTTACTCGCCAGTAATTAGGCATAAATATAACCTTTCATCGAGTTTTATTTGAAATCATTTACAGTTTTTATTTTGTTCATAATACCAAGGCTCTAGATTGTGAATCACACTATTAATTTTCTATGAAACGAGCAGTTTGGTTTGTTGTTAGTGTAGACAATAATAATACAATATTATTGCAATATTTTTTTAATTTTTTTTTTATTTCATTTCAAATAATTAAGTAATACGTGACATAAAGAATGTAATTTATCTTTAGTTTTTTCTAGTACTATTTTCTTGAAAAAAAAAGTATTTTAAACAAAGAACAAAAAACAACGTAAATGATGCGTTTTTTGCATAGTGCGATGCTAAATTCGAAAATATTTTATTATTGTTAAATTTTTCTAAAAAATTAGGAATATGAAAATTTGCACTATATAAACGACTGAGCAAAGTGGGTCTAACAAAATATCCGAAACGTCTGTTGAAATTACGATTACATCTATATTACATAATATTTAATTCTAATTTTTAGCGAAAATATTTTTTATTATTTTACATAATTTGATATTAAAAATTTGCTAAATCTGTCGAGCGATTTAAACTGTATGACTAAAAAAAAATTATAACATTTGTCACCATTGAAATCGGAGTTTTAAAATTTTCAAATTATTATTATAAACAACAAAAGTGAATGTGGCATTAGAAATCAGTTAATCTATACCACGGTCAGTGATTGCACAGAAAATTTCATATAGACGCAATCGAACAAATAAAAACAACAAATATTACATTATTCAAAAAAAACAAAAACAAAATTCAAAAAACAGGGTCACTGACGAAGGTTCAATACCAGAAACTGCGCAATCTGATTCAGAAAAAATAGAAAATTTGCAATGTAGTTATAATTTTTAGAAAATACACTCATTCTTCTCTACCACGCCTTTCACAAAAATTTTTCAATTTCCAAAAACTTTTTCTGAGTGTAATACATCGCTGGTGGTCAGTTATTTAGGATTTATGTTGTTATTTAGGATTTAAGTGTTGCTTAAAATTATTAATGAACTATAATATGCACACAAATTTTCTAATAATATAATTCGATAACTTAATGAAGAAAGGCCCTAATTCAATATTTTATTTCTTTAGGGAAAAAGGAAAAAGAACTTAATAAAATCTAAAAAACTTTGGATGTTAAATTGCTTTAAATGCTGTTTTAAGCAACACTGCCATTTTATATACAAAGTTTATACGGTTGTATTAAATCTGTTTGTTCGGCTCTAAAGACATAAAACTCAAAATAGGACCTTTCTACATTAGACGTACGTATCAACAACGTATATCAACAAAATATTTTTTTTTTCATACACTAACAATATTTTGTCGTTAAAAACAAAGGAATATGTATTTTAAAACTACTAAACATATAGTTAAAAAACCGGTCTATTCACTTTTCTTTTAAATCAACTGTATTTTTAATTTTTTTTAACTATTAAGAAATTAACTCAAAAAACGTAAAAACTAAAGATTTTTTTTTATTTTTACTATCAAAAATAAAATAAAAAATTTTAAGGAACTCCCAAATATGTAAAATAAACAATTTTATTTGAACTATAAAAAATTAACTCCCAAATTATAAAAACTTTTTAAATAAAGAATTTAAACAAAGAATTTTTTGTATAAAGAAAATTTTAAATGAAAATAATAACTGGTACAGAAAACCCGTATTTATTTGTAGTTTTTTTTAGAAAATGGTAAAACAAGTTAAAAAAAAATATTTCTTTGTTATTTAAATGCATATTCCTTAAAAAAAAACAAAGTTTACAGATTAGTTTTTAAACAAACTGCAATCAGTTACTGTTAAAATATTTCGAGTGTAGTCAAACTTCATATCTGCTGTCAAATAGAAGATATACAGATATTTTTTCTTTGCAAAAATAACTTAAAACTAATTTAAGTTTTTACGACCAAAATGGTAATAAAAGAAAATGTGTATTGTTTTTTTACACACACAAGAAATATTAACACAAGCCAGAAGGAAAAATCCACGAAACTAAGAAATTTAATACACTTAACAAATGTTATTTGCTAACAATTCGTTCAATGATTTAAACAGTTCATAAATATGCTAACAATTTAAAATTTAACTCGGTGTTTATCTGAGTGTATTTTTTCCACGAGTGCAGAGAAATGACGCTCAAAATGAAGTGTCTATAAGTTAACAGTAATAGTTTGACCCAAAAAAAAAAAAAAAAAATTAACATTAATATATTTTTAGTTAAAAATTTGTAAATGTACTAACAAATGTGTTAAGATAAATCTGCTGAAATTTTTGTAGATTTACAAATTTGTAACTAAAATCTAGTTAATTTCATAAAATTTTATTTCAATTTTAAAGTTCAAAGTATTTCTGTCAAATTACCGGCATATAATTTTGAGTGTAAAGTCGATTGATGGTCGTTACTCGTAGTTAATGATTTATTTTTACTATTTGCAAATAAAGAAATATAACAGTTTCTTATATCACTAATATTATATTATTTTATTACTTTTTTCACACTTTAATTTATTTAATTTTTTAATTAAAGAATGTCAGCTTAACCCATTTCCAACCGGTGGTCTACAAATCGACCTGTGACTTTCGCGATTTTTGTAGGGTAGACGGAAATTGATATAATTTAACCAATAAATTAGTTACTTTACACCATTGTTAAGTTATATTTTTTTTGTCTGAATTCGAGGAAAATACGAAATTGATTTTCAGAAAAAAATTGTTTGTTTTTTTTAACGCTCGGAAACAACATTACAAACCCTTGAACAATGTTTTAATTCGAATTATAAATTGTATTATAATTAACGTCTAAAATAATTTAAATTTCAGGTTATATCTTTTTTGCATTTTTTTCACATTTTGTAGAAAACTGAAGATTTGGTTGATGCCAATGAAACAATTGTATTGTCTATCATGAAAATGATCAAACTTGAAAAGCAACAAATAAAATCTTATATGTCAATATCATATTAGATTTTTGGACGTGAGGTAGAACAATATTCTAACTAAATATATGAAAATATAGAAAGTCCGAAAAAAATATTTTTGTATTTTAAATACAAAAATTAAAACTTTTTAAAAAAATAAAAGCTTAAAAATAGACATTTTTTTCATGTCTATAGGACCTGTAAAAAGTTTCATTGCTTTTTACCGAACCACTTCAGATCTCTTGGAAATTGGTTAACGCGCACCCAAGAATATATTTTACACATTTTTATGGTCTAACAAAATTCGATAGGAAAGTGTCAAAGTACAACTTTTAATTTGTAAGCCAAAGTTTCTATTAAGAACATGATAATCTTAATTAATAAATTAATTGAATTTGTTCTTCTTAGTTTAAATGAGCTTAAGATAATTTATTTATTATTTATTTCCAATATTTCGTCTCCACATTGGGTGACTTCTTCAGGGAATAAATATTACAATTTGAAAAACATGTTTTAATAATTATTAATTAAATAAGTTTTTAACAAATTTTAAATTGAATTTGCTTCTTACAAAATGCATAGTATCGATTAATACTTTAACTAATTTATTTGAATTTTAAAATGATTTAATAAAATCAAAATTTTATTAAATATTTTTAAAATATTAATTGCAACAAAAAATTTCATGATTGTAACACTTTTTTTTAAATTTAATTTTGTATAATACTAAATTGTATTTTTTCCTTAAACCGATTTTTAAATATTTTTAAAATATTTTAATTTTTGTATTAAAAATACAAAAATTGTTTTTTCGGACTTTCTATATTTTCATATATTTAGTTTTACTATTGTTCTACCTCAAGTCCAAAAATTTAATATGATATTGCCATATTCGATTTTATTTTTTTTTTGCTTTTAAAAAAGTTTGATCATGTTAATGATAGACAATACAATTGTTTCATTTGCATCACCCAAATCTTCAGTTGTCTGCAATAGAAAAAGATAATTGGCTTAACTCAAACCTAGACATTACATACAACAGACAAAATAAACTCTATGAGAATCTTTTTGTCTGCCTTAGTGTATAAACTGCCTGATCTGGTAATCCTAATTATAAAATCAAACTATTTGAAAAACAACAATTTTACATATCGATATACTTTGTATGTCAGTACATGTGTGTGTGTTTGTTGTATTACAATTTGTAAAAAACATTATATATCCCAACAAACCTTGTTTGTTGAGAAGAATCGTGGTATGCTAAGTGTTCAAAAATGTTTTAATTTTTGTATTAAAAATACAAAAATTGTTTTTTCAAACTTTCTACATTTTTATAGATTTAGTTAGAATATTGTTCTACCAGAAGTCCAAAAATCTGATATGATATTGTCATATTATATTTTCTTTGTTGCTTTTCAAAATATTTCCTTTTACTTGGGAATATCAAATTATTTATTAAAATATTATTAATTTTAAGTTGCAAGAAGAATAATATGCAAGCGCTATATTCACAAAAGGTCATAATTTCTTTAAGATCTGTGAAAACTAGTGATAGCAGGGTCACAGGACCTCAGGTACATGAATAATTGTATATGGGGTTATATAACAATATGCAAGTTATATCTTATGCGGCTCAGAAAATGGGAATCATATCTTATTTTTTTTTTAATATTGCAACATACATCGAAATTTATATGTATGTATGTATTACTCTGTGATTGAATTGAAAACTTATTTTTCTTGTAACAAGCGGGTACCCAGCAGATAAATCTAATTCGAGTATGCTGAATTCAGTGATGCTAAACGCGTTTTTCGGGTTAGCTCTTAAAAATAGATATTTGAGTTTGAAAACGAATGATTCCAAAGACCCAATAAAACACGATTTCAGATTTTTCGACTTTTTATTTTTACCCATCATTGTTTGATATTCTCCCAAGTATCTTTGCGTTCAAAATTATCAAAATCTGGCCGATCAGTTTAAAAGTTGTGAGTGAAAAGTTTGAGGACACCTTGAAATTTTTCGTAGAAAATGTTACATTTTATTATTTAGTTTAAATGCATTTTTGTATGTAGAATTTGTTTAGGCACGATTATGCAGCTAATTTTTTTACATTAGTTTAACAATAAATCAAGCTTTAATAATATGTATGTATGAGAGTGTAGCTAAGTGGAGTTTATATTTAAAATCCTTACCAAAGTTTTGACATGCTGCCTCAAAACATTAAATGTTTCAGGTAAACAAATTTCAAATGAGCTAACAAAAACTTAAAAATTAATAAGAGAATTAGAATATGCGTAATATTCCATTTCCAAAAAGGTACAACACTCATATATTGCTAAGTAAATTATATTAGATATACTCCTTTGAATATGATGTATTTTCATAAATTCCATAAATCATTGTAATCGAAATTCGGTAGTAATTTCCGAACATTTCTATTAACAAAATTTCCAAAAAAAAAATGTTTCAATTATTATACTTTGGTATCTTAGTTCTATTATAATACTAATTTTATTGCCGAAATTAAAACATTTGTAAAAACTAATTATGAGGTGGTCTTACACTGCGGTTTTCCACAGTGCAGCCTCAGGCACTAGAGGATTAATATGAGAGATGTACACAAGACTATCTTATTTCTTTCTTTCGAATTTGTAGGTATATATTGACAAAAACATATAAATGTGTATGAAGTTAGGTTAGCCTATTCATTATACATTTTAATTATGAATATGTGTTTTCTATCCCAGCAAACATTTGAAAGATATATTGTCAAGAATATGTAACTGCAACATATGGTAAATAAACAGAGAATTCCGATTCTAAGTTAGAAAAAAAACACAATATTACTAGTATTCCACCAAACAGTTCGGTCACAAAAAAAAATTAGTTGATTTTTTGGAACTTATAGAAATTATGAACAAATTTCGATATTGGAAAGACTTAATGCTGTTTTGATTGTAAAATGTACGAATAAAACAAATTTTAGTTTGGTCGTAAAAATCAATAGATGAATAGCTAAAAAAAATTTGACATTTAAAATCGCATTAAAATAAAGATTATCAACCAAATGCATTTTCTAGACACTAACACCTGTTTTTAATTTTTTGGCTAAGGGTTAGCACTTCTTTGGTGCGGATTCAAGACTCAGGCCTTTTAATATTTCGGCCTATATAATCAAGTCACATTGAACATATTCAAAATTGATTGAAAAGTTATAATATTGTTATTGCCATGTTTGCAGGGATGGGTTATATGTTAATCCTTTTTAGCAAACACACACTAACACTTATGTCAAATACACACATAGTTTAGGGATATGTTACTCAATTTAAAAATTTACTACAGATTAATTTCCGTTACTATTTTATATTGACTTTAAACCTCGAATGCTCTCTTAAATGTATCATTAAGGAATCCCGTGAGCCCTTGCCCCAAAAACTTAGTTTATTTTCCAATAAGAGGAATTTCTGTTTATTATTAACGATTTTCAATAAGTATAAATATTTTTCGTAATTTTTTTAAATTTATAAGGGAATGTTTAATAATGTGGCCCATGATCTGGTATTTAGGCTATACAAAAAAAACTAACAAGGAAACTACACGGTGGTGAATGCGCCGACATGAATAAAACTTGGATATGTTGTTGAGGATAAAAAAATATTAGACAATCGCATGTTTAGGGGTTAAAAAGGGGAGTAAAATTTTACAAAATTTTTGTATGAAAACGTGTCTAAAATTTTGGAAATTAAAATTTACATTAGAACAAATCATAGGTCTGTTTAGCTAAACAAACACAACAAGAAAATTTTTTTGTATTAAAGTAATCAAGAAAACAAAAACTTTGATACCCATATTGGCTATGCTGTGTGTCCAGGGTTGCCACTTATTTGAACGATTACGAAAATTGAAAAAAAGCTCAGCCACCCCTTAATTGAATTAAATAAGCATCATTATATATTGATTTGAACTCAAATCAACAAGAACTTCCCATAAACACGTAGTATTCGAAAATGTTGTGTTTTTAATAAAAGGACATACATCTTAAAAATACTTTTCATTTGATGATAGATTAAAAACTTGTATTAGAAATATATTTAAAAAACGCACCCAAAAAAGTACGTGTCTAATATTTTTTTCTTTCCTACAACATATCTAAGTTTCAATCAAATCTGAGGATTTACCACTGTGTACATTTTTCGACTATAGAGAATTTTCTCGTGACGACTAATTTAAAAAAGTTATATACAAATTTCTAAACCAAACATTTTTTTTTTAATTTTACTAAAAAGTTTTATGTATTGTTTAAAGCTGATTAAGAGGTTACCATATAGCACTTGTTCAACAAAAGGGTCATAACTCAAAATCCATTTTTTGCAAAAACATGACACCTTAAAAGGTAAAAATCTAAGATCTGTTTTTTTTTTTTGGTGCTAAAGAGTACAGAGACCGATCTTTGATTTTAACAGTGGGTAGAGATGACCACTGTATGTCGTTTTCTTGTAAAAAAAGTATTTATGGAAAAATGGATATGTAATGCTAACTTTTTTAATTGCGGTACACAAACAATATTTTTTTTTTTGTTATAAAACATGTTAACAGATTGCCCAAAATAGACAAAAACCGTTAAGGTAAAGCGTAAACCATTGAAAAAAGACTAAAACTTAAAAAAATAAGAAAATATAACAAAGGTCCACCCCATCAAAAAAAAGTGCTTACCCAGAAGCGTTTCCGGAAGGCATTATTTGATAACGAAGCGCTTACAAAACAAATGAAGAAGGCATGATTTTTGTTCGCGATGTCCCACTTGGTATGTCTCTTTTAAAGCGCTTCTTTCATGTGCTCTTAGAAGCAATAAATTCATCCTTCTTAGGCACTAAGAAGCGCTTTTTTGTATGTTGACAACATTAGTGGTTCAGGGTATGCATACTTTATTGCTCCATTGTAAGCAATATTCACTGTTTCAAAGAATGTATTCTGGGAAGCACGACAGAATGCCTTCCCTAATTGCTTTATAGTATGCAAGGCGGTAAAGCGATATTTTGGAAGCATACAAATGTAGTTACTGCTTACCAAATCCTGGTTATTTTTTGCTGGGACTTTAGGGAACATTATAAAAATTGAATTTTTCTCAATTTCGTTCTATTGATTTTATTTGCTTATGGAATCAATTAGTTTTATAAAAATTTTTTAATAAAATTCTTACCGTTTACAAAAATTCAGCTTGGAAAATTTTAAGGTTGTTCCTTTGACTTAAATTTTTAAAATTCTTAAGGCAGAAACAGAATTAACACAAGTGAAGTGTTGGTATGAAACGAAATTTTTTTTTTAATTTAAATAATTGTATTTCTGAATTTTCGGTGTATACCAACACCTGACTTAATACACTTAAGCCAATTATGTTCCAGACTTTCGATGTTTTTGAATTTTAGAACTTTTTAATTCATTTTGCTTTGAACAAAACTTTTCTATCAACCCATTTCTACTAACTTTTAGTCAAAGGAGCAAAACTTTGTCCAATTCAATTGTTATAAACGAAAATACATGTCGCCAATTTCGCAAGATTACAAATTTTTAAATCTTAATGAAAAGATTTGCAAAATTGTTTATATCATTATATGAAAAAACCCCACATATTCAGCACAGTAAAAAAAATTAAATATCGTTTTTCCTACACTGTTGTACGGTAGAATTGTGCCGCGAACCTTGACATAATAAAACAAAAACGAAAAAAATACAGCAAAACAAAAAAACAAAGAAATCATTTCGATTTTTGTTGTATACAACTAGTTAGTCACTTAATAATACCCTACATCATAGTGAGCAGGAAAAGGGGAGTATGTACATTTAGCCACAATGTTTGTGACAAAGCGATGTCTTCGAAATCCTTATAAATTTCTTAAGCTAAATTTTAGTGGAAAAGTCGATCCAAAATCTTGTCATAAATCCTATAAAACAATGATTATTATTTGATTTTAAAAAATTTTTAAAATTAAAAAAAAAAAATAAATTGGTGTATGGAGGATTAGTAAAATTTCCCCATTTTTTTGTTTAGTGCACCTGGTAAACCAAAATTTTGAATTATTGAAGAAAAATTATAAAGCGATACAGGGTATTTCTAAGTCGTCGTTACGTATCAATTAACTTGTTCTATTTTGTTATGTATAAAAAATTATGTTTTCATGTTTTACGTTAAATTTGTTTTAAGTTTTATGTATTTTTTTTTATGGACTTGGATTGAATTTCTTTAAGAGTACGTATGTACAACGTACTTTGTACGTTCGTCTTTTCAATGTTTGTTGAGAAAACAATTATTTTTATGAATCTAATTTTGTGATTAATTTCATTAATAAGTTATAAAAGTTTTTTTTTCGTTTTTAGATAAATCTATTATTTTAATTGAAAATACATTATTAAGTGTACGGTTGTATGACTAAGACACTTAGAATACACTTCCGTATTAAATAAAACAAATTGCCGACTGTCAATCAATTGCGTTAAAAAAAAATTCAAAATATGCACTACGTAATTCTTAACTCTTTCAGGGACGAAGGACTGAAAGATTTAGTTTCGTTAAATATATTAAATTGTTTATTGATTTAATGAAAAATTTTAAAAAAATTTAATGAAATTTTAGTTTTTTTCTCTTCAAAAGAATTTTTTATCTTTAAAAATATTAATTTAAAAAAGATTTTTCACTTTGCGTTTAAAATTTTAGACTTTTAAATAAAATATTTTTCAATATTTTAGACATCTAGCCACCACTTGTCTATCGCTGTCCTATAGGATGTCCCTTAAAAAACTATTTTTCGATTTTCGTTCATTTACAAATGGATTAAATCGTTTTTTTTTTTTTTTTTTTTTTACACGTTAACTAGTTTTTTTTTTTAAATGTGTTTTATAAAAAAATTAATTAATTTTATTATTAAATTTTTAATTTCATTTATTCTTTTACTCAAAATTATTCAGAAATCGAATTCTGACATCATCGGACATCATTACCCACTTTAGCTATTGCTGTGCGGCCAAAGACCGCATGTTGCGGCCAAAATTCGAAAAAAAAAGTTTCTAGATAGAGTTTTTCCATCGTTGAGTTGGCTGAAGTGATCTTCTAAGTAGTGAAACCCGCTCATAGTAACGTCCCTATACCTTAAGTCTCCTCTTTTCTTTCAGTCGCAACGTGGCCTTCATCCAAACATCATATTACTGTAGATACACAGGGAAAGTTATGCACGTGTAAAAGTTCTTGGAGTAAAGGAAATCTAACAAAACCAAATGGAATCTACGTCGTGTGGGTGTATTATACCCCAGTGTGAGGACGGAAGGTTAATAATTCAAGATTTTAATATACTCAAAGTTATTCAGATATTCATTGGATATCATTAACCTACTTTAACCTGAAATCAAAAATTTTACAAATCACAATTCTTGTTTGTGTGAGGAGCAGGCGCGGAACTAGAAAACGGTTTTGGGGCATAACCGACCATCGCCGACACTTTGTCAACACTGTGCCGATTGTATTATTCTGTCAGAGAACGCAGACAGTCACCAACGCTTTTCCAACACTGTGCCGATTGTATTTTGCTGCCTGGGTATTTATTAACTTTATATGGATCGAATTGCATAAAATAATTATTTGTATCAAGTGGACGTTTTTTTTTTACCAATTTAAAAGCTTTAAAATTTTGTAGACATAATGCAAATTACGTTTAAGAGTCTTTTTTTATTCCCAGGCCACTAACTGTTACAGATTTTTTTTTAATAAAGGGTCCGCCATCTAACGTTTTTTTTTCAACTAGTGCTTATTTCGTGAATGGTAACACTTAGCTCATGTCTGATTTGACAGATAATTAGTTTTATCCTTCGGCTGAACTAATATGGTTGTGTATACGCTTGAACAACACTGGGAAATATTGCGACATTACTTTGAAAATCATGGTAATGTTGCAGAATGTGTGCGAAAATTGCGTACGGATTTTGGAAGAAGAGAAGCACCGTCATGTTGAACGAATTTTTGTTCACAAAAATTGAAGAGGAGGATATTGGCAACATTTGGTTTCAACAGAACGGCGCTACGTGCCACACCGCCGAAGCTACACTCGATGTTTTGCGCCCTGTTTCTGAAGATCGCATTATCAGCCGCAGAGCTGATGTCGTTTGGCCACCTCGGAGCTGCGATTTGACACCGTTGGACTATTATTTGTGGGGTGCCGTCTAAGATAAGTGTTACGCTAACAAGCCAGAGACAATTGACGCTTTAAAGTACAATATTCGTGAAGCCATTGGTGAAATACAGCTGCACACAATCGATAATGTGCTTAAAAATGGGACCGATCGTGTAGGCTACTGCATGGCCAGCCGAGGCCGCCATTTGAATGAAATTATTTTCCATTATTAACCGGAAGGATTGTACTTTCAAATAAAAAAAGAAATTTGAGAAAATATTCAGTAGTTTTTTTATAGCATTTTCAAAAAAAAAAAGTTATTTGGCGGACCCTTTATAAGTAAAGAAAATTATAGTCTTCTCAAATTTAAGTGAAATTTTTTCGAAAATTATACAACACATTCCTGAAAGGGTCAAATAAAAAATTTGAAAACAAAAAACTATAGATTATTTGTTAGGACAATATCCTAATAAGGAAATATAGAGTATGGCCTCGAACTTGAATAATTTTCATTTTCATTAATAATTTTCCTTAAAAGTCGTGTCCACAAATACGAATTATACTTTTTTCAATTGTTTTTTTTTTTTTTTTTCTTTAATTACAACTATTAAATTAAAAAAATAGAAATTGATTTAAAATTAGCAATTATTTTAAAAAGAAGCACGTTTTTCAAATTCATGTGTCGTTTTTGGTTTCAGGCTAAAGCGGTTTAATTATATCCGATTTTGTCGGAATTCCATATCTGAATAATTTGTGTATATTAAATGAAAAATTAAATCTTTTAAAATTTCGAATTTTTGAAATTTTTAATAAGAAATTTTTTTCACAAATGAAGCATTTTTCGGCCAAAATTCGGCACGAGTTATCAAGTTTCAAAAAAAAAAAATCTATGTTAAAGGAACGCCCCTACTTTCCCATTGCAATCCGTCCAATTCGTTTTACTACACTCACAATAATACATGCTAAAAATACGATAAAAATGTCAAAACAACGAAATCTTTTGCAAAATGAACAAATTTTCGTTTATTTTACAAAATTTTTGGTTATTTTGACATTTTTTTTGTATTTTTACGCATGGATTATTATCAGTGTATACTTCTTATACTCTTGCCAGACTTGGGTGTTTGTCCCTAAATTTGATGATTTTTTGCTGGGCTTAAGCTCACACATTTTTAATTGGAGACAATGGAATTTTTTTAGGGCTTCAAAATTTTTTTTAGCTTTTTGTTTTTGATAAATTTTAAAGATTATGCAAAATTTGTGCAGTTTTAAAAAAAGATACAAATCTATTCATCTATTTTTTAAATCTCATGTGAATAAAAAATTATTTATAAAATATTTATATAAAATAAAGTTTTATTTCAATTAAAAGTTTAATTGATTACCTTAATTTTGTAATTAAATATTTAAGAAAACTCAATTGATTGTTTAATTGTAACAGTAAAAAATTGTGTTAAAAATTCAGCAAAGATTTTTGAAAATTTCATCAAGTGATTAATATTTTAATTATAATTTGGTGCCAATTAAATAAATTTTGAATTGTACTATTTAGAAATATTTTAATTGAATATCGATTTAAGTATTTTCTGTGGGTATCAATTTTTAAAATTCTTCATACAACACTGAATGCCACTACTACTGCGCATGCTTTCACTACCACACTAAAGAAGCTAAAAATTACCCGCGATGTGGCAACACTGGGCAACTGTGTTTACAATAACTTTACCCAAGATAATTGTGTATTTTGTAAAAGTACTTGCGTATATAAATTTATATTTCAATAAATTATTAATTTTTAAATTAGAGAATTAAAAATATTTAAGATCAGTTTTAAGATATTTTTTAGAATAAATAATATTTATAGTACGCGCTTATGATTTGTTTTTAATTTGAATTGATTTTTAATATTAACAATTATTTACTTTACGTTTTTTTTTATTTTTATTTTTAATATTGTTTGTGATACTTTCTTATTTATTTTGTTATTTATTTCAATATTGTATCTATTGCATTTTATCAAATTCTAAACAAAGTTTATTTTTATTTTTAAAAACCACACGCACACACTGCACAGATTTCTTTTTTTGTTTTTGCTCTTTTTATTTACTTCTTTGTTTTGTTTTGTTTTTATTTTATTTTTATATTTGTTTTTGTGTTTTTGAGTTCATAGTATGTGTGTATGTGTATGTAAATCCATACGTTCACAAAATAATGACAGATGAACGAATACACTGACATTAAACTGTTTGTCAACCATAATTAGCAACAACAAAATATGCATAAACCGCAAAACAAAACAAAATTTTAAAGAAAGACAAATATATTAATCACATAAATAAGTGTAAAAAATCAGATTCACTACTATCACGATCACACTAAGAATTGTGATACACTGGCAGAAAAAAAGTAGGAAATATAAAAATTGTTGTTTTACTTAAAAGTTGATAAATGGGCTTTTAAAAGATAACAATCTTAAATGTAATGAATTCATTGACTTCCTCATTTTAAACCATTTACATTATCTAAGTAAAGATTTGATTAAAAAAAAATGAGTTTAAACAAACATTTAATTAAATCAGTTAATATATTAATGCCCGTATTCATAAAAATTCTTATTTAGATTTCAAATACATTTAAGTTAAAACACATTTTAAGCCTTAAAACTGTATTCATAAACGAATATTACCTTAAAATATCTATTTTAAGCATTGTCTAGAAGTTAATAATCGTTTATGAATACAGTTTTAACGATAAAATTTATATTTTAACTAAAATGTATTTCAAATGCTGTTAAATATTTTTATGAATACGGGGATAATTGTTTCATTTAATTTTTATAGGTGCAACATTAATCAAAATATTAATTGATAATATTAATTTCGTAATTAAAACTAGTTTTTAATTTCTGTGTACTACTTAATTTTTAAGATGTATCTCATCTAATTAGAAGTTTTAATAAGAAAAATCCACACAAAAGTGTTAAAAAAAACTATTTTTTATACGAAATTGATAATATCAATTAATAATTTAATTGAGTTTGCACCTATCACGTAAGTGATAGTATTAACAAAAAAAAAAAACCGAATTGAAAAGTGTATACATATAAATAGTCCCAACTTATAAATTCAATTAGTACAAAGATATTTATATTAGATTTCTAAATATTATGGGTCTACCAACTAAAATTCAGTTGAATTAACCGAAATTTGTTGTGAAAAGTAATGTTCAGTTTTACCAACCGACTGAAATTCGTAATAACCGAATTTGAGTTGTAGTAAACGAATTTCAGTTGGCAAATGGCAAACATTTTTTCTGTGTGTATGTATTTAATGTTAATAATGTGTATTAACAGTGACAGGACATTTGAAAACTTTTTGAACTCGCAATTCATAGATTTTTAGAAAAAGGTTAGAAAATTGCTTATACATATTGTAAGTTTACTTACACAGTGCAGCATTTTTAAGGTCATCGTTTGGTTCCTCCTTCATACCCGTTTTTTTTTGAAGTGTATATCGAAACTAAAAAAATCCGCAAAGGACTTGGCCAGATTACATCGAAATTTTTTTTTTTGGACACCCTAAGTTTTTGCACCCAAACATGATTTTTTTAAAAAAAAAAATTAGCTGAAGAAAGATTTCTTAAATTCCCAGTATTTAAGCCATTTCAGGACAAAATCATGAAAAAATCATAAAAAAATAGCATTTTTTTCCCAATTTTTTTGCAATTTTGATGCAGTGGATGCAATTTTTTTGGGTCGGTCCATATGAGAATTTTTTTGCTTTGGTTTGGATCTACAACTTTGCCAAAGACATAAAAACAAAATTCCGAACGGTTTATGATATATGGATTCCATAAAAATTTTCCTTTTTTAAAAAAATCATGTTTGGGTGCAAAAACTTAGGGTGTCCAAAAAAAAAAATTTCGATGTAATCTGGCCAAGTCCTTTGCGGATTTTTTTTAGTTTCGATATACACTTAAAAAAAAACCGGGTACGAAAGAGGAACCAATTTATGTGTTGCACTGTGTTATTAAGACCATGTTAAGATTTCTTTCAATTGGTTTGTATTATAGCGCCCTCTAGTGGAAATATTATCAAGCAAAGTTAGAACATTGACAAAATGTAAAGATATTTTAAAATTTTAGTTTTGTAGTTTTTTAAACAAAAATTTTTTGAAAAATATATTAAAAATTATTCAAGTTAATCGATTTTTAAAATCCGTTTCCGAAAGTTGTTCAATTATTTTACGCTTTTTATACCACCGAACCCATTAACGGCTGAGCCCCGATTCCTTTGTCCAATATGGAGGAAACTTCACACATGAGTTAAACCGAACGATTTTTGACATCACGATTTTTGTTTGCTTTGAAATTTGCCTAACGTATTATTATTTCAAAAATATTTGACATTTGTTTTTGGAAAAATTTAAAAATTTTTTAAATGATTCATTTGTGTTTCAAAATTCGGAAAGAACATGAAAAATGTTCCGACATGTCGATATTTAAATTGATGTAGTTTAAAAAACGCGAAAACGCAATATGAACTACTCATTTTTACATAAATTGATGTATATTTTCCCGAAAATTTTGGTATTGTAAATAAGCAAAATTGATCCAGCGGTTCAAAAGTTATGAGTGAAAATGTGAAGGTACCTCTAAATTGTCCATACAAATTGGTATATATATATAATACACTGTATATTAGTACAAATTCATAGTGGTGTCTGGAGTATAAAATATAACATCATATTTTTCCATTTAAAATTTCCACCTAAAATTTTTATTTCACTTATAATTTTTTGCATTAGAAAACATTTTTTTCACCACAAACAAATTTTTTTCACCACAAAAATAGTTTTTCACCTCAAAAATGTTTTTTTCACCAAACAATTTTTTTTTTATTCCAAAAAAGTTTTTCACCTCAAAATTTTGTTTTCACCTCTAACATATTTTTTTTAAATATTTTTTGGTTGTTTCATTTGTAAGGGTTCATTGTGGAGGGTATAACTAAAAAATGTTTGTAAATCCAAATTTAATGCATGTTAATATTAATTAAATATAAATTAATATGAATTGTTATGATAGATTAGAAAGATTTCACAATAAAATAAATATGCATTTTGTTAGCATATTTTAATACTTAAAAGCATATTTTAATTGAATATTTTGATGGTTTATAAATGTTTATTTTAATTATTTAAGTTGCTTCTAATATTAATAAATATTTTATTTTTTAAATTGGGTCATTTATACCCCTTTGAAGACACAGGGTTAAAATATATTTGTTATAAAAAAGAAAACAATTTGTTAAATGTAAAAAATTGTGACAAAATAGGAGAAAAAACACGCGTTAATCGTACGTTTTGTTTTTATTTTGATATTTCATAAATTTTGTAGTTTCTTTTGTTTTTGTTGTTGTATTTGCGTTGTTCTTGCATATTCTGTTGTTGTTGCTGCTGTCAGTCAATGTTTTTTTTTTTTGTAATTTTGACTTTTCATACACTCAAAAAAAAAAAAAAAAAAAAGAAAAACAACCTAAATAAAACACAACAACAACATTCAATGTTTACATATTAAAAAGCCACTACAATACAATTTTGTTGTTGTTTGTACTTTGTTGTTATTATTTTTTTATTATTAATAATGGAGTTGTAGTTTCAGTTTTTACTACTATGTATCACTTGCTTGTTGTAGAACAAATATTTTTATTCAAATAATTAAGTTAAAATAAACCGCTTTTGTTATTGTTTTTTTATTTGACTTTTTTTATGCCATCTATCTTCTACAGTCGGTCAGATGGTTCTTACAGTATTAAAAATGGTAAACGATGTTGGTTGTTTAATTTAGTACTATTTTTGTAATTCTTATAGTTGCCAACTTGATTTGATGTGTGATGTATTTCTTGTATTAATTTTTTTTTTTTGTTAATAATGCGCTTGGCAAAATTATTGTGTGCGCCGTGTATGGCTGTCAATTGAGTACTAGTGGCACGAGCCGCTATACATTTATCGCATGCATAAAATTTCAACAGAAAATACAAAAAAAAAAAATTAAAGCAAGCCAAGCCAAATGAAGCCAGCCAGCAATGAAAAATACATCCATACAACCAACCAACCAGCCAGCCAGTCCGATATTTAACAGAAGTGAGCTTTATACAAGGCAATAGTAGCAGTAGCAGCAGCAGCAGTAAGAAGAAAGTTGTCTGTTTTTTTTTTTCTGTTTGCAATATATTTTTGTACGGCTTTTTTTTCCCTATAGTTTGCAAAACATAATCTGAGATTTTTGAGTGAGTTAATTCTCACTCAGTTACTCATTTTATTCTGTTACTCATAGTTTTGGTGTGCTTAACATGCTGTTGCACGTTTAAATGTTATTGAATTCTAATAAGAATTATATTTTAAATATAATTTTAAATATATATACAGTGGAGCAAAATATAAATATTATTAGAAAAACTTAACATTGAATGTTTGTGTTATTTTTAGAGTTATTCTAATCAGGCTTTCAAGGTCATGAATTTTCTAAACGTAAATAAAAGACTTTTTTATTTCATTTTTCGTATTCCTACGTTTCGTCGGTATTTTCCGACATCCTCAGGGATTCGTTTTTATTAAATAATTAGTCTTCTCGTCAAATTTACATCATTTTTAAAAAATACACATCAAGGTTTTATACGACATTTAATGAACGACACAAAACAGATTTAATTAATTAAAAATAAATGCAAAAATAAATCTCGAAAAATTAAAATATCACAGTTGAATTATTCTTATAGCTAAGATCACAGTTGGAGTAGAATTTTTTGTTTTAGAATTTTTTTTTATACTACACCTTTTTGCTAGTGTAATGCAGAAAATATTAATTTAAATACAGAAATTCCATTCGAAATTCAGAAAACAAAAATTGAATTTTAGAAATTTCATATAATTCAGGATTTCCATTTGGAATTCAGAGCATATTAATTGAAATTCAGATTTTTCATTTAAATTTTGAAAATATCATTTAAAATTCACAAAACATTAATTGAAATTTATTTAAAATTCAGAAAAACGCAATTGAAATTCAGAAAATATAAAATGAAATTTAAATGTAACTGACACTAATAGAAAACATATGATTTTCTATTGTTGATGTACTTGAATAAACGTCACTACATTGCTAGGTCTGTTAAAAAAACAGAGTAGTATTTGGAAGGTGACAAAGCCAATTGTGATAATATTTCGTTGTTGTTTTTGTTTTTTCTTTGATATTTTAAATTTTGAATCACGCTAATAGACGAGGACAAGAAATTCTCATTGAGTTTGTGATTTAACATAACAAATATCTCTAGAAATGAAGATTTCCTTGGGCAGGAATGAAATCCGGATAGGGACAAGCCTACAGCAGGTTGTTTATCACAATTTGTTAAATAAGTTTTGGGACTAGCACATTTAATTACTATAAATGAAATTCATATAATAATATTTGAAATTCAGAAAATTTTAATTGAAAATTAAATTAAGTGTGTTCGCGAGCGCAAAGATCGTTCTTCTAGCTGACTAACTAACTGTATCATGAACGATTGAACTTCCTAGTCTACATATTCCTTGTTTATAGTTTTAATATGTTTGGAAAAAGTTTTTAAAGGCTTGTGATGAAATTTGAAAACGATCAGTTTTTCAAACTAAAATATTTAGTTTTTTCAAAATAAAATTGAACTCGATATTTTTATGCATCGCTTTGTATTAATAAAAACTTTTAACTTAGGCAATAAAAAAATAAATAATTTTTGTAATATACACTATACGAACAAATTATAACATACAGAGTTATTTATGCGTCTCTCTCGAAAACTTTGCATTATAATAAATTTTTGTCTTCATAATAATGTAAGTTAAACTACTACATCCCATACTTATTCGCAGTATTTTATTTTTAAATTTTTATTAACTAAAGACATAATTTTAAAAGAAATAATTGTAACGTACAAAAAAAATTTGTTTCAGGTTTGAATCATTTTTAAAATCAAAATTACTTCAAAATATGTAATGCGGTTTTTGCAGTGTAATGTTGAAATATCATCCTAATATATGAAATAAGTTAATGTAATGATGCAACTGCATCAGCGGCAAATACCATCAACACTTCAAAAACGTGCCAAATGCACACTAAACATTCTGAAAATCTATCGTATTGTGCACTCTAAAAAATGATTGTCAACTTACTGCTATAAAATTAGTAAAGTTTTATGTAATATTACGCCAATTCGGTAAATTTAAACACAAAATGCGTAAAACTAATTTGCGCACACTTTTATATTCAATAATACACGCTTTAAGTATTTTTACCCATTATGTGTTTACAATTAAACAAATTATGCAGAACTTTATAGGACAAACCATTTTAGAATATTTTTTATCTAACAGATTTCAAACACGGAATATCTCAACGGTTTTAGTCATATCTCACAGATGTCGTTGACAGAATAATATCATTGGTTCTGAAATAAGCTTTTTAATGGTCAACGAATATTCAATTAAGTCCCACTGTTTTATTATTTTGCCCACAAACTTCCGTTTCCTCTTTACCCTTCTGAATAACAACAGAAAAACAACAAAAACACAATTGTCATGTAACTTTCTGTAAAAGAAAAAAGTAAAACCAGTTTATTGCAGTTTAAGAGAGTTAACTCTACTCTCTATGTTTATGTGTCGCTAACTCTCTCGTAAACCCTTATTATCACTCGCAAATTTTTTTGTTTTTCCTACAAACGAAAAAAAAATTATGTTCTTCATGCTTGAGTGATATTTTGTTAATGCTATTTATTTGGTTTAAAATTGTTTTTTCTATGAGTGCTCTTCATCATCAACATCGTGTTGATGATGATGATGGTGATAATAATGGCGTGTGTGTGGCAGGCAGGCAGAAGGTGGTTTATTTTCATGAGTGTTGTAATTTCAAAATCATATTTAGCCTGTACTAGTTACTCTATAACTACAGATATTGTAGTTGAGGAGCGTGTATGTAAATGTGTGGTGGTTGGGACAATTTGGACGATTCATATACTCGTGTCTACAATTTAATTGTCATTTGTTTTTAAAGAGGCGCAAATGTTTACAAAAATTTGTTGCTTCTTTTTCGCCTTGACAAACAGGGTAAACTGTTGGATAGGCGACAGGGAGGCAGGCAGGGAGAGAAGTGATATTTGTTGATTTTTCTATATGCTGTCGGTGGTTGAGGAGAGCCTGTGTTTTTGGTTATAAAGTAGAGTGTAGTTAACTATTTACTATGGGGGAGTTTGGATTTGGTTTGGAAATTTTCAAAACATATGGTTGTATTTCGTTTTTATGCGTTATTGTTGTTGGTGATTTTAGCCACAAGGGGTCATTGTTTTAAATATTACCAAATTGTTTAGTTATTTTTCGTAAAGTGAAATGATATGTTTTGAAAGATTAGAGACAAATGTTGTTGTTATTTTTTTGTGGAAAGTTAGGATGAATTACGTCAAGATTTCTTTAAGAATTGTAAACTATATTTACTTTTACTGCAAATCAGATGATATTGCAATATTTTCTGAGACTGATTTGTAAGAGGACAGCATTTTACGAGTTACGATGATCAACTGGTATTGTTTACTAGCAATTTTAAAAATAATAAAAATGTTATTTAAAAGAAACCTTCAGACGACTTGAGTTACCTAACCCAGCAAAAAAAATCCTGTCCGAAGCTCACCAAACACTTTTCCTATAAACGCCAAATACAAATCCGATTGCTCGATTGGGCACTATGAATTAGATCCAAGGTAAATCTATGAAATCGATTTTAAAAGAACTATTTCCAAAATATACGAGACTTTAAAAGACATTTCAAACTATTTTATTTGGTATTTTTCCCGAATGTTTTTTGAATTTAAAAAAATATACTGTTTAATCAACTTAAAACCTGTTTTAAACTTGCTTTGCCCTTAGACCTTATAGCACAATTCATCGTCTTTGTCTAAAATCATTTCGTTTTAATTAAATCGCTCAAGACTAACAAGAGGATCAGGTTCAAGAACCAGTTCTATAAAATCGGATTACTTAAAATAGTGGTGATTTTAAAAATTGTTACGAGGTATTTGGAAAGGGATGATCAGTTTTAAAATTAGTTCGTAATCTAATAGTCTGTGTATTTTATTTGCAAGGAACAGGTTCCGGAGCCACTTGTATATAATGTTATAATGCCCTCGGTTAGGTTGAATGTGAGCCCATCATAAGAAGAGTTCACTATGAGTCCAAGGTGTCAAATCCTCATGAAATACGGATATTCTTAAAAAGTCTGTAAGAGAGGAAAAAAATTTAGCCTGAAACACGAATTTATAATTCCATTGAATGCACTCCTAATCCTGTTCCAATCTCAATCTGGTTGGGCGCCATTTTTAAAACATTGCAGCAGCTAGGAATAGCAGGAAATTTTGTGAATCGAACTGTAAAATTGTTTGAGGATACCGACAGAGTATTAGACCGTTCAATATCTGGCCGCTAGTGCAAGTGCGAACTTCCAGGGAGGTCAAATCCGAAAAGAATGTAATTTTTTCAAAATTTATATTGGAAAGCATTAGAACTTTTCCCCATGGTTTAAAGAGGTAATCATTCGGTAGTAGTATATTCCGTAGTATGACGGGGTCACCATGAATAAAGGGAGTCAACACTTCGGATTTAGTGTACCAATCCGTCTTTTAGGAAAAAGTTGTGAAAGAATTTACCAAACTTTATTTCGAAAAATGATTGGTCATCTGATAATCCAGACGTTAATCCTTTCAACTATAAAGTTTGGTCCGTTTTAGATGGCATGATTTATACTACTCGTCACCTAACTTTTAACTTTAATTTTCATATGAATGTGGTGCGTATTGCGACAGATGATTAGCCGGTTCTATTTGGTCTTGCTTGAATGCAAATGGCGGCCTTTTTGAATAATATTTTTTATGTTCCTAAATATTCGAGAATTTAAATGCAAAAATTTAAAAATAGTTTATTTTAATTTATCAGAAAAAAGTGCACCAGAGCTTACGCAAGGACTAGGTAGAATCGCAACAAATTAAATATCCTAAATCCTCCTGTTATGGTGCAATTGAAGCTGATTTAAATCGGCGAACTATAGAAATTCCAATTTAGCTATTAAGAAATTGAGTGGTTTAATAGAACTCCTAGTCTAGGTATTACCAAATAACATCGCGACATTCAATAATAGCTCAACAATATTCAATAATAGCTATTATTGAATATCGCTTGTTCCTAGAGCAGGAAGTTTAATAAAACCACTATTTTCCACCACTTAATTTAGCTTCAATTGCACTATAAGAACATTAATTGAAAGTGTAACGGTTACCGCGCCTCAACATTATACCAGGGGTCGAATTACAGCGTTCGTGATCGGATTTTTCGATCGAAATTAATTTTCTATTTCTGAAAATGAAACATTAATCGTTTTAAGGTTTCATTTTCATTTGATTATTGTTGATCAGGAACGTTGTAGTTCGGTCTATGATTGGAAATAAATTTAAAACGGTTTTTTTTTTTTATTACTAGTATTGATGTAGTTTCAAAATAAAAAAGCCGTTTTCGAACGATTTCACTCGATCACGAATGCTGTAATACGGCCCCTGTTAATAAAAGCCAAGACGAGTTAGCGAGTGAAGTAATACTGTGGTACCCAGATTTGGATCGTACAATCAAAATAATAACTTTCGTAAAATTGACAAAATTTTTGATTATTTTACAAAAGTGTACTTTATTTTGACAAAACTTTTGTAATTTTGTGCAAGAATTATTATGAGTGGATATATAGTGTTATGAAAATATCGAATTAAAGTCGACGGAAAGAAAAAAAAAATGATTTTATCAATACATCGGCTGGTGTAATTATTATTTATCGTATTAAATTTTTCAATCCCCTTTATCGATCAAGTGTTTCGATGATATTACAATCACCCCTAAAAATTTTACAAAACAGAAAAAACATAATCATGTTAAAACATCATGTCTAATATCTTAATAGCCAACAAATCATCGTGAAGAATTTTAATCAAATTTTAACACCATTTCTACCACAAAAATGAGATTTCATACGAACGAGAAGATAAAACATTATGATGGTTGTAAAACTTCAGATTTTTTTAATTGTCTTCAGTTTTATACAACTTGTTCGTTCTACAAACGATTTGAAATAACTTTAAAAATGGCATTGATTATTGAGTTTTATATAGAAAAATATAACGTTTCGCAAAACAAACGCAAAATTCAACAATGATTCGGCGCATTCTTTCGTTATTTTTTTCCTACATTCAAAATTTGAGATAAAGAGATAGAGAGTTATTAAATATTTTTGAGATTTGAACTCAATACTGTTGTAAACGTCATGTGCATAAAGAATTTTTTTTTTAAATATATAGCCAACAACATTACCACTCGTATACATATTTGAGAAATACTGAAATTTAAAATAATTTTTTGCAACTCATTGTATATCACTCGTCGTACAATGTCGCGACGTATGGTGATGACGCGCGCTTGCTTGCGATTCGATGTTATATTCTATACCATGAAGAAGACTTAAAAAGTCACGTCAGTAAGTATTGTAGGAAATTTAAAATATATGAGTTAGTTTGAATGTTTTGTGTGTCGTATATACTTATAACAGAGTTTCTCAAATGGGAAATTGGCATATTGCAGTTCGTATCATATTCCAAAATAAGACATAAATCGTAAGCTTTTTTCGGAAGTTGTAGATATTCATAGATAAAGGAGATATAAAGAAGATAAAGGAGAAAGCACTCGTGAGTACATGTAAGTACTGCTTACACACAAAGATTCAGGCCGAAAAATATTTGACACAAGAACTAAAATATACATTTATAAAAGTATGAGGTACGCTGAATCCAAACCTGGTCTCAGAATCACTCTCCAACATCAGGCGTTCGAGCTGTATTAACAGGAAGAGTGTCGTTTTTGTACAAAATTCTCCGATTTTTCACCTTCCTGGAAATATATTTTTCATAATACTTGTAACGGCACCTGGTCTCAGAATCACTCTCCATCATCTGGCGTTCAAGCTGTATTAACAGGAAAAGTGTCGTTTTTGTACAAAATTCTCCGATTTTTCAAATATATTTTTTATAATACTTGTAACGGCACCTCTTACACTTTTTTTCAGTTTTTGAATTTTTAAAAGAATTATACAAAATATATTTTCAGGAAGGTGAAAAATCGAAGTATTTTGATCAAAAACGACACTTTTTCCGATAATATAGCTGGAACACCTGATGTCGCAGAGTGATTCTGAGACAAGAATTGGATCCAGCGTACTTTAAGGAAAGCATACTTCAGTTCTAGTGTCAAATACTTTTTGGCCTGAATCTTTAGGTGTAAAAAGTAGTTACATGTACTCACGAGTGCTCCCCAATGTAGTCTATCTAAACGTAGTCTATCTAAACGGGCGAGTTAACCAGAGTGGTTAAAAAACAATGCACCAAACGAATGATTAGGCATATGATAGTGTAGACCTAAATTCCGTGGACTAAAAGTTGTGGTCTGTCATCTAATTTTGGCATATCTAAAGCACGCACTAATTCGGGCAGTGGACAATGAATCGACGGTTTTGGGATTACTTACGAAAGTTTTTCGGGCATTTTCCCAACAATGAAAATTGTGACCATAATAACTTTGGGTTCCAACTGGTTCTACAATCAGTTTAAAAACTGGTTTTGACTCCATGAAAGCCTTTTCATAGATTTTTTTTTTTATAAGATTTTTTTTTTCATAAGATTTTAGAAAGTCTTTCGGCCATTTCGAAAATTGAGGATATGACCGTTCAAACCAGTCCTAGTACCAATGGGTTCTTACTGGTTATACAATCAGTTAAGTAACTGGTTCCGAGAAAGTTAAACCTCACATTTTGACTCCCACAAATCAGTTATAAAAACCTTTTCATAGAACCGGTGGTGAAAGAACCGGTTCTACATTATTGATAATTGAAATTGGAAGCTTGAGAAAATTTTATAAGAAATTTAGATTTTTTTTATTTTAAACTGAGGAAATTCAAAAAGAAATTGGGATTTTCTATTTCAAATTTAGAAACATTCATAAGAAATTCAGATAATCCATATTAAATTAAGAAATTTTCAGAGGAAATTGAGGTTTTCTATTTAGGAATAAGTGCGATATAAAATTCAAACTTCTTATGATGTGAGCAAGATTATTCAAGTTCAACATCATTTGTTTTTTGTTAAACAAAAAACCGTGCAATGTTTATTTATTAATTAAAAAAGTTTTTTAATTAAAAGCGGACACACACAAAACATTAATTAGCAACATTATGTACTCGAATTCGAATGGAGAATTTATGAGGATTTGAACATAATTTTATACTATATACCCATTATATTCTGGAGATTACGATTAAAAATAATTTGGTCATAGTCCCAACGAAATCTGTTAAAACTGGTTATATTAGAAGAAGTTTTATAGTCGCATTCAACAGAATTTTCATGTCAATGTCAATCAAACTTCAGTGTCCGTACATTAGATAATTACAATGCTCCGAGGGTATTCCAAAATTTAATGAGAAACTCTGTTATATACAAATCTCGTATATATTTATATTCTCTGTGTATTCTGATGTAGTTGTTGTTGTTGTTTTTACAATTCTTGCAATGTTTAATTATTAGGTTTGTATATCGTATGTATGTCTATAAGTTGGCACAGGAAAGAGACAAGACAGTGGTGGACTAAAAGAAAACGCACAAATAGGAAATGGAAAATGTATAAGATTTTTCAAAAACACAAAATTGAGTTAAACAAAATAGGATTAACTACAAAGTCATGTAAACAATTAGAGAGATTTTAAGGATTTTAAAGGGAAAATTAGACTTCAGAGACTCATTAAATGTCACTGGTCGCATTGCCAACTAGAGATTACATTACAGACTCAGATTTCGAAATTTTAGATAAGTCAGATTTTGTGATAAAAACGAATCCACAAAAAATTATTCGTTTTCACATAAAATTATGTGTTGTTGATGTACAAAAACGAATAATTTTATGTGAATTCGTTTCTGGAAGCTCCCCCGAAAGACTTGTAAATGTTATCCTTTGTCTATTTGAGTATGCCATTAAACATTTTGTCATTATAACACAACAAATAATAATATTATTCATTGAGATGATGACAGTTCTGGAGACAGTGAAAATAAAGTCTGAAAATTGTTCGAGATTTTATATCAAGTTTCGGAGGGAATCGTAGGATGATTTAAAAATGATAATCGATTTATAGGTCTAACCGAAAAAAGGTGTCAGATCATACCTTTTCCCAAGTATCATTCGCGACATTTCAAAGTGTTCCACATCTATCAAATCCTAGAACCAAGTTTTTTTTTTTCTTTCACCCGTCTCTGTTTATTTTAAAAATCCCAAGCTAATGATAAATGACTTCTTTTTTTTTTTTGTTTTGCTAGCGATTCTCCACCCAACTGTCAAATATCTGCTCAAATATGCCGCTTACACATGCACATACAAAAAATATAAAACCCATCCACATCCATTCCACATTCTAAAACATGGCCCCATACGACAGAAGTAGGTACTATATAAGTTTGTAACCGCCGTAGGAATGTGAGTCACTTTGTGTGTATTTTTGAGTTTTATATATGAACCCCAACTACAACAACAATGTGTTTGTTTGAGCGGATTTTTATGTTGATGTTGTTGCCGTCTTTCTATTCTTTCAATGCAATTCATTGACACGAAAAAATATCCAACAGAACCGTTCGTTCGTATCTGTTGTGTTTAGCAAATGCGCAAGAGTTACACACCGAATTTAAAATACAACACAAAAAAAAAAAGAGGAACTAATTTTGCAATAACAGTGGAATTGAACAACATAGTCTCGTCTTCTTCTCTAACAGCATGGAATATTTAATTTTCATTTAACAGTTAACTGTTAAAAGTGTTTAAGTAATCCAAATTAGATAAAAGGGATAAAAAGTGATTTAAGAAATTTAAGGGATACTGTGAGATTGTTTTTTTTTTTATAAATCTAATACACTTGATAGGTTTTAAGGGTATTACTATAGAACGAGATTGAGTTTTGTTTTAAAAATCAGAGGAGTTAGGAACAAAAGATCTTTAAAATACGAAATTCTCGCTAAGGAAATATAAATCTTGACATTTCATATATTATATTGTAGTTGTTGCATGAGATCTCACAACAAATATCATGTAAAACAATGAAAAATCATGTTTGAAACAATTTGACAGATCTCTTGCAATAATTAAGTTATATTGAGCAGACCTTTTAAGATATCTTTTTTTTTTACAAACTTTTACTACACTGAGATAATTATCTGCATAATATTAATGGTTTTTCGTTCATTAAAACTTTTCATTACATTAATGCAAGTTTCCATAATACTAAATGAAAAATGTGATTTAATTTGTTAAAAGTTGTATTACCTTAATGAAGAAGTTTTATTAAAGTGAGAAGCTTTTCATTAATTTTAAGAAATTTTTCGTTCACTTTGTGAATGGTATGGTAATGGTATGGTAACTGATGTGTAGGACCTCAACAAAATTATTATCAGTTAAAATCCAAATCGTTTCTCTGCCATGGAGATTGTCTAATATTAGATACAATTAAGCGACAGGGTAATTTAATAATGGGCAATGAATATTAGGAAGTCCATTAAAAAATGATTTATCATTTTCCGTTCATTACACATTACACCAGTTAACCTGCGCAGAATTTCAAAACGTTAATCTGCGAAGAATTTCAAAACGTTAACCTACACAGAATTTCATCCGAAAAAGGCCAAATTTTTAAAAATAGCGTATTTTTATTAATAATTTTCAAAATTCAAAATTTTGAAAAATTCAATTTATGTTTCTTTAACCCTTAAATGCATAATGTACCTTATATGGTACATGCATTTAATCCTACGACAATCCCGCTAATTAAACTAAATAAAGATACCGTTACTTTTAAATTGTTCAAAACAATATTACTCTTCATAAAAATACCGCTTTATCTCACTTACTTACAATTGGTTTTAATTGCCAGTAAGCTGCCAAAGTGGGAGTATGCACTTTTTGCACAAAATTTCAAAGGTGAATTTCAGAAGTGAATATTGTATTAGTTATATATATAAAATGCATAGTTTACCATATATGGTACTCATCAAAAATCGTTGTTTTTCCTCTTTTCCGGGAAGAGGGTTAATTTCCCAGGAAAATTAATGCCCAATTCGAGTTCAGCGAGCGACTTTACATTAGGGTAGCTTGGCCTCCATACCGGATGCTGACCTCATGTATTTAAGGGTTAAATACAACTATTATATTATAAAAATAGCAATTGACATCTCCAAATTAGGCATTTTAAAAAATTAATTTAAAAAACACACATTTTTGCATTTTTATCAAATTTGTGGGTCAGTTTTGATTCCAGGATAAAGTGGGTTAACGATACTCGATGAAATCAAAATTCCATGTTTAAATAATTTTGAGTGTATTTAATGAATAAATGAAATAAAAAATAAAATTTTTCAAAATTTGAATGTTGGAAATACACATTTTTCAAAAATGGGTTATTTTCGGCAAGGGTTACCGCTTTCAAAAAAAAAAACGATTTCTTCTATTTGAAACCATTTTCAGGGTGCAATGACAAATCTTTTTTTAAGGGACACCCTAATGGTCAGGGTATACAACTATAAAAATTTTTTTTTTTTTAATAGAAAGTTTTATCATTTTATTTTTGAGATTTTAAAACATTTTAATTTATTTTATTTAATTCTGACAACACTGCTTATGACAGTTAAAAAATGTTGGGCATTTGAATTCCACAGAAGTATAAATGTCACTTCTCAAAATGCTGTAAAGTTTACTACTGTACATTCGGTGGATTTCTTAAAATGTGGAATCCATTCTTATCCATCTTATTTGTTTCTATTTGCATTTTTTTTTTTTATTTCCCTAACATTATATTCAAAGAAAAATTAACAAATTTTTATTAAAATATGTATGTTTTTTTTTTTTTAAATGTAAACTCGTAAAATTAATATTTATATCAACCATTTAAATTATTTACAAACAGAATTTTTGATTAAATTAAATTATATTTTCTTGTTAAATTAACAATGTTTTAAGAGTCAGTGCGATGTTAGAATGTGTGTGCAAAGACCATACATACACCGAAAATAATCCAAGCAATATTTTACGCTAAAGACCAATTCTAAAATTTTTTACTGGGAATTTAATAAAAATTAAGTGTCGGGGCTTTAACTAACACATCTTTTTTGAATTTTACTAAACAGAAAGATTTATCATATAAATTATCAATATACATCCATTAATATTTTAATTAATTTTGCACCTTTCATGCAAATGATAGTAGTAATTTTTAAAAAAATTGCACCATTAATTAAAGCAATAAAAACATTATTTGATTTAATTAAATATTTCTTTAAAAACTACACAGAAAGAGCTAAAATCGAGTTTCAATTAAAATATTTGTTGATTCTATTAAAAGCTTAATTGAACTCGGTCCTATTAAGGAAATTGTAGTATCAATTAAAATAATTTGTAACTATTTAATTGATTTATTTTTCAATTAAGGTTTTAATCATATCTGTTAAAAATTGAATTGAATATTGTTTTTAATTTCAAACAAACTTTTAGTAAATACTATTGAAACATCAATTAAAACTTCCAAAAAATTGGCAAAAATCTCTAAAATTAAAAAAATAATTCAAAAATTTATCAAAATCACCACAATTGTAAAAAGAAATCGCAAAATTAAAAAAAAAAAAATCGTTAAAATTAAAAAAAAAACGCCGATAGGAAAAAATCATCATAAAATCGTTTTAAAATAGTTTAATTTTTTTTTTCAAAATTCAAAAAAAAAACTTAAAAAAATCGAAATTTGTTTAATATTAGAATATTAGAGATTTGACGTTTTTTTTTTCAAATTTCGGTAAATTTTTTATATATCACTGAATTTTTAATTAAATTGTTTTTTTTTTTTTAATTTGGTGATTTTTTTAAATTTTGGATTTTTTTTTCTTTGTTGTCATTATAGGTTATAAAAACTAAAAATTTTGTGTGCACCAAATTCATTTCCAATTAAACATTTAATACATCTTATTAAACTTTTAATTGAAAGCTAGTTTGAAATCAAACAAAAGTTTAATAAAAAATTTTTTTGACAATAATTTTTTGTGTGTAATTTAAAATTAGTTTTTTTAACTTTCAAAGTTTTTTGACAATAATTCTTTCTGTGTAATTTAAAATTTGTTTTTTTAACTTTCAAAGTGTCCTGGAACCTTTTAAATGAAAAAGACTATGTCGCAGATCAGATCCAAATTTTAAGCACTTAGTTTTTTTAAATGCGGTAATTTTTAGTGTCCGGCTGAACTTACATTTTTCGGATGAAGCCGTAACTGAACTTTGGCCAAATTTTTAATGTTCGGCCGAAGCCATAGCCGAACTTATTAATTAACTTTTTAATTTGAATGAAACTTCAATTTTGATTGGTTTTGACAACGAAATTTGTTTAAAGTAACACAAAAAATATGTTAACACGGGTAAATCTCAAAAAAGCTGATTTAGAAATTTGTTTCATGAATATGAAATAATGAGTTCAATTACGTCGTTAAAAAAAAGGGGAATGCTTGAACTTTTTTTTATTTATATTAAAATATATAGCGAAATTAGTACAAATTCTTGTGTTTGTACTTAAAATTTATGAATTTAATCTGAAAATGTACTCGATTCCTTCAAATACTCGGTGTTCTGCGAATACTGACTGAATACTCGGTTCGACACTAGTCATATTTCGCAAAATCTAGACTACTACTTAATCTAATTTTTAAAATTTCGGATACTGTAGCCATCAGCCGTTTTACGCTTTTTTTACTATATATTACTTTTGAGTGTACAAATATTTTCTCATAGTTTACGCATTTAAATTTTCTTAGTGTACGACATGAACAGGAAAAATAACAACAACAATAATAATAAAGTTTGTTGTTGTAATTACATTTATTGATGCAATAAAGTGATTAAATTAGAAATTGTAAATAGGTAGGTCGGCAGAATAGCATGTGTACACAGTAGAGTGGGACGAAATTAACCCTCTAATGAACAAGGCTAAATTTTTAAAATTTACTATTTTGATTAAATGAAAATGAATTTATAGATAGATAACAATATTAACTATATTTTTAGTCAAAAATGTTTAGTCCTTAAAATTTAAATATTTTTTGAAATTTTTTCCTTTTCTGGTCATAAGATATTAAAATACCAAGTCCACAAATGTTTCCTACTTTTTTTTATTAAAATTTTTCAAAGTTTTTTATTTGATATAATCAAAACTTTAATTAAAACTTTTATTAGTTATAATTCGCTTAAATTTCTAATTTTATGTACAAATGAAAATTTGATATGTGTTGTTGATCTTTTAAAATTGCATTTAATTTTGAATTGTCAAGTTTGAGATCATAATTAAAGGTTACTATTACAAATAGAAAACACTAATTGTTAATAAATATAAAAGAATATGAAAAAATGCATGCAATGTAAAATCTAATAGGAAAACAATCAACTACAAATGTTGTGTTTAAATATTAGTATACATGCTGAATTCTTTACCATTAATAGTAACATTATCAGTTGCACTGCCAATCGTGCCAAATAAAAACCTTTAAGCTTTAAAGCTGTTGACTAAATTTGTAAGAAGAAGACAAAAATAATTCATGTTGTTCGGGTAATCAATTAACATCACCGATTACCTGATCAAACCTTGAAATATAAAAGAATATGAAAAAATGCATGCAATGTAAAATCTAATAGGAAAACAATCAACTACAAATGTTGTGTTTAAATATTAGTATACATGCTGAATTCTTTACCATTAATAGTAACATTATCAGTTGGACTGCCAATCGTGCCAAATAAAAAGCTTTAAGCTTTAAAGCTGTTGACTAAATTTGTAAGAAGAAGACAAAAATAATTCATGTTGTTCGGGTAATCAATTAACATCACCGATTTTCTGTGGTTGGTTGATATATATACCTGATCAAACCTTGAGTTTATTGTGGGTGGTGGATGAGGCTAAAGATGACCTAGTCGATTAGGTTGAAAGTGCGGCACTCCCTGTAGCGCTGATCCCCCATAAGATTTTTTTCATCTTCATTTACATTTATTAACAATTAGTGTTTTCTATTTGTAATTATATATTAATTATGATCTCAAACCTGACAATTCAAAATAAAAAGTATTCGCAATTATTTAACTGAAACCGAACACCCAGTATTTGAAGGAATCGATTAGGTTTACAGATTAATTTCTTTATTTTCAAGTACAAACACAAGAATTTGTATTCATTTCGCTATATATTTTAATATAAATAAAAAAGATCAAGCATTCTTGTTAAAAAAAACAAAACTTAAAAAACTTTCAAAATAAGAAACCGTCATTATTTTAAGGATATTGATATTTTAATTATATCGGTAGCGGTATTTTACGTATAACGAGAGTTCAATTATTTCGATAACGGTGTTTTAGGGATAACGATATGCTACTGAAAGGGTTTTGAATCGATAACGGTATATTAGCAGTATTGCTGTCATCCCTGCTAAAAATTAAAAAAAAAGCTTTTTTAAATTAAGAAAAATTGTTAATATTGAAGAAAAAATCATCGAAACTAAAATTGAAATAAAAAAAATTGCCAAATTTAAATTTCAACAAAAAAAAACGCCCCATTTAAAAAAAATCACCAAAGCTAAAAAAAAGTCTAAATTAAGAGAAAAAAATTTAAAAATTTCGTTTGTTGGATTTATATCAAGCAAATCTACCCATACAAGTCGGAATTTGGTTTTGATAAAGGGGTGGTGGATTCGGCATTAGGGTTTTGTAAGAGGGTTTTGACCCCTGGAGCAAACATATTTTTCTTCTTCAAGGGCGGATCAACAATTCCGTGACTTTTTGAATGAAACACATTTTTTTTTGCAAAAAAAAAAAAAATATTTTTCAACATAATCTCCTTTTAGCTTAATACACTTAGTCCAACTTTTTTTTTCCAATTTTTGTATCTCTTCCAAAAAATAGGATTTTTCGAGGTCCATAAAATAGGCATTTCTTGGCCATATGGGGTCGTTTTTTTTTTTAATCCTCTTTAAATCGGTCTAATAAGTTGGCATAATATTCGCCGTTTATTGGTTTTCCCTTTTGAAGGTAATCGATGTGAATTATCCCGCGTGCATCCCAAAAAACTGTTGCCATCACCTTATTGGCCACGGCACCCATCTTGCAGACGGCTTTCTTAAACCCAACTGATTATTTAAAATCGAAACCACACTGTCATATGAAATGCCTATTTCATCAACAATCTCACGGACTTTTACTCTACGATAGGCCAACACCATATCGTGGATTTTTTCGTCATTTTCGGGTGTATTGACCTCAATTGGCAGTCCAGAATGTTCAACGTCATTTGCAGTTACTTGTGCGACCACAACGAAAGTCAGTAAACCACTTTTTTTACCATTGAAATCGATTGTGCAGAGTCCCCATAGTATTTATCAAGCTATTCTTTGGTTTGATTGACGGTTTTTTTTCGCAAAAAATAATGTGTAATGAGCACTCGAAATTCACTTTTTTCCATTTTTAAAAAAATCCACGAGGTTGTATGTTTTAAACAGCTGTTAAACGCAAAGTTAGTTAGTTAATTGTTCTTTATTTTCAATTCATTTCCTTTTTTACAAAGTTTAAATGTTTATAATGTAAATAGAACATACGACTTTGACCAATGTCGTCAGTAGTCTGTTAACAGGTGGTACGTGATGGGAGCAGTGTTGCATTTCATATAACTACGAGGGAAGTTCGAAAAGTTACGCACTTATTGATCCGCCCCCGTATTTTAGTTTAAGAGTTATGTATGTATGAAAGCATTTTTATATATTTGTGTTTATATTTTGTGAAATATGATTATTGGCAGTATCAAGATCTGCTAATAGCTCGTCAACAACTAAAGCCAGACTAGTGCATTATAGGGTTACAGATTTTAGTGCAAATCGAAATTTTGTTTGCTATCAAAATACATTAACGTGTAAATTACTATCGTACTATATTTAGTGTTTTTTTTATTGTAATTATTTTCTCAGAATTCAATATGTTTTTTATCAATAAAGAAAGAGTTCAGTAATTTAAAAAAACAAAATCTACAGCAAAAATGAACAATCATCAAAATTATAAAAATACATAGTGCAGAAAAATATGCAGAAAATCGAAAATAAAAAAACAAACATTCAAATCCAAAATGAAGCGTAATTGAAATAAAATAAAACGGCGCCAAATATGACATAAACAAAATTCAAAATAATACAATAGCTAACAGAGAAGTTAAAAAAAGTACTTCAGGTTTTCAACGAATTAGCAATACCTTATAAAAATCGATACATTTTAACTCATTTTTGACACAGTGTTCATTTTTCGATCGAAAGTGATTTAAAAACCCTACAATTACTCAATATCTTGACTTCAATCGTGAATAAAAAATTGTGAAAATTTGTTATCCAGAGTTGCCAAATAATTATTTTAAAATATCTATTTTTGACCTTTTTTGATGGAACTTTATTCAAACATTATTTAAAAATATGAAAAAGTGTAATCTTTTCTTTTTTTGATTGTTACGTTGATGAAAAAATATGAAAATGAATTTCGTTGCTACAAATTATTTCATCGATTGTATACAATTTTTGAAAATCTGACCGATCAAACGATGAACTTTGCAAATACACAAAATCTAAAATATTCCAACATTAATTCCGTTTTCACTGAAAACATAAAAATTTGTTGGTTGTTATTAAAATACCACTAAACTTATAAAAATTATATCGTCAGGGTTGCCATATAGCGATTTAAAAAAATGGATAAAAATTTTAAAAATCGGTTAACTTTAAAAACATAATTTTTTTTATAGTTTTGAATAAAGATTTGCCCACGAAATTATAAAAAATTTAAATTATGATTTGAGCAAAATTATTCAAGTTGAAGATTATTTGTTATTTGTTAAACAAATAACCGTGCAATGTTTAATCTTGTTGATATTTTTCTTTCAAAAATTATAGTTTTCTACCCCTTTTACATTGGTCTTCTGAAGATTTTCGGTGACGCGAAATGAAACAGTAGATAAAGTCTGCATTAAATTAAAATGTTTTAAATATCTTCAACCGCCTAGGATTTATATACTGTCAAAGTGTCAACTTTGGTTGCCAATATTTATACTAGAGGGCGCTTTAAGCCAAAACATTTTCTCAATGGAGAATGGTTCTATATACATGTATTTAAAGTTTGGTTGAAAAATTTCTGGGACTGGTTTTAATGAAACTTATCTCTACACTAATAAAGTTTTCTTCCCCAAGTGAATTTAAAATTGCTTAAACTTTATGAAAAAAAATCATAATGTGTATGAAACTTTTTCATTAGGGGTATGAAATTTTTATTAATTAAATTAAAATTTTAATAGTAAATAAAATGCAATTTTTAATAAATAAAATTAAATTTTTAATAAAATTTTATGAAAAACTGCATCCATATTTGTTATTATCAAAGTTTTTCTCAAAATGGGGGTATACAGTAATATCCGATTAGATCCTTCAAATGTATTACTGTATTAAATAAGATCAAAATTAATCTCAAAATTGGATCATCCAAAAATATCTAATTTAAGATCCTGATGGATTCCAAAATATCCCATGGAATTAATTTAGTTATACTTGAATCTAATTAAATCCAAAAATATAAATAATTTTTGGTGGATCCAACGAGATATTTTGAGTTTAAATAAGATTTACTTAATCTCACGACATATATTATTTTTTAACAAAATTTAAAAAAATTTTAAAGAAAAATAATTTTGACATCTGCGCATATATAATTGTGTATGGTGTTATAATAACAACATATAATTATGTCTTATATGCATTAAAATATTAATGATGTTGGACCATATATAATCATATCTCAAATTAAATTGTTAATCTTGTGTCATATATGGAATCTTACATAATTATATCATTTAATGTCATATATAATTGCATTATACATATGACACCATATATAAGCATATATTATATCAAACACAAAAATATTTTTTATAAGACAGTACATATTATTATGTCTTAAATTATATAGCTTATATGTCACCATATATGATTACATATTGTATTGTATATTGTATTATATATTATTATGTATAGCATATATGCTTAATATCTGATTTATAAAGGTCAAAATATAATATATCGGTATATATGTTTCTACATAAGATACATATAATAAGATCTGATCATGAATGACACCATATATAATCACATATTATAATATATTTTAAGATGAAAGACCATATATGAATTTTTTTTACACGGGCACTTTTGAATTCCTAAATTCTAATTGAACTTTCTAAAAAAAACACGCAAAATTGTGATTTTTTTTTTTAAATCTATAAACTTTTGTTAACTCTTAAATTTCCATTGCATTTAAAAGAAAATGTTTAAATTTATAAAAAAGAACATTTTAATAAATAGTTTGCCTTTTTTAAAATACAAAAACATGCATAAAATTTGCAATTAAATATATAATTTTTTCCCGATAAATATTTTAATTCTGAAAAAAAAAAAACAAAACCAAAGTCTAAAAAATTAACAATAAATACTAACTAAAAGCAAGGTGAAATATACATTTATGTATAAAAATCGTTGAAGCTTAATACACTCAAAACTGCATAAAAAACTCATGAATAAGAAAATGAAAAGCAAAAAACAATTAAAAATAATAAAAATAAACAAAGCTTTATAAAATTTTATGCAAATTAACAGATAAATCGAGTGTATTTATAATAACAGAGCACTGTAAATAATTAAAATCATTTGAACAAAACTGAGTAACAGAACAAAAACCTAAAAGAGTATGAGCATTAACAGAAAAAGAACAATGAAGAGTAGCAGGAATAGGAAAAAGGAGGGGGAAATGACGCCGTGGTATGGGAAAAAGTAGAAACGTCAACAAAAAGCAAAAATGAGAATTTACAGGAAAGTCCTTCAAACCACAAATAATATTTTTAGTGATTTATTTTTCACCCACATGTGGGCTCTTTTTGTACCAACACAGCTAAATCAAATTTTTCGAAGGGATTCCCTTTAAGCTTAATTTTAAATAATTTTTAATTCGAAAAATGTCTCAAAAAACTTGATTTTATACACTAAATTTAACAAACTAGGAAAATGCAAAAAAAATTCAGTAAATTTACTAAAAATAAAAAAGGAAAATATTTTTTTTTTTTTTAATTACACTGTTCAACACAACCTCCGTATTCATAAAAATATTAAACAGCATTTCAAATACATATAAATTTTAAATCAAATACAGAAATTTAAGCCTTTTTTACAAAAAGTTTAAAATAGGTATTTTAAACTAATATTCGTTTATGAATACATATAAAATGTCTGTTTAACTAAAATGTATTTATTTGAAATTTGAATTAAGATTTTTTATAAATATGGGCGCAAAAATGCATTTGAGATGTGACTTATCAATTGTGGTAAGAGTTTAGGACGTAGATCACGAATATGAACATCAAATTTTAATATAAGCTCAACTTGTGGAAATATTCGCGAATTAAACTTTTACCAAAAATCTAGCTTTTTCTTTAAAATGTTATTTTAATTCATATACCTGAATTAACTACGAATAACTTTTAATATGGTTTTAAAGTATGGACTTTGATCATTAAAAACGTATCAATTTATTGCGACTGGGTGAAGGATGTAGGATATCCTTGCAATTAAAGTCAAGACTTAACTTATTTTAATTTTTATAAAATCCCTTAATCGAATTTCCGAAAATTTTAGCACATGATGTTAATTTATATTGATTATTTTATATTGATTATGTTCAGCGAAAGAACCATCGCTTTCATATCAAAATTTTCCGAAAATTCAATCTGAAGTTAAAAATTTTTGATATATTTTTCAAATTAATTTTGTATGTATTTAATATGGGGAAATAAAAATAATACATCATTAAAAATCGTTATTTTTTAAGAAAAATAACTTTAATTAACTGGAACTTGGTTGTTATTGATTACAAAACATGTGATCAACATATTTGAATGTTTTTATCTGAATTTTATTAGTTAAGATTTGTCACATACTCCAAAATTGTAAGGCATAAAAATATATAAAATTTTTATAGTTTAGAGCTATTTTTTTCTTAAACTAAAAGAAAAAATACGCGAGTTTTTTCATAAATTAAGTGATGGGGTACGTGATTAAGGTACGTATTAAAGACTTGGATCTTCTTTTCGTTTTAGATATTAACTAAATCGTGAAAAATTAAAAATTTCAATCAAATAATTCAGTTGTGGTTACCGAATATTTTAGTTGTGAGAACCGTAAATTTGTTGATGTATGACTAATTTGACTGCGACAGCCAAATTTCTGTTTCCTCAACGAAAATTCTGTGGTCACAACTGAAACATTCGGTTACCACAGCCGAATTATTCGATTTGCCAAAAAATTCAGGTGACAACACAAAATCTGTTTTCTGGGTGTAGAGAATATTATCGCACCTTTCAAAGCGTGTACTATATTTTTTTTAATACTATTTGAATGTTGCGAAAAAAAAGTTGCGTTATTATTTAAAATTTTGTATTATTTTAGAAAAAGTTTATTAAAAAAATTCAAATTTCCTAAAAAAAGTGTTTTGCAAATAGTTCTTTAACTGTAGCTAACTTTTAAAATCTAAGGCCATATTCGTCATCTGCGTCAAAAAGTCTTTTAAAAATATCAGGTCGCAACCCCGATGCATTCAATTTTTCTAATTTTGTTGAACTGTGTTATTAGTCAAATTATAATAAAGGCTGAAAAAATTTTTCTAATTTTGTTGAACTGTGTTATTAGTCAAATTATAATAAAGGCTGAAAAAAAAATATTACCATTTTCAAATGCGGATTGTGCAAAAGCTGTAATCGCTAGAGATTAAATTTTCTTAAATTCTCTGGCATGTAATATTGATCACAGTATTAAACTTTTAGGCCTAGAAATATTATCCTGTTTTTGGCAGTATTTTTAAAATAAAAATGGAAAAAATTAGAGTTCGATAGTTTTTTTTAGTAAAAATAGGATATTTTTAAAATTGAGATCACTACCAACTTTTTGTTTGTGGATATTTTTCTTTTTGGACTTTCGATTGTTGTTAGGGATTCTTAAATTAGAAAAGAAAGGTTTACATGTCTCCGAAAATTAAATTTTTGAAAATTCTCAGCATATATGAACATATATGATCATATACGACCATATACCCTTAAATTATGATCATATACAAGCTAATATATGATCATATATGTTCGTATATGATTCGATTTTCGACTGGGTTGCTTCAAATACCTTAGGAAAAAGTTCACTGCATTTAAAAATATATTAACAACTAGGGCAGCCAAAAACAGCCCTAAAACAGCGCTTAAAAAATCTCGAAAACAGTAAAATAAGCCGTTTTTATAAAAAAAAAACATTTTTTTATAACTTTTTATTAAAATATTTAAAGTCCAGTAAAATTTGTTCCCTGGTACTTCGGTACATAAGAGTAATTTTTTTTTCTAAGCTTATTGTTTTATCAACTTTTTTTTGATAAATCGGCAACATGGATCATCAAATTTTCAACTTAAAAAAAAAAAAATACTTCAAAAAACCGATTGCTAAAAAATAGCAAAAAAAAACTCTATTTTAAAAGAAATCAGCTAAAATAAGCTTAATTTTTTAAGAAAAAAGTCCATATCGCACACCCAGTTCAAAAGTGACTCAACTCAAAATTTTAATGTTTCGGTTTTATATGCTTAAACTTTGCAGAATATACTTGTTTATCTATAAAAAAAATATCAGTGTATTTTGTTGTTGTTAACTGTTGCTAAAAAACAGTTATGTCTTTCTTTATGTTTCAATTGGTATGAAGTTGCAAATATTTTTTTTTTCGGTTTCTGAAAAATTAAAAATTTTGAGTTGAGTCACTTTTGTACTAGGTGTGCGATATGTAGCTATTATTTACAAAATAAGCTAATATCAAATATAAGCTAAAAAAAAGCTCTAACAAATATACCTTAAAATGTTCATAATATCATGCCAAGAACTTGATGGTTGTATCCTGTCAAATAAAAAACAAACTCTAGCTTGTTTTTGGTTGCCCTATTAATAACATTACTACTGCACAATTTGCAACTACTTGAGAACATATTTTCTAATAGATTTAAGTACGCTGAAAAAAAATCTCATTTTAGTTTTTGAAATATTTTTATATAATATCGATTTTTATATAAAAATTTTCTTCTTTTCCAAATATTTCCGGATATTTTCAATGGATTTAGAATTTAAACACAGAAATGAGTTCAGTCAAATGCTTAGTTTCCGCATAGCAATAAAACTAAAAGTTTCTTTAGAATACATAAAGTTTATTAGAATAAAACTAAACACGAAAAGTTTTCAATTTCTTGCAATACCAGTAAGATATCCTGAAACAAACACAGACATGATTATACTCAAATGTAAAATAATTTTGTCTACATTTATATTCCTAAAAAACATCAAGATTTTGCGCCTAAATTTCGAAAATATTAGCAAAATATACGAAAAAAAATGGGATGAATGATGTAACCGCTATAATTCAAAAACTAAAAATATGAAAATTTTTTGACAGATTTCGATGCAGCGTACCTATTCAAAAATATGTATTGCAAAGAAAAGTTCTGCAAAAATGTTGTAATTTGTCGAGTAGTGTTATTTTGCGCAGTTGCAAAAACCACTGCAACATATTTTACAGTAGTAAAAAAAAAACTATCGACTAAATCGAGGGATAGGTGTTTTAACAGCATATAAAAACGAATTTTGTATTAACAAAAAAGTATAATTTACAAGGAAAAAAATAAGCTGTAACAAATTCCATTATAAAATGTTGGAATGTAAAATTAAAGGATTAAAAAAACATACAAGCTGTGACAGATGAAATGTCAATAATAAATCAGTAACCCACTAATCAGCGAATTAAAAAAGCGCTTACTTTCTACACATTTCATACTTTCAGCTTAACAATTTTCTAATTCTAATATTTTAATAAAATTATTAATAAACCAGGTGCTACCGTTTTATGTCCAACATTATTTATTTCTGTACTTGTCATTAAATATTAAGATTTTAGTTGACAAATTAATTGTGTTCATAAATATTTGTCAAATATATTTAATTATTGGTCATTTGTTTTCATAATCAAAATTTAGTTGACGTTTTTGTCACTTAACTGGTAATAAAAAACTTGACAAATTTATTAATTTCTATGATTTTTAAACTGGCAAAACTAGAGGCATATTAAACAACAACAACATAATTTACATATTTTTAATATATGAATACAAGGGTGGACCGAAACTTAATAAATGTTGAATTTTAAATCAGATAGTGTATACAATTTGTGCACACCCGAGTAAAAAGCATATTATATAATCGTTTACAATGTGATCCAGTTTTGTACAATTTAAGAAAGGGTCCGCCAAATAACTTTTTTTTTTTTTAAAAAAGGTTTAAAAAAAACTACTGAATATTTTCTCAAATTTCTTTTTTTATTTGAAAGTACAATCCTTCCGGTTAATAATGGAAAATAATTTCATTCAAATGGCTGCCTCGGCTGGCCATGCAGTAGCCTACACGATCGGTCCAATTTTTAAGCACATTATCGATTGTGTGCAGCTGTATTTCCTCCTCTTCAATTTTTGTGAACAAAAATTCGTTCAACATGGCCAGATAACGATCGCCATTGACTGTAACGGCAACTCCTTGCTCATTTTCGACGAAAAATGCCCCAATTATGCCTCTGGACCAAAAATCCGCACCAAACAGTGACTCGTTTTGGGTGTATCGGCACACATTCTGCAACATTACCATGATTTTCAAAGTAATGTCGCAATATTTCCCAGAGTTGTTCAAGCGTAAACACAACCATATTCGTTCAGCGGAAGGATAAAACGAATTATCTGTCAAATCAGACATGAGCTAAGTGTTACCATTCACGAAATAAGCACTAGTTGAAAAAAAAACGTTAGATGGCGGATCCTTTATAACTAAGTATGACATGTATAGTAAGATACAATTTTACTTGCCACTGTAATTTTTCAATAAACGGGATATTTAATTGCATTTTACAATATGTTCGACCATACGTCGTATGACGCTGAGGCAAACTTAATTTTGTAATAAACTTTAAACGTTATTAGGCGGGCAGTATATAATTGGATTGACAGAATTATATAAATATATGGGATTTAACAAAACGAGGTATTGCCCCACGTAAAATAAAATCAAGTTGTTAAAAGTAACGGGTTTGTTTTGAAATTCCTTACATCCTACTCAAAATGTTAATAACAACTCTAATATTTTCATTAAAAAATCTATTAAAATTATCTTAAATGAACAGCAGAATTAACCCTAAAACCGGTCTAAGCTTTTTGGCAATGAAATTTATACCATTTGTTCGTCACGAAAAATAACCAAAATGTTTTTTTTCAATTATTGCCTATTTTAGGCGATAGGTTTTAAAATAGGTTTAAAGCGAATCTCAAAAAACAAATACATAAAAATTAATAACTTTAGGCATAAAGTATTTCTCTTAGCAAGATATAACTACAGTCCAAAAATTACCCAACATATATTGATTAAACTTAAAGGATTTGCTAATAATGATTAATATAATCTTTCTGTCAAATTTCATAAAAATCCGTTTATACGTTTTCAAGTTAAGACGATGTTTTTACAGGTATCCCTTTGGAATCCTGTATGTCCTTCGACCAAAGTTAGATATTTTTATAATTTTAAGCTTCAAGGTTTCTTGTCAACATAAATATTTTTTCAAAATTTTAGTGTTGAATTCAAAATATTTATTTTTTTTGAAATTGTACGTAATTTTAACTTTAAAGATTTCTCGCTTCCAAATCATGCCATGCACACAAAACATTACTTCACAAAATGTCTTGCAAATTTAGTTTTCTATCGAAATAAATTCTTATTATAAAAATCTTATTTGGCGCACTTATGGCCAATTTAAAATACTCCGCCTGGAGGCGGTATTGCCGGTTAGAGGGTTAAAAATATCAAACTCCAAAAATTTTATTATGAAATAAAAATGTTAGAATATAAATCGGACCATAACATCTAGCCCGATGTATTCAATTTAACAAATTTATATTCACTGGATGGAATCTTATCAAATTACAATCCATTTGTATACAATTCGTTCCACCATTTTTCGGAGCAAATTGTATTTCAATTTAATACATTTCTTTGTTGCACATATTTATTTTTTTAATTGTTTAAATTTGTTTTAAACGAGTTTAAAGAGAAGATAAAAAATTCAATGTTTTGGATTTTTGGAACTTTTTTTCAATATTTTTAATTTTTTTTTAATTCTGTAGATTTGTATTTTATTTTTCTCGTCAATTTTGTTGAAAACATTCTTTTTTGACAGATTTTTAGTTTCAGCCCACTCTAATGTCAACATATGTATATGTAAACGAGCAATTGCATTTTGTTTTACTAGTGTGAGTTTTATTTCCAGCTTAAACACGCCTGAAGCTTTATTAACAAAAATAACTGAAACGAAAACTCTAAAAAAATTTTACGTGCATATTTTTTTTTTATATATTGTTGACAAATTAAATTAAGTTGACAACACTGTATAGTCAGTCTTTTTGTGTTTGTTTGTGTGATTCTAGGTTCATTATTACAAATGCAGTGAATCAAAGTAACTAAATCATACACTGGTATTTTTGTATTGACATGATAGTTAAAATTCCAACATAAAATTCGGTATCTGAAGATAGAGAATGGACACGATTTTTTTTTTTTTTTTTTTGAAGAATTTCGATAACTCTTTTGTTGCTGAAATCCTATTAAATTCTACAAATAATTTAAAGAATTCATTGCTTTAAATCTCTGTTCGGTTTTGTGCATATACTATAACAATCAATGACCTCCAAAAAACATGTATTTAAAGAGAATTAACAAAAACAAAACTCAATAACAATTATGTATGACTGCAAGTGAATGACTTTATGAGTCGAAAAAGTAATTTTTAAAAATGCAAAATATGTACGTTGTTGATTTTAAAATTTATAAACTTCCAAAAATAATAAGTTTAATCCGATACCTGCTTGGGTACAAAACTTTGAAACAATTTCCTAAACTATGTAAAAAAAAACATATCGTACACTCATAAAAATAAACCTGTAAGATTAGCAGAAAAATATACTTAAAATTAGTTAATTAAAAATCACGTTGCAGAAAAAATGCTGAAATGAGAACATTTTTTCGCTAAATAGTAATAAAATAAGAACAGCAAACATAAAATTGTAAACTTTACCAAATTTTAGTTATATTCGATGTTGAATTTTAGAAAATTTAGATTAGCAATTTATTCTGCTAAAATAACCAAAAATTTGTACTAAATATTTGGACACTAAAAACAGCAAACAAAATCTGTAATATCAACAAAATTTTTGCTATATTTACCTTAAATTCTGTAGAATGCAAATAACAGTATAATTGCTAAAATCAATAGAAATTTTAAGTAAAAAATTGTAAATTGCTGATTTCAGAAGGGCAAATTTTTATTCGCAAGAAAAAAAATATCTAAAAAAAACTTTACTAATATTTAGCAAATTTTTGGTGAATTTAGCTCAAATATAACTTAATATTTGTAGATTTAACAGATTTATTTTTGCTATTCTTATATTAATTACTAATATATAGCAAAAGAAATCTGCTAATTTTAGCAATTTTTTCTGCAAAGTAATTTTTAGTAGTTTTAGCAAAAATTTTACTAATGGTTTTTCTATCAGTGTAAACTTGTTTAATACAAACTACGAACTAATTAAAAAATACCGTCGTATTCGGCAATAAACTGCAAAAAACTTGCTGAAGACGAAAAGATTAACAAATATTTTCTTCAAAACGGAGCCGAGTACCAAAATAAAACTTTCCGAGTCGATAGGAAAACATCTTGGCTGACATATATGGGCCTGTATGAATCATATATGAACATATCCGACATATATAGAATCATATATGGCTAATACATTAATAGTTAGGGGTCATATAACAAAATGTACGACAACATATATGATAATATATTGCACATATCGTATGAGTCATATATTATTTCATATATGAATTGAATTTTCTTATAAGAATATCAGTTGCCATATATGGAGACCGATATATGAAGACTCTAGGCCTAGACTTTTTTTAAATTTTACAATTATTATTCTAACCCGGCTGAAAATGTTCATATATGTTCATATATTGGTATATATGAATCATATATAAACTATTGGACATATATGAAATCATACATTAAAGGTTATATGGAAATGTATATATGGAAATATGGAAATGTATGACACCATATATGATAATATATTGCATATATAAGTTCACATATTATTCCATATATGAATTGAATGTTCTTATTTCAATGTCAGTTGCCCATACATGAAGACCCATAATTTTTTTTATCAAATTTTACAATTATTACTCAAAATTTAAATCCCATATGAATGAATTTTAAAACGCACATAGACCCCAACAGTTTTAATAACTTTAGATTTAAAAATTCTTGTCTTAAAATGTAATATTTTATTTTGTTGTCAAAATTGATTACAAATTGCACACAAAGACATTTAAATCTAAAGATTTTAAGATTTAATTAAGCTTCGCTGCTAAAAATTGTCATATATGACACCATATATTGACGCAAATACTGTTACGGACAAAAAAATAGGGTTACTTTTTGGTAATACAATTTAAAGTTGAAAAAGACAACAAGTTTGGTGGGGAAATTTGCAATATTATTTTTTATTTAATTATAATAAAAAATAAAGGTTGTCGGGTTTGTTATAAATTATTCTGACGCTTGTCGTTTTAATTGTATTTCAAATTTTACTTATTTTCGTTATCCAGCCTATACTTTAACGTTTACATAAAAAGTATTCAATCCAATTTGTTCAAACTAAAATTATAATTTGATTGATTTTTGACCCAAAGTAAAATAAAATACAAAAAAAAAATAAAGGAAGAAAGCAAATAAACTGAATTTAAATCAATAAAAATATAAAAAAAAAAAATACAAGAAAACTATTGCAGTATCAAGAAGTTGAAGAACAAACAAATAAACCCAATTAAATTAACCACTCACTGCATTGATGACACAAAGATGTCGATGGGGTTGTTCCTTTTAAAAGAATTTATTAAGACAAGCAATTTACCTCATATAGTCATATATGGAATAGAGGAAAAAGAGTACAGAATATTTACAATTTGTTACTTTTTCCATTCATTCATTATTATTACAACAATATGACTACAGATGTTAAATGATTTTCATGACTTTACTAGAGCGGAAATGGCAAATTAACTATGGAAGATACTACATATAAACTCAAACGAAAACACACATTAAAACTATGATCATCGCTTTCGATATTTTTTTCTTTGCAACTTAGTGAAGAAACAGAATAAGAGCTTGTCGTTTTTTTTCAATACAAATTGACATTTAAAAAGCGTCGAGCGATGCAGTTGTGAAATAGAATATATTTTATTTTCACAGCGTTTGTTCTTATACTCGCATTATTTGTTTTTCATTCTCTTAACAGTGTTGCCGAGTTTGATATAATTTTTATTAAAAATTAAAATTATGATTTTTCGACCTTTAATTGTGCAATGAAAATGAAAATTATTTATTAAGTTCGAGGCCATACTCTATATTTCTTTATTAGAATATTGTCCTAACAAATAATCTGTAGAGTTTTGTTTTGAAATTTATTAATTGACCACTTTTAGGAATGTGTTGATAGATCTATTTCGAGAATTTTCTAGGTTCCCATCATTAGAGCACGTTTTGAAAGAAGTGACAATCCCATGCAAAACATCAAACATTCATATAAACTAGTTTTCTCACTAAATGAGAACTAATATATGAGCTCGTAGTTAAAGATTATCACCATTGATCAAAATAAATTGAAAACCTGTTTGTTATAGGCACCCTCTACTTTTGGTAGATATATAATACACGCTTTTTGTTTTTTTTTTTCCTTTTGATTTTCACACTTGTTTTGCCGAGTTTTAACTACATTTTGTAAACAAACAACATATGATGAGTAAAAATAACAGAGATCTTATATGGCTCATATATTCTCTTAGTGTACTAGCAAATGTACACTGTAATATAAACCATCTTCATATGTTTGAATCCTAAATTTGCATTCAAATATATTATTTTATTGTTTTGAAAAGATTTATATGTAAAAAATAAAATATATTGTATTGTTAATAAGCGAAAGAGAGGCAGGAGAAGGAATAAACCTCTACGGTAGTCTGTACAATAAAATAAATATGACAAATTTTGCAGTCACTGCAGAACGTCGTTATTTTGGGTGCATTTTCTCTCGTAGCGACAATCGTTGTACGTTATGCTTATATTCTGGGCCGACACTTACTCTGTATGTGAAGTGTAAGAAGTAGAGATGATAGTTGTATATTGTAACTTATAAAGCTCTATTTTTGAAATGTGCTTAACCCTTTTTAGCCTTGCAAAAAAATGTGACCCCTAAAAGACTTTTAATGAAATTTTGATAATTTCCCTGAAAAAATATGAAAATCTTAAGAAATGCAAAGCAAATTTTAATCAATCATATTAAATTCGTTAATTTAAACCTCGGCTTAAATAACTTGAATTATTTATATAGAAAACATAATTTATTGCATTTGTAGTATGCATTTAGTGTGCAGTGTACGGTTTAGAAGCACACAAAAAAAACTAAAATCGATTTTCAATTAAAATATTTGTAGATTCAGTTTAATGGTTGATTAAATTCCAATTAAAGTCCTATTAAGAAAATTGTAATATCAAATATAATAATTTGTAACTATTTAATTGATATTATTTATGTTCAATTAAGGTTTTAATCACATCTATTAAAAATTTAATTGAATATTGTTTTTAATTTTATACAACTTTGTAGTAGATACTATTAAAAATGTACTTAAAATTAGCAAAAAAAAATTGACAAAAATTCGCTAATTCTGGAAAAAAATCACCAAAATTTAAAAAAAAAAACATCAAAATTTAAATTGAAAAAAAAAATGTCAAAAATGAAAAACCGCCAAATTTTAAAAAAATCGCCAAAATTTAAAAATAATACGACAAAAATTAAAAAAAAAATATATAGAAACAAAAAAAAAATTTCCAACCGCCAAAATTGGAAAAAAGTTGTCAAAATTAAAAAAAAAATAAAAAATGGAAAAAAACCGACAAAATTGGAAAATTCGGTAATATTTAAAAAAATTGCCAAAATTTAAAAAAAAATGCAACAAAATTTAAAAAAAATTGCTATATTTTTTAAAAATAAAATTCTAACATTTTGCAAATTACCTCAATCCAATTTAAAAACGTCTTGAAAACATATTTAATTTTTGTATTTTTTTTTTTAACTTGGCAATTTTTTAATATTTTTGTGATTTATGTTTGTGTTTGTTTCTATTTTTTTTTTAACTTTGGCAGTTTTTTAATATTTTTGTAATTTATGTTTTTTTTTTTTATCAATTTTAAGCAATTTATTTCAAATTGGTAATTTTTTTCAAGTTTTGGCGTTTTTTTTTTAACAATAGCGAATTTATTAAATTTTGGGGATTTTTTTTTTTTAATTTTGGCATTTTTTTTTCTTTCTTGTCATTATGGGTTAAAAAAATTTGACACGAAATAACTTAAGCTGTTTAAAACCCCTAAAAGAATTCGACATATTAACTGCATTCGCAAATAAAATAATTCTAAAAAAATTTATCCGGGGTTTCTCTATTTTTAACGATTTTTTGAAAAAAAAAAAAAGCATTTTTGGATAAAAAAAAATTACAATTTGTTATTTTTATATAATTAAGATTTATTAGGGGTAAATTTTAAAATGCAGTGTTGAGTCACCCCTTTAAACGTTTCTGTTTTAAATACCATATATTTCATTATTAACCCATTCAAGCCCACGTTTGCTATAGAACATAAGATTTTTTATGTAATGAAACATGCGGTTGAATGGGCTAAAAATTTTATTTTTAAAACATAATATTTTAGTGAATTCATTTATTTTTCAAGTACAGAAAAAATCTTAAAAATTAAATGTATAGTATTTCAAAGAGAGATATTTTAACGGCGCCTTCAGACAACATTTTCAAATTTATGTTTTTAATTTTGAAAAATTAAAAAAAAAAAAATAACAAATATTGGATATAACTTAAATTAATCCAAAAGTTATATCCAATTATGTGGATAAAATTATTTAAAAGTATGATAAAAAAATAATAATCATTCGTCTCAGAGTGCTTTATATATTAACGAATGTATTCATAAAAAATCTTAATTCAGATTTCAAATACATTTTAGTTAAAACACATTTTAAGCCTTAAAACTGTATTCATTAACGGATATTAGCTTAAAATACATATTTTAAACCTTGTGTAAAATATAATTAATATTCGTTTTAAGGCTAACATTTGTGTCTTAACTAAAATGTATTTCAAATGCTGTTTAATATTTTTATGAATACGGAGGTAATAATTTTGTATTTTTACACAATTGGTCATAACTTTAGTATTCATCCATAAATATTCTACAAATATGTGCGGTTATCCTCGTAGTCATGTAAACTTCATGCTATAACTCTTTGTAGATTAAACATTTCATTCAAAAATAATTCAACCCGTATAATTTTCACAAAATAATATTTTAGTTCTTAAAATATCGCGTTATTGTTTTATTAATTTTTGTAATAGACTTACAAACGAAATTGCTTTGAGGCAACACAAAAAAAAAAAACTAAAAGAGTTAAATATAATGTTGATTAGTCTCTTTGCCAAGTAACTCTATTAGTGTTACCAGGGGTGATTAGGATAAATAAACATATCGTATTAATTTGAAAGCTTTAAACCCTGTTTCTAGATGACGTTTTGCTTTACACAAACGAAAAAACAATAATAAAATACATGCAATACATGTAAAAGGCCGTAAATAACAAATATTCAAAATTGACTTTTTGATTGATTACGATGTAGTTAACCAAAATACACCATCCCACAACATTTAACAAGTTTACGTCTAAAAATACCGATTTTAAAAGGTCATAACTGCAAAATTTTAATATATTCATAAAAAAAATCGTGTAGTGCAGTTGTTTTCATTTTATTAATGATTTATACTGTTTTTGTTTAACCAATTTAATTTTATTTTATTTTCTCGAAATTGATTGATTAATTTTATCAATTTTTCTCGAAAGTTTTTAAATAATTAAAATGCGTTTTACACTTACAGTAAGTAGTTTAAAATACATAAGTTGACTAAAACTTATTTAATTACTACCGAAAAGCAGTATTTTTATCTTAAACTTTTGTTTTATTTCTTTCATAAATTTTTGTATTGGAGTTACGGCCTTTTGGTTTTAGAAAAATCAAGTGCAAAAGGCCGCAACTAACATTATAATGTTAGTTCACAGTAAAAAACGCTGCAGGTTTGTTGTAAGGGAGTAAGCCAAAAAGAATCCCTTACAAACCCTTATGATTTTTATATGGCGAATTCCCACTTGGAAGCAGTACTTTTAGACAAAGTAAGCTCGGATTTCAACTCTTACAAAAAGCTGTGATTTCATGGCTTTCAGTAAAATCATATTTCATGTCTGCATTATTACGATTAAAAGTAATTTTATGATAAATAAAAGTAATTATATGAATATAATTTATTTCGCATAAAATTCTACAGATATTAATTTTTAAAAATGTTAAGTTTTCTTCGATCTTCTTTTATTTTATTCTTTTAGTTTAAACGAGCTTAAGATCATTTATTTATTAATCATTTATTTAAAATATATACATATTTGGGCGGGTCGATTTAAAAATCGCTCAACGTTCAAGGAAAATCGTATTCTAGGGATCAAAATAAGAAACTTTGCCGAAGGAACCATACCTCTAAAACGTATTCTGATGTCCCGACTTTTGACCCGTAATGTCAAATTTTGAAAATGCCCACTTTGATATTTCAGAAAGTAGGAGAAATCTCTCCAAGATTGTGGGAGCTACTTCTTCTCCGGGAGACGCGCTAGCAGATTAATGCATAAATCATCATTCTAGGTGACCGTTAAATGGTTAAAGTTTAAGTTGAAAGAGGGCCTTTTTGGCCGTGTTTTTACAGAAAAATGTACAAATTTTGGGATAGAGATATTTCAGACAGACCCGGCCTAATACATATACATATGTATATAAGTTTTTAATTATTAAAACTAGTTTTTCAAATTGTAATATTTGTTCCCTGAAGAAGTCACCCAATGTGGAGACGAAATATTGGAAATAAATAATTAATAAATAAATGATCTTAAGCTCGTTTAAACTAAAAAGGATATTAATTTTTTGTTGTTAAAATTTTAGACTACAATGTAAGCATTTTATTTTTTTTACCGCTCTACGTGATAGCTCTTCAGAAACAGTTAAGTGACTAATTGTTTTTTATTACATACTCGAAAACACCAAACACAGTCGGAAATCACTCGGGAAAATTGGTACACATCGTTTATAATTCATGAAACTTTCTGCATTACAAACTGCATGCTTATAAGGGGTTAGGGTAAGCTGCTTACAACCTGCATCCTTGTTAGGGAAAACAGTAAGCTCAGAATTTTTTTTTTGCTTATTTTTATACGAAAATTTTTCGTTTCTTTTGCTGATTCTCAGTGTTATGTGATAGTAAGCACTTACATCAGCACGTTTGTGTTGTCCTGCTTCTAAAAACATAAACATTTTTTTTACTGATTTACTTAATAACTACTATTTTTTCAATAATTTTTTTCTCAGAAACAAATCCGTCTGTGTTTCTTAAGCATAATTTTAAAATTTGGAAACGAAGTGTTAAGTTTTTTATTTATAACGTTTTTTTTGTCTCTTCTGTTAAAAACTAAAAAGTGGAGTTACGGCATTTTGGATTTTAGGTGACGATGTAGTCAATCATTCGTGTAGCGGCGAACGTCTTGTAGAAACACCATCTTAGACTACTTTGCAATATGTATCTACAGAGGTATCGTTTTCAATCGAATAGTTACTAAATACAGATGAACCTCGACAAACCACCTGGGAACATTTATATAATTATTCGCAACCACATCTGCCCAGGAAAAAATTACACATTCCAAAAAGAAGGTGATGCCCACACTTGCTTACATATCTCATTGCCAAATTTAGTAACTGCAATACCAAACTCATTCCAACGATAGAGTCAAAAAAGCAAGTAGAATTGTAATCAATTCTTTAAATTTAAACCAGAAAGCATGAACTCAATAACAAAGTAATTATTTACTTTTTTTTTTATATTTGTTATTAACTTATATGTATAACTTTTTGTACTCAAGAAGTAATCATATACTTTTTCTTAATAAAAGGTCGTTATTGGAAGTAGTTCCTAATTTTGAAAAAAAGTAGTTATACAATTTTAAAGAATTTATCTCATATATTTTTTCAAACAAATTTTTATTTGCAGGAAAATAATACTGAAAACAGAAATTGCATGTTGCCTAAATTTTGTTAAACTGTGGAAGTTGAAATTACTGACGCTATCGTGAGTGAGTGTAAAAAAAATTTTCGAGGGTGATTGTGCGTGAGTCATATTTTTTTTTCCAATTGTGTTTTTTTTTTTTTTTTTTGAAAAATTTATATTTTCGTGGTTTATAGCTTTATGACAAACCCATGTTATCATAACAATTCGATGTTTCACTTTTTAGGATTTTATTTCCGTATGAGTTTAGATCGTTATATTTGAGTAACCTAGGAGAACCACGTGTGAGTAAAAGTTGAATTTACTTATGGAACTACTTCTTTTTTTTTTAAATGTAAGTACTTCTTATTTTTTCTAGGGAACTATTTATTTATTTTTTTTTTGTGTAAGTACTTCGTAGTTTTACAATGAAACTATTTCTTTATTAAAAAATGTATGTAGTTCTTAAAAATATAAAGTAAATGGTTCTTCGGTAAAAAAAAATAATCAATTCTAAAGAATCAATTATTTTAGTCTCACGCCCTGTTAAAAGAATCGAGTAGGTAATCTAGTAAGGAATGCGTTCTGCCCAAAATGCTTGATTACAAACCCGCTTACCATTTTGGAAATTTTTTGCTGGGTGGTTCCACTGGATGGGGTTCCATAGAACTAGTTCCAGAACCCATTCCACAGAACTAAAATGCAAGACATAACTAACGAAAAACGCGTTCTAGAATTATTTACAAAATGTAGCTATAAACCCGGTACTTTCGCGGCAAATCTCGAACAAAAATATCGGCGTTAGAAAAGACAGTGGAAAGGGTTTTAAAGTAAAAGTATTTGCTCTATAACCGATATTTTGATACTGGAATTTCAGCTTGAAAGTTAGAATTAGAACCAAAAACTTTTTTTAAAATCAAATTTTAGAAAATGTTCCTTCAATTGTTTCCATATTTGATATATATATATATTTTTTTTATAAAAACCCTGTATAATTCAAAATGTTTGTGTTTAAATCGAGGTTCACCTGTTAAAATTGTATATCAAAATATATATTCCTCTTAGGTATAAACAACATTCAGTACGAGTGTAGTAGTTTCACATGTTTACTTGTTCTTTGATTGGTTGGGAGAATGGCTAAAGGAACAGAGAGGATTTTCCACCCATTGCGACGACTAAAATAAAACTGACAAATTGATTGAATGGATGGATGGATGGATGACTGACTGGATAGATGGATGGATAGCGGTGGTTTCTCTAACGTAACAAAATTCAATTAGAAATATTAGAAATTTAAATTATTATTTTTCATTTAAATTGAATGTTAGAAGATTAAAAAAAAAAATTTAATTAAATTAAAATCCTAAACGATCTCCATATTTTCCATGGGTTGAATTTTAATAATTTTTGTTGTTATAGAATCTCTCAGCAATATCATTAATATTATGAAAATAGTTATTCAAAGTATTCAATTTTTTCATTAAGCTGTAAAATTGTTGATAATATTTTTAGTTACAATTCATTAATTTAACAAAAAGTTTGTTTGGTTAAATTTTTATAAAACTTCATTGATTATAAATTATGAAAAGTTTTTCGACCTTTGAAGTAAATGACTTTATTAAATAATTGAGCTCTAGGTCACGTTTGTATTTATAAAATATCCTTTATTATTTTATATATCTCCAATATTTCGTCGTTCTTTGAATGACATCTTCAGGGAGTATGAACAACAAGAAACAATATTAAAAACAAAACTTTTTTGCCGCTGCCCTCCACTCTGGTCAACACAACATTTACAACTGAAGATGTCATTCAAAGAATGACGAAATATTGGAGATATATAAAATAATAAAGGATATTTTATAAATACAAACGTGACCTAGAGCTCAATTATTTAATAAAGTCAAACTTCATTGATTTTATGAAACAATTCGTAAATATCGTAGATTGTGAGGCACTCTTGTTAACATAGAAATTTTTTCATAAATTTTAGCCATAGAAGTTTTCACTAAAGTAATGAATTTTTTTTTTCAACAAAATCTATAAGAGGAATTTCAAACATTTTCGACACTTTAATTAAAAAAAAAATTTTGTTTGACATGACTAACCTTTTGTGTGTGTATGAGTTATCCCATGTTTAAGAATGCTAAATCCATCCTCTTTAATAATTTATCTTTAACTGCCGCTGTACCCACAAGGAATGAAAAAAAATCGATTTTTTGGTACTTTACCAACTAAGCCCGTCATGAAGATTCACTATAAATACCTTACTATGTTCTCAAGCCATGTTTATTTTTATCAAAAATGCGCAACAAAATTATTAAATTTCGCAAAAGTGTAAAAAAGTTAATATGTTTTTTAAAAAGTTTATAAAATGTTTGTGTTTAAAATGCATGAAATTATTCACGAAACTAATGAAGTCTTCTGCACAAAGTGAATGAAAACTGTCTTATTTTTATAAAAAAGCTTCATAATTTTTATGAAACTATTTTTAATGAAACCTTTTCATTTTATGAAAAAGCTTCATAATTTTTATGAAACTATTTTTAATGAAACCTTTTCATTATGCGTTTGAAATTTTGAATTAAAATTTTATGTAAAACTGCATTAATATAACAAATGTTTCAATGGACGAATTCCAAAAACATTCCATAGTTCTAATCAAAAAATTCATTAATATCATGTAGATAATTCTTTCAGTGTATAGTCTACCTAACTCTGTCCATCGTTTCTCTCAATTAACAGAACATTAAGAAATAACAGGCATCTAAAGTCAGTTTCATCAGGTGTCGAAAATTTTGAAGTAGCTCATAAACAAAATTCTTCTAAATTTATGAAAAGCTTTTTATAATTGCAATAACTTCTTAATGAAACTTTTTTTTATTAAATGTATGAACCTTTTCATAAAAAATAAAGTTTTTTGTTGTGGTTTATAAAATTTTGTAAAATATTTTATTAGTTTTATTGAATAGTTTCATTGATTTTGTAAAATATTTTATTAGTTTATTGAATAGTTTTATTGATTTTATGAAACAATTCGTTAATGCAATTCTATTAGTGCAATTCATTCTTTTAGTGATAAGTTTATGATTGTAAATATTACGTGATTTTAAATATTTGATTAATTTTATAAACTTTTAATTTTTTTTTTAATTTTCCCATTTACAAAATAATGAACATTTTCATTAATTTTATAAAAAAAAAACATTTTTTTTTGTAGCAAAAAGTAATTCCTTTAACAAAAGTTCCTTAGGATTAATACATTATTAAAAATTTTATTTAATTTTAAAATTTTCATAAATATTACAAATTTTATCACAAAATGAATAAACATCATTAATATTATGAAACAATTTCGTAAAGAAAAAAAAAATCATTGGCTAAATTTTAAAAAATAAAAATCTCCCAATTTTATAAAAATATTTTAAATTTTTTTCATTTAATATATAAATACAGTCAAATATATAACAAAAACGCGATGTATAACGAAAACGCGATATAATGAAGGAGCAAACTGTTTGCATTGACTTCGTTATATAACGAATTTTATTGAAAATTGATATTCAATATAGCGAACACTTGGTACAAAATATGTAACAATTAAATGTAAAATGTGTTTACATTAGTATTACGAACTCTTTTCATTAATATTATGGAAAAATTCATTAATCTAATGTACGTTTCATACAATTATTTATGTAAAAAACACATTATGAATTTTTTCATTTAAAATATAAAACTTTTAATATTAATAATTGTATCTGAGCACCTGTTATTTAGTTTTAATTTCCCTACAAATCTGTATTCAATGTTGCATGAATATTTATGCTGTCACTTTTACCTTCTTCTCAAAATTTCCGTTTATTTTCTAATTACTATAACAGGGCTGGCAACACTATGGCGTAATTTTAATTAAAAAACAATTTTATTAGAAAACCAGCATCCAATTCTGCTAAAGTAATTATTAGAGTTTTAAATATTTATTATCGATTCAAAAATGTGAACTTTAAACCGATTATGGTGAAAGTTTTCAAAAATTGTAAATTACCTTTTAAAAAAACGTCAATAACTTCTCTTCTTTTTACAAAATTACGATAAATAAAAAAAAGAAAAAAAAAAACGTTTTTCAGAAATCAAGGTACCACTAATTTTAAATATTAGAAGTATTTCGAAGTAATCAGAAGTATTTCGGAAGAGAAATACATCATTTTCAATTGTTTTTCAGAAGTTATAATTTTGTTTCAGAAATTATCAATTGTATTTCAGATATATTCGAAATTATAAATTGAATTATAAATTGAATTTCAAATTTATTACTTCAAAAAAACTTTTATCAAAAACTATCAATTGTGCTTCAGTTTTATCAATTGTACTTCAGTTTTATCTATTGTATTACAGAAAACACGTTAATTCACATTTATTAATTGTTTTTCAGAAATCATTAATTGTATTTCAGATTTAACAATTTAAGGGCTTATTGTAAAAACTTGATAAGCCACTTTATTGTTTTATGAATTTTCGCTGTTTTTTTAGCCACCCTTTGATTAATATTTGACAGAAGTCTTGCTTAAACACTTATTACAAGTACCTAGAGTATAAACGTCCAGCAAAATTAATATGTTTGCCTATTTTTTACCTTTATAAGATGAAAACAATCTTAAACTAAAATGTCGCTTATCAAGTTTTTACAATAAGCCCTTCAATTGCATAAAAGAAATTATCAATTGCATTTGAAAAATTATCAATTGTTTTTCTGGAACATTCCAATTGTATTTCAGAAATAGTCAATTGTTTTTTAAAAAAATATCAATTGTAATTCAGAAATTATTAATTGTATTTAGTAAGTTCTCAATTGGTTTTCAAATATTATGAATTGTATTTCAGAAATAATAATTTGTATTTCAAAGTTAAAAATATTTTCTAAACATATTATAGGATGAATTTTATGACCTCTGAGATTCAATTAATAATTAAAAACCTTTGATTATTTCTGAAAAAAATCATCAATTTTAAAATACAATCAATAATTTCTGATAAACAATTAATAATATCTGAAATACAATTAATAGCTTCTGAAACACAAATAATATTTTCTGAAATATAATTAATAATTTTATTTCAGAGTTAAAAATATGTTCTAAATATATTATATGATGGATTATTAATAATATTAATAAATTACATTTGAAAATTTCTGATATACATTTGATCAGTTCTAAATTTCAGTTAATATATTCTAAACTACAATTAATACTTTCTGAAATATGAATATCAATTGATAATTTCCGAAATACAACCGATGAATATTAAATACAATTAATATTTTCCTGAAATACAATTCATAAATCTGAACACCAATCCATTATTTCTGAAATACAATAATTGTATTATTATTTGTTGAAATATAATAAATTTTTATTTCTGTAATACAATAACTGTATTTCAGAAATACTGGATTGGTGTTCAGATTGTGGATAAACCTAAAAAATTATTAATAAATCTTTAAAATAATTCTTAATTTCTGAAAAACAACGGAAAATTGTGTAGTACCGTTTTATGTGATTTTTTAAAATTTCACTACGATTCTGTACAAATTTCTTGCCATTTGGATTCAAAGAAGTTCAAATGTTTTAAGGAAAAAAATCTCAAACTCTAAAGAAATGAAAAAGTGCCGGAAAATTGCACAAAATAAAAACAGTCTGCAATAAAACTACAGTGAACTCTCAAAAACGTGAACTAATTTTTGCAAGGGATGTTCACGTTTGTGATTGGATTTTTTTTTAACTATTTTACTACAGAATGGATCTATTTAGAATAAATTCTATTCCAAGTACTTTAGAACCAATCATTATATTGATTATTTAACAAAAAATAAAATATAAAAAGATTTTGAATAGTTTTCTCCAAAAAATTCTTAAACTCATACATACACACAGAGAAATAAAGTGCCAACCGAATTTAAAAGTGTATTTTAATGGCAACAACTTTCAAATTCAGTTAGTACAACGATATTAACATTAGATGTCTTAACATTTTGGGTGTAGCTAATAAAATTCAGTTGACTTAACCGAACTTTGTTGTGAAAACCAATGTCCAGTTGTACCAACCGTCAGAAATTCATTATAACCGAATTTGAGTCGAAGTAACCGAGTTTCAGTTGGCAAATAGCTAAAGTTTTTTCTGTGTGTAAATTTTTAGACAAAATTTTTAAATATTCAGATACTTGACTATATTAACATTTTAGGAAATTTTTTAAATAGACCAAATTCAGAATCTAAGACAATTTTTGCATACCCAAATTATTGATTTTAATACGTTTTTGATATTTAACAGTTCTTAATTTCTAATAAAGCGTAATCCATTTCGAGGTTCCCTACTTTTTTAAAGAAAAAAAACACAGAAAATTCAAATTTAATGGGGAATGTTTATTATCATTTGAAAGAACATTCTTTGGCATTTATTTTTTGAAGATTATGTCTATCAAATGTTGGCCGTTGCTACGTCGCAGATGGTCCATCCGTTGAGTCTAATTTTCGATGACTCGTTCGAGCATTTCGACTGGTAACTGGCGAATGACACACGTGATGTTTTCCTCCAAGGCCTGAATCGAAGCGGGTTTGTCCGCATAAACTTTAGACTTTACATATCCCCACAGGAAAAAGTTTAACGGTGTGATATCACATGATCTTGGTGGCCAATCGACCGGCCCAAAACGTGAAATTATGTGCTCACCGAAGTGTTCTCTCAATAAATCCATTGATTGATGCGATGTGTGGGAAGTGGCGCCGTCTTGCTGAAACCAAATGTCGCCGAGATCACGAGCTTCAATTTCAGGCATCAAATAGTCGGTCATCATGGCACGATAACGGTCGCCATTGACGGTTACGTTCGCACCGGCATCATTTTTAATGAAATATGGACCGATGATTCCACCGGCCCACAAACCACACAGCGTGCTGCACGTGGTCTATTCGGTCGAATATTATCCAATAATGGTCGAATATTATCTCAAAAGGGGTGATGGTGTTGCGAATAGTACGCGCAGTAGGCCGATTATGTTGACCATAAGTTGAGCGAAGTGCACGAAACACATTCCTCACAGAACGTGAATTTTCGTAATAAAGTTGAACGATTTGTAAACGTGGTTCAGGCGTAAGTCTTTCCATTATGAAATGCCAAACAATACTAAACAAAAATAACATGACAGCATGACACGACTCACACGTGATCTGTAAAAAAAAGGCTATTGAAAAAAGTATCTCTACTTTGATCACCCATTACATTTACTATAAAAATAACTGCTAATTCTATTTAAATATTATTCTATACATTTTAAAACAATTTTGATATAAAAAATTCTTAAATTCGGAGATACAGGAAAAGAGTTAAAGAGTTTTTCTGTAAACGTTAGAAAAGGTGTTTACTATAAGAACGTGGTGAAATTATTATTCGGGGATTAGCCAAATTACTAAAATATTGAAAAAAAAGAAACATTTCTTATAAAAAATGTGTACACGTTTTAGAGCTATTGAACTTTGTTCACGTTTTGGAATAGTCAATGTAAAAAAAAAAGAGGTCATGTTTCTGGGACGTTCATGTTACTGGATGTTCACGTTTCTGCGAGTCCACTGTATATCTTAAAAACTTAATATGAAGACGACATTAAAAGGTTTTCATACAAAAAGTGCTTTGAAAAGATAAGTAATGTTAAGGTGGCACGCGACATATTTTTCGAATAAAAAAAAATAATCTTTTTGTGGCACGCAACGAAAAAGTCTTGCCACCCCTGGTCTATAACGAAAAAAATATTTTTTAATTTCAAAATGTTGATTTTTTATAAAAACCCTAAATGGTAATAATTTTTACAACTAAATAATTTCATTATTCACTCAAAATAATAGAGAGAGGTTGTATGAATTGAAATGAAAAAAAACAGCCAACCAACCAACCAACAAAACTATAATAAATATTCATCTTAATGCTTGATTTCATATGCAAACGACTATGTACATTAGAGTGGCATTTTTTATTTCAACTTTAGATTTTTATTAATTATTGTTGCGACTATTGTAGAAGTAGGTCTAAAAGTTAGATGGTGCGAATTTGAGAAAAATCGGATAGAATTATTCTATGGCGTCCCGAGTACAAGGTATTCGATTTTTGAAAATTGTTCTTAAAATGTCACAATTAATTAAAGATTATGTGTTGCAAGACATATTTTTATTAAAACAATTTAAGAAATAATTATTATTATTATTTATTTATTAATTATATATTTCCAATATTTCGTCTCCACATTGGGTGACTTCTTCAGGGAACAATTATTACAATTTGAGAAACTTGTTTTAATACTTAATTATTAAGAATTATTAAAAGAAGTTATTAATAATTATTAAAAGAAGTTATTAATAATTATTAAAACAAGTTTTTCAAATTGTAATAATTGTTTCCTGAAGAAGTCAACCAATGTGAAGACGAAATATTGGAAATAAATAATTAATAAATAAATGATCTTAAGCTCGTTTAAACTAAGAAGAATTAAATAAAAGAAGATCAGAGAAAACTAAACATTTTTAAATTTAAGGAATATTTTCATTAATCGAATATTTTGGTAGAGGGTCGCAACGGGTTTAAGCTATCCGATTTTTCTCAAATTTTCACCAAATAACTTCCAGACCTAATACTACAATAATCTTAACAGTAAAATGAAATTTTTCAAAAAAAAGATTTTCTTCATACAAAAAACTACCGCTCTAATGTGTATACAATACCAACAACTACAAAAACTACAATAATAATAATTTCATAGTGCATAATTTCAGACTCATTAGTAAAACAGAGCAAATATTCCATTATTATACACTTAACAAAAAATTAATGTTAAAGAAAGAATATTAGAAAATGGAAGAATTTAGTGAATAAAAAATTTATAATGTTTAAGAAACTTAACATAAGTTTTATAAAACGTTAAAACAAAAATTCATGACAATTCAAGTCCATGACACAGATTTTTAAAACTGTGTTTTACACTAAAAGAAAGTTTCAACAAATTCAGCCAATAATACTTTCTTTAAATTAGTGAATTTTTTAATAGCTCTAGTTTTTTGTAGTATGTATTTATAAGAAGATTTAAAAATGTTATGAAACTATTTCATAAAATGTATGAAACTTTTTTAAATATGCACGTTTTTAGAAACATAATAAAAATATATATAAAATGATAAAACATTTTCATTAAAAATATAAAAGTTTTCATAATTATAATGAAAATTTTCACAAATATAATGAAGAGTTTCATTAAAACAATGATAATAATTGAATTCTAAATCATTTGTTTATAAAAACATAAATGAAACCTTTTATAAAAATCTTGAAACTTTCATTGAATTAATTTAAGAAACTTTTTTATTACATGTATGAAACTTTTTACAAATATAATGAAATATTTATTAAAATGTTATGAAAACATTTATTATAATAAAAATATAAACCTTTTTATAGTGATGTTAAAATTTTTTATTAAAAGTATTCATTAACTTAAAGAAAATTTACAGTGCTTGCAGTTGAAAGAAAATTCATTTACTTTATGAAGAAATTCATTAATAATGTAAAGAAAAATTTGTAAGTGTATAATTAAAAGCAATTGAAAATCACAGTAGAGTGAAAACTTTTAATATCAGACAATAGTTCAAGATAAGACAATTTTCCAGTTTTAAAAAGTTTTTTAAAAAACGTTTTAAAAATTTTCTTTTGCCCACGGTTATCCTTTTTATCATAGTAGTATCCTTTTAATTGTGACAACTCTGTTCTATGCAATTTTTTTTTTGTCTCTATCTCTATTTCTCTTCTACTTTCGTATCAACATCATGATTTTTAATGATTTGTTTAATTTTTAGGCAGGCTTACATTTTCTGTTTATTTTTACAACAACAAAAAATACAAAAATAAAACGAGAGAGAGAGTGTAATAGAAAGAGGATAAAACGAAATTGTAGGGAATGTAAAATTTACTTTTAAAAACTATTTGCATATATAATTGTTCATTGTTTTTTTTATGTAGAAATACGATAAATTTTAAGAATTTTTGTTAAATTTTTGAGAAAGATTTGAATATGGAAACATAATTTTTAACTTACTTTTATAACAGATGATAAGAAAAAGTCAAGGAACTTACCTAAAAAGAAAAATAAAGTTCAATTATTAAAAAAATATTTAATATTAAAAATTATTTATTATAATTTTAGGGTTTAAGTAGACACTTTGTAAGTGACAGTTGTAATCCAGCTAAAGTTAACACTTAAACCGGCCTAAGCTTTTTTTGCAATGGAATTCGTAGCACGAGTTTGGCTCGAAAAATAAACAATATGTTCATCTAACAAATTTTTTTTCATTGCCTTCTTTAAACGATATGGGCCAAAATAATTTAAGAGTAAATCTCATAAACTACTCCATAAAAATAATAAGTTTAGGCATAAATTATTTCTCTTACTAACATATAACCACAGTTCAAAAATTACACTTTTCATGATTTTACTTCAAAAGATATGGCGATTTTCGTTTTTCGAAAAACGCTAAATTGAGCGATAAATAACCTTACCTTGAATATATATAGCTTAAATTTAAACGATTTACTCCTACTATTTAACTCTCTAACAGGCAAATGATGTTTCGCAACGAAATTCATGCTCCACTCGAAAAACAAATAATAAGTTCTTCAACAAAATTTTTTATCGTTGCCTAATTCAGGTGATATGAGCTAGGGTGCATTTTGAAAACTAGAGAGAAATTTTGAACAAATATTATTTCTCTTACCACACTCCAAACACTATTTTTTGCCGCTCCTCTTTAAGAAGATATCACGATTTTCGCTTTTTGGAAAAAGCGAAATTAGGCGAAAAAGTATCGAAACTTCAATTTATATTGTTCAAACTTCAACGCTTTGCTATTAATACCCTATGGGGAATGAGGAGTCAATTGTCCTGAAAGTGACTGGTTAAAGATGGACTTATCACAGGACTGGTATAATTTAATACTGAAGTGTCAATTGTCCTAAAATTACCAATCCTGTGACTGGTAAAGGGAGGACATACCACTTAACCAGAATGCTTATTAACAAGAAAAAGCCAGTTGGCCAGAATTTTACCCATTGGAAGCTGTTTAGTTTTCGTTTATTTTATACGAAATGGCCCTTTTGCGACAGTCTTGTGGTATGCCCAACTTTGGTTAATCCTGTGGCATGCCACTATGTGGTTTAAAGCAGGACAAATGACCCCCTCCTATGACAAGCCAATGTTAAAGTTGCCAGTTGTTTACATAGGGTAGGGTTTAGCAGAGGACCGATCTCTGGCACGAAGGGACCGATCCCGTGAAACACGCAGAACCGGTCCCATTCCCCATAGGGTACTTTATGCCTTCCTTCTGCTAAATTTCATAAAAATCCGTCTTTTAGTTTATAAGTTAAGATGATGTCCTTTAGAGGAATCCTGATAAAATTATGTGAGTCCTTGGACCAAAGTAAGGACTTATTATTGAAGATAAAGCTTCAATCTTACTTGTATTTTATTATAAAGAGTTTTTAGTCAACTTAAATTGGTTTTTTAGATTTTTGAAAACTATGTTTTTTCAAAAATAATTATTTTTTGAATTATTTTTTTGATTTTTTGAACCGTGGACGGCACACGAAAAAATTCTTTGCAAAATATTTAGCAAATTTAGTTTCCTATCGGAATATATTCTAAGTATATAACGCTCATTTGACGCATTTGTAGTAAATGTTATAAAGACTTCCCTGAGGCAGAGGGTTAATAGATTCCTTCTGGCAAATTTTATAAAAATCCGCCCATGCTCTTTCAAGTTCAGACGATGTCCTATTGGTATACTGTATGTCCTTTGACCCAAATAAGAGCTGTTTTTTAAAGTTTAAGGTTTTATCTTACTTTGAGTTTACTACCAACGATTTCTAGTCAACATAAATATGTTTTAAGATTTTTGAAAATTCTGTTCATTTTACAATATTTATTTTTTGAAGTTGTACGAAATTTCAATTTTAACACTTTCTCGTTTCTAATGCCCGTAATTTCAAGCAATAGATACCTACCGGTGCTTAGATACCTACCCGATTTTTTTCGTGTACACGGTAGGTATCTAAGCACCAGTAGGTATATATTGCTTGAAATTACGGCCATAAACAGGGTAAATTTTATTTTCTATGGAATGAGCTTAATTTTCTATTATAGAAGACTCATGTGGCGCATTTATAGCCAATTAAACATACCCCGCCTGGAGGAGGGCTTGCCGGTTTGAAGGTTAAGCATGCCAAATGATTTCTCCATTTTACTTAAGTCATTAGACATCCTTATGTCCGACTGTTACGAGTTATCAACTTATGACTCGATTTAATGTCAATTAAACTTTTTCATTAAATGAATAAACATTTTCATAAAAAATTCTTATTTTTTAATCAAATTTTTAATTTCACTGATTTTTTAAATATTTTCTTTACTAAATCTCGATAATTACAAATATGAAGTCAAATTTTTAAATAAAATTGCGGTTTTCGCTATTATGCGGATTAGAAACTATCCAATGAAAAATAATTTCAGTTTGGCGTCTTATACAGGGTGTCTGGTGGCAAATTTATATTTTTATATACGATTATTTCAAAAAGTAATAAACGGTGCGGTAAGTATCGATTGTGCGGATTTGTCAGTCACGATGTCGCAGTGGTCGAGTGAGCATGTTCGCTGTGGAGAAATTTTTTAAGAGTAATGATTCTTACGTAAGAATTGCTCGTCGACAATTTTGTTCAAAGTTCGGTATTTGGCGAATACGTGATGGACCGAGTGGATCCCATGGATTTTTTTTTATGGGGCTACCTCAAAGAGAGGGTTTATAATGACAATCCCCAATCTCTTGTGGCTTTAAAGGAAAATATTCGTCGAGAAATCAGCTCAATTGAACCAAGTTTACTGCAGCGTGTGGCGCAGAAAACAAGGCTCCGTTTTGAACAGTGTGTTCAACTCGACGGAAGACATCTGGATGATATACTCTTTAAAAAATAAAATCCGCATTTCCATTCTATCGTTCAATGCTCTTAATAAAACTTTGTGTCAGTTATTACGTTTTTTATTTAAGTTTGAAAATATAAATCTGCTACCAGACACCCTGTACTATATAACTTTTACTTAAAAAGCAGAACAAATTTTTAACGTTTTCAACTAAAGTTCAGTTTCTACGATTAAAATCGGTTGGATCAACTTAATTTTTGTGTTCAAAATGAAGTTCAGTTATTACAACAAAATTTTAGTTACAACACTCAAAACATCTTTCAATCATATTGGAATATCTTTCAATCATATTGGAATATCTTTCAATCATATTGGAATATCTTTCAATCATATCATCTTTTAATCATATTGGAATACACTTTTTACTTCGGTTGGCAAATTTTTTTTTCTGTGTGCATTTTTTTAAAAACGTATTAAAATAAAAAAGTTGGCCTATTATTAACACTAGCAAAAATGCTACTAAAATTTAGTTAAAAATCACGTTGCAGAAAAATTTTCTAAAATTAGCAGATTTTTTATATGTTCATTATAATTTATTCCACTATGCCGCTCTAAAAAAAGGATACTAAATATAATAGAAAAAAAGATTTACATAAAAAAAATAATTTATTGGAAAAAAGAAAGAATAAAAGTTTTGCAAAAGTAGTTGCACATAATTGCCCACGACTTTTTAACGGGTTAAGCTACAAGAGTCATTGATACCTCATTTTAAAGGTACTTTACTGATTCACAAAAATAATTCACTTCTTGACGGTAAAATGCATTTTTTTCAAAATCGGTGGTTCAAACCGCTGCATTTAAAAAACCTGGGTTTCAAAATTTTTTTAAAAATTTCCGAATATTTATTATATTTTGAAATGCGATATTTCAAGATCCGCTGGGATTAGCTGTCCTACATTTTGGGAGAGGTTATCGTGATGTACATCTTCTATACCAAGTTTGGTTGAAATCAGAAGGGGTGGATGGAGAAAATCGAGTGGTTGATTTTATATGTTTTCATTCAATAATTTTATTATTTTCTACTTATATTAACATTTTCTTTTAAGTCCATTTAAGATTCAAAAAATCACATTAATTAATTTTCAAAACTCTTTTGGGGGTTTTCCAAAAAATATCTATTACATACATTATTGTTTTTTAGAGAAATTTTGAGAAATTTCTTTATATATCATATCGTATGTATGTATTTTTTAACAAATTTAATATTTACTAAGGACAAATCTCTATATCTACTTTGGTATGCATATAAATTAGTTTAAAGTAAAGTGTATACATAGCACATATATACATTAGGATGGATCGTTAAGTGGAATATTGTACACAGCAGAGGGAAAGCTATAGATTAAATAAAATTACTACTTTTAATTATTAGAGGCATAACAGAAACTAATTAAATTAAATGTAATGAATGTACTGAATTAAATGTACTGAAACGAACACAGTTTTCAAACATTTCAAAAATATATTTAAGTTGAATTGAAATCATTTTTAATGTACAAAAAGTAATATTTAAGTCTAAGCTTTTGAAAACAGCTCTTTTTGCGGTCAGGATTCCAATAGGATACCACTAAAGGACATCGTCTTAACTTGAAAACGTTTGGACGTGTTTTTACCAAATTTTAAAGAAAGAATTTATTTAGCAATAGTCGCAAAAGCGTTTATGTTTAAGCATGTTGTATTAAAGTTTAGGTTAATTTTTACTCAATTTCGCGTTTTTTTTCGATAAACGAAAATTACCATATCTGCTTAAGTAAAAACACGAATAGTGTAATTATTGGACTATAGATATGTCTATATAGCTATATCTTTGTAAGAGGAATAAAAACTTAAATACTTATTACCTTCTGCAGTACTAAATAATGGGTTACCAATAACATAAAAAATAGGTTATTTATCTCATTGCTTTCAGGCAAAATATAATGATACAACATTTTTCCGGAAATCTTTTTTTAGACTCATTATAATTTGACTTTTTGTAAGCTGAAGGTAAGGTGTTAGTTTTGTTGTATCTTAAAAGAATTTACGTAGAAAAAGAATTCGTTTATGTTTTAAACTATCAAATGCTATATGCCTCATTGGCTTAGGGTATAGAGAAGTCGCCTGTTAATTTGTCGACCCAGGATCGATGCTCGGCTCGAACATGCTTAAAAAAATGTATTGTTTTTTTAATTCAAAATGTTTTTCAAAATCTCTTTTTAGATCCATTAGTATTTCCTTCTGGTAATGTCTTATTATTCATACCCTTGTATGAATGTAGGTAATCCATTATAATTAAGTAATGCATAACTCATTACTTTTGGGACATTTCATATAAATAAAATTTAGAATTATAATATAAAGGGTACCAAGTCCAAACCTTCGAGTTTAGATTACTAGACTCATTATTTGGTAAGGTGTGTTTTGCTGAGTAGGCAACGAAACAAAAAAAAATTGGCAGAAGAACATATTGTTAATTTTTCGCTGTTGACTGCGTGGTATAAATTTCATTGCGAAAAGCCTGGTTGAGGGTTAAAAAATATTGAAGTTAAGACATTAATCAGATCGATCGTTTTGATAAAAGATTAAATTGAAAAATAGTGCCTAATGAAAATAATCGTTTTGCAATTAAGCTTAAATTTACACGTTGTGATACACCCTAATATACACACATACAATATGACAAACACAATCAAATATATACAAACACCATGGTGTATTGGTGTAGTACATATGCAAGTATATAGACTAAATATAAACGATATACAGTTACGAACACAATTGTGAGTACAGTGTTCGCATTGCAATTAGCAGAATAGCAAAACTGTGTTTACAAACATAAAACGCTTCACAGTAACCTATTTTCTTACTAAAAGTAAAAAAAAAAAAAAAAACATTTGCGGACCGGGAATTTGTATGTTAAAACTACATGGCTTATGAGGAATTTTACTATAATTATAATTAATTCCTCATAAAACATAATTAAGTGGATGGAATTATTTAAAAAAATTCTTTACAAATATAAAAAAAGCCTAAAGTTTTATTGTTTATATTGATAAGAAAATACGAAAATTTATTCCACTGCTAAAAATTCATCGATCGCATATAATTTTTAAAAATCTGAATTTTTAAAATACATAAAGTCAAAAATATTGCATTTTTTTTTAATTTATTTATTTTTTAATTAAAAAAAATATAAAAAATTTTTATTTGTTTTTACACAAATAGTTTTTAGTACAGTGTTATTTTAAAGCCATATAGACAGTCGCAATTAATACTTACTTAATATGCATAAATTTATTTTAGAAAGGTTGAGGTTAAGAAGAAGAATAAACGTTTTTCTCTAAAAATTATAAACAGTATTAATTTTCAAATCAGACTAGACTAGTTTCTGCCTTTCTATGGACAGGGGTTTTTTTATTGAAACGCTGCTACACTTAAAAATATAATAATGTCAGGATTGCTGTATAATTATTTTAAACAAATTAAATATATCACGATATTTTTTTAAAATAATTTACAAATCGGTTAACATAAAAAAAAAAATTTTTTGTATTTTTAAATCAATATTTTATCATAAAATTATATAAAATTATTACAAATTATATAAAATTATTATATTATAAATATCTTCAGCCTAGGATTCATATTCTTTGAAACTTGCAACGTTGATTGCTAATATTTCCACTAGAGGGTACTGAAGGCAAAAAAAAATTAAAATAATTTCTTAATGAAGCAGAAATACAAACGAAATTATACAAGTTATTCTCCAGCCAGTGTACGTACATTTTTAAGCGTCACTGTATATATACATTGTATAGCCAACATTCTTTATATGGCTACAGAGAGTGGGTGTTTAAAGGTTCATTGCTCATATGTCAGGGTATGTAAGGAGAAAGTATACCATTATAGATGTTGTAAAAAGAAATTTGCTTTAAGCATCTTTTTACATAAACGCTGTTTAATCCCAGTAAAAAAACAGTTCCGCTGAAATCAATCGAATTTAGAATTTAGCATTTTTAATGCAAATCCTTTAGTACGGGATTTTCTGCTCGATAATTTTTACAAGACGTTAAAATAACCAACTATATTATTTAAGAAGTCGTTCAAAAATATGTTTGCAGAAAGTACTTTTAATTGAAAATGCAATGTTTCATATTCCGTTTAAATATTTTTTTATTATTTTTAATATATTACGAGATTTTGACTTTGACACTTGTATGGTTCTAAAAGTAGCTTTCCATCCAGAAATCTTATGTAAATTGGACCTTTCGTTTTTTTCATGCTGCTGCATAAATATGTCAAAGCTGTCATCAAGTTTAATTTCCATTATCTCTATTTAAAAAAAACAAAATATCCGCATTGGATTTTTACAAACGGTAAGAATTTTATTCACAATTTAAATAAAGCCAATTAAATCAATAAAAAAGTCATAAAGAAAAAAAAAAATTAAAAATTAAATATTCATAATGTTCGTTAACGTGGTACCTTGGTAGTTCGTTTGTTCGTTTTCGGTGGACGTTAAAAGCTTTAGCATTTTTAAAAGCTTTAGAATTTTGAAATGACTGTATTTGGACAATTTTTCAACAATAAGTTCGCATTACAAAATAAACGCAGCTTTCAGTTAACACAAAGAATTTTTGCTGGGCGAAAAACAATGAAATTTCTCATATAAATCAATTAAAGTTTTCTTCATAAAATTAACGAACACTTTCTTAAAATGTATGAAAACCTTTATACTTTTTATAAACCAGTTTTTTAATGAAACTTCTTCGTTTGGTGTATGAAACTTTTAAATGATATTTTTCATACAATTTTATGTAAACTTATATTAACTTTTATGTAAACTTACATTAATCTCCAGTCCAATTTCATTAATTTAAAGAAAGAAAAAAATCATTAGTACCATGCAGATAACTCGTATCAGTGTTGCTATTACATATGGTAGTCCCTAAACTAGCTTTAAACGATTCATAAAACGTTTTAATTAGCCAGTTTAGCAATGGTAATGGCATGTGATTATTTTTTGGACTATCAGTAATGACACCAGCTTACTCTCTGTACTACTTCAATACAAATAATAATGACTTGTAAATGAGTAGTTAATTTTCCCATTATTTCAATACAAAAAATAATGCGTTACCCATAAATACTTTTATCGATCTGGAACTTTTTTGAAAATCTATTTTCAGACTCATTATTTTTTCAACTCTTGTAAAAACATATATGTAGACATGTATTTATACGAGGGCGGATCAATAAATCCGTGACTTTTTGAATGAAACACAGTTTTTTTTGCAAAAAAAAAATTATTTTTCAATATATTCTCCTTTCAGCTTAATACACTTAGTCCAACGTTTCTCCAATTTTTGTATCCATAAAATAGACATTTCTTGGCCATATGGGGTAGTTTTTTTTTTAATCCTCGTTAAATTGGTCCAATAAGTTGACATAATATTCGCCGTTTATTGTTTTTTCCCTTATGAAGGTAATCGATGTGGATTATCCCCCGTCCCCATAGTATTTATCAAGCTTTTCCTTGGTTTGATTGACGGGTTTTTTCGCAAAAAATAATGTTTAATGAGCACTCGAAATTCACTTTTTTCCATTTTTAAAAAAATCCACTAGGTTGTATGTTTTGAACAGCTGTTAAACGTAAAGTAAATGACGGAACTTGCTCAAAATTTGACAGTAGTCTATTAACAGGTGGTACTAGATGGGAGCAGTGTTGCATTTCATATAACTACTAGGGAAGTTCGAAACGTCACGGACTTATTGATCCGCCCTCATATATAACTACATATTTTTGATTTTTTTAAGCTGGAAAGTAATGACATTTTGTGCAAGCAAGTAATTTATGTTTTTATCTATCAAGTATAACATGACGAGAAAGCTCTGATGGTAGAGCGGTTGTCTAACAACCTGGAGTCCCAGGATCGAATCCCGTGCGGGCACATTTTATAAAAAGAAAATTCAATAAAAAAATATTTTTTATTACATTTAGTTGTTATGAAAATTTATTTTTAAGACTTAATATTTTTGCCCTACTGGTAAGCGTATAGGTAACCACATATTTTTCGCAAGGTGGTTAGTTATGATGTGTCATTATTTTGCGCGGCTTCCCTATAAAAAAGTAATGAGATTTGTAATGAAAATTATAACTACGTGCCATTACCAAATATGTACTTATATAACCACTTATATATTTTCTACACCGGGTAACAGAATTTAAAAAAAATTGTTTACTTACAATTTTTTTTGTCGATTTTACATCATTTTGTATACATTTTATATGATTTTAGCGATTTTTTTAATTTAGAGCCACCTTAGCGAGCATGTTCGCTAATGTGGACCTTTCGAGTTGTTTTGCCTAATTGATATGTAACTTTTTTTTATCAGTTACTACAAGAAAACGATCTATAGCCAAAAAATGCCCAAAGAGTTGGCCTATAAGCTGGTACATTTGGATTTGGAATATTACACCTACAAGGAAACTACACAGTTCTGAATCCTCAGATTTTAATGAAACTTGAATATGTTGTTGGGAACAAAAAACTATTAGACACGCATTAAGGATTAAACTGCTTTAATAGAATATGTCTTGAGGCACATCATTTTAAATTAATTTTGGCATTCTAAGCACGAATATTTAAAAGTTAAATCGGACCAACGGTTTTCGAGATATTGCGACTTAATTTTTACTAAAAGTGGAATTTTTTCCTTCATTCTAAAAAATTTAAAATGATCCTAATTTTTTTTTTTTTCATTTTTGCACCAGAAAAACAAACAAAAATACAAAATACATGTCTAAAATTTGTTTGTCCTTTACAACATATCCCAGTTTCATTCAAGTCTGCGGATTCATCACTGTGTAGTTTCCTTGATAGTTTTTTTTTATATAGCCCAAAATCCAGATGCAAGGCCACATTAGCAGATATTCTCCTTTTATAAAGACGCATTTGTGTTAATTTTTATAAAACCCTTCAAAATTATGTTTTATTGATTCATAAATAGTACAAAAATGTCCTTAATGATAAGAAACTAAACTAAATATTAGTTTAATTTTGTTTGTATAATTAAATTAATTTATTGGTTGCATTTATTATTGATTTTTTCTATTATTTAATTTTTATTTTTTTTTTTATAAATATCCACATTAAACCTACTTTCCTGCTAATGTAATATATTGTTGCTATCAAGTCGACAAAACAACAAAATGTGAAAACCTATAAGCAACAGCAACAAAAACGACAACAACAATAGTAAGAACAGCATAAACTAAGTAATTACAGCAACATGTTGTGACATCATTATAAAAATATGGTGATGCCATTACCACATAATACACTCATTGATTTGATGTCAGTAGAAACAAAAGAAAAATAAAAAAAAGAGGATTTTAACTAATGTATAAGATTGCCTTAGGCCATCTTTTTAAAATTTACAAATTTAAATAAACAAATTTTAATTTTTTCAATGGCCAAAAGTAATTTACTTAATTTTAAGTAACAATACTTTTCGTGTCTGTGTATATTTAAACATGTATGAGTACTTTTTTCTTCCTCGCAGCGCCCTTTAGTGGAAATATTAATTTGAAACTTTAAGAGAATATGAAGATATTTTAAAAATTTATATTTATATAACTTTATGATCAAATCTGGAATCGGCAATATATATTAAACTTAAATGATTGTCGAGCATTTTTTTTTTTTTAAATTGTTATATGGCAATCCTGTCATTATAACTTTTATAAATGTAATAGTCTTCAATAAAAAATATCCATTTGTAAAAACTGAATACATTTTGTCATATTTTCAAGTACAAAAGTTTATATAAAGTGGTGTCAAAAATTATCTCACTTTCCGCTTTTTCGATTCATTTCGAATTGTTTTAGATAAAACAAATTAAACAAATGTGGTAACGAATGAAAGATTTCTTGGAGGCGCATATCAAATAAAATTAAAATTAGCTTAAAATTATGTATTTGTTCAAGGGTGTGTCTGAACTTTTTCAGACATTCGTTATTGTTCGGTAACCCTAATATGCTGCATAGGCAATATTGATGATAAAATTTTTGTTTTCTCGAATTCTTCAATGCTGCGTACAAGAAATCTAAATTTCATTAATTTCAGACATGTTTCCATACAAAATTGTATTGATTTTGACCCTACCTTTTAACTCTTAAACGTGAGATTGGGTCGCTAAAAAATACGTGGCTTTTATTTTTTATCCTCTATCACTTATCCAAATTTTATTCAGATCGGAGAGAACCCATCGGGAGACTCTCCTTGTTAGCGGATTTAAATGAAATTTGAAAAGTAAATATATTTTATATCGCAAATAAAGCAATTGATTACTGTTAAGCCATAACTGCAAAATATTTCTGAGTGTAAGCTTAAACATATACGCACACACAATCACTACCACACTCACACTTGTATGTAAGAGTGGAAAAAAATATTTCGGTCATTCCAAGCCAAATCGGCCAAAATCTGGACTTGGAATTTCCGATTTCAATTAAATTTTGCATTGAGAAACTTTATGGTCCCACTTACAGATTGGGGTTTTTAGTTTTTCAAATTCCGAAAAATCCACGGTTTTATGCACGATTTAGTGTTTTTGAAAAATGAGAAATATGCAAAGTGTAAGTCTGTGTATTCGTATTTTCTTTAATATTGATCGGATCATCAACATTTAAATTGCATTGGAATGGGAACGGTACTCTACTTTTATACTTCGAATTATCCTTTTTTTCCAGCGTCAAAACAAATTGTATTTTTTATTAAATTTATTTTTAAAATACATTTTTCTAACGTTCGGTTTTAAAAAAAAAAAAGAATGCATATTTGCAAAATATGGAATTTTCACCAACTAGTTGCACATTGACTTTGGGGTCCCTTTATCTAACGGTTTTTTGAATAAAGCTTTAGGTCCCTTTATCTAACGATTTTTTGACTAAAGCTTATAGCACTTTTGCATAGAAAAAGCAGCAATTTGTTATTGTTTTTTTATTTTCATATTTATTACGATTAAATTTAAAACTGTAATGTTAAGGAGCCCTTTAAACGTCTCTTTTTTTTAAAAACTATACATTTAATTTTGTGGATTTTTCTGTAGGTAAAGATAAAAGAATCTACTGAAATATTCTGTTTTCAAAATTTAAATTTTTAACCCTTTCCAGCATTTTAACCCTTTTTACCATCGAATATCAGATTTTTATAGAAAGAAACAAAGGGTTAACAATTTATTTTTAAAAACTTAATATTTAAGTAGATTCGTTTATCTTTCATGTAGAGAAGAAATCTTGAAAATTAAATGTTTAGTTTTTAAAAGACATACATTTAAACTGCGCCTTAGCTTAACATTTTTAAATTTAATCTTTTTAATTTTGATAAATGAAAAATACAAAAATTTCTACTTTTTCTATGGAAACATGATGATGAGCTGTTTTCAATAAATCGTTAATATTAGATAAGCCCCGAGAACCAAAAAACGAAATTGTTGTTTTTTAATAAAAATTCCATATTTTACAAATATGCATCTTTTTTTCTCAAATCGAAAATGGTACAATTAAAAAATAAACTGCATAAAAAATGCATTTCTTTTAAACGCTGAAAAACGTCAATCCGCAGTAAAAAAGTAGGGGAGTATACCATTACAGTGCAATTTAAATGGTGATAATCCGATGAATATTAAATAAATTATAATAAATTTTTCAAAAAAAAAACTGAATCGCGCAGAAAACCGTGAATTTTTTGAAATTTGAAAAACTAAAAACACCAATCTTTAGAGTTTCTATATGCAAAATTTTATTGAAATTGGAAGACCGAAGTTCAAAAAACGCCTTTTTTGGCCGGTCTTTGATGGAACGGCCGATATACTACTCGTACTAGATTTTCAATGTTAATAAAGGCACATTTTAATTTTAATACCCAACAAACATGGCAATACAAAGGCGAATTGAAAAGTTAAAACTAAAAAAATAAACCTTTGCTACACATTATAGGAATTATCTGTTAAAATTTGTTGGTAATTATTTTCAAATGACAAAAAGTTTATTTTATTACATGTAACAGAAAATTAGTTCAAATCAAATCTCTATGCAGAGAGAATTTTAGTAGACGAAAAATAATGAAAAATTTCATTAAACGATTATGAAACTTTTCTTGACAGAGTGCACGAAAAATTCCTTAAAATAAATGAAACTACACCCAGAAAACAGATTTGGTAGCAACAACAGTATATGTTGCCAATCGAATGGTTCGATTGTAGCTATCGAAATTTTCGTTAATTAAGGCAATCGAAAATTAAGGCAATCGAAATTCTATTGTCGTGCCAGTTGTCTGTTGTTTCAGTCGATTGTTATCACAAGTGGAACATTCGGGTCGCAAATACCGAAATATTCGGTTGGCAACAATACAGGTTGCCGAGTCTGTTTTCATTTCAAAAACAAAATTGTATTTTAAATCTAAAAAAATTGGATTGAAAAAGTGGTACTGGATGGGAAAATGGCAACCCATTATATAGCACTACTTCCATTCTACACTATGGTAAAAGTTTCATGTTAATATCTCTACTAGTTAAGAAACTATAGCGATTAAAACAAATATCGTTTCAGAAAATGTTTTTACATTTCAGGGTTGCCATACTTCAAAAACGTTGAAAAATTCGGGGACGCTCAAAATCAAATTTGGGTGAAAGATTCTGAAAGAGCGCCGAAAATCCAAAACAATAGGTTTTCCAGCCAGATTGGACCAGAATTGACCGAGTTATTCAAAAAACGGGGAAGTCACATGATTTTTTGAATCAATCTGAATTTTTCGCCTTATTTTCCATCGCTATTTTTGAAAATCTAAAATAATGGGAAATATACAAGATATTTTTATGAGACTTGGTGTGGTGGCAGAGAAAAAAGTGAGCTTTAATTTGGTACCGGTTCTGATGGCCCAGGTATCCTAGGTTTTGAATTATTCCAAAAACAAAATTGTATTTTAAATCTAAAAAAATGGGATTGAAAAGTGGTACTGGATGGGAAAATGGCAACCCAACGCTCGAACGAGCTTCCGAAACACCCTTATCCGAACCATATCGATTGTTCCATCAAATATAAATTCTGTCGGATTTCCTTAGCGGACCCAGAATTTTATTCCAACAAGCCTGTGGCACTGGAAATCGGTGGTGATCTATACACCTCAATATTAAAATCGAATACAATCCATGTTGACGGAGGATCCTTAATAGCCCAGGATTCAGCCCTCGGCTGGTTGGTCATGGGATCTCTGTCCAACTAACCCCTCTTTTAAAAATACACAAGTATTTATATTCGATTTCACCCTACCCTTTTATTCAACTCCCGGTGGAACAAATAAAAATAATTGTCTTTTTTTACAGGTTCGTCGGGCCCGGGAGGATGTTCATTTTGATGAACAGTGAAGAAGCCCCAACTCTGACAACAATAACACACTCTAGTGTATAATTTAATGTCACTGCAGCCAACATTAAAAGATCAACATTAGATGTCGGTTTTCGGTTTGATCTTCACTTAGTGATCTAACAACAAGACCCTCAACAGCCTTACTTCAACAACATCAACAACAGGAACAAGCAGCCACACTGACTAAAACTGAAGTGATTTAAAATTACTTAAAAAAAACTTAAATACAAAAACAAAACCAAACACTGTAAAACATTGCATTAAAGCAAATTAAAAGTAAGACTTAAAGTTAGAGTTAAAATGAAAATTAAATTGAATTATTAACAAAAAAACCTAACCCTAAAACCAAGGTTATAATAGAAAAATAAAAAACACCATTTTTTATTATAACGTTTTTTTTTGCAATATATTTGTTTTACTTGTATTTGGACAAATATATATACACAAATATATATAAAGTTACATACCCCGAACGTACCCTACTCCCTCTAACTCGTCTCTTCACATTGTATAGCACTACTTCCATTCTACACTATGGTAAAAGTGTAATCTAAAATAATGGGAAATATACAAGATATTTTATGAAACTTGGTGTGGTGGCAGAGAAAAAAGTGAGCTTTAATTTGGTAGCGGTTCTGCTGGCCCAGGTCACCTAGGTTTTGAATCATTTCAAAAACAAAATTATATTTTAAATCTAAAAAAATGGGATTGAAAAGTGGTACTGGATGAGAAAATGGCAACCCATTGTATAGCACTACTTCCATTCTACACTATGGTAAAAGTTTCATGTTAATATCTCTACTAGTTAAGAAATTATAGCGATTAAAACAAATATCGTTTCAGAAAATGGTTTTACATTTCAGGGTTGCCATACTTCAAAAACATTGAAAAATTCGGGGACGCTCAAAATCAAATTTGGGTGAAAAATTCTGAAAGAGCGTCGAAAATCCAAAACAATAGGTTTTCCAGCCACATTGGACCAGAATTGACCGAGTTATTCAAAAACGGGGAAGTCACATGATTTTTTGAATCAATCTGAATTTTTCGCCTTATTTTCCATCGCTATTTTTGAAAATCTAAAATAATGGGAAATATACAAGATATTTTTATGAAACTTGGTGTGGTTGGCAGAGAAAAAAGTGAGCTTTAATTTGGTACCGGTTCTGATGGCCCAGGTCCCCTAGGTTTTGAATTATTTCAAAAACAAAATTATATTTTAAATCTAAAAAAATGGGATTGAAAAGTGGTACTGGATGGGAAAATGGCATCCCATTATATAGCACTACTTCCATTCTACACTATGGTAAAAGTTTCATGTTAATATCTCTACTAGTTAAGAAATTATAGCGATTTAAACAAATATCGTTTCAGAAAATGTTTTTACATTTCAGGGTTGCCATACTTCAAAAACGTTGAAAAATTCGGGGACGCTCAAAATCAAATTTGGGTGAAAGATTCTGAAAGAGCGTCGAAAATCCATAACAATAGGGTTTCCAGCCAGATTGGACCAGAATTGACCGAGTTATTCAAAAAACGGGGAAGTCACATGATTTTTTGAATCAATCTGAATTTTTCGAATTATTTTCCAATGCTATTTTTGAAAATCTAAAATAATGGGAAATATACAAGATATTTTTATGAAACTTGTGTGGTGGCAGAGAAAAAAGTGAGCTTTAATTTGGTACCGGTTCTGATGGCCCAGGTCCCCTAGGTTTTGAATTATTTCAAAAACAAAATTATATTTTAAATCTAAAAAAATGGGATTGAAAAGTGGTACTGGATGGGAAAATGGCAACCCATTATATAGCACTACTTCCATTCTACACTATGGTAAAAGTTTCATGTTAATATCTCTACTAGTTAAGAAATTATAGCGATTTAAACAAATATCGTTTCAGAAAATGTTTTTACATTTCAGGGTTGCCATACTTCAAAAACGTTGAAAAATTCGGGGACGCTCAAAATCAAATTTGGGTGAAAGATTCTGAAAGAGCGTCGAAAATCCATAACAATAGGGTTTCCAGCCAGATTGGACCAGAATTGACCGAGTTATTCAAAAACGGGAAGTCACATGATTTTTTGAATCAATCTGAATTTTCGAATTATTTTCCAATGCTATTTTTGAAAATCTAAAATAATGGGAAATATACAAGATATTTTATGAAACTTGGTGTGGTGGCAGAGAAAAAAGCTGAGCTTTAATTTGGTACCGGTTCTGATGGCCCAGGTCCCCTAGGTTTTGAATTATTTCAAAAACAAAATGTATTTTAAATCTAAAAAAATGGGATTGAAAAGTGGTACTGGATGGGAAATGGCAACCCATTATAGCACTACTCCATTCTACACTATGGTAAAAGTTTCATGTTAATATCTCTACTAGTAAGAAATTATAGCATTAAAAACAAATATGCTTTCAGACAAATTGTTTTTACTATTTCAGGGTGCCATACTTTCAAAACGTTGAAAATTCGGGGACGCTCAAATCAAATTTGGGTGCAAGATTCTGAAAGAGCGCTCGAAATCCATAACAATAGGGTTTCCA
>CM037855.1:14819731-14853689 GCA_021234595.1 Delia radicum | reverse complement strand
GCGTAGTTTGATTCGAAAAAAATTTCGAATTCGTAAATCTTGCACATATGTAATAAAAATTCTAAATTAATTTTTTCTTTTTTTTTAATTTAATGGTTCTTACTCTTGTACACTACAAATAAAAACTAAAAATATGATTTTTCCTAAAGATTTTTCCATACAAAAGGTACAAGATTTCCGAATTCGACATTTTTTTTTCGAATCGAGTTACTCGGTAATTATTTTAAATACTTTCTATGATTTGTATTAAATATTATATTTAATTCTTTATAAAATATAAATTATGGGAGTCTCAACAACTCACATAATTTATTTTGTGAAAACCCAGTATTTTTGTATTTTAAGCTTTTCTAGTAAACTATTTTTTCATTTTTAAAAACAAGTATGTGCATTTTTAATTTAAATACACCTTTCCATTATTTGTTTTAGTGTAATTTGAACTATATAAAATTATAATGCTAGTTTAATGCCCTATCAAGAAACTTAACGTCAAAAAAATAGAGGTTCTAAAACCAACAGAAGTTAGTTTTTGGAAAAAAAATTATTTCTATTCCGCACTTTTCTCATTAAGTTTTTTTTATAAAACTAGTTTTATAATCAAGATATTACATAAACTCTTTTGGAAATATTTTCAATGTTAGTCCACCTTATAAAACCAGTATTTTTCAATTTAAAATATATTTCTAAAAAAAGGCAGATGTATTTATAATGTAAAACTTTAAAGATTGTTTACTTCTATAATCTATTTATATTTGGATAAAAAATATATTTAAATCAAGTTCAATTACATTAAAGAAGAGAAAAAATACTGTTTTAAAATTTGTTACCGATTTATTTTATTCAAAACTTAAACTAAAAACAAAATTAAAACATGTATTTAAGAAATTCAAATTTTTTAAATTACAAACAATCGATTTTTGAAATATTGTTAAAAAAATAACGGGTTTTTCTGTAACTTTTTTCTGTAAGAAATCTAAGCTTTTAAATCAAAAATTAAATTGTATTCAGCTACAATAAATAAGAGCGATTTATGAAACACTTTTAGTGAAAAGTGAATTTAACAAAACAGAAAAATACTGGCTTAATTATGTAGTACACATAAAAATTTACTATGGATTTTATTTTAATAAAAAAAACAAAATTTAATTTAAAAAGCGTTATATATTATCAACGCTTGTCCAAACCTGTGATATAAGCACAAAAATACTTTTAAAAACCAATTTTAACAATGAAACAATAAATAAGGGTTTTTAGTATTTTTAAACACATTCACAGTTTTGGGTGAAGTTATATAGAAAATTCAAACAATATTTTTTTTGTTATAACGGGGATGACAGGCAATACCGCTAAAATGCCGCTTTCGATTCAAAACCTTTCAACTGACTATCATTATCCCTAAAAATGCATGTCATTTTAAAGAGAACATTTTAACTAAAAAATTTATCTTGTATGGTTTAAAGTTATGCTACAATTTGCAAGGATACGTTAGTAAATTTCTAATGTTTTCTGCTACTTTCGGAAACCGAAGGGTCGAGAACCTGAAATTTATGTTTCGTCGATTTCTTGACGGTATGACAGTATGGTGAATTTCATTGAAATCGGAGGTAGTCGATCCGAAAATGCTACACTTTTGATTGAGTTGACATGTTTTTACTCTTTAGTTAAATATATTTAAACGTTATATAGAACCCATTCATTTAACGTATCTATAAATAAAAAAATACTGGTTTCTGTTTCTTTACATTTTTTTTTATTTAAATTAGAAATACTGGGGATTAATTTAAACATGTAGGTCTTTTTAAAATATTGACAAAATCTGATTAATATAGAATAAATGGACCAAAACTGATTAGATATACTGATGGGAAAAAATGTTTTTCATTTTAACCAGTATTTTTAATTCAATAAAAAAGAAAATTTTATAAACTGTTTTAAGATAGAAATCTTAGCTTAATACAGAAATTTTATAAGACGGAATATTTAAACGATTAAGAAAATTTATAAAGAATACTGGGAATTTTAAATACAAGTTTTTTAAATGTCCAAATGCGTCGTCTTATTAAATGTTCAGAGGTTTTCGTAATGAAATAACTGAAAATAATGTTTTAAAACAAAAATAGTGTTTTCTTTTAAAACTATTTTCATTATAATTTCATTATAACTTTTAAATCGTTAGTTCTTTAACTTTAATTTTACTTACGTTTAAATTATTTATACACCCCTCGTTATTTCATTTTAAAATTCTATTAAAACAACGGAAATAAAATATTTACAAAATCACGTTTTTTGTTTTTATTATTTCTACATAAAATACAGAAACTAAACCTTGCTTTAAAAATAAATTATAAATAATTGAAAAATCTAAAACAAAAAAATCTTAAAATCTAAGCTAAACTTAAAATCAACAACGGATGCAAACCAAGAACACACAAACAAACTGCTGGCAAAAAAAACGAAACATCTCTGAACAAATAAAATTGTCAGATACAAATTTTATAGTTTTCAAATAAGGGGAAAAAAACTATAATGAAAAAACAATCTACCGTAAATACTAAACACGGTGGTGTTAAGATTACGTGCAAACTTTAAAAAAAACTGAAAATAAACTAAAACTATATGATGCAATTATATAACAAAACTACAACATCATCCATACAGTAACAACCTCAGGTTGCAACATTGTAGTGTAAAGAAAATGGAAAATTTATGTAGTTTTATTTTATATAGTTTTTTTTTTCGTTTTAATTTAAGGTGAAATATGAGAAAATAATGGAAAATTTATTAAAAATGATGAAATTATTTTTATGAATACATTGTAAAGACAAGCTAGAACATTTCCAGCAGCGGTAAATTGTAATTTTTTTTAAAAAAAATACTGGTTTTTGGAAATTTTAGACGGTTTTCTTTTATGAGTATTTCTTACTTAACTGCCTGCATTATTACGACGAAAATAAATTTTCGTAAAAATAATGTAAATTTGCCTTTGTTTGTCATGTATTTTTGGCGAAAGTAAATTGTCAGTGTCTGTCCGTTTCGTAATACCATAAACAACAACATCAGAGTTATTAAATATTTTTGAAAGATTGTTTTTAAATAGTTTTTTAATGATATTTTTATATAAAAAACGTAAAATACAGAGATTTTTATCATCTCACCTAGATTTTTTATTTTAACTTTAAACCCTTTATAAGATTAGTTAACTTATATACCTAAAAAACTAATGTTTTTGTATAAATAAAAGACTTCAATTAAAAGTAATTAGAATCAAATTTTAATTAAGAATCCGATTCCGTCAAATAATCCGATTCCGTCAAATTTGTTGGAATATAAATAAAAAAAATACTGGTTTTTAGTTGTTGGGTTTTCTAAATAAAAATTGGTTAATTAATGAAAATGGAAAATTATTCAAGTTCGAGGCCATACTCTATATTTCTTTATTAGGATATTGTCCTAACAAATAATCTATAGAGTTTTTGTTTTCAATTTATTAATTGACCACTTTCAGGAATGTGTTGATAGATCTATTTCGGAAATTTTCTACGTTCCCATCATCAGAACACGTTTTGAAAGAGGTAGCAATCCCATGCAAAACATCAAGCATTCATATAACTAGTTTTCTCACTAAATGAGAACTAATATATGAGCTCGAAGTTAAAGATTATCACCATTGATCTAAATTGTTAATTAACATTTTATTTTAAACGATTTACATTGTAAAGAAAAGAAACTGCAACATTTCTAGTTGTGCAAAACCAGTATTTTTGATAAAAATTCCGAATTTAAAAAATTTTTAAGACTGTTTTTTAAAAAAAAATTTTAAAGTTTTTATATAAAAAAAAATAAAAATACAGGGTTCATTAATTGTCACTACTAGTTATATTTTAAACACTTTGAGACCTTTATAAGATTAGCATATTTATGTATAAAATTAAATACAGTTCTAAAAGAAAACTAACTCCTTAAAATAATCCTATTTTAAGCTTAATATTCAGTACAATTGGAGTAAATTTTGTGAAAAATATTTATATATATATGAAAAAAGGATATAGAAATCGATACCGAAATCGGTAGTCTCAAAAACTCAAATTTGCAAAAATGTTTTGAATTTCCACAATGTTACAATAATAATAAGTAGTTTTCCAAAATATAATCAAAAATAAAATTTTTTTATCAAAAATATGCTCTTATGATCAAAATATGCAAAAAAAAAAACGTGCAATTGTGAGCATAATATACAAAAATATGCTCTTACAAAGCGATGCCAGAATTCTTCAATTGTTCTGCAACGGATAAAATATCTCATAAATTTTTCAATACGAAGCACAGAAAAAAACATGAATCAGCATATTTCTGGTTGCCCTGGTGATGAGTTATGGTTAAAAAATTCCTTATATTTTTTTTAAAATTAATTCTCAATTTTATTTTTTACAAAATACGCAATTTAGTGCAATATATGCAAAAATATGCTTTAAAAAATTAAAAAAAATATGAATCGGCAAAAATTTGAAAAAAAATAAGCATATATTGTAATATTGGGTCCGCCAAATAACTTTTTTTTTTTTTGAACTCCTGAACCAATTGGACTTGTATGGCGTCATACCAAGGTCTTTATTCAAATTCGTCTCAATGATGTCTCCGAAATGTTCAATTGTTGAGAACGACGGTAATTGATGTTGATGGCGCTTCACGCACACTTTCCTGCCACAGCAGCAATATTCTCGGGTGTACGCACTGTTTTTGGCTTTTCACGCTTTGGTTTTTCGATAAGGATGCCAGTTTCTTTTCACTTTTTTCACAAGATAACGAACATACGGACCATATTCGTTCAGCGGAAGGATAAAACTAATTATCTGTCGAATCAGACATGAGCTAAGGTTACCATTCACGAAATAAGCACTAGTTGAAAAAAAAACGTTAGATGGCGGACCCTTTATATGCATTAATTTAGGACTTACATGGAAATAAACTTAGACACGTATTTTTTAGGTCCGCAATCTCAATTTTATGGGTTTAAAAATGGTCAAATTTGACGTTTTTTTAATATATTTCTTATATAAGAAAAAAAGACAAATTAGGTTGTTGTTAGCTTGAGTTCAATTAACATACATATAATAAATGCTTATTTAATTTTATCGGTGCTTGGAGTTTTTCCGATTATTGTGTTTTCATACAAAATTTTTCTAGTTTTTGATGCGAAACCCTAAACTTGAGATTACTCACCTAAAAAATACGGGTCTAATATTGGTTTGTCCTATAGTTTAATTCTAATCTGCAGATTCACCACTGCGTAGTTTCCTTGTAAATTTATTTTCTTTTTAATTTAATATAACTCTTTGAAATCTGGAAATACCTTATAAATAAATTTTGAAATATTAATTTAAATACAAAAAGATTATTTTAACTAGAATCATATTTACTTAATAAAATTCATACTTAAATTAAAAATGTTTGTAAAAAGCTATCTTACATATAAAAAAGAAAAAACTAAAATCGAGTATAAACTAAAATATTTGTTAATTGATTTAAAAGTTTAATTGAATTAGGCCTATTAAGGAAGTTGTAGTATCAATTAAAATAATTCCTAACTATATAATTGATTTAGTTTCAATTTAGATTTTAATCATATCTATTAAAAAGTTTAATTGAATATTGGCTTTAATTTCAAACTAATTTTTAGTAGATACTATTAAAGTTTAATTAAAATTGCAAAAATATTTAAAAATTGGGAAATAAAGTTTCTATGAATCCCAAAAATTAAAAAAAAAAACGCAAAAATTAAAAAAACAAAAATTAAAAAAAAAAATTAAAAAAAAAAATTAAAAAAAATTGGTATAAATTGAAAAACAAACGCCAAAATAAAAAAACCGAAAAAAAATTTTAAAATCTTTAAAATTTAAAACAATCGCAAAATTTAAAAAAAAAAAATCGCCAAAAATTATAAAAAAAATTGAGCGATTTTATTAAATTTTAAAGATTTTTTTTAATAAATTTTTAATGTTTTTTCAATTAATCTTTTTTTCAAAACTTTTTTTCAATTTTATTGATTTTTTTTTTTAAATTTTTCTTTTAATTTTGGAATTTTTTTTTAATTTCTTGTGGTTATGGATTAAAAAAAGGGAAACTTTGTGAGCACCAATTAAACATTTAATAGATATTATTAAACTTTTAATTAAAGGTTTGAAATAAAAAAAAAAAAATAGTTAAAGTTTCATTGAGAATAGTTTTTTCTGTGTAATTGATTTCATATGATTTTTTTTCTGTGTATACAATTTTTAAACCATATTTTTATTAAAGTTTTGTGTACATGGAAACCCCACTATATTTTACTTGTAACTCAATATGAAGTACAATAGATACTATGAAAATTAAATATATTATATAGACTAATTTGTTTAATATTTATCTTAATTAAAAGTTTTTAATTATGTAATGAAATCCTTAAACTTTTCTCTTAATTTTATACTAAATTTCTTTAGCTTATACCCGGATTTCAAATAAAAAAAATCTATTGCTGATTGATTTGACACTTAAACTAAGAAAGTTTTTTTTTTGTGTACAATAACTATTAACTTTTTCTTATTCTTTGCTGCGTTTTCTCTATTTTTTGTTGCAAATCTTCTAGAAAATTAAATGCGAAACAGAAAAATTACGAAAAAAATTTTATACATCATTCATTGTTTTTAAATAAAAACACTTTTTTTGTTTTCAATCTTGCAAAATATGTGTAATGCATGTTGATGATAAACACAGAGAAAATGTAGCTATTTGCCAACTGAAATTTGGTTACATCGACTCAAATTCGGGTATTAACGAATTTCAGTCGGTTGGCACAACTTATCATTAGTTTTCACAACAAAATTTATTTAATTCAACTAAATATTAGTTGCAATACCAAAAATATTCAGAAATCGAATGCAAATACCGTTGTTCTAACTGAGTTTTATAAGTTGTTACCAGTAAAATACACTTTTTAATTCGGTTGGTACTTTATTTCTCTGTGTCTATTGTTACTAGTTAGTTACAATTACTATGTTGCAAATTGTTGTTGTTTAGTAATAGCAATTGCAACCAAACTAATAAAATGCATTTGAAAATGATGGTTCAATGTCGAGGATTAATTTTCTTTTACCTCCTTCAAACTCTGTTTATCTCTCTTATTTTTTTGTTATTGTTTTATGATGATTTTTCATTATTTTCATTCATTAAAAGTAACACAAAAAAAGCAGAAAAATGCAAAAAATATTTCCATTATAATATACAAAAAGTATATGATGGTTTGCCATGCACGCGTTCTTTATTTAAACATACTAGAAATACACTCAAACTATACATACATTAACTTACACTATGATTAAAAAGTATAGCTACGAATAAGTTTCTATCACTCTAATCGGACAGATCCACGTTTGGATTGTGTTAAATGAAAAAATGTTGTAACCCTGTTCAACAAAAATGCGTCAAATTAGAAATTAATAAATCAGAAATTATTTTCTTAAATTTTTCTGAAGATTCTTGTTATGTACAACCCACGCATTAGAAGTAAGAGAGTGTCGAAACGATTATTTTATCGAGAATCTACAAAAAAAAATTTTATACTTTTCTACAATTCACAATCTTAATTGAAAGTAATAATTTTTCTGCGTTAATCACATCCTGACGTTTTTTCTTCAATTGCATTCAGACATTCAGACTCTCAATAGACTCGGTAGGGGCAACTCTCTAAACTTGGGGTGGATTCCTGGTCATGAGGGGCATGAGGGCAAGGAGAGGGCAGATTGTTCTTGCCAACCGCGGGGCCCGAAGGCCCTTTATTGGTCCTGAACCATTCTGTGGAATACCTGCGGGGTATGTTAGGGAAAGGATCAGTGAATGGAGAGAGTCTGAATTCTCTGGTTACTGGGAAAATTTTCCTGGTCAGCGCCAGGCTAAGAGATTGACCTCTTTTTCCAGTAGGGGGTCGAGGCTACTGTTGTTGCTTGAAAGGGGAGGTTTGAGCACCCTGGCGTCGTATTTAACTGGACACTGTAATCTCAGATACCATCTACACAGGAAGGGTCAATCGGACAGAGATATGTGCAGGTTTTGTGAGATGGTGTCTGAGACCTCGGAGCATGTTCTCTGCGAATGTCCCAGGCTTTGTGATAGGTTTCTAGGTGATCGCTTCATTTCGCCTTCCGACATCGCGAACATTTTGCCTAATAGGATAATTGGCTTTATAGGTAGCTTGAATCTGTAGGTAACTTTAGGCAGCACAAAAGACCTACATTGGTCGCGGTGCATAGTGCCTTCTTATCTAATCTAATCTTTCCTTCAATTTTGTTTTCTCCAAAATCATAATTTATTATCAAAGTAAAGAATTCACCTTTTTTTATTTTTATTACAAAGCTTGGAAAAGGGTTATACTTTTACAAAATATCTCTTAAATTTTGCAGATATTTTCTTTAAATCTTACTTTACTTAGCATTAAAGAAACTTTTTTTATTAAAAAGCACTTTTTTTTTTTGAAAAAAATACCTTTTTATAAAAAGTAGTTCATTTTAATTAAAAATTAGAATTTTTAATATATATAAAATTATAAAGAAAAATCGATGGCCATTTTGTTCTAAATTTCATGATTTGCATAAATATTTAGTCCATGCCAGTTTTGGACTATCGAGAAAAACATACATTTGCATGGAATTCCTTGCCCTAGTCATCACTTTCAAAATGAATAATGACTGTGAAATAGAAACAAGTGACAGTAGCGAATTTTTGAAAGGGAGTTTCACAATTTTTTGTTTTGTGTTTTGACACTTTTTCCAGATTTTTTGAAAGCGGGTCTTGCTTAGCAGAAATTATTTCAGTTCAAAAAATTTCTGCTCCACTTAGAATACTATGTAGGTAAACCCCACTGCAAATGTAGTTAAAAACAAAAGAAATTTCACTTGAAAATTGAAAGACTTACATTTCATTAAATTCAACTAACATTATCATATGTTTTTTACTGTTCAAAAAATGAACCACAAATGTAGTAAAAAATAAACAAACATTTATTTGTTTTATTTTTTTTAAATAAAATTAAAAAACTACTGTATAAAATGATTGTGAAATCATAATAAGTACAGTAATTTTATGTGGTTTGTTTTTTTAAATGAACTACAAATGTAGTCAAAAATTAAATTTCTTCTACTTAAAAAAAAAAAAAATACTGTAGGACAACTCAAACAACTACTAATATTTAAAGCAGTAGTTCCCAGAGTGTATGCAAAAAACCGGGTAAATCACTTAAATGTTCTAGCCTACTTAAAAAAAATATTCTGGATATAGGTTTTTAGTTTAATGGTCACTCTGATGAGCTAAAACCTCTATAACTTTAGAAATAAGCTAATTATGGTCTTGAAATACAATTTGTTTTGTAGGTATTAAATTTTTTTTTTATTTTCAAAGTCTATTGCTCCACAAAGAAAAATCCCCAGAAAAATATTTTCCATACCACTTTTTATGTAACATTTTGAGGGGTATTTATTTGCGCCCATATCTTTTGAGCCCGATAATCGATTTCACTTATTTCCAATACCAAACTACATATATTATCAACAATTTCACTATAACCTATCAACCTCGCCTCTATATTGGCAGAGTATTTTGCATTTCAACAGACAGACGGACATCGCTATACGGACTTCGCCATTCTTGCTGAACAATAACACTATGAAACAAAATAAGGTTCATGGGGTGGATGATTCTTATAACAAACGATTCTATTAGGTTAGTCTAGTAAAACCCACGAAGCGTTTGGTCCTGTATGGGTAAAGTCAAATTTTATGGCCGTTTAAAGTTTTCATTTCTTTCGCCAACACTGTATTGAATAAGACTCAAAAAGTAGTGTAGTAGTTCTTTTGAACTAAATTCTTAGTTCGGATGAATTTTAAGATATATTTTTTCATAGAACATTTTAACCCTATATCTGCAATTTTCATGGGTCATATAAGTCCTTTTTCCAATAAATACCAAAAAAGTATACTAAAACGTTCTTTTTAGGGGTTAACATTTTCTGTGAATATGTTTTGCAGCAAATTTTAATAGAAGGTGTCAAAGACGACACATCATCCGGTCATGTTAAATCATGTTAAAAGGTTAATTTTAATTTATCACGGGCATCCCAGTCCATTAAGCTTTCTGCTGCGTAAGACGTGTATATACGATTTATCAAAACTCTATTCTGTTGCGTAAGACGTATATATACGTCCACTCTGCATATGTTTTTTCTATTTCGACGCAACCAGCAAAGTTTTTTTTTTTTAACTTGACTACTCCATTTAACTAGTTAAAAATGTTAGGTTGATTTTCTAAATTTATGATTTTAAACCTAATGTAATATTTTAATGGATTTTTTTTTTTATTTAATATTTTAGCCCCTTATCTCGTAATTTTCCTGGTATTTTTTATTTTAAATTGGTAAAAGTTAAAACTAAGGAATTTCAAGAAGTATAATGTTCCGCTTTTTAATCTTTTTAATTTACTGACTTATTTTTTATAATTTTCGAAACAAATTACGATTGTTTTCAATTACAATTCACTTTTTCAGTGATTTAACATGACCGGATGACGTTTTCGTCTTCGACAACTTTTAGTAAAATTAGCTGCAAAACATATTCACAGAACATTTTAAACCACTAAACGCACGTTTTATAATACTTTTTTGGTATTTCTTGGAAAAAGGAGTAAATGACCCATAAAAATTCCAGATATAGGGTTAAAATATTCTACCAAAACTAGCTGAACTCAAAATTTAGATCAAAAGAACTATTACTTACACTACTTTTTAAGTCGTATTCAATACAGTGTTGGCAAAAAAAAATGATAACTTTAAACGGCCATAAAATTGGACTTTACCCACATAGGACCAAACCCTTTTGGGGTTTTACTATACTAACATAATACATTCATCTAGCATATGAATTATTTACCCCCCAAAAATGTATTCTACTGTGTAATATACAAAATAAGTTTGTGTGGTAACAGAATTTGTTTAAAAAAAAATTAAAAACGGAATGACAATGTTGGTTGGTTGGTTTAAGTGGCAGCTCACGCTACTCGTGAGCATCAAGTAGAGTCAAAAAGCGACTCCGTTTTGAAGAGACCACACTACCCGTAAGGAACTAGTATCCGGAGTACTAGACCCACCCCGTTCGGTTAAGATAACGTATGAGATCACCGAATCCCACACGTGATATTACCGAGAGGTCGTCCAGTATATGGTCACCCAAGATCCGGAGTCGAATATCCTGCAGCGCCGGACAATTGCAGAGAAGATGCTCCACGGAATGACAAACTGCACCGTGGGATGAAAAGCATTAAAAGTAATTTGCTATGCATACTTTTGGTCCATAGTTTTATTTTAAACATATTATACTTATATTTAATTTCACTTTAATTTCACTGATGATACTCACAAGTCATTGTTATACGTACGTAGAGAGTTGGCTTGGATGAATAGCTTGGCTGGTTTGGTTAAATGACTGACTCGTCGTGGAACTGCTATTGGCTGCGTTGGCTTTTAGCAGTGTTTGGTAGTGATAGTAAAGAAATGTTTAACGAAACAAAAACATCACCAAGCGAAATGAAATGAACCTCAAATCTTTTAAGTGAAATTGAAATTAAAATTAAAATAATTGTAATTGTTTATTAAATGCGTGCTTTGGCATTTGGCTAAAAGCTGCTGCTTCTGCTGCTGCTGATGTTGTTGCTATGGCCATTGGAAAAACTAACCCTTTTTCGTATAAATAACACAGTGCAACAAATGAAGACTTGTGGAAAAATGCACGGACTCGACAGTATAGGTTCGATTGTACTACCAAAGGTTAGTAAAACCCTGTACTCGGTTTGGCCAGTTTGACTACCAATTTTTTTTTTTATGGACCTCAAAAGATTTTGAAAATCAGTGCACCACTCAAAAAAAGGTGTCCTCAGTTTTTGGCCTACAGCTAATTCAGACTTGATGATATTGCTTAACTATATTTAGCAATAATGTAGTGAAGAGTCTACTGAACAAATTTTTGAAACATTTTATGTGCAAAAAATCATTTTTTCCTGCACTTTTTGGAAAAAATATAGGAGAAAATTATTTTTTTTTTACTTTTTTCAGCATGATATTGCTCAACAATATTTGGCAATAATGTAGTGAAGAGTCTACTGAACAAATTTTAAAAACAATTTATGTACAAAAAATCATTTTTTCCTGCACTTTTTTGAAAAAATATAGGAGAAAATTATTTTTTTTTAACAGGAACTCTAATTTTTATTTAACAATATATGACAAAATTGTAGCCATTGTAAATCTGAACAACTTTTGTGAACAGACCAATGCAATCTGAATGTGTCTAGGCATCCGAAATAGCTTACAAAGACCAATGTGTACCTTATAAATAGTCGTTTTTGACTAGACTACACTTTTATTGCATTTTTGGTTACTTCTTCAACAACAAAAAAAAGTAAACAAAAATGCAATAAAAGTGTAGGCTAGTCAAAAAAGAATATTTATGAGGTACAAAGTGGTCTTTGTAAGCTATTTCGGATGCCTAGACACATTCAGATTGTATTGATATGTTCACAAAAGTTGTTCAGATTTACAATTTCTACAATTTTGTCATATATTGTTAGTGAACAATTATGAGTCACTGTAAGTTATGATGAAAAAAGCAAAAACATAAATAATTTTCTCCTATATTTTTTCAAAAAAGTGCAGGAAAAAAATTATTTTATGTACATAAAATGTTTATACAATTTGTTCAGTAGACAATTCACTACATTATTGCCAAATATAGTCAAGCAATATCAACAAGTCTGAATAAGCTGTTGGCCAAAAACTGAGGACGCGTTGTTTTGAGTGGTGCACTGAATTTCAAAACTACAATCGAACCTATACTGTCGAGTCCCTGCATTTTTTTTCACTGTTGCACTGTGTAATGAGGATGATGAAGAGGTTCGGTTGCATGCCAAAATTAAATTTCACAATATATCGAAAAATTGTTGAAAGTTTTTTAAAGAGCAAAAAAACAGTAAATGGAAATAGCATCAAATTAAAAAACAAGGAAAATTAGGGAAACAAATTGGTAAAATTTTTAAATCGAAAATTAAGCGAAAAAGAGAAAATTTGGTAACAAACTCGAATTTGGCCTCAAACCTAATAAACGATAATATGAACAAAGCAACCAAAAAACACACTCAGGGAACTTCTGCTTAAAAAATTGTTTGAGTTGTAATACAGTTTCTTTATTTTTAATGTAAATGTCAGTCATTTGTAGAACAAATTAAATTTTAACTAACCTTGTAGTTCATTTAAAAAAACAAACCACATCAAATGACTGTTTTATGATTTTAAATTCATTTTTTGCAGTTGTTTTTTGTTATTAAAATAAAATATAAAAAAAAAATAAATGTTTGTTTATTTTTTACTACCAAGTGGTTCATTTTTACAACAATTGTTAGTCATTTTTTGAACATTAAAAAACAAATAGCAATGGTAGTTGAATTACTTAAATGTAATTCGTCTTTTCTTTAAGTGAAATTTCATTTGTTTTTAACTACATTTGCAGTGGTTTTTACCTACATAGAATTCTAAGTGCAGCTTAAAAATTAACTTATTATGAACCAATTGATCCGTTTTTCACCCAGTAATTAAGTGTTTCAAAACCAATAAAATAATTCATCATCTTGACTATATTCTTAATTGACTATCATCTTGATTATATTCTTAAATAAAACAAAAGAGTAGAAAATTGTTATCAAGAGTGGCCATATAATTGTTTTAAAATATTAAATGTTGTCCTACTTCTATGGGATCTTTTTCAAACATTTTTTAAAATTTTTAAAAAAAAACATTAAGTTTTATATTTTTGATTGTTATAGTGGCGAGAAAATACAAAAATGTATTTCTCTGCTAAAAATTGGTAACATCATTGCATACAATTTTTGAACCGATCGGACCATGAATTTTGCAAATACACAAAGTCGAAAATTTGCCAAAACGTATTCTGTCTTACTCCGTAATACCTGCGTTTTATTAAAATACTACTTATAATGTCAAGGTTGCCATATGCAAATTAAAAAAAAAATTATCAAAAACCATTAGTGTCCGACCGAACAGTTCGGCCAAAAACTATATTTTGTCGGTTTTTTGATATCTAGAGGCAATGATGACAAATTTTGGTATTGGCACATGTTTGTTGAGCCGACTTAATTCGATTTTGTGTATAAAATTTAAGAGAAAAGCCGAAGTTTAGCTATAAAGTTAAAAGTTCTGCCGCCGAACTATTTTCAATTTGGCCGAACTTTCTGAGGCCGAACAGTGAATTCATTGCTTAACTACAGACTTTTCTTCAAATTTGACACTCAAAATAGCATCTAATCAGCCCAATAAACATTTTTTCATCCGCCAAATTTGTCCATAATGCTTTAAAATACCGAATACAGACCAAATGCATTTTCTGGCCGAACTGTTCGGTCGGACACTAAAAACCATGATATTTTTTCCAAAAATCGGATAACTAAAGAAAATTAAAATTTTTATATATTTTGGAATCAAGATTTGCCTACAAAATTAAAGCATTACAAATATCTTCAATCTGTCAAACTTTGTTGTCATCCTATTCATCTCTTAGACCATATTAGTGCAAGTGTTTGGTATGATCTGTAGGGAACATCTGTCCTTTGTCGATGCATATCACACTCGGAAAAATCGGTTAAAAAGTGTAGCTAATACAACAAAAACTAGAAATGGGAATATATCAACCATTCGTCTTCAATGGGTTAATTTATAAATTGCCTGTTTTATTTAAAATTTAACTTATATTGTCAAAGGATACACATCATATTTTTGTTATTTTGTATTTGCATAAATTTAGTATTGATACAAATAAAAATTTGTATTTTGCAAATGACAACTGTCAAATACATTAACTAAACTCTGACATTTTACAAAAAAAAAAAAAAAAAAAATAATAGAAATACATTCATATTTGTAATACATACGAGGGCGGTCAAAAAATTAGCCTGTTTATGTTCTATTGTGAGCAAACCCGGTACCCATCTTGCGCACAGCTTTGTCATCTCAAATGCGATGTATACCACTTTTTGAAATGCCTATCATTTCGGCCAGCTCACGCACGTTCAGCCGACGATCATCCAATAACATTTTGTGGATTTTTTAACTGTGTCTGGAGTGGACACCTCAATTGGTCGACAACTACGTTGCTCGTATTGGCAGCTTGCACGGCCTCGTTTAAACTCTGCCACACAATGTTTTATTGTCGTAACCGAAGGAACCGACTACCCCAGAGTAGAATCTAGCTCGGCTTTAATATTGGTTGGACACAACGGTGCCCAATTTTTTCAATGTTTACAAATTCACTGAAATCGTTTATTGTTGATGGCTCAAAAAAAAAAAAAAATACTAAACAAGGTAGCGCCTTGAAACTTAAAACATATATTTTATAAGGTTGCCACTTTTCACCAAAGTATTTTTTTTAACTACTGCCGCCATCTATGCGTCAGGTCGGCTAATTTTGTTACCGCCCTCGTGTACAAGAAACAAAACACTGTTTTCAAAGAAAAACTTGAAAAAAAAATTAAATTGTTGGAAATAAATCTTTATATTAATAATTTAAATAGTATAACACTGTGTTTCACCAACAACAAATAAACAAACTATACAGAGTTGTATTTTCTAAAACAGTGTTTCCTAAATAGTTGTTTTAAACTTACTATAAGAAGAAACAGAATCTAAAAAGCAGAAATTTTATATAAATGGATTAAAGATTCCATTCTGAAGATGAAAATATAAAAAAATAATATTAGTATAAAAAAAAATTGCCTTAAAACGCGTAGTAAATGTTAATTTTAATAATAAAGTTTGTAAAAAGTTATATTAAATAATTTTTATAATTTTTTTTTCTTACAATATTTTCTTAACCAAACCCTCCGTACTGACTTTAGTTATGAATAAGAAAAAAATACTATGATAGTAACTTGGGAATTATATATGATGTATTATTGTATCTTTTGTATAGTTTTTTTTTTTTATAAAAAGTTAAATAATTGACATTTAAAATAACGAAAAAATAACATAAGCTGTCATCTGTGACAGATACATTTTTTTTTTTATAAAGTTTTGTTTTCAAGAAAATTACACTGTGCTACACAGATAAATCACTCGTTAAATGACTTACCTAGTGTAGGTTGTAATTCTAGCTGAGTGTATTACAAAACCGATTTGAGAATTTGCAATCTACCCAAAAATTTTCGAGATAATAGTATTTTTTGCCACTGGTGCATTTAAATATTTGTTTATCAGTCATTTTTCATACGATTTTAATTTTTTAAACGATATTTAAAAGAAAATTACCTGCCCAGCCAGAAATTGCCAATGGTATAAAAAATCAAGCACTGGCAGAGCACTGTTTGTCAATGGTCCAACAAATAAAGTGCTGACAAAGCTCTGCCAACGTTAGTAAAAAGTGCTTTGCCAGTAGTTAACAAATTTTACAACAGTAAAAATAATAAAAGCACTGCCACAGCCCTGGCTTAGAACGCTCTGCCAACGTTTGTACAAAGTGCGGTGCCAGTACTTAATTTACAACATTTACAACCGTAAAAATAAAACAGCACTGGCATAGCACTGGCTTAGAACGCTTTCCCAACATTGGCAAAAAGTGCATTGCCAGTACTTATTTACAAAATTTACAACCGTTAACATAATAAAAACAGTGATACAGCCCATGTTCACAACGCTTTTCCAACGCTGGCTAAAAGTGCTTTGCCAGTGCTCGATATACTAAATTTACAACCGTTTAAAACGAAATTTAATGCATGTTCTTGTTTTTAAATAAGTTAGCAGGTTTTAATAAAAATAACAAATGAATAGTATTTTTTAAATTTATTTTACATATATTAAAATTTAATTATTTTTATTTTTTTAAAATCTTAAATGAATTTAAAATCATCTAACCACATGCATATGGTATTCAAATCAAATTCATACACTAAAAAAAATCTGTAAAGTCAGACACATTTTTGCTCAAAGGATCCTTGTAGAAAAATTGCTAATTTAGCAAATTTTTTGCTGATATTAGCAATTTTTCTGCAAGTATCCCCGCAGCAAAATTATGCTGACTTTACTGACTTTTTTGAGTGTATAATAAGCATTTACTCAAATCGTATTTAAAAACTTTTCTAATCTTTACCTAATTTTAATAAAAATCTTCAGTTATTTTGTAATTAACTTAGCTGAAGCCTATTGTTATTTCTGTTCAAATTACCAATATCGTTCAATAAGAAATAATCAACTCTTTACTGAAGTGAATAACAAAGTAGGAATTTATTGGTTGTTATCCCAATGATTTGCCAACTTTTTAAAATTATGGTTCTGGTACTGGCAAAGAGCTTATTGCCAGTGCTTTGCCAACGTTTAAAAATAGAAACGGCCAAGCCCTTATCATTAAAAAATCACTTTATTGGTTGTTCTATCAATGCTATGCCAACGTTTTAAAATTATGGTTTTGGTACTGGCAAAGCGCTTATTACCAGTGCTTTGCCAACGTTTTATAAACGGAATGGCCAAGCCCTGCCCGGTGTTATCATTTGGGGTTGGCAAAGCACTTAAATCTTCAGAAACCCAACGCTCATACCACCGTTGAAAGCAATGGGCCAATGCTTTGCCGTTCGTATTTTTCTGGCTGGGTGGTCTTTCTAAAAAATATATACTTTCTTTATATTATTTATAAAAAAGGTAAAGATTTTTTTAATAACAATTTAAATTTTAAATTTTTTTCAACTTGTTCAACTTCTACGAGGGTTTTTTCGAATCTGCTATTAAAACAACAATATTCTTTAACTCTTAAATGCTTTTGGCAACAAACTTTATTTTTCATATAAAAAAATGGTTTGAAAATAAGAGATCATGCATTAAAGGATTGATCATGAAAGTCAAAAATTTAAAAATTTAATTAAAAATTAAAAAAGCGTTTTTATGATATCGAAAAACGGACAAAAATAATTTCAAAAAGATTAAAAAAAAAACATTAAAAAAAACAAATGTAAGCTTTCAAATAAAATATTTTTTCATCCCTATGTTACTTAATTTTTGTGTAAAGGGTAATTCCAAATTTTGACTTTCGGTTATAAAAAGCGTAAAAAAATTGGTTGAAAATCGTGGGAGCCAGTTATTGTTTTTTTTTAGCATTTTACAACATAAATACACACTTAAATTTAAATCGACGAGAGCATGCATTTAAGGGTTAAGTTACTAAATCAAGTCGTAAGCCTTCATTTGTTAAAATCGGCTGAAAATTGACAAAGTTATGGTACTTTTCCCATATATGTATATATAAAAATTAAAATTTTCAGTTTTATAACTTTGGCTCATTTTACTCAGTAAAACACTAACTTTAAAAACATTGTTGTTTTAAAAAAAGTTTCGAAAAAACCCTTGTAGAAGTTGGAAATTTAAAAAGTTTAAGTTTAAAATTTCAAAATCGGTTGTAAAATGATTTAGTTAATGTTGTCAAATGTTTAAATGCACCAGTCACAAAAATACTCCTTTACCGTTGTCTCAAAAATTTGAGGGTATATTGAAACTTCTCAAACCGGTTTTGCAATGCACTCTTCCAGACTTGCAACCTACCCTATGTCATTTGAAAAGGGATTGCTTTTTTTTGGCAGCACCGTGTTATTAAACATTTTAACAAAAATTTTACAAATTTTTTTAAAAAATAGCAATAAAATATATATTTTAACTCAAAGAGTTTTTATTTTTTTTTTTAATATTAGCATTAATCAATACAATGTTAAATTGTCAACTGTCAGTCAAATATAAAATAAAATTACGCCAACATTTTAGCGAGTAACAACAACTATAGAATTTTCCAAAAAGGTGTTCGCTTTTATTTTTTAAATAATATAAAAGCAACCCTCAAGCTAGAAAATGTTTATTTTAATAATATGTTCCTATTTATGTATATAAAATTTTCATTTTATATTAACGTTTAAAGAAAAGTGCATGAGTGAAGGAATGACTGACGTATGTCAGGGTGTTTATACCTCAACACTCTAGCAAATTTACAGCAACAATATATTTCAACTTTGGACAGTGGTGCCCTATGAAGATGTTTTTCAAAGTCAACGAAATTTTTTTTAAATAAAAATCAGTTTTGGAAATGTTACACCTTGCAACAAATTTTAACTTTTTTTCTCACACATGGAAAATTTAACAGAGACTAGGCAACTAGAGACCACATAGAATTAAACTGGGTTTTCAGTTTTTTCGCCATGACGTCCAAAAAGTTAAAAGTTTTAATTTTTCCAAAAAATTTTAAAATACTTGTACTCGTTTTAAGATGCCAATATTGGTATCAAATGAAAGATTTGAATATTAAATAGCTTTGCTGATTCTAAAATTGTCAAGAACACTCAAGCAGTTTAGCTCAGTTTTATCTAGATCAGGGGTGCCCACGGCCTATGCGCTTGGTACTCAATTGTTTTTGTAAAAACACTTAGCTATAGGCTGTGTGTTTTAATACACATATAGAGCGCTCAGCACTAGCAATACGAAATACACAAACAACTTTGTCTTATTAGTTTTTTTGTCGTTCTTCACTTTATATACGCAAGCGCAAAGCAACAACACTTTCGTATGCTTTGCTGGTAAACATTGAAATATTTTTTTCTTTTTTCTTTGTATGGATTGGTTTTTACAACAAAAAATATTGAATAAAAATTTGTTTTTCTTTAAATGTATTGGTGTTTGCTCTTCCATAAGGAACTTTTGGGCACTCCTGATGTAGATTAATGGGATAAAAAAAATATTAAAAAGTTCTGGGACAAAAAAGTTTTGAACAAACTTCAAACTCAATTTTTCCCCCTTAAAATTAGATTGCGCTGGCATGTTTCTTAGTAAATCCTAGTTTTTTTTAGCAGTTATGGGTTTCACCACTGTGTAGTCCCTTGTTAGTTTTGAGCATTGTTTTTTTTACCAACTTCGTGCCACATTTACGGTTTGAATTTTATTGTAAGCTCAAATTCAGGCATTATAGTGTGAAGTTTTTCATCAACATTTTTGCGATTTTTTTTAATTTTTTCTAAAGTTGTCATCATTGTTTTTTGGACAACAACACTAAACGCGCAAAACACCTATGAAAAACGAATAATATCAACTAAACAAAACAAAAAAAACATTATTTTCCATAGTGTAAAAAGTATTAAAAACAATTGGAGGGGAGCAAAACAAAATAACAAAAACAAACTAAAAGTGTGACACGACAATGAAGTGAAAATTGGCGAAATAAAAATAGAAACAAACATCTTTACTCTCTACTAACACTACACGCTGACGATTTAACGCAATTGTAAACAAATAATACTCCACTCTCGTTACAGTGGGTGACAAAATAGCAGCAACACAAGGAATAAAAGGGATTTAAATCAGCTAATGATCGAAAAAGATAAAAATTGATTTAGAAAATCTACACGCAGAGAAAAATATTATTTAAGAATATCATGCAATGATTAAAAATTCGATTTTTACATAAATTAATCCCTATGATAATAATTATGATTCTAATTGATCCATACTTAGGACTAGTTAATTGAATGAACCAATTAATTGACGATTTAATTCGCATTGCTTGATGTCAATGGTAATAAAATTTTTTGGCATTACAATTGCTTAAAACAATGAAAATTAAAATTTTTTTTAATTGACATTGATCAATTCTAATGCTTTTAACAGAGAATTATAATTGATTATTATAATTGTTTGTTACAATTGTCTACAAAAAAATTATTTCCAAATTTATAAAAAATTCGTTATTTTAACAAGTATATATTATTAAAAACCGATCCATTATGACTAGGGAATGCCAAATTCCACACTTTTTCATTTCCCGGGAAAACTAGAAAATTTTTCGAAATTCCCGGGATCCCGCTAGATAAATAATTTAATAAACTTATATTAAATCATATTTTTTGTATACAAAATGTACGGCTTAACATTTTTTTTAAAAGCATTTATGTGGTTTTCTCAGAGTTTTTAGTTTTTCTCAAGTCTGGGAAAAATGTTTAATAGCAATTTCTCTATCTAAATCGTAAGAGATTTGATCAAAAGCAAATTCAGTATACAAAATTCTAAGCTTTAAATAAAAAAAATTCACAAAAAAGTAATAATTTTAAGATAATTTTAAAATTAATAGAGCCCGACCGAAGAGTTGTTCAGCCAAAAAAACCGCGTTTGGACAATTTTTGATAACTGAAAGTATTTTAGATAAATTTTTATAATGGCAAATTTTTAGGAGCGATCTAGAGTGACTTTAAATTTGTAACTTCTAGTCGAATTTTGAGATAAACGATGAAGTTAACTGTTGCGGCGAAGTTAACACAATTTTTCCCCTTTAAAAAGTTGTATAAAATGTTAATTACTGCATTAAAAATGTTGAATATATAACATTTTTGTTTGAAATTGTATTTTCAAATATACCGGGATTCCCGAAGCAAGTTCCCGGCATTGCAGGAACATAAAAATGTTAATTTTCCTGGAATCTTGGGCAGGGAAATCCCGGGATACATTCCCTAATCATGACTTATCCGTTTATTTTGTCACCCACTGTAATTTATGCATTAAATAATTGCAAAGATATAAATCCAATTCACAAACTAGTTTTTTACTTGCGGTAACAATTTTGCATAGCTGCTTGTATACATTTTTAGCACATACGATATTTTTGTGAATTGCTTTATAAATTATGCATAATTTGCTAGATTATTTTCATTTTTTAAAATTTGAGGGGAAGAATATATTACAAAAAAAAAAAAAAACTATAGTTGTTATTGTTGCCTATTAACCAGTCGGTAGGGGGAAAACAAATCATACATTTGATTGTTATACACGCGACTTTCATAAACTATATATTTGCAATTTTATTTCTTGTTAACATTAAGTTGCTTTTTCTACAAACTAAATTTTTGCATTATAACTACCCAGTCAGAAACTGCCAGTGGTACAACAAATCAAGCACTGGTATACCACTGGCTAACCGAGGAATTGTAAATAAACTACTGGCAGCACACTTGTACTTAAGACGCTTTACAAGCGTTCCAAACAGCGTTTTGACAGTATTCGTTTTACAATAATTTCAGTGGTCTACAGGTAAATCATTGGAAAGAATTGGCTGAGACAACCCATAGAGAACAATTTAGCTATTTGCCAACAGAATTCGGTTACTATGCCTAAAATTTAGTTATTATAAATTTCAAACGGTTGCCACAACTTTAAATTAGTTTTCATAATTTAATTCAACTAAATTTTAGTTGCAACACCTAAACTATTCAGAAATGTAGTGTAAATATCGTTGTATTAACTGAATTTATAAGTTATTACCATTAATATACACTTTCAATTCGGTTGGCACTTTATTTCTCTGTGTGCACTATTCCAACATTGTGAAAAAGTGTTTTCCCAGTGCTATTCAGTCAGAAATAACCAATGACTTAAAAGTCTAACCACGGGTAAAGCATTTATTTGATAAAAATGATGATGCTTTGTTTAAAAATGTTTGTAGTCGGAAGGCTCCGAGTTCGATCCAGGTTTCATGCAAAAATTTTTTTTCTGATTTTTTTTATACTTTTTAATATTTTTTTCATATAAAATAGATTTTTTTGTTTCTGGAAAAGCTCTTTTAAGACCAACTTTTTTTTGTTTTCCCAAAAGTTGTTTCAATCAAACCTTATGCCAGTGCTGATATATTTGAGCAGCCAACTGTTTCCCAGCAGTTATCATTTACTTACGTTTTAAGCTATCAAGTATTATATGTCTCGTTAGCTCAGTGGATAGAACTGTCGGCTGTCAATCTGGCGGCCAAGGTTCAATTCCCGGCGGGACCAAACAAATTATACATGAACCTTTTCTTAATTTTATTTTGAAAAACAAATTTTTAGCCCACCTATTTCATGGTTTTACCAACATTTTGCCAAGGTTGGAAATTTGGTTTCCCCATTGCTTGTTCGACACTTTTTAACAGACGGACGTTTTGTCTAATGATGTTATCATTTTGGGCTTGGGAAAGCACTTGTTAGCAGCACTTGTACCACTTGCTAAAGTGCCTGGCCAGCGGTGGTCCGTTTGTCTTTTTCTGACTGGGTAATTATTATTTTTTGTTGCTTAGTTGTTAGTTTCTCTATCACTATTTGAAATTAGTTTCTATAAATTGAAATAATTACAAGTTACAATTTTGATTTTATAATTGGGTGTTGGTAATATAAAATCATATACAATAAAAGTCGTCGATGTAAATGATAATAGTTCTTTATATAGAGTAGTATGGTGGAAAACACACAAAAAAATCAATATTTCATTTAATTAAATTTTAAACTTTGAATTATTTTAATGCCTTTGGGGTTTTTCTGTAAGCATACTACAATATGTTTCAATTTCGCAATTAAAAGCAATGAATAATAATCTAATTATGGTAATTTTAATAAAATTATCAGATTTAAAATGAGCAAAACAAAATTAAGGACTAAATAGAAAAAATGTAAAATTTATTAATTTTTAGTAGTTTTTGTAAACATTTTTGTTTTTTTGTATAAAAAACAAAGCTTTTTCAATAAAATGCATTTTAAAAACGTAGTTTAAAAACATAGTGTTATTTAAAAAACATAGTGTTATTTAAAAAACGTAGTTTTATTTAAAAAACGTAGTTTTATTTAAAATACGTAGTTTTATTTAAAAAACGTAGTTTTATTTAAAAAACGTAGTTTTATTTAAAAAAACGTAGTTTTATTTAAAAAACGTAGTTTTATTTAAATAATGTAGTTTTATTTAAATAATGTAGTTTTATTTAAATAATGTAGTTTTATTTCAAAAACGTAGTTTTATTTAGAAGACGTAGTTTTATTTAAATAATGTAGTTTTATTTAAATAATGTAGTTTTATTTAGAAAACGTAGTTTTATTTAAAAAACGTAGTTTTATTTAAAAAACGTAGTTTTATTTAGAAAACGTAGTTTTATTTAGAAAACGTAGTTTTATTTAAATAACGTACACTCAAAAAAAAAGTCTGTAAATTCGGCAACATTTTTGCTGGGAGTATCCATGCAGAAAAATTGCTAATATCAGCAAAAAATACAGCCTAAACTTGAATTGGCCAGCTAAAAAAAAAAAACACGGGTCCGTTAAATTTTTATTCTCTACAACATATCCGAAGTTCATTAAGTTTGGCAGGTCCGGGTCGGGATACCTCCCTTGTTAGTTTTTTATAAAGGGTCCGCCATCTAACGTTGTTTTTTCAACTAGTGCGTATTTCGTGAATGGTAACACTTAGCTCATGTCTGATTTGACAGATAATTAGTTTTATCCTTCCGCTGAACGAATATGGTTGTGTATACGCTTGAACAACGCTGGAAAATATTGCGACATTACTTTGAAAATCATGGTAAATCTTGCAGAATGTGTGCGAAAATTCAAATCAGCCGCAGAGCTGATGTCGTTTGGCCACCTCGGAGCTGCGATTTGACACCGTTGGACTATTATTTGTGGGGTGCCGTCAAAGATAAGTGTTACGCCAACAAGCCAGAGACAATTGACGCTTTAAAGGACAATATTCGTGAAGCCATTGGTGAAATACAGCTGCACAAATCGATAATTCGATAATGTGCTTAAAAATTGGACCGATCGTGTAGGCTACTGCATGGCCAGCCGAAGGATTGTACTTTCAAATAAAAAAAGAAATTTGAGAAAATATTCAGTAGTTTGTTTTTTATAGCATTTTCAAAAAAAAAAAGTTATTTGGCGGACCCTTTATAACCCAAGACTCGTATTTGTAGCCTCTCAAATGGTTCGGTTGTACCTATCGAAATTTTTTGTAGTTATCGCCGAATTTCTGTTGGGGCAATCGAAATTCTATTGTCGTGTCAGAATTTCTGTTGTTTTAATCGAATGAATGTTATCACAACCGAACAATTCAGTCGCGACAACCTAATCATTCGATTGGCTACAAATACAGTTGATACTACCGAGTCTGTTTTCTGGGTGTAGTTTTCAAGTAAAACGTAGTTTTAGGAATATAACGTAGTTTTCGAAATAAATCGTAGGGTTTTAAATAAACCATAGTTTATTAAATAATACATAGTTGTTTTTGAACAAAATTAAGTTTTTGAACAAAATGAAGTTTTTGAACAACACGTAGTTTTTGAACAAAATGTTGTTTTTGAAATTTTTCAATAAAACGTATTTTTTTGAGATAAAACATAGTTTTTGAGCTAAAACGTAGTTTGTAGATAAAACGTAGTTAAAAAATAGTATTTATAGCATACATTTTTTTTATTATTAACTTCCACATCAGACTTATAAATGCTTCGTCTAAACATTTAAATTTACATTATTAAACTTTAACCAAACTAATTTTCCCATAAATTATTGAAAATAGTCAACCACACAAGTTCATTCAACTAAATTTACAAAATTTATTATTCAGTTAACATTGATTATTGTAACTAATTTAAGATAAACGAATTTATTTATTTATTAAATTTTCATCTAATATAAATAACAAAATTTTGTTTTAATAAACCAAAATTTATTATTATAAAGTTTATATATATTCTGTAAAGCTTAAAGCTGTTAAATAAACCAATAATCACAAAAACCACAATGACACCGACAACGTCAACGTCAATGACTACATTCATGTTTAATAAACAAACAAAAAAAATCTGTTCACTTTAAAAATGATTTTCCCTCAAAAAAAAAAAAAAAATATTACATAGCTTTTGGGCATTTGATTGGTTATTGAAAAATAAGAAACTATAAAATTAATAAAAATAAAGAAAAACTAAATGAAAAACGTGCTAATCAAATTTTGTTTTGTAATAACAATAAAATTATTAAACTTATAACCACTATAAAAGCAGTAAAAAACGTTTAGAGAAAGTTTAAAATATGATGAGAATCTTAGAAAAACAAATTTAAATTTCAAATTGATAAAAAGAAATGTATAAATGGACGTGATTAGTACTTTAAAGCAGCATTTATTGTCAAAAGAATCACGTCTCTGTACACTCAAAGAAAAGCTTCATCATATTTATGGCATGTTTCATCAATTTTCGTCCATAGTATTAATGAAACATTCATAAAAAAAAAATCAATTTCATCATATTTATGAAATGTTTCACTATATATATGACGCATAGGATTTCATTATTTTTGTGTAGAAAAAATTCAGGGAGACCATGATATGGTCATTATAATTCTTGTTGTTTTTGAATTGTTTCATAAATATTGATAAAATTTTAACATTGGACGAATATTTATTAAACTTATTCCTTTTTTTTCTGGGTGTAGAAAGTTTTGTAAAAATCGAGCCTAGAGTCGGTATAAGAATCTTGCAGTAAAAGGTTTTATATTCATATCTTCCTGAGTTAATTGAAATTTTATGCTGCTACCGAAATTTTGTTGTATTAACCGAATTTCTGTTGCCACAAACAAAAATATCGATGGCTGCAACCGAATCATGCGGTTGGCAAAACATTATGTAGTCACAACAAATTTCTTTTTCGTGTGAAAAAGAGCATATTCTATATCAAAAGCCTACATTAAATGCCCACGATTCTGTACATTAATATGGTTAAAAAGATCCAGGATTATTTGTCAAAATTTTTTGGTATAAAAAGAGCCATTATTCCGTATCAAAATGTTGCATAAAAGAGCCAGCGATTCTGTACAAAATCTTGCAAAAAAAAGGGACCATCATTTATTATCAAAATCTTTCATAAAAAGCTACGATTTTGTGCAAAAGTTTTGTATAAAAATCATCACGATTCTATATCAAAATTTTGTATAATATCCTCGATTTTGTAATATATTCTAACCAAAACCAATAGCGGTCTTCCTTGGGCCAATATAAGTCAATGTACCTAAATCTCATTAAAATATTTTTATATTTGACATAAGTGCAAACAAAGTCAACTTTTGGGGCCCTTATATTGGCAATTGGTGCTAACATGGAGCAATTGAAAAGAACCCCAATTGGCTTCGCCTCTAGGCCGATATAAGTTAGTATGCCAAATTTCATCAATATATCTTAACATTTGCGACCTGCAGCGTGGGAACAAGCATAAGTCAAATTATTTGGGGGACGGGTAAACTGACACTGGGTGTAAACACGATTCTATATCAAAATTTTGTATAATATCCTCGATTTTGTAATATATTCTAACCAAAACCAATAGCGGTCTTCTTTGGGCCAATATAAGTCAATGTACCTAAATCTCATTAAAATATTTTTATATTTGACATCCGTGCAAACAAAGTGAACTTTTGGGGCCCTTATATTGGCAATTGGTGCTAACATGGAGCAATTGAAAAGAACCCCAATTGGCTTCGCCTCTAGGCCGATATAAGTTAGTATGCCAAATTTCATCAATATATCTTAACATTTGCGACCTGCAGCGTGGGAACAAGCATAAAGTCAAATTATTTGGGGGACGGGTAAACTGACACTGGGTGTAAACATGGCTTTGTACTTGGGGCCTTATGTTAAAGTACCAAAATTCAGTGAAGATATCTTCATATGTAGCGATACGTAGCTTTCAAACAAGCATTTAAAGATTTTTGGGTGACTGTTATATAGACAGACAAACTCTGTTGAGTGGTTCCTGCAGAATTCGATGAAAATCGGAAATAAGATAGAGAAGATGAAAGGAATACAAAATTGGTAAGAAACGCAACGACCCAGTAACATAGTTAAGGGGTAGAAATAATTTTGAAAGTTATTCGAAACTTTTTGTTTGTGTGTGGCTCGCTAAAAAGGAATGCATTCTTACTTACATACCCCTCTATCGCATGTTTAAATTGTATGGCAATCGGAGAGAACCCATCAGCGGTGCTTCCTTGTAATTCGATCGGTATACTAAAAAGTGGGTCTATTTCCACGACTTTTTACTGTTACAAACATCAGCACTTCCACGTAGTTATGTAGAGTATAAAAAGTGCCACGAATCTGTATTATACATAAGCACAAGGAGTCCATGGGTCTGTATAAAAATTTTGTGAAAAATTGGCAAAGTTTCCGTGTAAACATTTTGTTACATTTGACCCAAAAGTTGGATTTTATGAGAGTTTGCACGCTATAGTACGGGAATAAATATAATGATATTTTAGTAAAAATTAGAATAAAAATTTGTGTTAATAAACAGTGCAGTTTTTAGAAAAAAAACATTTTTAGTACACAACAAGTACAAAGTGATTTATTTTTTTTTATTAATTCTTCATTTATATAACGAAGCTCTTAGGACCTTATATCGTTAATTGAAGCTACTAAATCAGGAGTGCCCAAAAGTTCCTTATGGAAGAGCAAACACCAATACATTTAAAGAAAAACTAATTTTTATTCAACATTTTTTGTTGTAAAAACCAATACATACAAAGAAAAAAGAAAAAAATATTTCAATGTTTACCAGCAAAGCATACGAAAGTGTTGTTGCTTTGCGCTTGCGTGTATAAAGTGAAGAACGACAAAAAAACTAATAAGACAAAGTTGTTTGTGTATTTCGTATTGCTAGTGCTGAGCGCTCTATATGTGTATTAAAACACACAGCCTATAGCTAAGTGTTTTTACAAAAACAATTGAGTACCAAGCGCATAGGCCGTGGGCACCCCTGTACTAAATAATAAAGACTTCTATATACTAAAGAGGTGCATAAATGTTTTGCAAAATATTCTCTTGTGTGCTGTGATGCGGACTATTTAACTTAACATTTTTTTCATGGTACTTTAATTTTGCCCATGTTTTTATAATTTTCAAGATTTAATACTGTCAGAAAAAAATATATTGTTGTATAAAAAAATGTCTTGTTTAACAAAAAAAGTTTTTAGTACAATACAAGTTTTTTAGAACAAAAATCAGTTTGTTATATTAAAAAAAGTACCCTTTTATTTTTTCGTACCAAACATTTATTTTAGTACAACACATAAAAATATGTATTTTTTACTACAATCTAATCTATTCGTTCTAGTACGAAATATATTATTTGGTATAAACCATATTTTTTACTACAAATCATAGATTTTAGTACAAATAAAGTTTTTGTTATACCACAGTTTTAAGTACAAATGATAGTTTTTAGAAAAAAAATTTTGTTTTTAGAACACACTGTAGTTTTTTAATAAAAAAAACTTAACAGTTTTTAGTACAAAACAAAGTTTTTAGTACAAAATATATTTTTTGAGAAAAATGTATAACAAATCAAATTTTTAGTATAGAACATAGTTTTTTGAACAAAACATAGTTTTTAGTAACAAACATAATTTTTTGTATAATATACGAACAAAACACAGTTTGTATTATGGAAAATAGTTTTGAAAACGAAATATAGCTTTGAGAACAAAACATAGTTTTTAGTAGAAATCATTAATTAAATTACAAAACATTGCGTTCAGTACATTAAAGAGTTTTTAGTACAAAACATAGTTTTCATTTTAAAATTCAGTTTTTATTACACAACAACACGAATGGGAACACGGGTGCGGGCGTCTTCGGACCAGGCTTCCAGCGTGCCTTACCTATGGGTAAATATCCGTCCATTTTTCAGGCGGAGATTTGGGCCATTTGTGTCTGTGCATTGGAATGCCTGCGAAGGGGAACTCGCAGATCTCGCATCTACATTCTTTCTGACAGTCAGGCTGCACTGAGGGCCTTAATGGCCTATAAGGTGTCGTCCGGGTTGGTCATGGAATGCATTCAGACTCTCAATAGGCTCGGTAGAGGTAACTCTCTAACCTTGGGGTGGATTCCTGGTCATGAGGGGCATGAGGGCAACGAGAGGGCAGATTGTCTTGCCAACCACGGGGCCCGAAAGCCCTTTATTGGTCCTGGACCATTCTATGGAATACCTGCGGGCTATGTTAGGGAAAGGCTCAGGGCATGGAGAGAGTCTGAATTCTCTGGTTACTGGGAAAACTCTCCTGGTCAGCGCCAGGCTAAAAGATTGATCTCTTTTTCCAGTAGGGGGTCGAGGCGACTCTTGTCGCTTGAAAGGGGGGGTTTGAGGACCCTGGCGTCGTACTTAACTGGACACTGTAATCTCAGATACCATCTGCACAAGAAGGGTCAATCGGACACGGATTTGTGTAGGTTTTGCGAGATGGTGTCTGAGACCTCGGAGCATGTTCTCTGCGAATGTCCCAGGCTTTGTGATAGGAGACTTAGGTTTCTAGGTGATCGCTTCATTTCGCCTTCCGACATCGCGAAGATTTTGCCTAATAGGATAATTGGCTTTATAGGTAGCTTGAATCTGTAGGTAACCTTAAGCAGCACAAAAGACCTACATTGGTCGCGGTGCATAGTGCCTTCTGATCTAATCTAATCTACACAACATTATTATTTGTACAAAATACAGATTTAGTACAAAATTTCTTTTGTTACACAAAATATAGTTTCAGTACAAAAATTTCGAAAACTAGTTTTTAAAGAAAACTCTCAGTTTTTCAAAAAATATCTAAAATATATCTGTTATATTTTCTTAAATAAAAAAATCATTTTAATTAATTTTTGTTAAGCTAACCATGTTTAATTTTCAAAATAAACACCTTCAGGCCAATACCATATTTGTTGTTGTTGTTTTTTCTAAATTAGGATTGAGAAAAAGGAAAAAAAAAAAAACAAAAAACACAGTAAAACAACTTCAATAACACAATATATGTATAGAGGTAAATAAATAAAACTCCTACACAATTTAATAGAAATTCATTAAGCAATGTAAAAAATCTAATATTACAAAATCCAAAATATACAAAATGACACCTCATACTAAGAACAAAACTTACGTACTCGAGTACAAGGAAAATGTTCCCCGAACAACGGAACAGGAATATACAAAAATATACTTCATAAATTGTAGTTGTAGTATCACAGGTTGTAAAACATCGAAATGAGTTTTTATCGATTTAAAGCCGGATGGTTGGTTGGCTGGTTCGTTTGTTTGTCTGTATGACAGGAGTATCAGAAGTAGTGAGTAACATGAGTATAAAGTACAGTAACACAAATAATTGAGAAAAACTTTTAAGCACAAACAGGACATTTAAAAATGCCCTGTTTGCTACACGCAGAGAAAAAATATGATTGAACATGATTGTGCACACAAAATTATCATATTATGGTCCTAATTATCATACACATGATTCTGGCTGATCATATTATTATTACCGAGGACGATTTGATCGTCATTTAGAATCATAACATGTTTATTGCGCATTGCAATCACAACATGATGCTCCTTAAACTATCATAAAATGATGCGCTTTTTTCTGCGTGTAAATATTTGCTGACCAAAAACAGAAAAAAAATGCAATATCAACAAAATATATACTATTATACCTAAAATTTAGTAGAACGCAAATAATAGTATATATTGCTAAAATCAACATTATTTTTTGCTAAAAAGTTCTAGATTGCTGACTTCAGATGGGCATATTTTTATTCGCTGTTAACAAAAAAAAAACAATTAAAGAAAAACTAAAATTTTCAAATTGTTTTTATTATTTTTTTTGTCAACTAATATTTAGCAAATTCTTTGCTGATTTTAGCAGATTAATTTGTTACTTACAATTAACTTAAATATAACTAAATACTTGTAGATTTAACCGATTTATTTTTGCTATTCTTATCTTACTAATATTTAGCAAAATAAATCTGCTATTTTTAGCAGTTTTTTTCTGCAACGTAATTTTTAACTAATTTCTAGTAGTTTTAGCACATATTTTTACAAATTTTTCTCTATTATTGTACATTCAGTTAAATTTTTTTTTAAACTAATTTTTTAATTTTGTTAGCAACATTTTGCTAATTTTGGAAATTTTTTTCGAGTAAACGTTTTCAGTCTCAGGATTTTTCTAATATAGAACTACACTCAAAAAAAGTCTGTAAAGTGAGGAACATTTTGCTGGAAGGATCCTTGCAGAAAATTGTTATTATAGGAAAACAAATTTTGTATTTTTAGCAAATTTTTTACTGATATTAGCATTTTTTCTACAAGGTTCCTCCCAGCAAAAATGTTGCTGACTTTACAGACTTTTTTATTGAGTGTATATGTATATTTTTAGTCTAGGGTTGCAACAGAAAGTCGACTTTAGACTTTTAGAATTTTGTAAAAATTTCATAAGTCGACTTTTCGACTATTCGACTTTGTCGTTTTTTTTCAAAAGTCGAGTTTTTTCTAAGTAAAAGTCGATTAATCGACTTTTTGTATGAAAATTTTTAATTGGCAAAAAAAACTTATCTTTTAGATTGTTTTGGTATCAATTAATTGACATCTTAAAGTAAAATGTATGCTTTATTCGTAATGATAAGGAACTCAAATTTTACTAAAGTTAAAATAATCTTTCAAAAATTATCTAAAACTTACCCAAGTTTTAAGACAAAGTTCGACAAAAATTCTTTTTGGCATTTTTTCACATTTCACTATTAAAAAATTGTCGTTTTTTCCAAAAACCCAAAAGTCATTCCAAAAAGTTTAAGTTTTAATGTCATCGAAAAAATAAGTTTTGGACTATAATATAGGCCTAATCTCACAAGATTGCCAAAAGTCTAAAATTATTTCAATCATTCCATATTTAATGAAATTTAAAATTCCGTATGAATTTTTCCACTTGAGATTTTCTACTTTAGTGTACTGATGCTCACAGTGTAACGAAATGTGTGAATACACAATTTATTCTTCAAAAGCCTTACTCCTTTATTATTGGTCACGTTTTGTCCAAATCGAACCTTTTTTTTAGACTTTGACTTTATTTTGGGCTTTTTTATCGCTAACTTTTGGGTTTTATGTCATATTTAACTATTTCGTTGGCAAAACAGGTTTTGTTTATCTATTAACTTTTTTTAATTTTTCTTTTATATGACAAATAAAGAAGTCGAAAGCAAAAGTCGACTTTTTGACTTTTTTATTAGAAGAAAGTCGACTTTTCGACTTTTTCATCAGAAGAAAGTCGATTTCCATAAAGTCGAAAAAAGGTTGAAACAGTCGATTAGTCAAAAGTTAATTTATAGAACCCTATTTTAGTCTTACAATTTTTCTTAAACGGACAAGTGTGTCTTTATTTTATAGCTTTATATATATTTGTTTTAGTGTTTGTATTAGCGTATTTATAATTGTAAGAGTAACTGTGATGATAGTGTATATGTGTATATTTTTATTTGTATATGTCTGTACCCTTAACCATATCTTTTAGAACGAGTGCAAAAGACAGGGGCTGTTAAAATATTGTTTTATATTTTTTTTTTTGCTTAGAAGAAAAAGAGGAGTTTTGCGCTTGATTTTCTTATTTCAGATCAAAGTCAATTTGTTTTTTTTTTTTAAATAAATTTTATATAACGAAAATCAAGCAAGGACACAAATACTTTTAAAAAGATTTTATTTTATATAATAATATTTAGAGCATGAGTAAAATAAATTTTAAAGTTTAAAATTTATGCATGAAGGCATTATATTTATATGAAGAAATATAAATTCTTTTAAAAACAATTTATAAATTTGGTATCGTAGCTTAACCAAAGTTAAAAAAAACATTACTATTAATATCTTTTTTTAAAATTCAAGTTTTGTAATACAAATTTCATTTAACTAAAAGTTTGCGGATTTACTACGCATTTTCGATATTTTTCTGTTGTTTTGCATACAGGTGGCGTATGATTTATTTTAATTTACTTTAGTTAGTGGTAACAAGTATACGCTCTCGTATTGATATTACTCATACGTTATTTGGCTCATCTCACAAGGGGAATATTTCATTAAAATTTAACTAATAAAAGTTTCAGTGAACTAGTTAAATCTACTACACTATATGGAGAGAAAATATGTTTCATGACTTTATTAGAGTTTCATTAAAAAGTTTTATAAATTTAATGAAACAATGTTGTGGAATTTTTGTAGTTTTA
>CM037855.1:14749870-14819631 GCA_021234595.1 Delia radicum | reverse complement strand
AAATTACCATAATTTGATTATTATTCATTGCTTTTAATTGCGAAATTGAAACATATTGTAGTATGCTTACAGAAAAACCCCAAAGGCATTAAAATAATTCAAAGTTTAAAATTAATTAAATGAAATATTGATTTTTTTTGTGTGTTTTCCACCATACTACTCTCTATATAAAGAACTATTATCATTTACATCGACGACTTTTATTGTATATGATTTTATATTACCAACACCCAATTATAAAATCAAAATTGTAACTTGTAATTATTTCAATTTATAGAAACTAATTTCAAATAGTGATAGAGAAACTAACAACTAAGCAACAAAAAATAATAATTACCCAGTCAGAAAAAGACAAACGGACCACTGCTGGCCAGGCACTTTAGCAAGTGGTACAAGTGCTGCTAACAAGTGCTTTCCAAGCCCAAAATGATAACATCATTAGACAAAACGTCCGTCTGTTAAAAAGTGTCGAACAAGCAATGGGGAAACCAAATTTCCAACCTTAGGCAAAATGTTGGCTATAAAACCATAGCATCGTCGGCGTAAAAATTATGTTTTTCAAATAAAATCTAAGAAAAGGTTCATGTACTATTTGTTTGGTCCGCCGGGAATTGACCCTTTGGCCGCCAGATTGACAGTTCCGGAACATTTCTAATCCCTGAGCCTAACGACGACATATAATACTTGCATAGTCCATTAAAACCTAAGCTAAATGATAACTGCTGGGAAACAGTTGGCTGCTCAAATATATCAGCGCTAGCATAAGGTTTGATTGAAACAACTTTTTGGGAAAACAAAAAAAAGTTGCGTACTTTTCAAAAACAATAAAATCCTATTTTATATGAAAAAATATTAAAAGTATAAAAAAATCAGAAAAAACTTTTTGCATGAAACCTGGATCGAACTCGGAGCCTTCGACTACAAACATTTTTAAACAAAGCATCATCATTTTTATCAAATAAATGCTTTACCCGTGGTTAGACTTTTTAGAGTCATTGGTTATTTCTGACTGAATAGCACTGGGAAAACACTTTTTTCACAATGTTGGAATAGTGCCACAGAGAAATAAAGTGCCAACCGAATTGAAAAGTGTTATATTAATGGTAATAACTTATAAATTCAGTTCATACAACGATATTACACTACATTTCTGAATAGTTTAGGTGTTGCAACTAAAATTTAGTTGAATTAAATTATGAAAACTAATTTAAAGTTGTGGCAAACCGTTTGAAATTTATAATAACTAAATTTTAGGCATAGTAACCGAATTCTGTTGGCAAATAGCTAATTTTTCTCTATATGGTTGTCTCAGCCAATTGTTTTAAAATGAGTACCTGTAGACCACTGAAATTATTGTAAAACGAATACTGTCAAAACTCTGTTTGGAACGCTTGTAAAGCGTCTTAAACAAGTGTACTGCCAGTAGTTTATTTACAATTCCTCGGTTAGCCAGTGGTATACCAGTGCTTGATTTGTTGTACCACCTGGCAGTTTCTGACTGGGTAGTTATAATGCAAAAATTAGTTGTAGAAAAAGCAACTTAATGTTAACAAGAAATAAAATTGCAAATATATAGTTTATGAAAGTCGCGTGTATAACAATCAAATGTATGATTTGTTTTCCCCCTACCGACTGGTTAATAGGCAACAATAACAACTATAGTTTTTTTTTTTTTTTTGTAATATATTCTTCCCCTCAAATTTTAAAAAATGAAATAATCTAGCAAATTATGCATAATTTATAAAGCAATTCACAAAAATATTGTATGTGCTAAAAATTTATACAAGCAGCTATGCAAAATTGTTACCGCAAGTAAAAAACTGTTTGTGAATTGGATTTATATCTTTGCAATTATTTAATGCATAAATTACAGTGGGTGACAAAATAAACGGATAAGTCATGATTAGGAATGTATCCGGGATTCCCTGCCCAAGATTCCAGGAAAATTAACATTTTTATGTTCCTGCAATGTCGGGAACTTGCTTCGGGAATCCCGGTATATTTGAAAATACAATTTCAAACAAAAATGTTATATATTCAACATTTTTAATGCAAGTAATTGACATTTTATACAACTTTTTAAAGGGGAAAATTGTGTTAACTTCGCCGCAACAGTTAACTTCATCGTTTATCTCAAAATTCGACTAGAAGTTACAAATTTAAAGTCACTCTAGATCGCTCCTAACAATTTGTTATTATAAAAATTTATCTAAAATGCTTTCAGTTATAAGAAATTGTCCCAAGCGCGGTTTTTTTTGGGCTGAACAACTCTTCGGTCGGGCTCTATTAATTTTAAAATTATCTTAAAATTATACTTTTTTGTGAATTTTTTTTTATTTAAAGCTTAGAATTTTGTATACTGAATTTGCTTTTGATCAAATCTCTTAGATTTAAATAGAGAAATTGCTATTAAACATTTTTCCCAGAAAAACTAAAAAACTCTGAGAAAAACCACATAAATGCTTTTTAAAAAAATGTTAAGCCGTACATTTTGTATACAAAAATATGATTTAATATAAGTTTATTAAATTATTTATCTAGCGGGATCCCGGGAATTTCGAAAAATTTTCTAGTTTTCCCGGGAATGAAAAAGTGTGTAATTTGGCATTCCCTAGTCATAATGATCGGTTTTTAATAATACATACTTGTTAAAATAACGAATTTTTTATAAATTTGGAAATAATTTTTTTGTAGACAATTGTAACAAACAATTATAATAATCAATTATAATTCTCTGTTAAAAGCATTAGAATTGATCAATGTCAATTAAAAAAAATTTTAATTTTCATTGTTTTAAGCAATTGTAATGCCAAAAAATTTTATTACCATTGACATCAAGCAATGCGAATTTAAATCGTCAATTAATTGGTTCATTCAATTAACTAGTCCTAAGTATGGATCAATTAGAATCATAATTATTATCATAGGGATTAATTTATGTAAAAATCGAATTTTTAATCATTGCATGATATTCTTAAATAATATTTTTCTCTGCGTGTAGATTTTCTAAATCAATTTTTATCTTTTTCGATCATTAGCTGATTTAAATCCCTTTTATTCCTTGTGTTGCTGCTATTTTGTCACCCACTGTAACGAGAGTGGAGTATTATTTGTTTACAATTGCGTTAAATCGTCAGCGTGTAGTGTTAGTAGAGAGGTAAAGATGTTTGTTTCTATTTTTATTTCGCCAATTTTCACTTCATTGTCGTGTCACCACTTTTAGTTTGTTTTGTTATTTTGTTTTGCTCCCCTGCAATTGTTTTTAATACTTTTTACACTATGGAAAATAATGTTGTTTTTTTTTTGTTCAGTTGATAGTATTCGTTTTTCATAGGTGTTTTGCGCGTTTAGTGTTGTTGTCCAAAAAACAATGATGACAACTTTAGAAAAAAGTAAAAAAAATCGCAAAAATGTTGATGAAAAACTTCACACTATAATGCCTGAGTTTGAACTTACAATAAAATTCAAACCGTAAATGTGGCACGAAGTTGGTAAAAAAAACAATGCTCAAAACTAACAAGGGACTACACAGTGGCGAAACCCATAACTGCTAAAAAAAAAACTAGGATTACTAAGAAACATGACAGCGCAATCTAATTTTAAGGGGGGAAAATTGAGTTTGAAGTTTGTTCAAAACTTTTTTGTCCCAGAACTTTTTAATATTTTTTTTATCCCATTAATCTAGATCAGGAGTGCCCAAAAGTTCCTTATGGAAGAGCAAACACCAATACATTTAAAGAAAAACTAATTTTTATTCAATATTTTTTGTTGTAAAAACCAATCCATACAAAAAAAAGAGAAAAAATATTTCAATGTTTACCAGCAAAGCATACGAAAGTGTTGTTGCTTTGCGCTTGCGTGTATAAAGTGAAGAACGACAAAAACACTAATAAGACAAAGTTGTTTGTGTATTTCGTATTGCTAGTGCTGAGCGCTCTATATGTGTATTAAAACACACAGCCTATAGCTAAGTGTTTTTACAAAAACATAAACTGAGCAAAACTGCTTAAGTGTTCGTGACAATTTTAGAATCAGCAAAGCTATTGAAGGTTCAAATCTTTCATTTGATACCAATTTTGGCATCTTAAAACGAGTACAAGTATTTTAAAATTTTTTTGGAAAATTAAAACTTTTAAAAGAAATTTTGACGTGATGGTGAAAAACTGAAAACCCAGTTTAATTCTATGTGGTCTCTAGTTGTCTAGTCTCTATTGAATTTTCCATGTGTGAGCAAAAAAGTTGAAATTTGTTGCAGGGTGTAATATTTTCAAAACTGATTTTTAATTTAAAAAATTTTCGTTGACTGTGAAAAACATCTTAATGGGCAACACTGTCCAAAGTTGAAATATATTGTTGCTGTAAATTTGCTAGAGTGTTGAGGTATAAACACCCTGACATACGTCAGTCATTCCTTCACTCATGCACTTTTCTTTAAACGTTAATATAAAATGAAAATTTTATATACATAAATAGGAACATATTATTAAAATAAACATTTTCTAGCTTGAGGGTTGCTTTCATATTATTTAAAAAATAAAAGCGAACACCTTTTTGGAAAATTCTATAGTTGTTGTTACTCGCTAAAATGTTGGCGTAATTTTGTTTTATATTTGACTGACAGTTGACAATTTAACATTGTATTGATTAATGCTAATATTCAAAAAAGAAAAATAAAAACTCTTTGAGTTAAAATATATATTTTATGCTTTTCTTTTAAAAAAATTGTAAAATTTTTGTTAAAATGTTTAATAAATAACACGGTGCTGCAAAAAAAAGCAATCCCTTTTCAAATGACATAGGGTAGGTTGCAAGTCTGGAAGAGTGCATTACAAAACCGGTTTGAAAAGTTTCAATATACCCTCAAATTTTTGAGACAACGGTAAAGGAGTATTTTTGTGACTGGTGCATTTAAACATTTGACAACATTAATTAAATCATTTTACAACCGATTTTGGAATTTTAAACTTAAACTTTTTAAATTTCTAACTTCTACAAGGGTTTTTTCGAATCTTTTTTTAAAAGTTAGTGTTTTACTGAGTAAAATGAGCCAAAGCTATAAAACTGAAAATTTTAATTTTTATATATATATATGGGAAAAGTACCATAACTTGGTCAATTTTCAGCCGATTTTAACAAATAAAGGCTCAATTTACTTAGGACTTGATTTAGTAACTTAACCCTTAAATGCATGCTCTCGTCGATTTAAATTTAAGTGCGTATTTATGTTTTAAAATGCTAAATAAACAATAACTGGGTCCCACGATTTTCAACCAATTTTTTTACGCTTTTTATAACCGAAAAGTCAAAATTTTGAATTAGCCCTTACACAAAAATTAAGTAACATAGGGATGAAAAAATATTTTATTTGCAAGCTTACATATGTTTTTTTTTTTAATGTTTTTTATTTAATCTTTTTGAAATTATTTTTGTCCGTTTTTCGATATCATAACAACGGTTTTTTTTTTTAATTTTTAATTAAATTTGAAAATTTTTTGACTTTCATGATCACTCCTTAAATGCATGATCTTGATCTCTTATTTACAAACCATTTTTTTTATATTGAAAAATAAAGTTTGTTGCCAAATGCATTTAAGAGTTAAAGAATATTTTTGTTTAAATAGCAGATTTGAAAAAACCCTCGTAGAAGTTAAACAAGTTGTTATTAAAAAAATCTTTACCTTTTTTATTAATAATATAAAGAAAGTATATATTTTTGGAAAGACCAGGGAATTTTCTTTTAAATATCGTTTAAAATTTTAAAATCGTATGAAAAATGACTGATTAACAAATGTTTAAATGACCCAGTCGCAAAAAATACTGTTATCTCGAAAATTTTTGGGTAGATTGCAACTTCTCAAATCGGTTTTGTAATACTCTCAGCTAGACTTACAACCTACACTAGGTAAGTCATTTAAGGAGTGATTTATCTGTGTAGCACAGTGTAATTTTCTTGAAAACAAAACTTTATAAAAAAAAAATTATCTGTCACAAATGACAGCTTATGTTATTTTTCCGTTATTTTACATGTCGATTATTTAACTTTTTATAAAAAAAAAAAAATATACAAAAGATACAATAATAAATCATATATAATTCCCAAGTTACTATCATAGTATTTTTTCTTATTCATAACTAAAGTCAGTACGGAGGGTTTGGTTAAGAAAATATTGTAAGAAAAAAAAATTATAAAAATTATTTAATATAACTTTTTACAAACTTTATTATTAAAATTAACATTTACTACGCGTTTTAAGGCAATTTTTTTTTTATACTAATATTATTTTTTTTATATTTTCATCTTCAGAATGGAATCTTTAATCCATTTATATAAAATTTCTGCTTTTTAGATTCTGTTTCTTCTTATAGTAAGTTTAAAACAACTATTTAGGAAACACTGTTTTAGAAAATACAACTCTGTATAGTTTGTTTATTTGTTGTTGGTGAAACACAGTGTTATACTATTTAAATTATTAATATAAAGATTTATTTCCAACAATTTAATTTTTTTTTTCAAGTTTTTCTTTGAAAACAGTGTTTTGTTTCTTGTACACGAGGGCGGTAACAAAATTAGCCGACCTGACGCATAGATGGCGGCAGTAGTTAAAAAAAATACTTTGGTGAAAAGTGGCAACCTTATAAAATATATGTTTTAAGTTTCTAGGCGCTACCTTGTTTAGTATTTTTTTTTTTTGAGCCATCAACAATAACGATTTCAGTGAATTTGTAAACATTGAAAAAATTGGGCACCGTTGTGTCCAACCAATATTAAAGCCGAGCTAGATTCTACTCTGGGGTAGTCGGTTCCTTCGGTTACGACAATAAAACATTGTGTGGCAGAGTTTAAACGAGGCCGTGCAAGCTGCCAATACGAGCAACGTAGTGGTCGACCAATTGAGGTGTCCACTCCAGACACAGTTAAAAAATCCACAAAATGTTATTGGATGATCGTCGGCTGAAGGTGCGTGAGCTGGCCGAAATGATAGGCATTTCAAAAAGTGGTATACATCGCATTTGAGATGACAAAGCTGTGCGCAAGATGGGTACCGCGTTTGCTCACAATAGAACATAAACAGGCTAATTTTTTGACCGCCCTCGTATGTATTACAAATATGAATGTATTTCTATTATTTTTTTTTTTTTTTTTGTAAAATGTCAGAGTTTAGTTAATGTATTTGACAGTTGTCATTTGCAAAATACAAATTTTTATTTGTATCAATACTAAATTTATGCAAATACAAAATAACAAAAATATGATGTGTATCCTTTGACAATTTAAGTTAAATTTTAAATAAAACAGACAATTTATAAATTAACCCTTTGAAGACGAATGGTTGATATATTCCCATTTTTAGTTTTTGTTGTATTAGCTAAACTTTTTAACCGATTTTTCCGAGTGTGTGCATAGACAAAGGACAGATGTAGCCTACAGATCATACCAAACACTTGAACTAATATGGTCTAAGAGCTGAATAGGATGACAACAAAGTTTGACAGATTGATAATATTTTTAATGCTTTAATTTTGTAGACAAATCTTGACTCCAAAATACATATATAAAAACTTTAATTTTCTAAAAATAGAACTGTTGTGTTGTTGGAGTTGTACTTCTGAGATTATGTATGCAAGAACAAAAACACCGTGTATTGAATAAACCTAGTTTTAATCACAACAAAACTCGACCTGACGATAGATCAGTGGGCTAAAGCGCTCTGTCTAACGTGTAGTGCGAGTGCATGTGGCATTAGAAATCAGTTTATCTATACCACGGTCAGTGATTGCACAGAAAATTCCATATAGACGCAATCGAACAAATAAAAAAACCTAACAAATATTACATTATTCAAAAAAACAGGGTCACTGACGAAGGTTCAATACCAGAAACTGCGCAGTCTGATTCAGAAATTGAAAATTTACAATGTAGTTATGATTTTTAGAAAATACACTCATTCTTCTCTACCACGCCTTTCACAATTTAATTTTCTTTAATTAGACGATTTTTTGAAAAAATATCATGTTTTTGAGCATTTTTTTTTTTTAATTTGCATATGGCAACCTTGACATTATAAGTAGTATTTTAATAAAAAACCAGGTATTACGGAGTAAAACAGAATACATTTTGGCAAACTTTGTGTATTTGCAAAATTCATGGTCCGATCGGTTCAAAAATTGTATGCAATGATGTTACCAATTTTTAGCAGAGAAATACATTTTTGTATTTTCTCGCCACTATAACAATCAAAAATATAAAACTTAATGTTTTTTTTTAAAAATTTTAAAAAATGTTTGAAAAAGATCCCATAGAACATTAATATTTTAAAACAATTATATGGCCACTCTTGATAACAATTTTCTACTCTTTTGTTTTATTTAAGAATATAATCAAGATGATAGTCAATTAAGAATATAGTCAAGATGATGAATTATTTTATTGGTTTTGAAACACTTAATTACTGGGTGAAAAAACGGATCAATTGTTTCATAATAAGTTAATTTTTTAGCTGCACTTAGAATTCTATGTAGGTAAAAACCACTGCAAATGTAGTTAAAAACAAATGAAATTTCACTTAAAGAAAAGACGACTTACATTTAAGTAAATTCAACTACCATTGCTATTTGTTTTTTAATGTTCAAAAAATGACTAACAATTGTTGTAAAAATGAACCACTTGGTAGTAAAAAATAAACAAACATTTATTTTTTTTTTATATTTTATTTTAATAAAAAAAACAACTGCAAAAAATGAATTTAAAATCATAAACAGTCATTTGATGTGGTTTGTTTTTTTAAATGAACTACAAGGTTAGTTAAAATTTAATTTGTTCTACAAATGACTGACATTTACATTAAAAATAAAGAAACTGTATTACAACTCAAACAATTTTTTAAGCAGAAGTTCCCTGAGTGTGTTTTTTGTTTGCTTTGTTCATATTATCGTTTTATTAGGTTTGAGGCCAAATTCGAGTTTGTTACCAAATTTTCTCTTTTTCGCTTAATTTTCGATTTAAAAAAATTTTACCAATTTGTTTCCCTAATTTCCTTGTTTTTTAATTTGATGCTATTTCCATTTACTGTTTTTTTGCTCTTTTAAAAACTTTCAACAATTTTTTCGATATATTGTGAAATTTAATTTTGGCATGCAACCGAACCTCTTCATCATCCTCATTACACAGTGCAACAGTGAAAAAAAATGCACGGACTCGACAGTATAGGTTCGATTGTACTACCAAAGGTTAGTAAAACCCTGTACTCGGTTTGGCCAATTTGAATACCAATTTTTTTTTATGGACCCTCAAAAGATTTTGAAAATCTGTGCACCACTCAAAACAAGGCGTCCTCAGTTTTTGGCCAACAGCTAATTCAGACTTGTTGATATTGCTTGACTATATTTGGCAATAATGTAGTGAAGTGTCTACTGAACAAATTTTATAAACATTTTATGTGCATAAAATAATTTTTTCCTGCACTTTCTAACAATATATGACAAAATTGTAGCCATTGTAAATCTGAACAACTTTTGTGAACATATCAATAAAATCTGAATGTGTCTAGGCATCCGAAATAGCTTACAAAGACCACTTTGTACCTCATAAATATTCTTTTTGACTAGCCTACACTTTTATTGCATTTTTGTTTACTTTTTTGTTGTTGAAGAAAGTAACCAAAAATGCAATAAAAGTGTAGTCTAGTCAAAAACGACTATTTATAAGGTACAAATTGGTCTTTGTAAGCTATTTCGGATGCCTAGACACATTCAGATTGCATTGGTCTGTTCACAAAAGTTGTTCAGATTTACAATGGCTACAATTTGTCATATATTGTTAAATAAAAATTATGAGTTCCTGTTAAAAAAAATAATTTTCTCCTATATTTTTCAAAAAAGTGCAGGAAAAAATGATTTTTTGTACATAAATTGTTTTTAAAATTTGTTCAGTAGACTCTTCACTACATTATTGCCAAATATTGTTAAGCAATATCATGCTGAAAAATGTAAAAAAAAAAATTTCTCCTAATATAAAATGTTTCTAAAATTTGTTCAGTAGACTCTTCACTACATTATTGCTAAATATTGTTAAGTAATATCATCAATATTAGCTGTAGGCCAAAAACTGAGGACACCTTTTTTTGAGTGGTGCACTGATTTTCAAAATCTTTTGAGGTCCATAAAAAAAAATTGGTAGTCAAACTGGCCAAACCGAGTACAGGGTTTTACTAGCCTTTTGGTAGTACAATCGAACCTATACTGTCGAGTCCGTGCATTTTTTCCAAAAGTCTTCATTTGTTTGCACTGTGTATTTATACGAAAAAGGGTTAGTTTTTCCAATGGCCATAGCAACAACATCAGCAGCAGCACAAGCAGCAGCTTTTAGCCAAATGCCAAAGCACGCATTTAATAAACAATTACAATTATTTTAATTTTAATTTCAATTTCACTTAAAGATTGAGGTTCATTTCATTTCTCTTGGTGATGTTTTTGTTTCGTTAAACATTTCTTTACTATCACTACCAAACACTGCTAAAAGCCAACGCAGCCAATAGCAGTTCCACGACGAGTCAGTCATTTAGCCAAACCAGCCAAGCTATTCATTCAAGCCAACTCTCTACGTACGTATAACAATGACTTGTGAGTATCATCAGTGAAATTAAAGTGAAATTAAATATAAGTATAATATGTTTAAAATAAAACTATGGACCAAAAGTATGCATAGCAAATTACTTTTAATGCTTTTCATCCCACGGTGCAGTTTGTCATTCCGTGGAGCATCTTCTCTGCAATTGTCCGGCGCTGCAGGATATTCGACTCCGGATCTTGGGTGACCATATACTGGACGACCTCTCGGTAATATCACGTGTGGAATTCGGTGATCTCATACGTTATCTTAACCGAACGGGGTGGGTCTAGTACTCCGGATACTAGTTCCTTACGGGTAGTGTGGTCTCTTCAAAACGGAGTCGCTTTTTGACTCTACTTGATGCTCACGAGTAGCGTGAGCTGCCACTTAAACCAACCAACCAACCTTGTCATTTCGTTTTTAATTTTTTTTTTAAACAAATTCTGTTACCACACAAACTTATTTTGTATATTACACAGTAGAATACATTTTTGGGGGGTAAATAATTCATATGCCAGATGAATGTATTATGTTAGTATAGTAAAACCCCAAAAGGGTTTGGTCCTATGTGGGTAAAGTCCAATTTTATGGCCGTTTAAAGTTTTCATTTTTTTTTGCCAACACTGTATTGAATACGACTTAAAAAGTAGTGTAATAGTTCTTTTGATCTAAATTTTGAGTTCAGCTAGTTTTGTCAGAATATTTTAACCCTATATCTGGAATTTTTATGGGTCATTTTACTCCTTTTTCCAAGAAATACCAAAAAAGTATTATAAAACGTGCGTTTAGTGGTTTAAAATGTTCTGTGAATATGTTTTGCAGCTAATTTTACTAAGAGTTGTCGAAGACGAAAACGTCATCCGGTCATGTTAAATCACTGAAAAGTGAATTGTAATTGAAAACAATCGTAATTTGTTTCGAAAACTATAAAAAATAAGTCTAGTAAATTAAAAAGATTAAAAAGCGGAACATTATACTTCTTGAAATTCCTTAGTTTTAACTTTTACCAATTTAAAATAAAAAATACCAGGAAAATTACGAGATAAGGGGTTAAAATATTAAATAAAAAAAAAAAATCCATTAAAATATTACATTAGGTTTAAAATCATAAATTTAGAAAAATCAACCTAACATTTTTAACTAGTTAAATGAGTAGTCAAGTTAAAAAAAAAAAAACTTTGCTGGTTGCGTCGAAATAGAAAAAACATATGCAGAGTGGACGTATATATACGTCTTACGCAACAGAATAGAGTTTTGATAAAACGTATATACACGTCTTACGCAGCAGAGAGCTTAATGGACTGGGATGCACGTGATAAATTAAAATTCACCTTTTAACATGATTTAACATGACCGGATGACGTTGTCGTCTTTGACGCCTTCTATTAAAATTTGCTGCAAAACATATTCACAGAAAATGTTAACCCCTAAAAAGAACATTTTAGTATACTTTTTTGGTACTTATTGGAAAAAGCACTTATATGACCCATGAGAATTGCAGATATAGGGTTAAAATGTTATATAAAAAAAATATATCTTAAAATTCATCCGAACTAAGAATTTAGTTCAAAAGAACTATTACACTACTTTTTGAGTCTTATTCAATACAGTGTTGGCGAAAGAAATGAAAACTTTAAACGGCCATAAAATTTGACTTTACCCATACAGGACCAAACGATTTGTGGGTTTTACTATACTAACCTAATACAATCGTTTGTTATAAGAATCATCCACCCCCAAAGATCATGAGCCTTATTTTGTTTCATAGTGTTATTGTTCAGCAAGAACAGCGAAGTCAACTATAGCGATGTCCGTCTGTCTGTTGAAATGCAAAATACTCTGCCAATATAGAGGCGAGGTTGATAGGTTATAGTGAAATTGTTGATAATATATGTAGTTTGGTATTGGAAATAAGTGAAATCGATTATCGGGCTCAAAAGATATGGGCGCAAATAAATACCCCTCAAAATGTTACATAAAAAGTGGTATGGAAAATATTTTTCTGGGGATTTTTCTTTGTGGAGCAATAGACTTTGAAAATAAAAAAAAAATTTAATACCTACAAAACAAATTGTATTTCAAGACCATAATTAGCTTATTTCTAAAGTTATAGAGGTTTTAGCTCATCAGAGTGACCATTAAACTAAAAACCTTATAGCCAGAATATTTTTTTTAAGTAGGCTAGAACATTTAAGTGATTTACCCGGTTTTTTGCATACACTCTGGGAACTACTGCTTTAAATATTTAGTAGTTGTTTGAGTTGTCCTACAGTATTTTTTTTTTTTTAAGTAGAGAAATTTAATTTTTGACTACATTTGTAGTTCATTTAAAAAAACAAACCACATAAAATTACTGTACTTATTATGATTTCACAATCATTTTATACAGTAGTTTTTTAATTTTATTTAAAAAAAATAAAACAAATAAATGTTTGTTTATTTTTTTACTACATTTGTGGTTCATTTTTTGAACAGTAAAAAACATATGATAATGTTAGTTGAATTTAATGAAATGTAAGTCTTTCAATTTTCAAAGTGAAATTTCATTTGTTTTTAACTACATTTGCAGTGGGGTTTACCTACATAGTATTCTAAGAGGAGGAGACATTTTGTGGACAGAAACAATTTCTGCTAAGCAAGACCCGCTTTCAAAAAATCTGGAAAAAGTGTCAAAACATAAAACAAAAAATTGTGAAACTCCCTTTTAAAAATTCGCTACTGTCACTTGTTTCTATTTCACAGTCATTATTCATTTTGAAAGTGATGACTAGGGCAAGGAATTCCATGCAAATGTATGTTTTTCTCGATAGTCCAAAACTGGCATGGACTAAATATTTATGCAAATCATGAAATTTAGAACAAAATGCCATCGATTTTTCTTTATAATTTTCATATATATTAAAAATTCTAATTTTTAATTAAAATGAACTACTTTTTTATAAAAAGGTATTTTTTTCAAAAAAAAAAAAGTGCTTTTTAATAAAAAAGTTTCTTTAATGCTAAGTAAAGTAAGATTTAAAGAAAATATCTGCAAAATTTAAGAGATATTTTGTAAAAGTATAAACCCTTTTCCAAGCTTTGTAATAAAAATAAAAAAAGGTGAATTCTTTACTTTGATAATAAATTATGATTTTGGAGAAACAAAATTGAAGGAAAGATTAGATTAGATAAGAAGGCACTATGCACCGCGACCAATGTAGGTCTTTTGTGCTGCCTAAAGTTACCTACAGATTCAAGCTACCTATAAAGCCAATTATCCTATTAGGCAAAATGTTCGCGATGTCGGAAGGCGAAATGAAGCGATCACCTAGAAACCTAAGTCTCCTATCACAAAGCCTGGGACATTCGCAGAGAACATGCTCCGAGGTCTCAGACACCATCTCACAAAACCTGCACATATCTCTGTCCGATTGACCCTTCCTGTGTAGATGGTATCTGAGATTACAGTGTCCAGTTAAATACGACGCCAGGGTGCTCAAACCTCCCCTTTCAAGCAACAACAGTCGCCTCGACCCCCTACTGGAAAAAGAGGTCAATCTCTTAGCCTGGCGCTGACCAGGAAAGTTTTCCCAGTAACCAGAGAATTCAGACTCTCTCCATTCACTGATCCTTTCCCTAACATACCCCGCAGGTATTCCACAGAATGGTTCAGGACCAATAAAGGGCCTTCGGGCCCCGCGGTTGGCAAGAACAATCTGCCCTCTCCTTGCCCTCATGCCCCTCATGACCAGGAATCCACCCCAAGTTTAGAGAGTTGCCCCTACCGAGTCTATTGAGAGTCTGAATGTCTGAATGCAATTGAAGAAAAACGTCAGGATGTGATTAACGCAGAAAAATTATTACTTTCAATTAAAGATTTGAATTGTAGAAAAGTATAACATTTTTTTTTGTAGATTCTCGATAAAATAATCGTTTCGACACTCTCTTACTTCTAATGCGTGGGTTGTACATAACAAGAATCTTCAGAAAAATTTAAGAAAATAATTTCTGATTTATTAATTTCTAATTTGACGCATTTTTGTTGAACAGGGTTACAACATTTTTGTTTTAACCCAGTCCAAAAGGCGATCTGTCCGATTAGTGATAAAACTTATTCGTAGCTATACTTTTTAATCATAGTGTAAGTTAATGTATGTATAGTTTGAGTGTATTTCTAGTATGTTTAAATGAAGAACGCGTGTATGGCAAACCATCATACACTTTTTGTATATTATAATGGAAATATTTTTTGCATTTTTCTGCTTTTTTTTGTGTTACTTTTAATGAATGAAAATAATGAAAAATCATCATAAAACAATAACAAAAAATAAAGAGAGATAAACAGAGTTTGAAGGAGGTAAAAGAAAATTAATCCTCGACATTGAACCATCATTTTCAAATGCATTTTATTAGTTGTAGTTTGGTTGCAATTGCTATTACTAAACAACAACAATTTGCAACATAGTAATTGTAACTAACTAGTAACAATAGACACAGAGAAATAAAGTACCAACCGAATTAAAAAGTGTATTTTACTGGTAACAACTTATAAAACTCAGTTAGTACAACGGTATTTGCATTCGATTTCTGAATATTTTTGGTATTAGCAACTAAAATTTAGTTGAATTAACCAAATTTTGTTGTGAAAACTAATGATAAGTTGTGCCAACCGACTGAAATTCGTTATACCCGAATTTGAGTCGATGTAACCAAATTTCAGTTGGCAAATCGCTAAATTTGTCTCTGTGTGTATCATCAACATGCATTACACATATTTTGCAAGATTGAAAACAAAAAAAATGTTTTTATTTAAAAACAATAATGATGTATAAAATTTTTTCGTAATTTTTCTGTTTCGCATTTAATTTTCTAGAAGATTTTCAACAAAAAATAGAGAAAATGCAGCAAAGAAATAAGAAAAAGTTAATAGTTATTGTACACAAAAAAAAAACTTTCTTAGTTTAAGTGTCAAATCAATCAGCAATAGATTTTTTTATTTGAAATCCGGGTATAAGCTAAAGAAATTTAGTAGAAAATTAAGAGAAAAGTTTAAGGATTTCATTACATAATTAAAAACTTTTAATTTAAGATAAATATTAAACAAATTAGTCTATATAATATATTTAATTTTCATAGTATCTATTGTACTTCATATTGAGTTAGAAGTAAAATATAGTGGGGTTTCCATGTACACAAAACTTTAATAAAAATATGGTTTAAAAATTGTATACACAGAAAAAAAATCATTATGAAATCAATTACACAGAAAAAACTATTCTCAATGAAATTTTAACTCATTTTTTTTTTTTATTTCAAACCTTTAATTAAAAGTTTAATAATATCTATTAAATGTTTAATTGGTGCTCACAAAGTTTCCCGTTTTTTTAATCCATAACCACAAGAAATTAAAAAAAAATTCCAAAAATTAAAAGAAAAATTTAAAAAAAAAAATCAATAAAATTGAAAAAATTTTTAAAAAAAGATTAAATTGAAAAAACATTAAAATTATTAAAAAAATCTTTAAAATTTAATAAAATCGCTCAATTTTTTTTATAATTTTTGGCGATTTTTTTTTTTAAATTTTGCGATTGTTTTAAATTTTAAAGATTTTAAAAATTTTTTTAGAGTTTTTTTATTTTGGCGTTTGTTTTTCAATTTATACAATTTTTTTTAATTTTTTTTTTTTAATTTTTTTTTTTTTAATTTTTTTTTTTTTAATTTTTTTTGTCTTTTTTAATTTTTGCGTTTTTTTTCAATTTTTGGGATTTACTATAAAATTTGTTTCCCCAATTTTTAAAGATTTTTGCAATTTTAATTAAACTTTTAATAGTATCTACTAAAAATTAGTTTGAAATTAAAAGCCAATATTCAATTAAATTTTTAATAGATATGATTAAAATCTAAATTGAAACTAAATCAATTATATAGTTAGGAATTATTTTAATTGATACTACAACTTCCTTAATAGGCAGAATTCAATTAAACTTTAAATCAATTAACAAATATTTTAATTGATATTCGATTTTAGATTTTTCTTTTTTTATATGTGAGATAGCTTTTTACAAACATTTTTAAATTAAGTATGAATCTTATTAAAGTAAATATGATTCTAGTTAAAATAATCTTTTTTGTATTTAAATTAATATTTCAGCATTTTATTTATAAGGTATTTCCGCATTTCAAAGAGTTATATTTAAATTAAAAAGAAAATAAATTTACAAGGGAACTACGCAGTTTTGAATCTGCAGATTAGAATTAAACTATAGGACAAACCAATATTAGACCCGTATTTTTTAGGTGAGCAATCTCAAGTTTAGGGTTTCGCATCAAAAACTAGAAAAATTTTGTATGAAAACACAATAATCGGAAAAACTCCAAGCACCGATAAAATTAAATAAGCATTATTATATGTATGTTAATTTGAACTCAAGCTAACAACAACCTAATTTGTCTTTTTTTCTTATATAAGAAATATATTAAAAAAAACGTCAAATTTGACCATTTTTTAACCCATAAAATTGAGATTGCGGACCTAAAAAAATACGTGTCTAAGTTTATTTCCATGTAAGTCCTAAATTAATGCATATAAAGGGTCCGCCATCTAACGTTTTTTTTTTCAACTAGTGCTTATTTCGTGAATGGTAACCTTAGCTCATGTCTGATTTGACAGATAATTAGTTTTATCCTTCCGCTGAACGAATATGGTCCGTATGTTCGTTATCTTGTGAAAAAAGTGAAAAGAAACTGGCATCCTTATCGAAAAACCAAAGCGTGAAAAGCCAAAAACAGTGCGTACACCCGAGAATATTGCTGCTGTGGCAGAAAGTGTGCGTGAAGCGCCATCAACATCAATTCACCGTCGTTCTCAACAATTGAACATTTCGGAGACATCATTGAGACGAATTTTGAATAAAGACCTTGGTATGACGCCATACAAAGTCCAATTGGTTCAGGAGTTCAAAAAAAAAAAAAGTTATTTGGCGGACCCAATATTACAATATATGCTTATTTTTTTTCAAATTTTTGCCGATTCATATTTTTTTTAATTTTTTAAAGCATATTTTTGCATATATTGCACTGAATTGCATATTTTGTAAAAAATAAAATTGAGAATTAATTTTAAAAAAATATAAGAATTTTTAAACCATAACTCATCACCAGGGCAACCAGAAATATGCTGATTCATGTTTTTTTCTGTGCTTCGTATTGAAAAATTTATGAGATATTTATCCGTTGCAGAACAATTGAAGAATTCTGGCATCGATTTGTAAGAGCATATTTTTGTATATTATGCTCACAATTGCACGTTTTTTTTTTGCATATTTTGATCATAAGAGCATATTTTTGATAAAAAATTTTATTTTTGATTATATTTTGGAAAAACTATATATTATTGTAACATTGTGGAAATTCAAAACATTTTTGCAAATTCGAGTTTTTGAGACTACCGATTTCGGTATCGATTTCTATATCCTTTTTTCATATATATATAAATATTTTTCACAAAATTTACTCCAATTGTACTGAATATTAAGCTTAAAAATAGGATTATTTTAAGGAGTTAGTTTTCTTTTAGAACTGTATTTAATTTTTATACATAAATATGCTAATCTTATAAAGGTCTCAAAGTGTTTAAAATATAACTAGTAGTGACAATTAATGAACCCTGTATTTTTATTTTTTTTTTATATAAAAAACTTTAAAATTTTTTTTAAAAAACAGTCTTAAAAATTTTTTTAAATTCGGAATTTTTATAAAAAATACTGGTTTTGCACAACTAGAAATGTTGCAGTTTCTTTTCTTTACAATGTAAATCGTTTAAAATAAAATGTTAATTAACAATTTAGATCAATGGTGATAATCTTTAACTTCGAGCTCATATATTAGTTCTCATTTAGTGAGAAAACTAGTTTATATGAATGCTTGATGTTTTGCATGGGATTGCTACCTCTTTCAAAACGTGTTCTGATGATGGGAACGTAGAAAATTTCCGAAATAGATCTATCAACACATTCCTGAAAGTGGTCAATTAATAAATTTGAAAACAAAAACTCTATAGATTATTTGTTAGGACAATATCCTAATAAAGAAATATAGAGTATGGCCTCGAACTTGAATAATTTTCATTTTCATTAATTAACCAATTTTTATTTAGAAAACCCAACAACTAAAAACCAGTATTTTTTTATTTATATTCCAACAAATTTGACGGAATCGGATTATTTTGACGGAATCGGATTCTTAATTAAAATTTGATTCTAATTACTTTTAATTGAAGTCGTTTATTTATACAAAAACATTAGTTTTTAGGTATATAAGTTAACTAATCTTATAAAGGGTTTAAAGTTAAAATAAAAAATCTAGGTGAGATGATTAAAAATCTCTGTATTTTACGTTTTTTATATAAAAATATCATTAAAAACTATTTTAAAACAATCTTTCAAAAATATTTAATAACTCTGATGTTGTTGTTTATGTATTACGAAACGACAGACACTGACAATTACTTTCGCCAAAAATACATGACAAACAAAGGCAAATTTACATTATTTTTACGAAAATTTATTTTCGTTCGTAATAATGCAGGCAGTTAAGTAAGAAATACTCATAAAAGAAAATCGTCTAAAATTTCCAAAAACCAGTATTTTTTTATTAAAAAAAATTAACAATTTACCGCTGCTGTAAATGTTCTAGCTTGTCTTTACAATGTATTCATACAAAATAATTTCATCATTTTAATAAATTTTCCATTATTTTCTCATATTTCACCTTAAATTAAAACGAAAAAAAAAACTATATAAAATAAAACTACATAAATTTTCCATTTTCTTTAACACTACAATGTTGCAACCTGAGGTTGTTACTGTATGGATGATGTTGTAGTTTTGTTATATAATTGCATCATATAGTTTTAGTTTTATTTTCAGTTTTTTTTAAAGTTTGCACGTAATCTTTAACACCACCTTGTTTAGTATTTACGGTAGATTGTTTTTTTCATTATAGTTTTTTTTCCCCTTATTTGAAACTATAAAATTTGTATCTGACAATTTTATTTGTTCAGAGATGTTTCGTTTTTTTTGCCAGCAGTTTGTTTGTGTGTTCTTGGTTGCATCCGTTGTTGATTTTAAGTTTAGCTTAGATTTTAAGATTTTTTTTGTTTTAGATTTTTCAATTTATTTATAATTTATTTTTAAAGCAAGGTTTAGTTTCTGTATTTTATGTAGAAATAATAAAAAACAAAAAACGTGATTTTGTAAATATTTTATTTCCGTTGTTTTAATAGAATTTTAAAATGAAATAACGAGGGGTGTATAAATAATTTAAACGTAAGTAAAATTAAAGTTAAAGAACTAACGATTTAAAAGTTATTAATGAAATTATAATGAAAATAGTTTTAAAAGAAAACACTATTTTTGTTTTAAAACATTATTTTCAGTTATTCCATTACGAAAACCTCTGAACATTTAATAAGACGACGCATTTGGACATTTAAAAAACTTGTATTTAAAATTCCCAGTATTCTTTATAAAATTTTCTTAATCGTTTAAATATTCCGTCTTATAAAATTTCTGTATTAAGCTAAGATTTCTATCTTAAAACATGTTTATAGAAATTTTCTTTTTTATTGAATTAAAAAATACTGGTTAAAATGAAAAACATTTTTTCCCATCAGTATATCTAATCAGTTTTGGTCCATTTAGTCTATATTAATCAGATTTTGTCAATATTTTAAAAAGACCTACATGTTTAAATTAATCCCCAGTATTTCTAATTTAAATAAAAAAAAATGTAAAGAAACAGAAACCAGTATTTTTTTATTTATAGATACGTTAAAATGAATGGGTTCTATATAATGTTTAAATATATTTAACTAAAGAGTAAAAACATGTCAACTCAATCAAAGGTGTAGCATTTTCGGATCGACTACCTCCGATTTCAATGAAATTCACCATACTGTCATACTCGACAAGAAATCGACGAAACATAAATTTCAGGTTCTCTACCCTTTGGTTTCCGAAAGTAGCAGAAAACATTAAAAATTTACTAACGTATCCTTGCAAATTGTAGCATAACCTTTAAACCATACAAGATATACATTTTTCAGTTAAAATGTGCTCTTTAAAATTACATGCATTTTAAGGCATTTTAGGGATAATGATAGTCAGTTGAAAGGATTTTGAATCGAAAACGGCATTTTAGCGGTATTGCCTGCCATCTCCGTTTATAACAAAAAAATGTTATTGTTTGAATTTTCTATATAACTTCACCCTAAAACCGTGAATGTGTTTAAAATATTAAAAACCCATTATTTATTGTTTCATTGTTAAAATATTGGTTTTTAAAAGTCTTTTTGTGCTTATATCACAGGTTTGGACAAGCGTTGATAATATATAACGCTTTTTAAATTAAATTTTGTTTTATTTTATTAAAATAAAATCCATAGTAAATTTTTATGTGTACTACATAATTAAGCCAGTATTTTTCTGTTTTGTTAAATTCACTTTTCACTAAAAGTGTTTCATAAATCGCTCTTATTTATTGTAGCTGAATACAATTTAATTTTTGAATTTAAAAGCTTAGATTTCTTAAACAGAAAAAAGTTACAGAAAAACCCGGTATTTTTTTTAACAATATTTCAAAAATCGATTGTTTGTAATTTAAAAAATTTTAAATTCTTAAATACATGTTTTAATTTTGTTTTTAGTTTAAGTTTTGAATAAAATAAATCGGTAACAAAATTTAAAACAGTATTTTTTCTCTTCTTTAATGTAATTTGAACTTGATTTAAATATATTTTTATCCAAATATAAATAGATTATAGAAGGTAAACAATCTTTAAAGTTTTACATTATAAATACATCTGCCTTTTTTTTAGAAATATATTTTTAAATTGAAAAATACTGGTTTTATAAGGTGGACTAACATTGAAAATATTTCCAAAAGAGTTTATGTAATATCTTGATTATAAACCTAGGTTTTATAAAAAAAACTTAATGAGAAAAGTGCGGAATAGAAAATAATTTTTTTTTCCAAAAACTAACTTCTGTTGGTTTTAGAACCTCTATTTTTTTGACGTTAAGTTTCTTGATAGGGCATTAAACTAGCATTATAATTTTATATAGTTCAAATTACACTAAAACAAATAATGGAAAGGTGTATTTAAATTAAAAATGCACATACTTGTTTTTAAAAATGAAAAAATAGTTTACTAGAAAAGCTTAAAATACAAAAATACTGGGTTTTCACAAAATAAATTATGTGAGTTGTTGAGACTCCTACAATATATTTATTTAGTAAAGAATTAAATTAATATTTAATACAAATCATAGAAAAATGTATTTAAAATAATTACCGAGTAACTCGATTCGAAAAAAAAATTGTCGAATTCGGAAATCTTGTACCTTTTGTAAGTGGAAAATCTTTAGGAAAAATCATATTTTTAGTTTTTATTTGTAGTGTACAAGAGTAAGAACCATTAAATTAAAAAAAAAGGAAAAAATTTGTTAAGAATTTTTATTACAATATGTGCAAGATTTACGAATTCGAAATTTTTTTCGAATCAAACTACGCGGTTACCGCCCTGGTTTTACAGAATAAATTAAAAGTGAATAGTTTTATAAAAAAGAAATCTTTCATATAAAATTCATGATTAGAAACTTATTTTTAATACACATAGAGAAAAGTTTTGCTATTTGCCAACTGAAATTCGGTTACTTCGACTCAAAGTCGTTTTTTACGAATTTCAGTCGGTTGGTAAAACGGAACATTAGTATTCACAACAAAGTTTGGTTAATTCAATTGAATTTTAATTGTTAGACCCATAATACTTTAAAATCTAATATAGATATCGTTGTACTAACTGAATTTATAAGTTGCTACCATTAATATACACTTTTTAATTCTCTGTGTGTATATATATTTATATTAAAAAAACTAAAATACCGGTTATTTTGTTAAAAAAAAAAATTCTGTTCAATTTAACGACTCTATATAACTTTAAATTTTATTTTTTTAATTTGACATTTAAGAGATATACTAAAGGGTCCGCCAAATAACTTTTTTTTTTTTTGAACTCCTGAACCAATTGGACTTTGTATGGCGTCATACCAAGGTCTTTATGCAAAATTCGTCTCAATGATGTCTCCGAAATGTTCAATTGTTGAGAGCGACGGTGAATTGATGTTGATGGCGCTTCACGCACACTTTCTGCCACAGCAGCAATATTCTCGGGTGTACGCACTGTTATTGGCTTTTCACGCTTTAGGTTTATCGATAAGGATGCCAGTTTCTTTCACTTTTTTCACAAGATAACGAACATACGGACCATATTCGTTCAGCGGAAGGATAAAACTAATTATCTGTCAAATCAGACATGAGCTAAGTGTTACCATTCACGAAATAAGCACTAGTTGAAAAAAAAAACGTTAGATGGCGGACCCTTTAGTTTTATTGTATGACATTAAAATGAATAGTTTATAAAAAAAAAATCATTCATTTACAATAAATTTAAATTATTTAATTCATTGGAAACTTATTTTTAATACAAATAATTTTTTAGAAGAAAATATAAAAAATACTGGTTTAATTTGGCGTTTCCTTATAGTTTTAAATTTTAATTATTTTAATCGAAATTTGTTCAGTAAAAATGAACCAAAATAAATACCAAAAAATAAATATTAAATTAAAAAATACTGGTTTTATAAAATTAAGTAATTGGTTTAATTTTAAAAAAACTACTACTATAAAAATGATATTATTGGAAATTTAATTTTAAAGGAAAAATTAAAAAAAAAAGTAACGAATCAAAAAAATGGGTTTCAAAATAACAATTATTGTTGTGTCTTGTGGCATATTAATTTTTGATTATTTTATTGTTAATTAAACTAATAAAAACGATATTATTGAAATTTTTATTAAAAATACTGAGATTTTTTTTGAGTTGATATTTTTCCAATAAATTGAAAAGTTATTTTTTGTGTTTTCTTATAAAATGCGAAAAAGAGAAAATTATTGAATCTATCACAACATATCTTATCTAACATGCCCTGTAAAACTTAACAAAACTTTTTTTTTTTTTTTTTTTTTAATTCAAATATTTCAATAATTTTTTCTAAATCAATTTGTATTTGTAGAAAACTTAAAAAAAATAATTCGTAACAAATTGCGCATTTACTCTACATATAAAATATACATTAAATCAGATGTACATGAATCGTTTTTCTTCTTCTTACTTTTTCTATATAAAGTTTCTTTGTAAAAAAAAAACATACATCCAGCTAAAGTCAAGATAACAAAACGCTGGCTGTATTAAAAAAAAATGTATATATAAACCGAAGAGACTACAGAAAATGTTGAAATAAAAAACGCGGGCAACATGGAGCCTCACCTACTAACAATTATGCAGAATATCTGTATATTAGTAGGTAGGAGCGATTTGGATTCTTTTTGAGAAAATTTAATAAAGGCAATAATAATGAAACTAAACTAAAGATAAAAGTATTCTAAAAAATTGTGTTAGGAAACCCAAAAAATGCATAACAAAGTATATACAGTAGTCGCTCGGTTATATGAATATCCAGTTATGTAAACTTCCAGAATAGTGAACAAAAAAATTTAAACAGGAGTTTCTAAAGAGTGAACACAGCCTATCTCTATTATGCGAACAGCTTTCAACCGTTGATTTTTTTTAAATGTTTGTCTTATTAGAAGTATGTTTTCCCCAAAATAAGTGAAGAACCTGCAACCGTTGATTTTTTTAACTGTTTTGAGTGTTGAGTTGTTGAGTTTTGAGTGATTGTCTTTTGTCTTTTGAGGACAAGGCACTACAGAAATCCCTTGAAGCAAAAAAAGTACAAAAAAATATAACCGACTACTTTCATGTACATTAATTATTAAAAAACTTATTAAAAAGAAAAACTTAATGTAATAAAAATCATTTGAATTACTTATTTTATTATACTCTCGGTTATGTGAACTTCTCTATTTAGTGAACAGGCTCTGTTTGAATTAGTTCATATAACCGAGCGACTACTGTTTTTCTAATAATTTTGATTTAATCGAAAATTTTTGAACTTTGAATAAAAAAATACCAGAGCTGTGAATGAATCATTCATTTTTGATTTCAATTCATTACGAATTTGAATTGAATTTTGAATAATTCTTTTCACATAAAAAAGAATTGAATGAAAATTGAATTAATTCAAATGAATTTGGTAAAAATAAATTGGAATTCATTTCCAATTCAAATGAATTCGGCAAAATAAATTGCAATTCATTTTCAATTCAAATGAGTTTGGCGAAATGAATTGCAATTCATTTGACTTGAATTGATTTTGAATTAATTCAAGTGAATTAGAGAAATGAATTGCAATTCATTTTCAATTCATTTGTATTGAATTGATTTTGAATAAATTCAAATGAATTAGAAAAAATATTGCAATTCATATTAATGAAATGAAAAATGAATTGCAATAAATCAAAGTAAACATGGTGTTTGGAGTTTGTTTCGTCAAGTATTACTTACATTAATTCAAATGAATTGAAAAAGAATTGCAATTCATTTTTCTAATTCATTTAAATTAATTCAAAATCAATTCAAGTCAAATGAATTGGAAATGAATTGCAATTCATTTCGCCAAACTCATTTGAATTGAAAATGAATTGCAATTCATTTTGCCGAATTTATTTGATTTAAAATGAATTTGAATTCATTCCAACCAAATGCATATGAATCGATTCAAATTTCATTCAATTCGTTTTTTTGCGAAAAGAATTAATTCAAAATTTTACTAATTCAGTGCATGAATGATTCGCGAATTAATTCAAAAATGAATGATTCATTCACAGCTCTGAAAAATACAACAAAAGAAACTACAATTTAGCAGAAACTGATGAAAAATAATTTCCATATCAATCCTAGCTGTCGAAATGCAATAATATTCCCAAAAACGATCCACCCTATTGCGTATTCTTCCACACCATATAGAAATAGAAACAACAAAATAACTGAAACTGAATTTGTGGTGTACTTGTCGTTTTGGTACTGTGCTGTAAACTAAGGCGTAGCACAAAAGGGGAGATTAACGCGAAAAAGGGATTACTTAGGTGATTACACTTTTTCACTTTCAAACCTAGTACTTATAAGGACATGGATGATCGTCCTTGGACAAATTGTATATACAGTTGGACGCGCCTTAAAAAAACCTTTCTTATGATACCCATATTGTATATGTTGGTAAGGAAACAGATTCTCAAATTAACAAAACATGCAAAAATAGACCCATTTTCAAAATGGTCCAGCTCACGAGAGGCCTAAATATTTTAAATGTCATCTTAAAAAAGTCCAAGGTTCATTTTTAGGAGGGTACATCGAGCACCTTTTTTGGTGAGTCGCTCTAATATGTATATGTCATTGGTGGTACAATGGTTAGCGTTGTGGTGTAATGGTTAGGCGCGTTGAACTGTTACACATATGGTCCCGGGTTCGAGTCCCGGTGACGACAACAACAATTTAGAAAAATAATATATATGAGTTTTCTATCCCTCATATGTATCGCAGCGCCCGCCTTCGGTGTTCCCATAGCACTTAACCCCACCGAAGTAAAATAATTAATCAGGGCTATGAATTAAAAAAGCTTCAATAAGTTGGCCAACTTTCCACCAGGTGGCGAGCAACAACTATTCTAAGACTTATCATCTCGCGCAATTACAGTGTTGCCCCTTTCCAAAGAAAGCAACACATTAATTAATAGGAAGAATTTCCTGAGTGTTGCTTCTCCTTTAATAAAAAAAAAAATATGAAAATTGGATTTTGCCACTCTCCTCCGCCAACAGACCGAAAATCAAAAATCAGACTTCACAGTGTCACCCGCCTGAATATTCTGCAGATTTCCTGAAAATTTCATCAAAATCGGCCCAGCCGTTTTGGAGTCTATACGTTACATACATACACACATCCTGTTTTATATATATAGATTAGCGAAAACGGATCATTACTTTGTTTACAAATGGACTTTGAACAAAAAGTGTTATGAAAACATGTTGTAAAATTTTTAACTTTACAACTTTAAGTCTTACATAAATTCAAAAAATGTCTAGAGGAGTTCGGTTGAAAAATCTCCACCGGATTTATTACGTGTCCTTAATTAATTAAAATACACGTTTAAAATGAAAAAAAGTTTTATTCAAAAGTTTTAAGTTCGAAAAAAAAAACAAATTTATTTTTCAACTAAAATCCTCTACGTCTCTGTATTGTTACACTGCTCACAGTACTTGTACTTTATACAAAAAAAAAATGTATATGTAAATTAGGGTGTCCCGAAATTAAAAAGTCTTATGTAACAGTACTCAAATGATGCGTTTTAACGAGGATACTTATAGTTCGCTACACAGAGATTTTTATTTTTTTTGAAGACTTAATGAATTTTTTTTACAAAACTGAATGAAAAGAGAATGAAATATTTTTTAAACTTTATGAAAAATCTTTATAGTTTTAACGAAACTATTTTAATAAATAAAATGAAATTTTTCATAAAATTTTACGAACAACTGCATTAACTTAATGAAAATGAACGAATTCCAGTGACACTTCATAGATATAATGCAAAAATTCAGTGATATCGTATAGATAATTCTCTCAGTGTACCTGAGTTCAAAGGTGTAGTATATTTTCGTAAAATTATTTCTTGAGTTCTTTAAAAAAGGGTCTTATAAGAAAAATATTTATTTTTTTTTGTATTTTTCCATATTCACCTCAATTTTGTTCCTTTACGTCACATGATTGGCATATCATTAAAATCCTGGACGGCCTAAGAAACATGCATATTTCTTTTTTATATAACAAACAAATAAGAAAATAAATCTAAAAGATGGAATAAAAATAAATCATACACTGTGGTGCAAATGTGAGCCAATGTTTCAAAATTAAAACTCAAGATGTATTTAATTCTACAAATCGTTTTTGAAAAAAAACGAATCTAATTAGATATTAGGGTATGATAACACTGTACAACAAAATCAAACATTTTCCAAAATTACAAGGTTCCGACAGACTGATTCTGATATACGTGTATCGGTGTTTTGAAAGTTTATGTCTGAATTTTATTTTAGGCGGTGTTAAGGTTTTCTCCCTCAGACACATTCTTATGGTGAATCGGCATAAGAAACCATGTGACAATTACATTTTACCTATGAAATATGGGTCTTTTCTGTCCCTTTCGTGAAAAAGGGTGAAAATACCCTTAAAACGGGGATATAACGAGTTAAAAAGTTCCACAAAAATGTTTGTCATAAAATTCTAATATAAGTCTCAGAATACACCAAAGCTCAAAATTCAACTTGAGCGCGATAAATACGCCACAACTTAAAATGCGTTTAATGCAAGCGGATCCAGGGAGAGGGGAAATGGGACATTGCCTCCCCCAAAATAAAATTTTTCAATACAAAAATGTAAAAACGATTAAACAAATTTAATTAAAAAATCTTTTCCTGGATCCGCGCCTGGTTTAAGGCTTAATTTAATATTTATTCAGATTGGACGCTAAAATATCCCACAAATCCGTATTTTAAGGAGTTAGTTGTATGAAAAAATTGTGTTGCGTAAAATGTAACTAAAAATCACCTTACCACCAAAGAAATCTCTAGATATAATATCTATTAATAAAAAGATAAGAGCAAATTTGTTTATTTAAGAATGCAGTCATTTATTACATTTTTCATTTAGCTCTAGGCAATTCCATATCGTTACCATATATCCAACATAATTCAACTATAAGAGAATGAATACTCCTGCCTTCTCCAATAGGTGCACATGTCTGATGATATTGTTCACCATGTTATTCGGATTCTGTTGCCAACTGATGTTCGAAATAATCCATATCAGAATTCAAAAATTGATTTTTTGTTGACATATGGACACCTAACTTTTCAAAAGCACTTAACATGGTGTCGACGTATATTCGAGCAGTGGGAGAACGATTTTTGCCTAGGACATTGTTTATAACTTCTTTAATGCTTTTCCATGCGGCACGCTTAATTGGTGATGCGCCAAATGAGTGCATCAGTAAAAAAATAACCCAAATTTGCTCTCATCTTTTTATTAGTAGATACTAAATCATGAAATTGCTTTTGTATGGTGACTTATATTGAAATTTTACGTTACAAACTTTTTTCATACAAACTAACTCCAACTCTAAATAAGTACGAAACAAACCCTTAAACGCATTTTAAGTTTTGACTAATTCTCACGCTTGTGGGCGTTGTGGTGTAATGGTTATCGCGTTGGACCGTTACACAGATGGTCCCGGGTTCGATTCCCGGTGACGACAACATCAATTTAGAAAAATAATATATATGAGTTTTCTTCCACTTATATGTATCGCTGCGCCCACCTTCGGTGTTCCCATAGCACTTAACACCACCGAAGTAAAATAATGAATCAGCGCTATGAAACAAACAGCTTCAATAAATTCGCCAACTCTACATCAGGTGGCGACCAACAACTGTTCTAAGACTTATCATCTCGCGCAATTACAGTGTTGCCATGTTTGAAGCCCTTCATCTTTCACCACCTTTCATATCTCCACTATCCCCTTTCCAAAGAAAGCAACACATTAATTAATAGGAAGAATTTCCTGAGTGTTGCTTCTCTTTAAAAAAAAAAAAAAAAAAAAAAAAAGGGACAGGGACAGGGAAGGACCCATACATTGAGGAGTTAATTAATTGTCCCATATATTTATTAAATAGCTCAAAAATTCTTAGTTCTGTAATAAAAGTGAATTTTTAGTTAATCTGAGTCTTGGTGCAAAAGTGAGCCAATGACATACTCCTATTCAATTTGATATTGTAAAACATATACGGGAGGCCAAAAGGTTGGACCTCTATGATTATGAAGAGGACACCTTAATATATTATTATACCCAATTAGTTTCATTTTGTCGAAAAAGATTTGGAGAATCTTTTGCTCACTTTTGCACCACAGTGTATTATATGTGACTCAATTGCAAAAAAAAAATGTATAACTGCAAAAATAAGATTCGTTTTCGACACTCAGTTGGTATTTAAATGTCTTCTTTTTTAATTTGTGAAACGTAAGATTTGTTGCTAACTTAAATATGACTTCAATTTGCAATAAACAACAAGTATACAATGAATAATGAATGTAATAAATACTGGTTTTTCATCATTTTTCTAGGATTATATCAAACATATTTATTTTAAGAATTTGTATAACAAAAATAAACAATAGATTTTTTTTTGAAAGCATTATATATTTTGAAAACAATTCTAGAAATACTGTTTTGATATTTTAAATAGCGAAATCTTTAAAATACAAATATTTAAGTATTTTAATGTAAAATTTTAAACAACAAATACTACTGAATGAAAATTATATATTAGGATCAATTTTCAATTAACAACAAATTTAAGTTTAAACACTGAACTTTTAAAGAAAAAATTTAGCAAAAAAAAAAAAAAATACTGGGTTTTTTTTAACAAAAAATATATATATATAATAATCCATGCGTACGTACAATAACGAAAAAATGTCAAAATAGCGAAATTTTTTTTGTAAAAAACGAAAATTAGTACATTTGTATATACACCAAAAAATGTCCCCTACACTCATAATAATCTACACATAGAAATACGTAATTATTGTCAAAACTAGAAAAACTTTCGCAAAATGTACGCATTTTCGTTTTTTTTTACCAAATTTTTTTTTACCAAATCAAATGCAAAAAAATCTTTTATTTACCATAAATTTAATTTTAGACACTGTACTTCCGAACCAATAATTAAGAGATAAAAATACAAGTTTTTTTTTAAAACCAGCCCATTATTTTATAACGCAAAACAGAAATAAACATTTGAACCATATTTTTACAAAAAGTTTTGCGGTTGACTTAGTTATTGGAATGTAAATATTAAATACCGGGTTTTATAAAAACCCCAAATAACTGTATCAAATTGTTAAATATAAAGAAAATTAAATTCTATCTCGGTTACTGGGAAACCATCTTCAATTTAAGGTCAAACACTAAACTTTCGAAATAAAAATTTAGCAATATATAAAAAATACTGTTTTTTTTTAACCAAAAAATAAATATAAAATTTGAAAGACAAAATCTAGAGAATTTTATGCATATGTTTTTCAGTTAATAATTTCTTAAAAATCCCACTATTTTTTATTAAATATGATTTTCAACTATTCTTTTAAGGTTTGTTTAAAAAAAAAATAAGAAAATTTGTTAAAAACTCACCACATGTACACTGCTTTGTAAATTGCTGGATAACATTGTTGTCGCTGTTTCTGTGGGTTTCTTTTCCGTCTTCTTGGCAGTTCGTTTATTTTTGCTCTCAAGAAAACGTTTTTGTAAAGCACTGGTTTCATGATTTTGTTGTTCGCAGACGGTGCTAAAGGTTTGTTCATAACGTGGCACACAATCGGTTTGACGTCGTCTATAGTTTTCCATGCGGCGTCGTAAACGTTCAAACATTTGTTGACGTTTGGGTGGTACCATATCGGAGCCGATACCGCTGCCATTGGGTGAGGGTGCGGCATTGAGACCACCTTGCTGCTGTTGTTGTTGGGCGGATTGTGAAAGATTCGAGTTGTTGTTGCTGTTGTTATTTGGGTTTGTCGTACCAGAGCTGCCATTTCCGTTGCCGCCAGGTCCCAGGCTGCCGCCAATTCCGCCTCCCGCGTTTGGATTTGTTCCAGCATTTGTATTGAAGGGTGAACGTTGTGGTTGTTGCTGCTGCTGCTGTTGTTGCACTTGTATCTGTTGTTGCTGTTGCACATTGTGTACGTGTTGTTGTTGTGATGCCTGTAATTGTTGTTGCTGTTGCAAGTGCAAATTTATATTTTGTTGCTGTTGCAATTGTTGTTGATGATGTTGTAAGTGCTGTTGTTGTTGCAATTGTATATTTAATTGATGCTGCCGTTGTTGATGTTGTTGTTGTTGTTGATGCTGTTGTTGGTGCTGCTGTTGTTGTTGCTGGGCGGCTGCCTGATTGGCGCTCTGGTATACTGGAAGACCTCCTGCATCCATAAATACAAATTTTCCTCTACTTTTTTGTTGTTTCACTGTAGGGCCGGGCTTGTTTACTAGACCTTATTAAGGGTTTCTCTTAAAATTGAGTTTTAACTTTGTGGCATGGCGTAGAAGTTGTTAACGGCTTTCTGAAGTTTTTTCTTTTTAATCTCTTTAAACAACTTTCTAATGTTAAGCTATAGTGTTAAATTTATTATTATAAACTATAAATATTTTGTTAAGTTTAGGTTTATTGTATAGAATACTATTGTTTTATAGTACTTTTTGGTTTTTTTTTTTTAGATTTTTCTAAGTTTATCTTAGTTTTTCCTTAAAGATTTTCTTGTCTTTTGTTTCTTTTTCTAGGCCGTCATTTATTTTTATAGACTTTGTCAGTTTTTTTATGTTTTTCTTTATTATTTTGTGTATTTCTTGTAAGTTTTCTAGGTTTTAATTCATCAACTGTGCTCTTTTCAAGAGGCCATCTTTTTTAGTACTTCATCTTATTTGTGTTGATGATGATTTTCTAGGCAATATAGAAATTTAAACTTAAAGTTAGTAGAAGACGCCATATTGGATAAACTGAAAATGAATAAATAGAAAAAAATATATTTGAATTAAATGGTAGAAACACTTATAAATATTGGATTTTTTGTAATTAGTTTAAATAATTGAAATAAAACTATTTTTAAAAATATTTAAAAAACAATTTAGTTTTTTAGGTTAGATAAAATATACTATATATTAAAATTTTTCGAAATGTTTGGCTTAATTTATTGTTATTGTATAGAAAACATAAAAATACTGTTTTTTTAGTAATGGTAAAACTTTATTCCTTAAAATATCGCGAACTGTTTGCTTTACTAATAACGATTCTTTTTATTTTTAAAACAAATATTTGATTTTGGATTTTAAAAATAATACTGGTTTTTAGATAATAAAAAATTTTAGTAACCATTTTTCCTGGATTTAAAGCCAAATTTGGTTTAGTAAAAATGCTATAAAAATGGAAATAGAAAAAAATATATTTAAAAAAAAATGGTAGAAACATTCAGAAATACTAGGTTTTTGTTATCATTAGCTTAAATAATTTAAATAAAACAAATTTTTAAAATTTAGGTTTTAGGTTAGATTAAATCTACTATATTTAAATTAATAAAATATTGTTTTTTTATTTAATAATAAGCAATTTTTAATCGAACCTACATCTCTTAAGATGTCGCAAACTGTTTGGTTATTAATAACGATTTTTTGTGTGTTTTTAGAACAAACATTTGATTTTTGTATTTTTGGATCATTGTTCTAACAATGAAAATTTTAAATAAATAAAATAAAAAAATAAAAAAAAAATACTGGTTTTTAATTAATAAACAATTTTAGTGCTCATAAAATATATCCCCGGACTTAAAACCCAAGTTCGGTTCAGTAAAAATGTTATGGTTGTTTTAATTATTTGGAATAAAATAAACAAATAATGGTTTTAGTAAAAATCCTATATTTTTGAAAAATAGTAAAAAAAATAGTTGAAAAATAGAAAAAAAAAAAAAACAAAATAAAGAGTACAATTTAAATTATAACATGAGTATGAGAAGAAAACTTTTTAATTTACTAAATGTTTTAATTGAAACTCTAGACTTTTTAAGTTGACTTAGAGTTAAATTAATAAAAAATATTTGAATTCAAAATATTTTTCAATATAATTTGCCAGCATTTATTTTTATAGTTTATTAAACGAAAGGAAACACTAAAACTTTTTTTTAAAAGTATAGTTCATACAGATTCTGGGTTCTTTAAACCATACTAATTTTAAATATATTTTTAATCGATAGATCTTAAAAATAAAAGCCTAAATAAATTTCAATGTTAATAAATTTTTATTTAGGACTGAAAATATTCAAATCAAGATTCTGCATAAAAAATGTTTCGTGGTTGAATTTGGTTAAGGGATTTCAACAGCAAATACTGGTATTCATAAAGAATACTGGGATAAACAATAACAATAACTAGAAAACAATTTACAATAAATTTAAGTTTTAACACTGCACTTTTGAAGTAAAAATTTTTCAGCAGATAAGAATGCTCGTTTTATAATACAATGAAAAAATTAATAACAAACACTTTAATTCAAACTTTTACCCATTAGAATGTAGTAAAATAGTTGCTGCTGTGGTTTCTTAACAACGATTTTTTTCTGTTTTGAAATATACACTTGATTTTTGGATTTTGGAAATAATATTGGGTTTTTTCACAATATAAAAGGAATTAATTTTTCAATTATTGCTGTTACGGAACTTTTAGTTTTTTGCAACGGCCAAACAAATAAATTATTTTTGGAATATAAACAGAAATACAGGTTTTTTGAAAAACTGGGTTTTATGTAATAAATACATTTTTAATGTCCAATCAAATATTCGGCTTCGGAGTTCAGCCAAAAAGTGATTTTCGGCCATGTTCGGACTCCCGACCCTTTGTCATAGCCATCTTCGAAGCGTACGTGTAGACCGAGATTCCATTACTTCGAATAACAGATTATTCTTCCCAGTCCTTTCTGATCGGTTAACGACATCAGAGGGAAATTCGCGTTCGCCACCTTTTATACAGGCGAGAACCCAACCGGAAGGAAAAATGGGAAATTTCTTCCCCAAAAATAAAATGTTTCAAAAAATAAAAGAAGATAGAAAATATAAAAGTTAGTGAAAAAATAATCTAATAAACTATTAAATAAACTATTTTCAGGATCCGCGCCTTTATCAATTGATCAATATCGGTCTAATAATCACCATGAATTGTGGCTAATATATAGCTTTCGACTCCACCTTCCTCCAAAAGACTTCCTGCATGTATAAGAAGCACATGGGGTCTATTTCATTCCTTCGTCTTCCAGATTAGATGCCAGGCTTTGATTTCCTCGGAAGTTCAAGTAAAGGCCATTTCTTACTTAGTGGTCGGATTACAATAAAATTTGGAATAGGCATAAGTGACGTAATATCAAGCTTAAGATTTAACGTTAAATCCCACAAACCACGCAAAGGCGGCAATATGATCCCCGAAAGTAGGGCACTTTTTTAATACCAAATTTTGTTTTACCCATTTTGTAACACTGATCGATCCCGTGGGAAATTTGTTGACGAAATTTGGTAGAGTGATGTAATGGTGTCTCAATTAGGTTTTCCTGAAGTTTTTGTGCACTTATTGCGCCCTCTAGCGGTGGTATGCGCAATTTAAATTAAAACTTTGACGATTTGTATGCAGTTACTTTTTATTTGTTGTTAAAGTAAAAATCTATCAATAATAAATACACAACTTTTTATATCGTATTTTCACGATTTTTAAGAATTTTTATAAAATATTGGTTTTTTAGACATCTTTTCAAAATTGTAATATTGCAATATTGGTGAATCAATGTTTAAAATTTGTTTGTTTGTTGGAAGTAAATAACTAATTTACATTAAAAAAAGTAAATGAAGTATTTTTCTAAAGTTTTTACAAGATCAGGAATTTCGTGATCCAATATTTAAGTTTTACACAAAAAGTACAAACTGCGGAAAAATTTTGGTCATTCAAAAAATTTTCCCATACTTCCTTAACCCGCGCCCGGTGGGCTATTTGGTAGCGTGCTAGCTTATCAGTGCCGAGTCGTGGGTTCGATTCCCACCAGAGGCATTGGGTTGTTTTCGCTACAACGATCCGAAAGGATATAATTTATAATTATATGATTATTAACAAATAAAATAGAAAAAGTACTATAAAAAAATTCCTTTTTCAAGTAATTATATGACAACTTTATAACAATAGTTTTTAAATTTGTTTAATTATTTTGCTTTTTACCACGTTATTATATCTCCCTCATATCTAAAGTTATCGGAGCTAAAAATTAGAAGTTGCAACGTCAGTGCAAAAAGGGGTTAACCAAATTTCGTTGTAAAATCAAACTAAAATTTACGTTTATTAAATTAAAAAGTGAATTAAAAGTTCGTCTACGACTTCGGCCAAAAAAGTGAGTTTTGTTTGACACTACAAAACAGTTCCAGTTTCGCCAGATTGACTCCTTTGTCCATGTAGATAGCCTGATCAGAAAATTTTAAATATAAAATTGTTGATTTAATACGACGGCGTAATTTTTTTCTTAAACTGCCAAAAGAACACATGGAAGGTTCTAATGTTTAAATTTGAAAATAAAATTTCTAAATTCAAAATTGCATATCACTAAAGCGATAATAAATTATTGACGATTTGATTTCAAAAGACCATTTATAAAAATATAAGGATTTCTGATCAAGAATTTGAAGTAAAAACATTATAATTTAAAATGGCGGCAAATATTGTTGCATAAAATTGTTGTTAATGTTTGATTCAATTAAAATGATAATTTTATAAACAAAAATTTCTACACTCAGAATAATTTTGTATCAAGTTCTAAAGATGACAAATGCAGTGAAAATTTTGAAAACTTTGCAGCTGTAAATTTAATTAATTTTAACCACAGTTATTTTCATATAAAATTGACATTCATAACTAGGTTAATCCCAAAACTTCAGTTATTTTGAGATAAATTAGCAGGCCTAAATAAGTCAAATATTTAACGTTTTTATAATAATAATAAATTTATTAGCCCCGGTAGGCTAGTTGGTAGCGTGCTGGCTTATCAGTGCGGGGGTCGTGGGTTCGATTCCCACCAGAGGCACTGGTCTGTTTTCGCTACAACGCGCCGAAGGCCATAGTAGCTAGTGCTCAGTTAGGGTAATAGGATATAATTTGTAATTATATGATTATTAATTAATAAAATAAAAAAAAAATATTTTTTTTCAGCTCTTTATTATCTAAATTATACCTGCTGGCGAAAAGAAACCAAACACCATAATATCACTCGCTGATATGGTAAGAAAGATCTAGAAAACTATTGTAAATAGTCAGTACCAAAATATTTCGTTATATTGTTTTCCAATTGTGTAATTTATTCAAAAATGCAATCAAGTTAAAAGCATTTGCAGTAATTTATTTTTATAAAAATTTGTTTTAGTATTTAGTAATATTAGCAGCAAATTTAACTTACAAAAACAGTTGTTTTTACAGTTTATAATAATTTTGTTTGTCTATAGTTTTAACTACATTTGTATTTGTTTTTAATTGTAATTTTTTTGCTGACATTTAAAAATAACTATGTATTGCAGTTGATTTAAATACAAATGTAGTTTGTCTGTTTTCAATCGCAAATATAGGTATTTTGACTGTATTTTGCAGTTGATTTTAGCTACAAAATTTACTAAGTGTGCCGACAAAAAAAAAAAGATTCAAAGTAAAAACAATAAAAATATATGAACTATGAGTACTTACTACGTGACATTTAGCACGAGTTTAAAATTGAAATAAACAAATTCAAAATTAAAAGCAAAGACATAAACTAAATTTTTACAATTAAAAATAAACAAAAAATTAAATAAACAAAAAAAGAAAAAACAATAAAAACAATAAAAACCAACCATTGAAATACTAAAATATAATAGTTTTTAATAAAATATCATTTGATTAAAAAGGCCACCATTTATAAATATTTGTTTTTAATAACAACAATTTTTAAAAACCAAAATTTACGTATTTCTACGAATTTTATATAGAAGAAAGACGACAAATGTAGAAGACTGAAACTGACAAAATATTGTAAAATAAAAACTGGATTACTTCGCTTTAATGACACAATATGACTGTCTGGCTGGACGGTATGGATGAATGGTTGTTGTCTGTATTGTTTGCTTGAATGGCTGTTTGGTTCGGTGGATGACTGACTCCAACTCTTACTCAAACATAAAAACTCCCTGTAGCATAAGAGTGCAGAGTACCAGACAAATATAACCATACAGCACCATTTAATACAACACTAATGCTCAAACGAATCTACAAATGCTTAAGCAACACACTTTCAACATATAAATAATAAAAATAAACAAAATTTGTGTGATACAAAACGAATATCAAAAGCGGTGCCTCTATCATATTTAGGATGGCAACATATAGACGGCAGTTCAATCAGGGAATTATGTAGTTAAAATCAACAGCAAATGAAAGTTGAAATAACTGCGTTTTCAGTTGAAAATTCGTTAACTACATTTTCATTTAAATAAACTGTTAAAAATCAACTAACAAATGTATTCAAAGTAAATTTGCAGTATTTTTTATAAGTTGTTTAAAAAACAACTATCAAAAACATTGAGCTTTTTTCTTAAGCAAAACAATTGCAATTGCGGTTAAAATAACTACAACCATTTTAATATGGTTTAAAACTTCATTGCCTCCCAAGAGTCTCCAATGCATTTCTAAACTAATTATACCCTGTAGCATGTTCGTATGTAGAGTGTAAACAAATTTTAAAATAAACTCGTAACAAATTGTTTTATATTGGTGAGTAAGAGAGTAACAAATACACAAAAAGTCATGTAAGGTTCAGATACGGTTAAGAAATCAACTCAAAATTAAGCAGCGATGTCAAACCATTCAAGAAGCTTTGCAGAGTTCTTAAAGTTTTGGCAGTTATGTTTGTCCAGAGATATAAGCAGTTGATGATCAGCCGCCGCCCCTGAGAGTTTTTTTTTTTGGCAAGCCGAAGCAGACGCCGAATCATATGACACGGCAATATCTGCAAGGGTCTAGAAATTCCTTTATGATAATCATAGACACAGATCTAGGGTAAACCTCTAGAAATGGGCATTATAGCAGGGAATATTATCTCAGCAAATTCGGAGTATTTATTGTTGTATTAACCTTTTTTCTTCATCATGAATGACAAGATACATTAAACGACTGAGTTCAGTTTGGCCGGTGTCCATTAGGGCGTTTCAGCACTTCCGTTTTTTTGTATTGTTGTAACTCTTGAAGTGAAATATGAATACATATGGCCCAAAAGATTTATTCGCTAAAATGGAGTATGTGCGAAAAGAGGTTATGAAAGAAAATGTCAAGCCAATGTTGAATTCATTAATGAAACTGCTGAATAAGGATTATTCATTGGCACAACAATTTTAGCTGGGTTCCTTAATATTAAGGATCCTCATTTACATATCCAACTTAATTTCAGAAGCCTTTTGAACGCATCGCGTTACAGTTCCAGTGCAACATAATTTACTTATAATCCGAAAATTTTAAGTTATTTGTTCAAATGGCTAGTGTCTTGAAGACTTCTTTTCCACTCCACATCTTGTTTAAATAGTAGTTAGCTGTGGGCATTTATCAACTTAATTCTGGCTTGGATTTAGCCGAGGAAGATAGTACAATCTCTTACAAACTTCGACGCTATCGTAATAGATTTTAAAGTAACAAGAGTGCCTACAAAGACACTTTTGAAAAGTTGGTTGCCTTAATTCAAATATTTTTGAGACCTCACTTTCAGGTCTATCTTCGCTACAAAAAATGCCTTGCATATTTTATAAGAACAATTCAATAAGATAGAGGTCATGGCAGAAAAGATACTAAAAATAGGTAGATAACGCTGCCAACCTTTAGTACTGCTTGAACCCTATGCACGATGTGTAATTTAACAGGGATGACAACTTTTGTTAGTATGCTTAGTTCCAAAAATAGACCCATAGCCTGTTTCCATTTGCATCTTCGGATGTCTTATGGATAAATGAACGAAATCAATTATCGATGTACAACCCGAAAGAAGTTTTTCCATAGGAGGTCTCATACAAACTCGATTGCTTATTTCTTTCAAATAAACTCCCAAATCTGTTTTAAAACACATGTGTAATAAAGACTCGGTTTAAAAATAATAGGGGACATAGTGGAAAGCGGGGGAGGACAAGATCGATGTTCAATTCAACAAGAACGAAAACTTTTATTAGTATGTTCAGTAGGGATACAACTTTTTTAAAATTTTTGAAAATATCAAAATGGCCCTATCCATACCATGTAGTGCATAAAAAAACAATAAGAACTGCATCTTTAGATTTTCGATATCGTTAAAAAGGTTCCGCGTCAAATGCAATTAAATTTGGGATCAGTAAGTTCTAAAAAAATAAAAATTTCTTTATAATTTCATTAAATGATAAATAAATTATAAGTTTTTCCAATAAATATTGAATAATATTCTGTATAAATTCAATTAATCGTGATAAAATATTGCGACTTACCTACGCTGTCTTATGCAAATTGCAAAATTCAAAATGGGGCCCTTGGTACAACATTTGGTTTTCAGACCATTGTTACAATAAAAATGACTTCGAAGCCTTAAACAAATCATTATCGGGCTTTACTAATGCTTAGAAATGCTTTCTAAGACATTGGGTGAAAGATGAATCAAGAATTCCAAAAACACAACGCAGCAACATTTGTGCGGAACGCGCCATCAAAGTCGTACAAGATATTTTCCCCCAATGCAAATAGATTGTGATTTTGATTATAATCATATAATTACATTAAGAAATGTAAATAGAGAAATAATTATAAAATAAAAATTTTTGAAAAAATAAAAAATTTAAAAAAAAAATAAAAAAGGACTTTCAGAAATCGGATTCGACGCGGAACGTTTTTGTTCCGAAATGACCTGAGGAAACATTTTTCGGTTTCAGCACAACATCGGCTACAGCGTGGTGATAGGGACTTATTTTGGTTGTACCCCTAATGTTCAGTTCCTTATAAAAGCCTAACGAGCCAGTTTCATTGGCCATCTTCTGATTGTGTCCTTTATGTTTCTATATCCATTTTCGATAAAGACGCTGTTTAAAAGAATCGAGAACATGGCGAAAAGAGAGAAGAGGAAATGGTAGACATTTTTGATAAAATGAAGTATTAGTCGTCCTTTTTTCAAGTGAAATTTCATTTGTTTTTGACTACAATAGTCGCCTTCACCTACATAATATCCTTAGTGTAAAGAAAAGTTTTCTGTAATTCTATAAGAATATCTCAGTTGTGCCCTAAGTTGCCCATTAGGGAGAATATACTCTATTAGTTGCACTTTGTTAACATTAAGCTATATAACACCAAATCGTGTAAGATTGTTGAATGAATTAACTTCATATATTAGCACATAGGGTTTTGACATTTTTTGAGGTTTTCGTCTCTGACTCACTCTCTCTGCTGTCTTGATTATACCAATTTATTTTGTTTGTATATCTTGGCCATATAATGTTCCAACCAAATCATGCACATCTATTCAGTAGCACTGACAACAAACAACTGTTGGCCTTTGCTACACATAAAACTTGAACAAGTCGATTTTTTCGAAATGTATTTCTTTGTGTGCTTTTCAATACAATCATAAAATGTTCGTTCGCTAAAGCTGTCAAAGTAGCAACGACGGCTGCAAACGTAACACGTACGAACAAACCTAAACAACGTATTGGAATAGGAGTTCAGAGTAGAGGAAAAAGGTCTTCAAAAAGTGTATTTTGAAAATTTTGCAATATGGGTTATATAGCCACAAAAACAAGAGGGAGATGAAGAAGAAGAAGACTGAAAAATAACAACAATATTTCACGATACAAATTGAAATCAGGTACATACACATTAGAGTAGCCAAAAAAGCAAAAAGCTTTTTTTACCGCTCCCCGCTCATTTTCGGATAGATTGCACACAAAAAATCGTTGCCAGGTAATTAGGAGCTTTTCAACTAATAAAGTTTTTCACTTAATTCTTCAAACATTAAGTAGAAACAAGAAAAAAGTCGGTGAAATGCTACTAGTTTTCACATAATTTTTGCGAATAAACTTTATTCGTTGAAATGCTCCTTCCTAATTACTTGGCAACTATTTTTTTGTGTGTGGGTATACAAAATAGGATCTGCAAAAAAAACATTATTTCTATCGCTTAAACTGGCCAGTCCGTTTTGAATTTTGAATCGCACAACAAAATCAACAAGGAAGGCGCGCTGATGGATTCCCTCAGATTGCCATACAATTTGGATATGTAAAAGAGGGGTTAACATTTTTTTAAAGTTTCTTCAAAGAAACAATATTCAAATTTGGTAAGACATAAAGTTTTACCAATCAGAAAAATGCACGGGGGAGAGAGAGAAAGAGACTTCTGCAATTTTAATATATTTCATGGATAGGTACTCTAATACACACATTGTACAATATATATTTTTTATGTCTTCTTCTCTTTTTATTGTTTGGTTTCAGTTGATTATTTTGCTGTCTCTTTCTCATTTTTAATATATATATTTTTTTTTTGTATAACGACGACTCCGACGTTGCTGTTGCTGGCATGTTTAGAAAAATTAGAAGTGTACACTAGAAATTGAAAATAAAAATATTAGAAATAATAGAAGTGTATGTTGTTGTTTTGAATTTGATTTTGTTTTATTTTTACTGGGAGCCAATGTTTATTAGTTGGTGGTTTTATTAGCAGCAGCTGCTGCTGCTGTTGTTGTTGGTCGTAATGGTGATTGCTGCTGGTTGGAATGTATCGCTGTCGTAGTGTTGCTATTATTTTGTAGGTAAATAAAATTCTTGAATACCTTGGCTTGGTAACATGGTTAGAATAAAAAAAAATTATATATCGTTTAGAATAGAAATACATGTCACAATAACTGAACATCATGGCACAATTGTTAGAAATGTTAAGGAAATTGTTTACTTTAGGAGGACAGAATATTACAGCAGCAATTGCAGGAGAACTTTCGCAGGGCGGGGTTGGGAGGGGTTGGGCGGGGATGAAACCTTAACCATTCGAAAGCAGCTTCTTTAATTTAGTAAAACTATTTAGTTAATTCACTAATTTTTTAAGCTTATTTAAGTCTTATAATGTCCCGAAAAAAGTTTCGATTTTTTTTTTTTTTTTGTAAATTTAATCAGCCCAATTCTCAATAACAATTCCGTGAGAATTTTTTCCCTATTCCTTGTTCCCCTATTCTTAATAAAATCTGACCGGGGATTTTCACGTTTTCCCTTTTTCCTTATTCTAAACGAATTTCGAAAATGGGAAACTCTTCCCCCGGAAAAAAGGAGGTATTATGAATGTCAATAATAGGGAGAATTGTGATAGCATTTGTATGAATTATTCAATTAATATTATTCAATTCTCTCTCCCTTATTATTCTTTTCCCCGCCTGTTTAGAATAGGAGGATTTTCTTCTCGAGAAAATAAAATCCGAAGAGGAAAAAATCCGAGGGAATATTCATAATCGGGCTGAATATCTATTGCATTGGACGAATGTTAATTGCAAGGTCGTTGTATATGATTTTTTTTTTAATTCTTTAACTCCGATTTCTTCAAAATGGAATGCTGTATATAATTTAGGAAAACAAACTGAAATCAGGTAATATGTTAATAAGCGAACGAATAGACGGTATTATAAAAACAAAAATTAAATAAAAATCAGTTTATCTTTAAAATTCTACGACGAATGATTTTAAATTTGGTCTTAAACTGTTCATGAGGGTAGACTTGCCACCTTTTGAAATTTCCAAAACGGGACACCACCACTAAAAAAAATTGATTAAAATTTTCGTTTAACGCTTTAACAAATAACTAGACTTACTGTAGTTCGTGAACGAACTAGTTCAATTGAACTACTCACCCAATTGAACGATATGACCTAGTACACCATTATTCGCTCTTTTAGTTCAATTGTTCGTTTCGTCCTTTTTATGCATGCGACTAGTTTATCTCTTTTTAAAAGCTTTGTCAGCAGGTAAATTATTTTTTTTAAAGTAGTATTTGAGATCCAAATTAAACGAAGTACATAAAAATATTTTTTTACCAACCTCATTTTACTTTATATTAAGCGATTTTTTTTTAATCACTTGCATTTAATAAATCTAAAATGTTGTGCGCCCCGGTAGGCTAGTTGGTAGCGTACTGGCTTATCAGTGCGGGGGTCGTGGGTTCGATTCCCGCCACAGGCACTGGTCTGTTTTCGCTACAACGCGCCGAAGGCCATAGTAGCTAGTGCTCGGTTAGGGTAATAGTATATAATTTGTAATTCTATAATTAATAATTAATAAAATAAAAAAAAAAAATCTAAAATGTAGTTCGCATAGTGCTCAGTAGATATTTTTTTTTTTCATAAAGAGAATCAGTAAGTATCCTTTTAATTAATGTGTTGCTTTCTTTGAAAAGGGGATAAAATGTACAAACATGGGAACACTGCAATTTTGCGAGATGATAAATCTTAGAACAATTATTGCGTGCCATTCAATGGAGAGTTGGTTTCGTCGCTGGGTATATAACCGTAACCTTCTGTGTAATAATCAAGCTATTAAACTACAATTCCAACTAACAATTAAGAGTCTCCCGATTGGTACTCTTCGATCTTAACCCATTAATGTTAACTGTACCCATATGGGAACACCGCGATTTTTGCGATTTTCTCTGTCACTATTTTGGCCTAAAATTTAATTAAAATATTTTTTCTAACCCTATAACTTCTTTATAGATCTAATTCATATAATTTGGCAGGAAATAAAAAAAGGAAATTTTGGCAAATTTGTCTCAAAGAAAAAATATTTATTTTTAATAAAAGTGATATAATACACACAGAGAAATAAAGTGCTAACCGAATTGAAAAGTGTATTTTAATGATAACAAATCATAAATAAGGTTAGTACAACGATATTTACATTATATTTCTAAATATTTTGGGTGTTGCAACTACAATTTAGTTGAATTAACCGAATTTTGTTGTGAAAACTAATGTTGCCTTGTACCAACCTACTGAAATTCGTAATAACCGAATTTGAGTCAAAGTAACCGAATTTCGGTTGGCAAACACCTAAATTTTTCTCTGTGTGTATATATTATTAATGTTTTTATTGATGGATGCACTAATTAAACCTGGTATATCAAGTTTTACAATACATATCGAATTTCGTAACGGTTTGAATATGGGAACTTTTTTCACTTTTTGCTTCTTGACAATTTACAAGAATATCTTACAACTTTTCTCAATTTTGATATACCTTTATCTTATCTATCATATTTTCACTGAATTCTCTTCACCAAATTAATAAAATTCGGATTATTGATGGAGGATAAAAAAGTAAGGAGTCACACATTTTTTTTTTGCGGCCCAATCTCTAGTTCAGGGGTTCAAAAGTGGTGTAAAAAAACTGACCCATTTTAGTGTTTTTTAGTTTATTTCGTACAGTTTAAAAAAAAAACAAAAATGAGGCGCAGTCCGATAATTTTCAAGCATTTTTGTTATGCAAAAATTTCATTAAACTGGCGTTATGTTAAGGAATTATAGTTGGTTTAAGCTAAAAATTATGAATGTATGTTAAAGCATATGTAATTTAAGAGGGGGTTTTTTATGATATTGATGTGTTATCAAAATCTGGATAATGATTGGAGTTGCTGCAGTGTAATGATAATGCTGTTTTTTGCGTAGAAGTGGTTTTATTGTATTTTTGATCGGATTTATGATACAATAAAACCACTTCTACGCAAAAAACAGCATTATCATTACACTGCAGCAACTCCAATCATTATCCAGATTTTGATAACACATCAATTTTAAACACAGAAAGCAATTATAAACGAAGATATACATTAGAAATGTTACAGATCATAAAAGTACCATCAACACAAAGGATTAACTATAAAACAGGCACATCTAATATTGCACAGAATTACAGACATTTAGTCAATAGGAAATAATAAAATTATTATAATTCTCATTTAGATTTTAAGAAACTATTAATTTAAAATTGTTTGCTATGTTATGATATTTCAATTATTTATACTTTGTTTTCTGGGTTCATTTTCAATTTGACATATTTTATTTCCCGCCTTTTTTGTAATTATTATAATTATAAAAAAATTTTCCCTGAAGAAGTCTTCCAATGCGAAGACGAAATATTGGAAATAAATAATTATAATTATAAAATAAAGGATCTTCAGCTCAATAAAACAAAAGACAAACATTTATTTAAAAACGATCGAAGAAAAATAAGAAAATTTAAAATAAATTTATATATATATGGCAAAATTGCATGCTCATAGCAAATTTGAGTTTAACATTCACAATTTACCTTAATTTTCAATTTTCCGGTAAGGTTAGGATACATGTTTTTGATCAGTTTATGGTATTTTTTAAACTTTCTTAAATCCGAAAACTTAAAAAAAAAACACACACACAAAAATCAATGCAATTAATTAACAAGCTTTCATAAAACTTATCCATTATTGTTTACACATATGCTTAGATAATACATCAACAATTTAACACCCTTTTAATTGTACCCAATTTCCAAACAATCACCCTAAATGTCAGTAAAATTTGTTAATTTTCTCTACAAAAAAAAAAAAAAAACAAAATTTTAGGAAAATCAACAAACAACCCCCACAAAATCAATTTACGACACTTGCAATACAATTACTATGTAATAAAATATAACAATCAATACGAATCACTACGAATGGAACATCATCACCAGCAGCACCACCAAAACATCGGAGAAAACAAAAAAAACACCCACAAAAAACGGCACACAAAAATATTAAATTGACTAGACATTATACAGAAAATTTACAAACAAGAAAATTAACACAAATCAACCTACTGAAAGTGATGCTAACGTAGTGCTTTTTTATGCTAAATAGCGTTTTAATTAGATGCACTTTGAGACTCGAGTATCGACAGTCCCAGAAGCTATCAGATAAAACGTCAAACACATCTATTTCGAAATCAGGGTCGGGTGCCCTAATTGACACAGGCAAATGAAAGAAATTAAAGTAAAATAAAAACTTTATTTAGTACATAATTTTACTTTTTTACTTTACATTGCCTACATTACATTATTTACATAGTTCCTGTCTCTTGACTCGAATTCCTTTTACTTTAACTCTAAGATCTTTTTTAACGAGTCTGTATCATTATGTTACTCATATCCTTCACCTCGTTGGAACTACACGGTCATGGCTGAGACTACTTTCCTAATGTTTCAGTTATTCGAAAATTGTCTTGATTTGCAGCTATCCACGTATTTACTGCCTTAAATACCCTGATTAGCAAAATGCTGGGACAGGACGGCATATACCGTCAACAATAACTTGGTTGGACATGACTGTAAAAGCCATCAAGACGGAATTTCCCGACGTGTCCTCTGTTACCAATTTGGAATTGTGGCTGGGACATGACCGCAACAATCGCGAAATTAAATTGTTAAAGAATTTCTCATAAATCAATTTGTTTCGAATAGTTTTGCTCCAGTCCAGCATTAATTATCTTCAGTAATTCCGAAGATATAGCCTATGCCCCACTTAAGGACCATGCGAAAATGAAGTGTCCGCGAACGTGTTAATATACGACCGCTGTAATTTAAATGGCTGGATAATATTTAGAGGAACAGGACATACGGGATACAGCGAATATATTTAGACGAGGTGGGTAGCAAATGCAAGAGCTCCTATTGAAATTGTAAAACAGAATAGTTTCTCCTTCTTAGGCGGAAAGAATAAATATACTCCTTCGATATTCGATAATCCTTTTACCTTGCATATATCCATGCATCTAGCACATGACTAACTAATGTCTTTAGAATGATAGACAAAATTATCAAAATATGAATTCATTAACACACACAAGGTTGCAATGTTCGATTCCCAGCGAATGCGACGACAACATAAATTTATAAACATAATACATATGTTTGAATTTTCTATTCCCACCGAAGTAAAGCTTTTTTATAAACAAAATAATAAGAAACTAATTTCTTGCGAGTTTCTTTCGCTTGCATCTGCCATCATCACTAAACTCAACCTACAACAACGGAAAATATACCCGAGAGATACTAAATGACTAAATCCAATGAGTATTGACTCTTTTTAAAAAAAACTCTCTATCTCTTACTCTCTATCCACAAACAATCTCCTCAAATGTGAATACACAGCCAACATTAATATTTTAATAGTACAATTTGTTTAGCTTTTTTCCCCCATCTTCTTCTTTCAAACTTAATTTTTGCTGATTCGTTATAGCTTTTATCGTAACGAACGTTGGGGGTTGCTGAAATTTCTGTATGCCTGGTAAAATGCTTGCTCGTGTTCAGACGCGAATTTAACGTGATAGTCGCACGTAAATTGCTCGTTGTTAAACGGTGTTGCTTACTTGCTTCTTACATGGTGTGCACAAGCAAATAGCAGCAGCAGTATGTTGGAGTCAGTGTCAGTCACACAGCCAACCAGCCACCAGTCACACTCTTCACAGTGGCGTTGCTGTTAATGTAGCTTGCTGGCATGGCTGGCTGGTTCACTGACTAACTGTGGCTACTTAATGGTAGAGGTTTTTTCTGGTGGATTATGCGCTTTACGTGTTAAATTATATACATTTTATATAAAGTTTATATACCAATTCCTCGTCCTCGTCGTTCATCATTCGAAACAGTCACCCATTCTGTGACGTACCCTCCACTTCACTTCTTAGTCCCTAGTTTAATTGCTTAGTTTACGTTCGTTTTGGTTGTGTTTTGATTGTGCTTGCATTTGTTTGCATATTTATTTTTGTTTTATTTAAATGGAGCGTATCAAGTATGAAAAATCTTCCCTCTCTTTCTCTAAGTAAATTCGTTTTTTTTTAGTTAGTGGTTTAATGAAATCGTATTAATTTGTTATTGTTGGATGAGAGTTTTTTTTAGCTGAACGACTAAACGTAAAACAATATAGCAGTGCTTATAAAAAAACGACAATCTTTATAGTCTCCATTTAAATGGAGAGAATGAGTACAAGAAAAAGAGTGAGACGAAATAATGTGTATTAATAATGAAGAAGGGAGATGATTCGTTCCATTAGAGTTGCCAACAAAAACTAAATTATGGCTTTTAGGTGGTTCGCTCTGGGATTAGGGTAACAGTGCTATAATCAAACGTAAAGGAAAATAATCAAAAGCGGAACATCTAAACTCATTAAACAAGGAGAATTGATACGTAATGGGAACTGAATATTTCGCATATGAAGTGTTTCAGTTGCATCTAAGTCCATTGATAGTTTACCCTTACCTCATTAGCAAAGGCTATAAATTCCGCACAAAACATCTTAAAGCATTAATTGATTTCTAGGGTTTAAGGACTAGAACTGAGGTAGCTTTAAAGCAACCGGACGTATGGGTCAAATGGATGTTGCAGTTCCTTTTCGTGATCTCCGTTTGCATTCTCCTGCTAACCTGCTTACATGATCTCGAAAACTTGTGCATCGAAATGTGAAATTGTTAAAGGATACTTGGGGAGCAATAGAGCGACCGATATCTGGCCGCCTAAGCAATTTGCGAACTCCTAGAGCTGTTGGATGGAATTAATCAATATTTAATCTGAAAGCAGCAAATATTGCCACTGGAAAAATGTATATCGCCAGAATCCATTTCTCACATCATTAAAGATTATGTACTTTTGGACTTGTAAACAACATACCAGACTTCTACTTACAGTAGCTTTGAAGTAGAAACCTAAGCTAAATTTTTAAGCTTCGCCAATGTCCACAGACAAAATATTTTAGCTATAAATTTTAAGTATAAAATTTAAAGAAAAACAAGAAGTTTAGCTGCAACGTTGACTATTCGGCAATTGAACATTTCCGTTTTGCCGAAAGTTCGTGGCCGAACAGTCATTAATGGCACGGGGCATAATTTTATTTGTATTAACTAGAGAACCCTAAATACAAAGTGCCATAAACTCGTGTTTTACACACTTTGTCTTCATCCCGTAAACACAGCAAAAAAAAAACTTAAAAAACTTTTTAACAAAGAAATTATGTTGGGCATCATGCTGAGAGTGTTTGAAAATTTTTAACATTTCTATAAAAATATTAACAAAACTTACTCTTTTAAAACAACATGCGCGTTTTTAAATATTTTTCACTGAAAAAATCATTTGAAAAATACAAGAAAAAGTCACAAACCGGCGTCGTCTACACACAACATTAGCAAACGACCCGGCATTTACATTAAAAATTTATGGTTATAGCGTTCGTATGTTCAAATCTTAAGAGCGTCAAAAAGAAGAACAAAAAGCGACAGCGCTGACGACAACGGCAACAATAAGCGAGCATTTGTCGTAGCGCACCACCACCGTTAGCGCTTTACAAACAAATTTGTTTTATTGCATCTTAGTTAGCTTTGGGTAATCGTTCCGTTGTGACTAACAATATGTGCCCAGCTAAGTAGCAGACCTGTGAAGCGGGCTGCCCACTTTGGAACGAACGTACGCCCAGCACTACTTTTATATACAATATCTGTAGCTACGATTTTTAAGTTTAAGACAAATGACGTACGTCAAAAGCGTTGCGCGTCTATCGCAAAATTTACCAGGCGCACAGATATTTTAGTACACCCAACAATTTTAATAGTTTAATAGCTTACGACGAAGAAATAAAACTCTTCCTCTTCTTTTTTATTTTCAATTTATAAACCAGTGATGTGCTTCCTCTCAATTTCCAACCACACGGGGTTACAGAAGAAAATGCTGCTTACGCTGCGTCAACACACGTACACTATAAACATCTTCGTATGGCTTTCGATGTGCATATTCGGCTTTGCTTTGTTCTCACTGAGTTAAAAGAAAACAAATCAATTGTAGTTGAACCATTGTTGAAGCAACACCACGCTGCGGAACACAAATAAAAATACACGTAGAAATATGTTTGATGATGAATGGGAAAATACTTTTTTTTTTTATAGAGAATATGGATGACGATGCACAATGCTTAATTTGTAATAAAATTATAAGTGAAAAATTTTTATTTATTTATTTTTTTATTTAAAAACCCTAAACAAACACCAGTGAAATATTCGTATTTTAAATAAAAATATTAATTGACCCAGCAATATCTTTACTTATAGAAATAAGTCTGTAGAAAAAGCATAAAAAGTAACTAAAAACTGGTTAAAAATGACCCCGCAGAAAAAAACCAGTTGAATTAACAGATTTTTAAACTAAATATTTGTAGACTTAAAATAGCAAAAATAAACCTGATGAATAGTAACAAAGTAACAAAAACACCTGCTAACATTAGCAAAACTAATTACTAAATATCTGTACCCAAATAAAATCATAAACATTTTGAAAATTTTAAGTTTTTTTAATGCAATTAAAAATTTTCCGTTATTAAATCAGAAATTTACAATTATTTAGCAAAAATTTCAGTTGGTTTAACAATTTAACCTGTTATTTGCATTTTACAAAATTCGGGCTAAATTTAGCAAAAAAAAAAATGTTAACACAACAGTTTTTGTTTGATATTTTAAGTCTGCAAATATTTAGTTAAAAAATCTCTTAATTCAACTGGTTTTTTCTGCAGAGTCACTTTTATCTAATTTTAGTACCTTTTTTTTGCTATTTCTACAGACTTATTTCTAGGAGTGTACCAAAATTATATTTGAAATTAATTCTTGTACAGTCATAGAAATGAAAGCTATACTCATAGAAATAAGTCTGTAGAAATAGCAAAAAAAAGTTACTAAAAATTAGTTAAAATGCCCTGCTAATTTTAGCCCGAATTTTGTAAAATTTCTATGAGCGCATTTGTACAGCTTTATTTCTATGAGTGTAGCTTTCTTTCTATGCAAAAAATCTATTTTTTTAAATTATAACAAAATTTTTTTCACTTGAGTACACACACTAATATGATACAACGCTAAACTGTTTCTGAGCCATGGTGGTTCCCAGGAGCCCTTGTCCGCTTAAGCCGAAATAGAAAAAAATATATATTTTTTAGTTTCAAAGGGGTTCATATATTAAAAAATATATTTTATGAAATTCACTTTTTTCAAAAAAAATCTTTTTTTCTGCAATTGAAATTTATTATCAGTGTACCGTAGAATAAACTTCGTTTTTTCGCTGCTACACACACAAGTATAAATGCAATAGTGTGCGTAAAGAACATCACTGTTATAAACACAAGCAAAGAAAATATTAAAGAGAGGAAGCATAATGAGAATCAACTACTCCCATGGGCAGTGTTGCCAGGTTTGGCGATTTATCGTCATTTTGACGATTTTTAATACCCAAAATAACTAAATGACTATTGGACGATGGATTTTCGCTTCCAAATGACTTTATATAAGTACACATTTGGTAATGATTTTTATATAAGTACACATTTGGTAATGGCAAGTACTTACAATTGTCATTAAAAATCTCATTACTTTGCATCCCTGCGGAAAAAAAATATGTCGTTACTAGTATGGATAAACATTATGAGTCTAAAATGAAAACATTAAATAATCAAAAATTTCGGAATCTAACTATAGCATTAAACTTTAATTTAATTGTTAAGAATTTCCAAATTTTGTAAAATTTGGAGAAAAAAAATTGTGCTACTAAAATGTTGTTTGAAGAACTATGTAGTAGTGATTAAGAGTTTAAGTGGTAAAGTGCTATCGTTGTAAAATATCACAATTTTCGAAGTTTAAACCATAGAAAAGTGTCAAAAATCGTGTTATTTTATAATGATATCACGTTAGCAATTGAAATGTGAATTACATTATTGTATTTAATTCTCGTTTGGGGTCTTAAATTAGAAAGAAGAAGGGGTATATATATGCCCCCTTCCCCTCCTACCTTCCACTTAACTATAACATATATTTTTTATTTTGCCGATTTTTCAAAATTTGATGATGATTTTGACGATTTCTTCCAGAAAATTAGACGATTTTGTACTCAACAATCCTGGCAACACTGACCTTGGTAGAAGTTAATAAACAGAGAATGAGAGAATGAGAAGTTTAATAAACAGAGAATGAGAGGTGGGGAAAGTTTTGTGAGGAATGGGTAATTTTAAAATCCCTATTAAGAGTTGTTGTTTAAAATATTTATGGATAATTTTAAATATTTTAGATTTTTATTTTCGACTCTTTGCTTTACAGAAAGACAGGTCGGATTTTGTTTATTTTAACCCTCAAATGCTTTATTAACATTTAGGGCTATATTTTTAAAATTTAAGCGTTTCAATTAATGAATTGGATTATTTTAATAGAAACGATAATTTAAAATAATTTGCGTTGAACATTTTTTCGAAACAAAGTCGAAATTCCTTTCTATGTCAAAAAATATAATCATTGTAGAATGATGCGAGCCTTTTCAAAAAAATTAGAAAAAACATTAAAACTTTTCGGAAGCCCCTAGTAAAGTAGTAAAATCCAAATAATAGGTTGCAGAACAACTTATACTGTATTATAATAGGTTCTAATTTATGTTCTACAACCAATTTCTATTGAGTTTGTCCTATTTGCAATAGGTTCTTTACCTCAAAACTAGAACAGGTTGATTTAGAACCGTTTCTAGAACCAGTTATAGAATTGGTTCTGGGACAGTGAGACCCTACGTTTTGACTCTCAGGAACTTGTTCCAGAACCGGTTCCAAGTAACCGGTGGTAAAAGAAGCTGTTCTAGAACAGGTTTAAAGGTAATCTGTTCTAAAAAGATTCAATATTCGGCTTAAAATAAAGGAATGAATTCTTAGAAGTACCATCCATATTTTTAACAATTTGGGGAGTTTTGGTACAGAGTGAGTTTTTTGTATAGAGTGAGCTTTGAATATATGAATAAAATCCATGCTTTTAACTGCTTGAAGTCTTATGCCAAAAATGGCGCCCAACGACAAAAAATATTAATTGACACATTTCGTTAACCCAATGCAAGGTTTCATTAAATTTTATGAAAATTACTATTTTATTTATTAAAGCTTTCATCCTATCAATGAAGAAGTTTTATTAAAAACCTAGTTTCATAAAAAGTATGAAGTTTTTTTAATTTTAGTTGAGTTTAATTAAACATTTTTAGTTTACTTTGTTAAGAAAAGTTTAAATAATTAACTGCAAATTTTCATTATTTTTCTTGAACTAAAATTCAATCTGTGCACACTCAAAAAATATAAGTTTGCTGTTAGACGATAAAGCAGTTGCCTTGTATTGCGTTTTTTTTTTTAACAAACCAAGAAAAACGTGTGCATTCAAATAGAAACTTTTTTAAATAGCGATGGTGAAAATTAAACTTGATGACAACAATACGAAAGTCCACTATGGAGAATAAGCCACAATTGGGAACATTCCCTTACTGTTCATATTGTTTTTTATAATTTAGCACTTAAAAAAAACATTTTTATAATCTTCAATAGTTTCTGAGCAATAAAATTCAAAATTCAGTTATTGAGTTTTTAACAAGTGCTTTTCAACCCTTTTTAACGGTCTTATCGCATAAAATTTAGCGCTTTTTAGAACAAACAAATACAAACAAACAACAAATAGACAAAAACTTTCAAAAAAAAAAAGCTTAAAATAACCAATGGTCACCAATAGTTCATTTTCTTACACTCAAAGTAAAGTCAGCAGTATTTTTGCTGGGAGGATCCTGGCCGAAAATTTGTTAATATCAATAATAAAACTTGGTAAATTTAGTAAAATTTTTGCTGAGTTTACTATTTTTTTTTTTTTTTTTGCTGATTTTCTGCAAGGATCCGTCCAGCAAAAATGTTGCGGACTTTACTGACTTTTTTTGTGAACTTAACAATGTAATCATGAGAAGCCTTGTAACATTTGCGGAATGAAATTGCAACAAAACAAAAAAGTTGTAATTTTTTTTTTTTTTTTAAAGTAAAGTAGATTTTAGTTTCTGTTGAAAACAATACACTACAGTAATTTGGCCCAATTCAACCAATTTTGAGGCAGTTTGTGTATAGCTATTGAAATCTTCGATGTTCATATTTTGCTGAGCTCAAATTTTGATTAGTTTTTTGTGGTGTTGGTATTTCTTTGATCCAAATATTTTACTTCGCTTTTTTACAAAGTTATTTCCTTTGGAAAAGTGTTTCCCTGCCATTTATTGCCTTCTAAGATTAAATAAGACTAAACGTCTATGATGCATAAAATTGAGTTTACTAAACGCCAAAATAGTCTAAACGCCGTTAAGACTATTTTTACCAAATTTGTAAATTTGGTTTCTTTCGTTTCAGAAACATCTGGCTTATTCTTTCAGGATTTCCGTATATTTATGGAACTTTTTTAATGTTTTTCTATTGCATTAAACTCTCAATTTAGCGATATATCCAGCAGTAATTTGTCAAAGCTAGAATCTCGTTGATAAGTCGGTGAAACTGCACTTTTCTTGTTAGTTACCTATCCAGCATTCTATACCACACATCAATTATCTAGCTGGTTAACGAATAGAGAAACGATTTTCGATTTATTCCAATATCAAACAATTAAAACAAATTTTTTTTTTAACTTTTTCTGCTTTTTTTCCAAGTATTATAAAGTAAAATAAAACAAATTGTTTGCAATTTCATTCCGCGCACGTCCTGTCGCTAAATATTGATCAATTCATCTATTTAAACTACAGTGTGGCAGAAAAGCTATAGAAAAATGTCTTCGCTATATGTCAGCTAGTTTTTAGTGTCCGACCGAACAGTTCGGCAAGAAAATGCATTTGGTATGTATTCGGTATTTTAAAGCATTATGGACAAATTTGGCGGATGGATGTAATTTTGAGTGTCAAATTTGAAGAAAAGTCTGTAGTTAAGCAATGAATTCACTGTCCGGCCTCAGAAAGTTCGGCCAAATTGAAAATAGTTCGGCGGCCGAACTTTTAACTTTATAGCTAAACTTCGGCTTTTCTCTTAAATTTTATACACAAAATCGAATTAAGTCGGCTCAACAAACATGTTCCAATACCAAAATTTGTCATCATTGCCTCTAGATATCAAAAAACCGACAAAATATAGTTTTTTGGCCGAACTGTTCGGTCGGACACTACTAGTTTTATTTAATGACAAAAATAATACCAGATGCCTGATGATTTTGCTTTGGTAAGCATGAAAATGCATTAGATTTAAGACCATTTAGAAAATAAAGTTTTTTCAAAGTTTAGATTTTTCTATTTTTTATAAAATTTATTTAAAATTAGTTAAAAATTTACAAAAATTTACTAAGTTTGCCTAATAACTTGAGAAAATTTACCAATTTTTATGCTAAAATGTAAAAACCTTAAAAAATTTAACCAAATTTAAGCTCAATTTTTAAAATAAATTTTTTAGTAGAGCTTAGTTTGACAATTTTTTAGCTAATATTTGTTTATGTAGAAGTATCAAAATTTACCAAGTTTTTGGGTGAAATATATAAAAACTTGTTAAAATTTACATTTTTTTTTTAATATTTACAAAACCAAATAAGGTTACGACCTGTTTTTGTATATACTTTAATGCACATAAATTATACGTTTTGTGAGATAATATCCACTTTTTAAAATGCCCGTTATTGCTAGGCTTAACTGTAGTTGATATTTTGTAATCTTATACATATATTGCCATAAACTTTAAGCAATATATATATATAGACAAAATCAACACATGTTCAATAAAATAAACAGCACTTAAAAAAAATCACTTTGTAAATTGAAATTTTTATTATAATAAATTTTTTAAGTTTGAGGTAAAATTTAAAATTTTTAAAAATCTTCCATAAACAAAAAGCTTTAAGTTGAGTACTTTTTCAATTTAATTATTTTGTAAAAAAAAGTATAAAAAAAGTTAAGATAAAAACGGATCTTTCTTAAATTTCGAACAGGAGCTCAGTATATTGCGGCTGGGTGTTTTATCCACTTTTTTTTCTAGTTTATGGCACTTTTTTATTTATTTAGTTTATATATTCTTTTGTTGCTATTCTGTCATTTAATGTTTGCATTTTGTGAGTTGTACAGAAAAAAAAAATTCGCTCATAATGAATAATAAACAAACACACTGATTGCTAAAGAGTACTGAAATACAAATAAGAATTACACTGAAAAAAATTTACAAAAGATATAGCCAATAGAAAGTTGACAATTGAATATTAGAGAAAGAAATGAACGAATTATGTTAGAGAATTAACGAAAATATTCTTATGAAACTTTTTTTTTAATAAAACTTTTTCATTAAGTGTATGAAACTTTTCACAAATAAAAGTTTTTAGAAAATTTTATAAAACATTTTAATAATGCATTCAGTCAATAAAAATGTTTTCATTGTTAAGGGATTGTTTCCGAAAATCAACAAATTTCGTTCATTAAAAATGTTCATTATTTTAAGTGAGTTTTTCATTTTATATATAAAAAATTTATATAAATTTTATAGGAATTATATTCATGATTTTAATAAATGGTTTCATAAAATGGATTAGAATACGTTGCACTTCAGAAAATGAAACTGTTAATTAAACTACACAGAAAAAACTATTGTTAAAAAAATTTCAATTAAACGTTTAAAAAAACTATTAAAATTAAAATTCGCTAATTTGAAAAAAAATCTTACAAATTTAAAAAAAAGAGTTAAAATTTAATAATAGCCTAACATTTAAAAAATAATATTTAGAAATTAAATGTTAAATTAATTATCGCCATATTGAAATAAATCGGTGAAATTAGAAAAAAAAAAATTACCAAACATTAAAAAATCGCCGAATTAAACAAAAAAATATGAAAAATATGTGCTTTATTCGACCCAGTAATTTTAAACGGGTATATTTTTATATTTACTGGATAAAGATAATTAAGGGGTTTAAAAATCCTAAAATAATTCAACACCTTGACTAGAATCGTGATTAAAATATTGTGGAACATTTTTCTTCAGAGTTGCCAAATAATTATTTTAAAAAAATCAATATTCTATCTTTTTTGATGAAAGTTTTTTCAAAAATTATTTAAAAATATAAAAAAGGCTAATGTTTAATATTTTTGATTGTTATGTTGATGTAAAAATATGAAAATGTTCATCAATTGTATATACATTTTGAAAATCTGATAGGACGCTGAATATTTCAAGTTCACAAAGTCTAAAATATTAAAAATGTATTTTGTTTTTACTCCAAACATAAATAATGGATGCTTTTTATTAAAATAATGCTAAGCTTATAAAATTATCAGCCCGATTATGAATATTCCCTCGGATTTTTTTCTTCCGCGGATTTTATTTTCTCGAGAAAAAAATCCTCCTATTCTAAACAGGCGGGGAAAAGAATAATAAGGGAGAGATAATTGAATAATATTAATTGAATAATTCATACAAATGCTATCACAATTCTCCCTATTATTGACATTCATAATACCTCCTTTTTTCCGGGGTTAGAGTTTCCCATTTTCGAAATTCGTTTAGAATAAGAGAAAAGGGAAAAATCCCCGGTCAGATTTTATTAAGAATAGGGGAACAAGGAATAGGGAAACAATTCTCACGGAATTGTTATTGGGAATTGGGCTGTATATCTTCACGGTTGCCATATGGCAGTTTTAAAAAATGGTCAAAAACCATGATCTTTTTACAAAAAATTTTATTATTCGGTAACATATAAAATAATTTTTCATATTTTTTTGGATAAAGGGTTGTTCACAAAATTATACAAAATTAAAATGATTTAAATATCCTAAATCGTCTAGAATTTATATGCTTTTAACTTTGGTTGCTAATATTTCCTCCTGAGGGCGCTTTAACACAAAAAAGATTACAAAAACTATATACGATTTTTTTTAAATTTTGTTTTTCAATTTCGACAATTTGAGGATTTTTTTAATTATGGAAATTTTTTTAAATTTGACTGTTTTTAAAAAATGTTGACGATATTTTTTCAATATAGCAGTTTTTATTTTTCACGACTTTTTTAAATTTTAGCGATTTTTTAAAATTTTAAAAGTTTTTTTCTTATTTTTCAGATTTTTCTTAATTTTTTTTTTTTTTTAATTTTGATGATTTTTTGTACAAATTTTATTTTTGACGACTTATTTTTAATTTAAGCGATTTTCCCTCTAATTTTTTTTACATTTTAATACAATTTGTAATTGTATCTACTAAAAATTTGTTTGGAATTAAAAACAATATTCAATTAAATTTTTAATAAAAATCTAATTTCAATTTATAACGAGCTTTCAACCTCTGTATATTTACAAAAATAAAGCAAATCAAACATATTAGATAGGTTGATACTAGTATTTCGATCTGGCTAAAGACCTCATCAGAACCCGAAGTTTTAGAAAAGCTAGAGCCTCCATAATAGGCGGAACTTTAACAAAAAACCTATTAGTAATCAATTTTGATCCATTTAATTAACCTTTTAATTGAATCAACAAATATTTTAATTGAACTCGATTTTAGTTCTTTCTGTGCATGTGATAATTTAATGTTGAGGTCTTAACTATACAAATAATTAAAAAAGTTTAAAAACTATTGTTCTAGAGTTCCCATATAATTAAAAAATTCATTTTTTGACATGTTAAAGAACTTTTTTGAAAATTATTAATTTATATAAAGAAGACCGGTGTTATAAACGTTCTATGCAGATTTAGTTAGGAAAATATGGAAAACAAATTTTAGATGAGAAAAATGTGTTCTGGTCCGCAGCATATATTTAAAAGATCGGATCAAGAACTTTTCGAAATCGTAAAAACTTAAATATGCAGAAAATTCATCCATTTTTTTTTAATGTAAAAAATTGGCTATTTTCTTCCAACAAATACAAAAATTTTAAAAATTGATTCACCAGTGTTGTCATATTTAAATTTTTAAAAATTGTTTACAAACAACAACATTTTACAAAATTCTCAAACATCGTTATAATCTGATAGATGTGTATAAAAGTTTAATAATTTGCTTTAGCAATAAATAAAAATAGTGCGCCCCGGTAGGCTAGATGGTAGCGTGCTGGCTTATCAGTGCGGGGGTCGTGGGTTCGATTCCTACCAGAGGCACTGGTCTTTTTCGCTACAACGCTCCGAAGGCCATAGTAGCTAGTGCTCGGTTAGGGTAATAGTATATAATTTGTAATTATATGATTATTAATTAATAAAAAATATAAAATAAAAAAAAAAAAAAAAAAAATATAATTTTAAAAAATAATTTGAACCCATTAAGTACATACAAAGTACCAAAGTTTGAATTCTTATTGAGACACGATTACATTTTACTACAAAATTTTGTCAAAAAATTTTCACGGGATCGATGAGTGGTATAAAATTCACTTTTTCATTTATTTTAAGCAAACAAAAATTCATTAATAAATTAAAGTTTTATAGGATGTGTGAAACGAATTATCTCTCTATTAAAATAGTTTTGCTTGTCTGACCCCTTTTGCATTTCTACTGATTAATTTTTTCCCGTGTATAGTTTATACAAATCTATATGTATACAACTCATATCAAGATAAATTATTGATTAATTGGCATAAAAATAAAATAAAAGTTTATATTTCTCAAATCAATGAAATAACAAGTTTTTTTTCTAAAAATCATGTTCGCCTGCATGTGGATTTTAAAAGCAATAAAAAAAATCGTTTAAATGGTCCATAGAACAATTTTTTTGGCCACCCCTAGAAAATTGGAGGGTTAACAAGAAGATGTTTATCTAACTAGTAAAACTTTTTTCCGATATTTTTTTCTCGACATCTGTTTTTTTTTATATTCATTTTTTATATAAAATGCAAAACATCAATGGTCTTAATTTTTCTCTATGCCTGTTAAATAAAATGATGAATAAAAAAACAAGTTTAGTTGTCTATTTTTATTTGTACTTCCGTATTTCAATTTTTTCTACTTACGAGATGTATTTTATAAATTTTTTATTTTTTGTTTCAATTTATTATGCATTTCGAGCATTTTATCTACAGCTTTTTTTTGTAAATTTTTTTTTTGTTCGAATAGGGTAAAAGGGGGAGCATTCGCTAGTGCATAGAGCATAACACCACCCTCCTTTATCACCAAATTTAAAAGAGATAATAAAAAAGCATAAATAAGAATTTGTTCAGTTTTTTATATCTCTAAGTTGTAGGGGCCCCTGATCAAAAACAAAAACATGATCAAAAACTGAACCCGGGTTTTTACTATAAAGGTAGTTTCGAACAGACAAATTTTTGTGTTTTTAGAGGTGTTCAACAGACAAATTTTTGTTTTTTTAGAGGTGTTCAAAAAATATATCAAAGTAAGTATATTCTTTTATAACTTTTTCAATTGGTGTATTAAAAAATAAATCTTTTTGTATGAGGTTCTGTGGACTTCAATAAAATACATTCCGATGGGATTTATGCAAAAAGTTTTGAAAAAGTGGCACCTGGAATACATTCACCATCCTACAGCCATAGCAGTTTGTTTGGAAATATTTCCAATGGGGTTGATTCAGAAATGGTAAACGTTCGCCAAAGACAATAAATACAGTGAAACCAATAACGGACACTGCTACATCTCTCCTTACTGAACAATTTTGATGCAATTGAATAATGAAATCAAACTCTTTCCCGCTGTCTTTTCTAAACTAATGTAGACTCATTATTATATTGTAATTATGTCCAAAACCCGAAAAAAGTGGACACTTTAGAGTAAATCAAATTGTGAATTGTGTCACACGAGCTGGGGCAGTTTAGACGTTTTATGTTTCTCTGAAAAACATTAAAAATATTATATAAGGCATATGAATAATGAGAATGTTATGCATTCAACTGAAAGCCAGAATGGGTAAATCTTATGATTAAAAATATTAAAAAAAAAAATGCCCAATAGTCCCCGGTCTACCCTTTATAATGTTAATATAAGATTGAAGTATCGAGGTCATTAAAAGTTGATTAGGGAGCTTATATGAAAGAGGGCCTTGGTCGAACAAATTTTTATCAAAAGCCTCTTATAAGGACAATTTTGATAAATTTGTACACAAGACAAGGCATCACAATTTAAGATTGTTTTTACTCGACGGTACTAAATATGTAATAGCCGATCCAAAATAGCGAACATGAGTTTTGTCACATTTCTGCTCGATCATAGAACGTTCATTTTCTTTTTTTAACAATAACTTGATAATTCGTATCACTAATTGTAGATATGGGTGGATATTGTATGAATTGCCCCTCAAGCTTAAGGGAAAATTCACATGCTATTCGTATATCTACACTTAGAATACTATGTAGGTAAAGACCATTGCAAATTTAGTTAAAAACAAATGAAATTTCACTTAAAGAAAGGACGACTTACATTTCAGTAAATTCAACTTACATTGTCATTTATTTTTTAATGTTCAAAAAATGACTAACAATTGTAGTAAAAATTAACCACTTGGTAGTAAAAAATAAACAAACCTTTATTTTTTTAAATAACAAAAAACAACTGTAAAAAATCAATGTAAAATCATAAAACAGTCATTTGATGTGGTTTGTTTTTCTAAATGAACTACAAGGTTAGTAAAAAATTTAATTTTTTCTATGAATGACTGATATTTACATTAAAAATAAAGAAAACTGTATTACAACCCAAACAACTACAAATTTTTAAAGCAGAAGTTCTCTGAGTGTACTATTTGCCATTATTGGTGAAACAAATTGTCAAATTTTTGTAAATTCTCTTTTGAAAACGAAAAAATACTGGGAAACAAGTAGTAGATATGGGTGGATAGGTGAGGATAGCGTGTGAATCAAGCTTAAACAAAAAAATTAATTTTTTGCGACCTGAGAAATATAGTTTTTCTTTGCGTAGGTCACGCCAATATTTTTCCTTCATTTTCAATTTTTCTGGTCCGAAAATATCACCTTGAGTGAAAGAAAGGACTAATTTATGAAAAAAAAAGGGATAAAGTAATTTTGGAATACCGTCTTCCAATTTGTAGTCATGTTTAACTCTGCGAATTTCCATATTTTTGATTTTGTGCCCTTCTAAAAGGCGTGGAATTACGTTAATTTTACATCGCACAATATTTGTGGGCACTACGCTCTCTACAGCTTATGGTAGAATTACGTGCGGCGTTTAAATCCTGTGTGTATCGCGATTCGACAATTTGAATTTTCTTCCACTTCTTTTTTTTTTGTTCGATAATTTTCCTTACACTCATAGAAATAAACCTGTAAAAATAGCAGAAAAAGCTACTAAAAATTAGTTAAAAAAGACCTTGCAGAAAAAACTGCTAAATTTAGCAGATTTTGTTGCTAAATATTAATAAAACAAGAACAGCATAAATAAACGTGTTAACTTAAAAAAATTTTAGTTATATTTGATGCGAATTTTATCTAATTGAATATATAATTTTACTCTGTAAAATTAGCAAAAACTTTTACTAAATACATATTTGTGGACTTAAATAGCAAAAAAAAACTTTGCTTAGCAAAATTTTTACTCTATTTACCTTTAATTATTAGAATGCAATTAACAGTTTATTTTGCTCAAACCAAAAAAAAAAATGTTTGCTAAAAAATTGTAGATTGCTGATTTCATAAGGGCAGACTTTTATTCGCATTAAAAAGAAACGAAAAAAAAAACGTTAAAAATTTCACTTTTTTTAATGATTTTTTTGTCTACTAATATTTAGTAAATATTTTTGCTGATTTTAACAGATTATTTTGTTACTTTCAATTAACTAAAATGTAGCTCAAATATAACTAAAGGGTCCGTCAAATAACTTTTTTTTTTTTGAACTCCTGAACCAATTGGACTTTGTATGGCGTCATACCAAGGTCTTTATGCAAAATTCGTCTCAATGATGTCTCCGAAATGTTCAATTGTTGAGAACGACGGTGAATTGATGTTGATGGCGCTTCACGCACACTTTCTACCACAGCAGCAATATTCTCGGATGTACACACTGATTTGGCTTTTCACGCTTTGGTTTATCGATGAGGATGCCAGTTTCTTTCACTTTTTTCACAAGATAACGAACATACGGAGCTGACGGTGCTTCTCTTCTTTCAAAATCCGTACTCAATTTTCGCACACATTCTGTAACATTACCATGATTTTCAAAGTAATGTCGCAATAGTTCCCAGCGTTGTTCAAGCGTATACACAACCATATTCGTTCAGCGGAAGGATAAAACTAATTATCTGTCAAATCCGACATGAGCTAAGTGTTACCATTCACGAAATAAGCACTAGTTGAAAAAAAGTTAGATGGCGGACCCTTTATATTAGATGTTATTGCGAAAATGTTTGCAGAAACGTACATTTTTTTACAATGTGAATGAAAAATTTCATGAAAAAGCTTCATAGTTTTAATGAAACCATTTTTAAATGAAACTTTTCCATTAGTCGTGCAGATAATTCCATCAGTGCGGGGCCCTCTTGAAAACGTCCCCTCTGTACTTTGCCCAATTTCTATCCTACAATGTTTATGTAAATGCTACTTACGATATGATAATTACAGTATTTTTCGTATTAGTATTTTGTAGATATCTTTAGCTCAAGTTTTGTACAATTTGTTTTTTTTTTTATGTCTCTCCCACTCTCTTAAGATTTATGGTAAGTATAAATGAAAAAAACTGTATATAAAATTTATGTCTTTATTTTTTTTCTCTATTACTTTCAAATGCCATTTTGTTTTGGTTAGTGAGTTATTAGGTGCACAGAATGGTATTTAATGGGATGCAAAACTACTATCATACACAAATTTTAGTTTTAGAAAAAACTTACTAGAAAACAAAAACGACCAAAAAAACGTAGTAAACAAATAGCATTTGGAGGGACATTTGGTTGGCGGTACAAAAATATACAATGTATAAAAGAAACATTTGTGATTTGGGTACAGAATTCATTAACAGGATTGAATGTTTTACTTTGTACAATTAAAAAAAAAAAAAACATACCTACTCGAAATTTTGAAATTAATAAATTTTTAATGTTGACATATAACACTACTCAACAAATTTCAAAACCTGACTTTGAAATAAAGGGTCCGCCAAATAACTTTTTTTTTTGAACTCCTGAACCAATTGGACTTTGTATGGCGTCATACCAATTTCTTTATGCAAAATTCGTCTCAATGATGTCTCCGAAATGTTCAATTGTTGAGAACGACGGTGAATTGATGTTGATGGCGCTTCACGCACACTTTCGGTACAGCAGCAATATTCTCGGGTGTACGCACTGTTTTTGGCTTTTCACGCTTTGGTTATCGATGAGGATGCCAGTTTCTTTCATTTTTTTCACAATATAACGAACATACGGGCCATATTCGTTTAGCAGAAGGATAACACTAATTATCTGTCAAATCAGACATGAGCTAAGTGTTACCATTCACGAAATAAGCACTAGTTAAAAAAAAAAAACGTTAGATGGCGGCCCCTTTACATATTTTATAATAGACTTAGGTACGATGAATTTAAATCCAACAAACTTTTTTTTTACTCATTTCCAGTTTTTTAAATATCTCAGTTTTATATTTGCATCATACACCCCGGTTTTTCGTATATTTCGCTTCATTTTTCAAAAATTAATCGAAAAATCGTGAAATTTGTTTTACGAATATAAATTTTCACAAAATTATGTTTCATTTCACATTTAATCATGTCGGTGTTTGCTTCAGGATATCTCACTGGTTTTGCAAGGAATTGAAAATTTTGCATGTTTGGGTTTTATCCTGCTATATTTTATGTATTTAAAAATAAAATTTAAATTAATCACTGTATTAATATTGGAAAACTTTTTTTTTACTCAATTCCAGATTTTTATAAAATATCACAGTTTTATATTTACATTATACACCCAGTATTTTCGTAAGTTTTGCTTAAGTTTACGAAAATTAATAGAAAAATCATGAATTTTTTTTATGAATATAAATTTACGCAAAATTATCTTTTATTTGAGTATAATCATGTGGGTGTTTGTTTCAGGATATCTCACCGGTATGCAAGGAAGTTGAAAATTTTGCATGTTTCATTTCATCCTTATATATTTTATGTATTAAAAAAAAAAATTAAATTAATCACTGTATTAATATTGGAAAACCATTGAAAATATCCTTAAATATTTAGATAAGAAGAAATTTTGAAAATAAAAAATGCAGTATGTAACGTAAATTTAAAAACCGCGATACTTCGAAAACTGCAAATGAGAAATTATTTATTTTGCCAGATTTAGACCTAAATCTATTAGAAAATATGTACTACAGAGACAGGTTCTTCAAAAAGTTTAAAATTCTTCAGTACAACAGAAAGAACTAAAATTGAGTTTCAAATAAAATATTTGTGATTCGATGTAATATCAATTAAAATAATTTGTAACTATTAATTGATTTTATTTTCAATTAATGTTTTAATCATATCTACCCGGTTAAAAATAAATTTATATTTAAGTATTATCCACTTTCAGTGGGCCAATCTCCCACGTATCTGAATCACAAACGATCTATGAAACTACTACAAGAGAAAGAGAAATAAATGAAATATCACCAACATTGATAACAACTTTTGGCACACGAACACTGACAAGAATTGGACAATGGAACGTTAGAACGCTTGTGAAACATCGAGGCTAGTAGAGACAGAAATGTTGAAATATAAAAGTTTCTATTCAAGGTATTAGTGAAATGCGATGGTGTGGAAACAGGCAGCTAACATGTGCTAACGGAAAAGTTCTGTTGTACAGTGGAAAGGACAGCAGAAAGAATAGTATGGTAGCATTTATAATATCCAAAGATCTTAAATCATCATTAAATATATGGGAACCAATATCAGATCGAATTATTACAGCCCGATTCTTTAGTAAAGTTGGGAAACATATCACCATCATCCAATGCTATGCACGCACTGAAAATGCTGATGATTTCATAAAAGATGAATTCTACAACCATTTTGCTATCTGGGATGCATAATGACGATAGATGGCGGGTTGGAAGAAGATGTAACGAACCGACTCAAAAAGGCCAGAAATGCATTCGATAAATAGAAGATGCGTATATTCCAACGCATGTGAAAAATTTACACTTCTCTATGGCAGCGAAAGAAGGTTGATGACAAAATCCATTGCACAAAGACTACAGGTATTTATAAATAAATGTCTGCGCATAATATGCCGCAAATTTCGTCCAAATATCTAATTTTATATTATTTTATTTGATCCAATTATACAGAACCAATTTCAGCATCCATTGATCTGATTCAAAAAAGTGTTTTTAACCGGGTGTTCAAAATTTAATTGAATATTGCTTACTATTTTAAACAAATTTTTAGCAGATACTATTAAAAATTTAATTAAAATTGCCAAAAAAAAAATGGGGAAAATCGGTGTGAAATTAAAAAAAACGCTAAAATTAAAAAAAAAAAAAACAAAATCCCAAAAAATTTAAAATCAATATATTAAAAATCACCAAAAATTGTCAAAAATTGGAAAACCATTGTCAAAATTAACAAAGTAGCTAGAATAAAAAAACGGTCAAATTAGAAAATATCAACAAAATTCCGTTAACATTTGAAAAAAATCGCTAAAATTAAAAAACACCAACATTTAAAAAATCGCTTAAATTGAAAAATCACCTAAATAAATTTAAGACGTCTACCACGCCTTTCACATTTTTTTTTTTAAATTCTAGCGATTTATTTCAAATTGGAGATTTTTTTTAATTTTTGTCGGTTTTTTTTTTTTTAATTTTGGTGAAACTTTGGTGATTTTTTAAATTTTGGATTTGTTTTTTCATTGTTGTCTTCTGGGTTATAAAAACTGGAAAGTTTGTGTGCACCAAATGTATTTTCAATTAAACACTTATGCATATTATTAAACTTTTAACTGAAAGTGAGTCTGGAATCGAATAAAAATTTAATTAATTCAATTTTTTGACATTAATTTGTTATGTATAATAATGTTCATAATATAGTTTTATATGAAGAAATTTACTTGGTCTTTGAAGCATGTGGAAAATTAGTTAATATTATTTTCTAAATATTTCAGGGACATTTCAATGGATTTGCAATTTTAATACAAAAATTAGTTCATTGCAATGATATCTAATTTCTGCAAATGATAAAATTTTAAAATTTTTTAACATGCATAAAACTTATAAGAGCAAAACTAAAAAAGTAAAATGTTTAACTTCCTTGCAATACGAGTACGATATCCTGAAACAAACACCGACATGATAATACTCAAATTAAAGATAATTTTGTGTAGATTTATATTTTTGACAAATTTTTTTTATGACTTTGCGATAAAATTACGAAAAGCAAACTATACGAAAAAATGTGGTGAATAATGTAAATCTAAAACTTCGATATTTTAAAAACTGCAAAAGAGAAAAAAATGTTTGCCAGACTTCAGGATTCAGCGTACATAGGTCTATTTAAAAAGATGTGTTTCATATTTTTTTTTTTTGAGCGTTGAGTAGTGTAACTTACTAAAATTTTAAACACTTTCGAAAATTTGAAAGCCAGTTAAGCTTCAAAGAAGCACATTTGTCTACCTTTATATCGCTCCTTTTGCCATTATTATAAAAGAAAATGTTACAATAATAAAATGAGGCACTTCCTTTAGACGCTTTGGGTTTACATACAAAGATTTTATTTTATGAATATTAAAATAAATGGTAGTCATAAAAATTAACACCAGAAAAAGCTGTAATAATACATAAAGTTGCAAAAAAAACAAAATAAACAAAAATGTTTCAAAAGGTTGACATAAAATAAACACACTCAGGGAAAAAGCTGTATCATATTTATGAAAAACTTCATAAATATGAAGAAAAACTACATTGATTTTCATCCAATGTAACACTTTATAATATGATGAAGTTGTGTCATAAAAGAGCAAATTGATGACAGGATTTTTTTTTTTTTTATAGAGAGAAGCAACACTCAGGAAATTCTTCCTATTAATTAATGTGTTGCTTTCTTTGGAAAGGGGATAGTGGAGAGATGAAAGGTGGTGAAAGATGAAGGGCTTCAAACATAGCAACACTGTAATTGCGCGAGGGTAATAAGTCTTAGAACAGGTTGTTGGTCGCCACCTGATGTAGATTGGGCGAATTTATTGAAGCATTTTGTTTCATAGCCCTGATTCATTATTTTACTTCGGTGGGGTTAAGTGCTATGGGAACACCGAAGGTGGGCGCAGCGATACATATAAGTGATAGAAAACTCATACATATTATTTTTTTAAATTGATGTTGTCACCACCGGGAATCGAACCCGGGACCATCTGTGTAACAGTTCAACGCGGCTAACCAGTTACACCACTACATATTTCAGGAATGTTTTATAAATATGATGATGAAGTTTCATAACTTTTTATGAAGTGCTTAAAAAAATTATGAAACATTCATAAATAATGCTGTTTTTATGAAAATATTTCATAAATATTTTTATACATCAATTAAAAACATCAATTTAAGTCAAAAATTTCCATTTGAAATAAAAAAAAATATAATTTTCTACATAAAAAAGATCAATTAAATTCCGAATTTTATATTATATTAATACTAAAATTAAGAACAACTCAAATAATATTTATTATTTTTCAAAATTTGAAATAATTTCTCGTAGACTTTGAGTTTTTAAAAAATTTAATTGCAAATGATATTTTCTATATTTCAAATCAAAAAAAAATTAATACAAATGAGATCTTTAGCCAGATCCATATACTAGTATTAACCTAGCTAAAATGTTTGATTTGCTTTATTTTTGTAAATATACGAAGGTTGAAAGCTCGTTATAAATTAAAAATAACATAAAAATAATCTCGATTTATATAAAAATAAAAAACTAATAAATCTATAAAGTTTTATTTAAACAAAAAATTATTTCACAAAGTTTATGAAACTTTTTTATGAAATGATGAAGGTCTATAAAACATTTGTCATACATTTTTATGAACTCTTCAAAATATTTGTCAAAACTTCATAAATATGATGAATAATTGATGACCAAAACGATTTGTGAAACAGTTTCATATCGATATGATGAAACTTTTCTCCCTGAGTGCACTGCCTACACTTAACTGCATTTCCAGGAAACAATTCCAAACCCTTCTATTCTAGAGCTAGGACACTATTTATGAAATGTTTCATAAATATATATTAATCGCGATGAGTGGTCATAAAAATGTTAAGATGATTTTGCTAAATTGAAAGAAAACAATTTATACTAAATTTAAGCAAAATCTATTCGAAAATTTTAGTACAGATTATACTAAATTTGGTATAAAAAAAAAATTATTAAATTAAGGAACAATTTACTAAATAGAATTTTAAATTATACTTAATTTAAGAACTAAAATAACGGCAAAACGAGTCGAAGCATTAACGTTACTTACTTCCCGAATTTTAGATACCATTCTTCCATTGGGGTTAAAAAAGTTGTCGTACCGGTATAACTTTCAAATATAAAGTACCCAAAAAGTACTACATTTTTTAGAACAACAACAATTATAATTAAATTTTTCCAAAAAATTGCACCGACAAATTCTCTTCTGAAATACTTTTCCAGTGATACCACATTTGCTTATAGTTTCTTCGAAAAAATGCCACAACAAG
>CM037855.1:14629698-14749770 GCA_021234595.1 Delia radicum | reverse complement strand
GGAATACATTCACCATCCTACAGCCATAGCAGTTTGTTTGGGAAATATTTCCAATAGGGTTGATTCAGAAATGGTAAACGTTCGCCAAAGACAATAAATACAGTGAAACCAATAACGGACACTGATACATCTCTCCTTACTGAACAATTTTGATGCAATTGAATAATGAAATCAAACTCTTTCCCGCTGTCTTTTCTAAACTAATGTAGACTCATTATTATATTGTAATTATGTCCAAAACCCGAAAAAAACTGGACACTTTTAGAGTAAATCAAATTGTGAATTGTGTCACACGAGCTGGGGCAGTTTAGACGTTTTATGTTTCTCTGAAAAACATTAAAAATATTATATAAGGCATATGAATAATGAGAATGTTATGCATTCAACTGAAAGCCAGAATGGGTAAATCTTATGATTAAAATATTAAAAAAAAAAATGCCCAATAGTCCCCGGTCTACCCTTTATAATGTTAATATAAGATTGAAGTATCGAGGTCATTAAAAGTTGATTAGGGAGCTTATATGAAAGAGGGCCTTGGTCGAACAAATTTTTATCAAAAGCCTCTTATAAGGACAATTTGATAAATTTGTACACAAGACAAGGCATCACAATTTAAGATTGTTTTTACTCGACGGTACTAAATATGTAATAGCCGATCCAAAATAGCGAACATGAGTTTTGTCACATTTCTGCTCGATCATAGAACGTTCATTTTCTTTTTTTAACAATAACTTGATAATTCGTATCACTAATTGTAGATATGGGTGGATATTGTATGAATTGCCCCTCAAGCTTAAGGGAAAATTCACATGCTATTCGTATATCTACACTTAGAATACTATGTAGGTAAAGACCATTGCAAATTTAGTTAAAAACAAATGAAATTTCACTTAAAGAAAGGACGACTTACATTTCAGTAAATTCAACTAACATTGTCATTTATTTTTTAATGTTCAAAAAATGACTAACAATTGTAGTAAAAATGAACCATATGTTAGTAAAAAATAAACAAACATTTATTTTTTTAAATAACAAAAAAACAACTGTAAAAAATCAATGTAAATCATAAAACAGTCATTTGATGTGGTTTGTTTTTTTAAATGAACTACAAGGTTAGTAAAAAATTTAATTTGTTCTATAATGACTGACATTTACATTAAAAATAAAGAAACTGTATTACAACCCAAACAACTACAAATTTTTAAAGCAGAAGTTCCCTGAGTGTACTATTTCCCATTATTGGTGAAACAAATTGTCAAATTTTTGTAAATTCTCTTTTGAAAAACGAAAAAATACTGGGAAACAAGTAGTAGATATGGGTGGATAGGTGAGGATAGCGTGTGAATCAAGCTTAAACAAAAAATTAATTTTTTGCGACCTGAGAAATATAGTTTTTCTTTGCGTAGGTCACGCCAATATTTTTCCTTCATTTTCAATTTTTCTGGTCCGAAAATATCACCTTGAGTGAAAGAAAGGACTAATTTATGAAAAAAAAAAGGGATAAAGTAATTTTGGAATACCGTCTTCCAATTTGTATTCATGTTTAACTCTGCGAATTTCCATATTTTTGATTTTGTGCCCCTTCTAAAAGGCGTGGAATTACGTTAATTTTACATCGCACAATATTTGTGGGCACTACGCTCTCTACAGCTTATGGTAGAATTACGTGCGGCGTTTAAATCCTGTGTGTATCGCGATTCGACAATTTGAATTTTCTTCCACTTCTTTTTTTTTTGTTCGATAATTTTCCTTACACTCATAGAAATAAAACCTGTAAAAAAATAGCAGAAAAAGCTACTAAAAATTAGTTAAAAAGACCATTGCAGAAAAAACTGCTAAATTTAGCAGATTTGTGTTGCTAAATATTAATAAACAAGAACAGCATAATAAACGTGTTAACTTAAAAAAATTTTAGTTCTATTTGATGCGAATTTATCTAATTGAATATATAATTTTACTCTTAAAATTAGCAAAAACTTTTACTAAATACATATTTGTGGACTTAAAATAGCAAAAAAAACTTTGCTTAGCAAATTTTACTCTATTTACCTTTAATTTATTAGAATGCAATTAACAGTTTATTTTGCTCAAAACCAAAAAAAAAATGTTTGCTAAAAAATTGTAGATTGCTGATTTCATAAGGGCAGACTTTTATTCGCATTAAAAAAGAACGAAAAAAAAACGTTAAAAATTTCACTTTTTTAATGATTTTTTTGTCTACTAATATTTAGTAAATATTTTTGCTGATTTTAACAGATTATTTTGTTACTTTCAATTAACTAAAATGTAGCTCAAATATAACTAAAGGGTCCGTCAAATAACTTTTTTTTTTTTGAACTCCTGAACCAATTGGACTTTGTATGGCGTCATACCAAGGTCTTTATGCAAAATTCGTCTCAATGATGTCTCCGAAATGTTCAATTGTTGAGAACGACGGTGAATTGATGTTGATGGCGCTTCACGCACACTTTCTACCACAGCAGCAATATTCTCGGATGTACACACTGATTTTGGCTTTTCACGCTTTGGTTTATCGATGAGGATGCAGTTTCTTTCACTTTTTTCACAAGATAACGAACAAACGGAGCTGACGGTGCTTCTCTTCTTTCAAAATCCGTACTCAATTTTCGCACACATTCTGTAACTTTACCATGATTTTCAAAGTAATGTCGCAATAGTTCCCAGCGTTGTTCAAGCGTATACATCTGTCTTCGTTCAGCGGAAGGATAAAACTAATTATCTGTCAAATCAGACATGAGCTAAGTGTTACCATTCACGAAATAAGCACTAGTTGAAAAAAAAAAGTTAGATGGCGGACCCTTTATATTAGATGTTATTGCGAAAATTTTTGCAGAAACGTACATTTTTTTACAATGTGAATGAAAATTTCATGAAAAAGCTTCATAGTTTTAATGAAACCATTTTTAAATGAAACTTTTCCATTAGTCGTATGAAATTTTTATTAAATAATATTAAATTTTTCATACAATTTTACGAAAAACAACATTTATTTAATGAAAAGTTTAATGTTCGAGTTACAGTGACACTTCATAGATCTAATGCAAAAATTCATTGATATCATGCAGATAATTCTCTCAGTGAGGGGTATCTTGAAAATGATGTTATTTTAAAAATTTGTGTTAAAAACTTTTAAGGCCCTCTTGAAAACGTCCCCTCTGTACTTTGCCAATTTTTATCCTACAATGTTTATGTAAATGCTACTTACGATATGATACTTACAGTATTTTTCGTATTAGTATTTTGTAGATATCTTTAGCTTAAGTTTTGTACAATTTGTTTTTTTTATGTCTCTCCCACTCTCTTAAGATTTATGGTAAGTATAAATGAAAAAAAACTGTATATAAAATTTATTTCTTTATTTTTTTTTTCTCTATTACTTTCAAAATGCCATTTTGTTTTGGTTAGTGAGTTATTAGGTGCACAGAATGGTATTTAATGGATGCAAAACTACTATCATACACAAATTTTAGTTTTAGAAAAACTTACTAGAAAACAAAACGACCAAAAAAACGTAGTAAACAAATAGCATTTGGAGGGACATTTGGTTGGCGGTACAAAAATATACAATGTATAAAGCAACATTTGTGATTTGGATACATAATTCATTAACAGGATTGAATGTTTTACTTCGTACAATTAAAAAAAAAAAAAAACATACCTACTCGAAATTTTGAAATTAATAAATTTTTAATGTTGACATATAACACTACTCAACAAATTTCGAAACCTGGCTTTGAAATATATATTTTTAATAGACTTAGGTACGATGAATTCAAATTCAACAAACTTTTTTTACTCATTTCCAGTTTTTTTAAATATCGCACTTTTATTTTATAAATTTCGCTTTATTTTTTCGAAAATTAATCGAAAAATGAAATTTTTTTACGAATATAAATGTACACAAAATTATCTTTTATTTCAGTATAATCATGTCGGTGTTTGTTTCAAGATATCTCACCGGTATTGCAAGGAAGTTGAACATTTTGCATGTTTGGTTTCATCCTTATAAAGGGTCCGCCAAATAACTTTTTTTTTGAAAATGCTATAAAAAAAAAACTACTGAATATTTTCTCAATTTCATTTTTTATTTGAAAGTTCAATCCTTCCGGTTAATAATGAAAAATAATTTAATTCAAATGGCTGCCTCGGCTGGCCATGCAGTAGCCTACACGATCGGTCCAATTTTAAGCACATTATCGATTGTGTGCAGCTGTATTTCACCAATGGCTTCACGAATATTGTCCTTTAAAGCGTCAATTGTCTCTGGCTTGTTGGCGTAACACTTATCTTTGATGGCACCCCACAAATAATAGTCCAACGGTGCCAAATCGCAGCTCCGAGGTGGCCAAACGACATCAGCTCTGCGGCTGATAATGCGATCTTCAAAAACAGCGCGCAAAACATCGAGTGTAGCTTCGGCTGTGTGGCACGTAGCGCCGTCCTGTTGAAACCAAATGTTGCCAATATCCTCCTCTTCAATTTTTGTGAACAAAAATTCGTTTAACATGGCCCGATAACGATCGCCATTGACTGTAACGGCCACTCCTTGCTCACACATTCTGCAACATTACCATGATTTCAAAGTAATGTCGCAATATTTCCCAGCGTTGTCCAAGCGTATACACAACCATATTCGTTCAGCGGAAGGATAAAACTAATTATCTGTCAAATCAGACATGAGCTAAGTGTTACCATTCACGAAATAAGCACTAGTTGAAAAAAAAACGTTAGATGGCGGACCCTTTATATTTTATGTATTTAAAAAAAAAAATAAATTAATTCACTGTATTAATATTGGAAAACCATTGAAAATATCCTTAAATATTTAGATAAGAAGAAATTTGGAATATAAAAAATGCAGTATGTAACGTAAATTTAAAAAACCGCGATATTTCGAAAGCTGCAAATGAGAAATTATTTATTTTGCCAGATTTTTACCTAAATCTATTGAAAATTCTTCAGTACACAGAAATACTAAAATTGAGTTTTTAATTAAAATATCTGTTGATTCAATTAAAAATGTATCCTATTAAAGAAATTGTAATATCAATTAAAATAATTTGTAACTATTTAATTGATTTTATTTTCAATCAAGTTTTTAATCATATCTACCCGGTTGAAAATAAATTTATATTTAAGTATTTCCACTTACTGTGGGCCAATACCCCACTTATCTGAAGCATAAACGATCTATTGAACTACTACAAAAGAAAGAAAAATAAATGCAACTTTGGTGATTTTTTTAAATTTTGGATTTTTTTTCATTGTTGTCTTCTGGGTTATAAAAACTGGAAATTTTGTGTGCACCAAATTTATTTTCAATTAAACATTTAATACATATTATTAAACTTTTAATTGAAAGTAAGTCTGGAATCGAATAAAAATTTAATTGAAAATTTTTTGACAATAATTTGTTATGTAAAGGGTGTCCCAAGAAGAGCGCAATATTTAAATTTTAAATAAAACACAGATATTTAAAAAAAAAATCGTGAAACTTTATTATATCGTAAAGTAGACAGAATGAGGTTATGTATGGAACAATATATCGTGCAGATGGCCGCCGCGGCTTTGCTGGCATGCACGCGATCTTTTAATGAAATTTCAATGACCGTTTTGCATGAATGCTGCGGTATTTCATTAATGCAGCGTCCAATTTCCTCTTTTAAGGCTTGAGTCGTCGTCGGCTTATTCGCGTAAACCATCGACTTCAAAAAACCCCAAAGAAAAAAAATCTAATGGTGTTAAATCGCACGATCTAGGCGGCCAATTCTGATCTCCAAAACGCGAAATAACACGACCGGGAAATGACTGATGCAGCAATTGAATATGACATGTGGCGCCGTCTTGTTGGAACCACATGCCCTCCACATTCATTTCTTCAATTCTATGCAAGAAAAAACTGGTTATCATTTCACGATACCGAACACCATTGACTGTTTGCGCTTGACTCATAAAAAAGGTCCAATGATTCCTCCAGCCCAAAAACCACACCACACAGTGACACGTTGAGGATGCATTTGCTTCTCGTGAATCACTCGAGGATTTTCCTCACCCCAAATGCGACAATTCTGCCTATTGACGAAGCCATCAAGATGAAAATGGGCCTAGTCACTGAAGATGATTTTATCGGCAAAATCAGCGTTTTCCATTTCACCATTTTGGTAAAACAATTTCACAATGAGAATGCGTTGTTCATTCGTGTAGCGCTCCATTTTTACTAACCTCGTACCTTCTACTAGCAAACAATAACAATTGTTCAAATGTCAAACAATGACACTTCGAATGTTGCCAGATTTAAAAATTGCGTTCTTCTTGGGACACCCTTTATAATAATAATATATTTTTATTTGAGGAAATTTCGTTTTACTTTGGTCTTTGAAGCATGTGGAAAATTAGTTAATATTGAAGTTATTTTCTAAATATTTCAGGACATTTTCAATGGATTTGCAATTTTAATACATTGCAATGTATATCCAATTTCTGCCAAATGATAAAATTTTGAAATTTTTTAACATGCCTAAAACTTATAAGAGCAAAACTAAAAAGTAAAATGTTTAACTTCCTTGCAATACGAGTGCGATATCCTGAAACAAACACCGACATGATAATACTCAAATTAAAGATAATTTTGTGTAGATTTATATTTTTGAAAAATTTTTTTTTATGACTTTGCGATAAAATTACGAAAAATTTAGCAAATATACGAAAAAAAATGTGGTGAATGATGTAAATCTAAAAACTGTGATATTTTAAAAACTGCAAAAGTGAAAAAAGTTTTGACAGATTTCAGGATTCAGCGCACATAGGTCTATTTAAAAATATGTGTTTCAAAGTCAGATTTTTTTTACCGTTGAGTAGTGTAACTTACTAAAATTTTAAACACTTTCCAAAATTTGAAAGCCAGTTAAAGCTTCAAAGAAGCACATTTGTCTACCTTTATATCGCTCCTTTTGCCATTATTATAAAAGAAAATGTTACAATAATGAAATGAGCACTTCCTTTAGACGCTTTGGGTTTACATACAAAGATTTTATTTAATGAATATTAAAATAAATGGTAGTCATAAAAATTAACACCAGAAAAAGCTGTAATAATACATAAAGTTGCAAAAAACAAAATAACAAAAATGTTTCAAAAGGTTGACATAAAATAAACACACTCAGGGAAAAAGCTGTATCATATTTATGAAAAACTTCATAAATATGAAGAAAAACTTCATTGATTTTCATCCAATGTAACACTTTAAAAATATGATGAAGTTGTGTCATAAAGGAGAAAATTGATGACAGGCTTTTATAAATATGATGATGAAGTTTTATAACTTTTTATGAAGTGCTTAATAAATATTATGAACATTTCAGAAATAATGCTGTTTTTTTGAAATATTTCATAAATATTTTTATACATCAATTAAAAACATCAATTTAAGTCAATAATTTCCATTTGAAATAAAAAAAATATAATTTTCTATATAAAAAATATCAATTAAACTTCCGAAATTTTATATTATATTAATACTTAAATTAAGAACAACTCAAATTAAATTTAATTTATATTTTAGAATTGGAAATAATTTCTCGTAGATTTTGAGTTCTTAAAAAATGTAATTGCAAATGATATTTTCTATATTTCAAATAAAAATAAAAATTTTAATACAAATGAGATCTTTAGCCAGATCGAAATACTAGTATTAACCTAGCTAAAATGTTCGATTTGCTTTATTTTGTAAATATACGAAGGTTGAAAGCTCTTTATAAATTAAAAATAACATAAAAATAATCTCGATTTATATAAAAAACAAAAAACTAATAAAACTGTAAAAATTTTAATTTAAAAAAAAAAAATATTTTCACAAAGTTTATGAAACTTTTTTATGAAATGATGAAGGTCTATAAAACATTTGTCATACATTTTTATGAAACTCTTCAAAATATTTGTCAAAACTTCATAAATATGATGAATAATTGATGACAAACGATTTGTGAAACAGTTTCATCGATATGATGAAACTTTTCTTCCTGAGTGCACTTTACCTACACTTAACTGCATTTCCAGGAAACAATTCCAACCCCTTCTATTCTAGAGCTAGGACACTATTTATGAAATGTTTCATAAATATATATTAATCGCGATGAGTGGTCATAAAAATGTTAAAATGATTTGCTAAATTGAAAGAAAACAATTTCCTAAATTTAAGCAAAATCTATTCTAAAATTTTAGTACTAATTTTGGTATAAAAAAAAATTATTAAATTAAGGAACAAATTTACTAAATAGAATTTTAAATTATACTTAATTTAAGAACTAAATAACGGCAAAAACGAGTCGAAGCATTAACGTTTACTTCCCGAATTTTAGATACCATTCTTCCATTGGGGTTAAAAAGTGTCGTACCGGTATACTTTCCCATATAAAGTACCCAAAAAGTACTACATTTTTTAGAACAACAACAATTATAATTAAAATTTTTCCAAAAAAGTGCACCGACAAATTCTCTTCTGAAATATTTTTCCAGTGATACCACATTTGCCTATAGTTTCTTTGGAAAAATGCCACAACAAGCAAAAAAACTCAAAATGTGGTCATATTTGACAACACTTTTTAAACCTTCAAGATGGTGCATTAAAAAAACAGGTCAATCTTAGATTTTTGTTCTTTATAACATATATTTTTTTTTTTTTTTTGAAAGAGAAGCAACACTCAGGAAATTCTTCCTATTAATTAATGTGTTGCTTTCTTTGGAAAGGGGATAGTGGAGAGATGAAAGGTGGTGAAAGATGAAGGGCTTCAAACATGGCAACACTGTAATTGCGCGAGTAGATAAGTCTTAGAACAGTTGTTGCTCGCCACCTGATGTAGAGTTGGCGAATTTATTAAAGCTTTTGTTTCATAGCCCTGATTCATTATTTTACTTCGGTGGGGTTAAGTGCTATGGTAACACCGAAGGTGGGCGCAGTGATACATATAAGTGATAGAAAAATCATACATATTAATTTTCTAAATTGATGTTGTCGTCACCGGGAATCGAACCCGGTACCATCTGTGTAACAGTCCAAAGCGCTAACCATTACACCACAACGCACAAATCCGTGTGTACCTTTCGGGGTACACGCCCTTGTTAGTAAGTTATTTGATTTGGTGGGTTAAATAAGTGATATTTACAATTATCCCTATAATGTTGCTGAAGGTCGAATGCTGATTGCATAATAGCTTTTTCTCTGTTTTCACTACTGTTCAAAGTAAATTTACCACAAATAAATACTAAGTTTTCTAATAATTTAGAAAAACTTTTCATGATCTTCAACCGAACTAAAAACAACATCTCACAATCTATAAAAATTTTATAAATTTGTGTTAGATTCAAAGAACTTATTTTTTCCTAACTCTCAAAATAATATGTTTGTTGTTTAATTAACAAAATGTATTCCTATTTTTTTGGCATTAAATCAGTTTTGTTAATTTTAACGCATTTCTAGTTAAAATCAACAAATTCAATAAAAAATTATTGAAGCTACCCCAGACCTGCTCAATATTCAATAAGAACATATATAGCATACATTTAAATTTTGCTCTATTCCGCTTTGTTTTCGAGATATGAGCCATTTCATAAAATCGCAGTTATTTCTATTTCCGATTGTTTAATTTTGGATAGAGATACATTTTTGATGGGCCATAACAAATTTTCGTACATTTTGTTATTTATTTCTTAGTTTTAAAAAATTCACAACTGAATAAATTTAAAATGTTTTGATTGCTTGAACCTTATGAAATTCGAAGACGATAAAAATTACAGATTGGTGAGTTTGTAGGCTCAGTTTTTGCCGCCTAAATTCCATCAAAACCGAAAAGTTTAGAACTGAATATCTTTCTTGTTAGATAAGAAATATTTAATCGAAGATAGGAATATAACAGCAAAAAGCTCCTTCAAAAAAATATCTCTAAAGCTGTTAATTTTGAAAAAATATTAACCATCTAAGAAAACCCGAAAACAAACAATGCAAACCACCGAAATAACACCTTTTAAAATATTATCCACCCTTAATAAAACCCTTTCCAAAATAACAGGAGTCTAAATTTTCTCATTAGGTACACATTTTCTAAACACTCAAAAAAAATGTTTCTCACCAATGAAAATATTGTTGTTACCAACAAACAACATCTGTGCTTTCATTGTGATTCGTTTATTTTTTTTTTTTTTTGGAAACATTATACGAGTATTAAGAAATTTGTGGCTGACAATGGTTTTGCTGTTTACTACTGCTGCTGTTCTTATTGTTGACAACATTACTGGTGCTGACGATAATAATGATGATGATGCACAACTTCAACTACTTGACAACAGCAGCAGCAATTGTTGAAAGTTGGTTTTTAGCTACGCTTTTTCTATAAGCAGAGTGTTATGAAAAGAAAAGCAACAGAATTGAGCAACATTTTGTATTAGGAGTTCAGCAATGTTAAAAAGGATTTTGTTGGGAATTTTTTATTATTAAATGTAAAACTACAGACATTTTTTTAATATTGGCTGTAAAAGTGGTATAGTGGATTTGTAAGAGTTGCCATGTAAGGAAATTTTTTTTAAATTTAAAAATTCTTTAAATTTTGTTTTTTGTTAAACGCAATTGGATTTTAATTAAAAACCGATATTGAGGACCATACTGTGCCTAAATTTTAAAATTAATTCAGCACTAAATTTAAATATTTTACTCCAATTTGATTAACTTTACTATTTGGCAACTCTTTTTAATGGCGTATACCAGAGTTGTACAAACTAATGACTATGAGTTGCGATCTAATTAAAAATTGTGATATATAAAACATAAATAAAAATCTATTTTATAGAACACTTAATTAAGCAAAACAAAAAAAAAACAATAAAATCTTTCGAAAATATCTTTTTTGAAAGATTTCCAGCAAAAAGGATATATGGCAGATCGGCATGAGTTTGCTTAAAATCAAATGCAATTTGATATTATTATTTATTATTTAATACAGAATATGCCAAACTAATTCCTATTATACTTTTATAATGTTTGTAGCTTTGATGTTATTTTAAAGTTTTAGGATATATGGGAGGTAGATGTATTCTGGATTTTAATACTGAATTAAATTTTGTATACATATTTATAGCCTCGATCTCAATATGTTCCCATTTTGATTTGTTTTTCAAACATTTTAATCAATTTGTTTGCTTTAATAATTTAAAATAGTTTTTTTTTAATGATATATGATAGGTAGGAGTGTGTTAGCTTTAAATTAAAATTGTCATACATATGGGACAAACATGATTTATACTTAAAGCAAAGTACTAAATATGCATAACATTTTTATTTCAGGAAATTCGTTCTATAAGTGCTATGGGAACACCGAAGGCGGGCGCTGCGATACGTATGAGGTATTGAAAAATGCATACATATTATTTTTCCAAATTGATGTTGTCTTGTCGTTTTATTTTTTTTAAGTTAACCGGTTTTAAAAACATTTTGGAACCATACCTTGATTTTGACAATTTTTTTAATTATCATATGGCAACCCTGACATAATCAAGTTCATAAGTGTAGTAGTATTTCAGTATATCTGTGAATGCCCGGCATTTTCCGGGATACGGATCGAAATACTATCCAGTGACCCAATATCAACATTGGGGGATCTTAGGGGCATAGGATAGAAGAGCTTGAGGAATTTCGTCAGTGCGACGGAGTTCCTGGGGTAGGAATGTGACATAGGACTGATTTTTTAGAGCGCACAAAAAGCCGACATTCTGGATTTAGTGTAAGTCCTCAGGGACTTGAGTCGGATTAGGGAAGCATTTCCCTTTTCCTAACAACTATCCATTATTTATGTTTTCAGTAAAACTGCATTAATTTTGATATACGGGTGAAATATGTCTTCAAACGCTTTCATTTGATAAAAAATTTGTTTTGAAATTGTATTTTGAAATAGAAAGAAATAATCCGAAAAAACAAAAAAATTGGGTAATTTTTGATCCCTCTTAGTAATTCCATTACAAGGGAGGTATCCACACCCGGACCTGCAGATCTTATTGAACTTCGGATATGTTGCAGGGACCTGTGTTTTTTTTTAGCTGCCCAATCTCATTTTTAGGCGCTACGAAGTGAGGTCAAAAATTACCCCATTTTACTTTTTTTTAAATTATTTTGTTCTATTTAAAGTAACTATAAACAAATTAGGTATCAAATGAAAGGTTTTTTGAAGATATATGCACGGATGTACAAATTATGCCCAAAAATGTTCAAGTACTATTTGTGTTATTCAAAAAAATTTGTTTCGAGTAACATTAAATCTGGCGTTATATTAAGGAATTTTTTTTTTTTTTTTAAAGAGAAGCAACACTCAGGAAATTCTTCCTGTTAATTAATGTGTTGCTTTTTTTGAAAAGGGGATAGTGGAGAGATGAAAGGTGGTGAAGGATGAAGGGCTTTAAACATGGCAACACTGTAATTGTGCGAGTAGATAAGTCTGTTGTCAGTTGTTGCTCGCCACCTGATGTAGAGTTGGCGAATTTATTGAAGCTTTTTGTTTCATAGCCCTGATTTATAATTTTACTTCGGTGGGGTTAAGTACTATGGGAACACCGAAGGTGGGCGCAGCGATACATATAAGTGATAGAAAACTCATACATATTCTTTTTCTAAATTGATGTTGTCGTCACCGGGAATCGAACCCGGGACCATCTGTGTAACAGTCCAACGCGCTAACCATTACACCACAACGCTTTTTCCGATATTCAAAACCGTTCGGGTTTTAAACGACTTTTCCCGAAGAGCCCTTTTCTCCCTATATTTCAAATAATTCAAAAATGAGTCATTTCCTACACTAAAAAAAAGTCAGTTAAGTCAGCCCATTTTTGATGGGAGTATCATTTTGCTAATACCAGCTAATAATTTTCTGCAAGGATCCTCCCAGAAAAAATGTTGCTGACTTAACTGACTTTTTTTTCAGTGTAGGAAATGACTCATTTTTGAATTATTTGAAATATATGGGAAAAGGGCTCTTCGGGAAAAGTCGTTTAAAACCCAAACGGTTTTGAATATCGGAACAGGGTCACTGACGAAGGTTCAATACCAGAAACTGCGCAGTCTGATTCAGAAAACAAAAATTGAACATTTACAATGTAGTTATGATTTTTAGAAAATACACTCATTCTTCTCTACCACGCCTTTCACAATTGCTGACTTTACTGACTTTTTTTTTCAGTGTACAGAAAAATAGCATATTTTTTAAGTACATATAAATACAAATATATGAAGAATTTTAAGGAAATTTTATTTTTTTAATGAATATTGAACTAAATTTAAGAAAAGCTAATCCACACAGTGTTCTTTAAATGTGAACTTAATTTTAGTTCAAACCTTTTTATAAGAATAGAGAATTCATTTTGGTTTTAATATAAAGTTTTAATGTAAATCCAATAAAGTTTCCTAATTAAAAGACAATTTTATAAACTTTATTAACCCCCGGAACTAAATCTTATTTTTGGAAATTTTTTTTTTTTTTGAGCCTATAAAATTACACAAAAGCTCTACAGAAAACAAAAAACATTAGCGTAATTTTTAAATAACATACTTGTCTTATACAAAAAGTAACACAACTTAAAGTTGATAGCAAGAGATTAGAGATAAACAAAATTTAATTCTAGGGTTAACGAAATTCGAACTAAACTGAGAAACCCCGTTTTATCAGTAGAATTAGGATCGAAATAAAATTTAGTTCGTATTTTATTTGAATGCAGAAAATCTACTTTTAAGCCTCATTTTCACTGGCACACTTGTTATTGTTTCCCATATAAATTTTCAATTTAACTGTTTGTTAAATTTTAACTGGACATTCAGTAATCGAGCCTAAATCAAATTAGAACTTAAATCAAATAAACTTTTTTTAATTCAATTTTAAATTTAACTAAATTCAAGAGAAACTGATTGACTTAGTTTTAGTTAGTGGTGAACTAAATATTAGTTCATCATAGTGCAAACAATCGATTTTATTATTATTATAGTGGATCATGACCCGACTAGTAAATTTCCATTTCTTTTATATTTGTTTTGCGCTTATTACCATACAAGGTTGGACATTTAGTGTTTATATTATTTTTGCTCTACTTTTATTAAGACAATTGTTGGTATTGTTTTGTACATTAACATACGAACAACGAACTGGTTTTTCTGGATATTTTTTTAAAGCTATTTTTTTCTCCCGTCTTCTCCTTATTCCCTATGACCAAGCGGCAGCAGCAGCAGTAGAAGAAGTAGATACTACAATTGGGCTGGTATGGTAACCAACCATTTGTTGTGTGTATATATTTTTATTTTCTTCCTTTTACTAGCCATCAAAAGCTACAAAACAAGTAAAATATAACCAGAAAGTAAGAAAAATGAGTCGAACAAAGAAAGAAGCCTTTTTATTTTGCAACGACTCCACCATGCATGCTACTACCACTTTAGCGTAGTGCTGTGGAAGAAAAACTCTTGGTGCTTTTTTGTTTCTGTAAATAAAACATTTCTTGTATTTTAAGGATTTTAGTTGCTGTGGGATATTGATGATGTTGGTGATGCATAGACATTAACTAAATTTGTTGAGAGCCTGGTAGTTGGTGGCACAAAACAACAACAGTTCCGCCCTTTGCAACATACTGAAGTACTCACAAATGAAGAATGTCTCTTTGCAACTGCCACACAAGCCACACGAAACAATTTTTAGCTTGCAGATGATGACAATGTTTTTTAATGAGTACTACCAACAGATTCGTTGTATTAAAAGCATCCGTTCAATGTTGGGGTAAGAGGATAGTGGATATTGGTGATGGCATAATTTTGTTAGATTCTTTTTCTTTAGGTACATGTTAGTTAGATTTTTTATTTGTTATTAGAATAACTTGCTAAAATTTCTGTTCTTCTGACTAAGAGAAATAGTAAATGTTGCTTTTACTTTTTTCTACTGAATTGCCTTCACTTCTTCATATCAACAACATATAATAAAATGTTGCTTGCAATGATGAAACGACAATTTTTTTTTTGTCATACTTTTTTTGAGCTGCTTTCAAGAGGACAGTATTTTTTTGGTATTAATATGAAATTGTATTAATACATATAATAAAGGCTATGGGTTAAAAATTTCTTAAATGGCTAAAAACATTCCAAATTTGAGCTGAAATCGTGATATATTTTAATCTTTAATAGACATATTCGCGATTTAATAGGATCTCGAATCTGACAATTGAGGTATCCCGACCCGGACCGGCAGATCTGAATGAACTTCGAATATGTTGTAGGGAATATCTGAGATTAAGGGATTTGTGATCTCATGTTTAGGCGTTACTAAATTTACGTTACAAAAATTACCAAATTACCGTTTTTTTTTTCGTTTTATTACGTTCCATATAGACAAATTTGGTATAAAATTAAAGCTTTTTTGAAGACACATTCACTGATGTACAAAATATCTCTTAAGACTTTCAAGTATTTTTTTTATTCAAAAATATGTGTGTGCGTATTGAGTAACAGTAAATCTGGCATTTTATTAAGGAATTGCAGTTGTATTAAGCTAAAAATAATGTATAGTAATGCCTATTTAGTTTAATCGAGGGGGGTGTCTAAGTTTTTCCGAAATCGTTCGGTTTTTATGCGACTTTTTCTGAAGAGCCTTTCAAATATATAGGCAATATGGGTATCAAAATTTTTGTTTTGTTGGGTTCTTTAATCATGTGTACAAATAAATGTAGTTTTCGTAAAATAAAGATAAGTTTTCATAGAAAAACAAATTAATTTTTAACCCCACTTTTTAGCTCTTAAACGTAAGATTGGCCAGCTAAAAAATCATACTGTGTCGCTGTTTTTTTTTTGGACCTCTACAACAACTTCTTAAATACAACTTCTTAACTACAACTTCCTTGTGAGCTTATTACACTCAAAAATGTGTTACAGTTACTACATGACAGTTGTTTGTGTAGTAATCAGTAATAGTAGATTAGAGAATTTAAGCTTTAGTGGTAGCCTTAATGGTAGTTTTAGAGATTCCACAATATGAGCTTTAATCGTGGCTTTAAAGAATCTACAATATAAGCTTTAGTAGTGGTTATAATTATGCTAAAATAAAGCTTCAGCTTTAATAGCGGTTTGAAGAAAATCAAGACCTTTTTCGCAGTTTAAGAAAATTGTAGCGTTGAAAGCTTACATCTAAAAAATCTGAGCTTAAATCCTGGTTTTAGAAAATCTGGGCTTTCATCATAATTTTATAAAATCAGAGTTTTAGATACTTTGAGCTATAATACATGGTATACAAAATCTGAGCTTTAATGGTTGTTTTAGAAAATCTGAACTTTAATAATTCCCCAGTGTACAATTGTAGTCCGAAAAGACCCATAAAAAAAGCCTTCAAATATTCTGAAATCATAGCTATATAAGGGTGTCTTTCTTTGCCGAAGCCTCTCTCTGAGTGGAAATTTCAGAACGTTTGAGCCATTTATGAATTGATTATTGAAAAAAATTTCAAAAATGTTCAATTAGGCTCATAAATTAGAGTCAATTATGATTCAGAAATTATGACTCAGAAATTCTCGGGAATCATCATATTTTAGAGCCTTTTAATTATAATTTCTGAGCGCTCAGAAATGTGTTGGCTGGGTGGGTCTGTAAAAAAGCTGATTATTATATTTTAAGAAAAATTAAAAATCTCTGCTTTTTTCGTTGAATTATAATGTGTCAATTCTGTACTTTATTCGTAGTTTTAGTAAATTTTTTTTTAGAGCTTTGAACAAAGTTCTGCAAAACCTAAAAGCTGAAGATTAATCGTGGTTTTAGAAAATCAAAATCAATATTTTCGTAGCGGTTTTTGAATACCGAAAATATGAGATATATATCTGCAAAAATTCGGAAATATAACTATAATTGTGGTTTTAAAAAATCAACATTATGAATTTGCGTAGTGGATTTTGAAAAATAACGATCTGAGTTTATATTTAGGTTTTTAAAAATCGAAATTCTGAGCTTTTTCGTTATTTCAGCAAATTTCAAACCAAGACTTCAATCTATAAATCGTAGTATTAGAATGTCAAAAATATGAACTTTAAGCGAGGTTTTAAATAATCAAAAAATATGGTAAATCGGAGCCTTAATCTTGCTTTACATAATCTTTAACTATTTTTAAATAAGCTTAAATCAAGCTGTAACTAAGCTTTAATCGTGCTTTGGCTGAACTTTATTTGAAGTTTATCTGAGCTTTAAATGTACTTAACCTATATTTTAATTGAGCTTAATATGAGCTTTAATCGTCCTTAAAAGAAGTTTCTATCGTTCTTTAAATAGACTTTAAAATCGAACTTTTTTAATTATATATTAACTAATTTAATAAGCTTAAATCATGATTTAGCTTATCCCTAATTGTAATTTAACTGATCATTAGTTGGGCGTAAGTTTAGCTTAAATTGGTTAAGCTTTAATTCTACTTTAGCTTAACTTTAATCTAAATTTATCTCATCCTTAAATGTGCTTTAGTTGAGCTCTAAACATTATTTAGCCACAAACATAAATTCTCAACCCATAGTACTTTGCTGGTGGTAAGTTAAGATTGGTTAAGGAGTTTTATTTTCATTTTTATATATAAATTTAGTTCTCTAAATGTGGCACGCATCTGTGTTGTATGTAGCTCTAGCTACGATATTTGCTTAATATGCCCAAACACACATCTGTTGGTGCTTTTTTTAAATTTTAACACAAAATTTTTGCTAAAATATATTTTGTTTCATATGTATGTATGGCCAAATACAACATCGACAATGACGGCGACAACAACGACGATGATGATGATAATGTTGTGGAGTACTGTATCTCCTCATCCTCTGAATAAATGTGTCTCTGCATGCAGCTGTTTCATCGAGCCACCTTAAGCAAAAGTGTATTCAACTTACTTGCCACATAAATGAACGTACACTGAGAGAATTCTCTGCATGATATCAATGGTTTTTCTTTTCATTAAATTACCTCAAGTTTTTCATCAAATTAAATGAACATTTTAATTTTATTTATTAAAAATTTCATACGACTAATGAAAAAGTTTCATTCAAAATAGTTTCAGTAAATTTATGAAGCTTTTTCATAAAGTTTAAGAAAATTTTCATTCACATTGTGAAGAAAACTTTATCAGTTTAGTGAAAAAATTTCATTAAAACTCCCCGATAATACAAGTTCCCATTTACGTATGTATATTAGGGTGATAACTTTTTTTGGGCAACATTCTCCCCATGGGTTTTCTAATGGCAAATATTGTATTAATGATAAAAAAAAACTATTTCAGTTCAATTTGGTAAAAAAACCTTACGCACCGACAGCGATTTCTAAAATGCCTTTAATATATATTTTTTAAATTTTTTTTAATAACAATTTTTTTAAAATATGGTTTATACATCTGTAGGTAAGCAAATTTGGGAGAAAACTATTCCATTGACTCGAAAACAGACTTTACTATTGAAATCAGCATGCCTTAATTATATAGATGTAATGGTCAGACGTTGAGGCATCAAAAAAAGTTTTTTTTAACTTTGTTTGATTCAAAACTTTAACGCGTTTGGTGCGTAACCTTTTTTAACGATAGCGAAAAACTAAAAACGCAGTTCTTAATATTTGTCCATGCCCTACACAATTTTGTCTGGGGAGATTTGATATTTGCAAAAAATGCAAAAAGTTATTACCTTAATGTATATACAGTTATATATATAATTCATTATCACATCATATCACTGCTGATCCGAAAAATGGCATACATAACCTTATCTTATAAGATTCCATGGCATCTCATCCGATATAATTTGATCCGAAAAATAGGTTTATCTAATTTGATCAAGTTATATATAATTTGATAAAATTTTATATAACTTCATAAAATTGGTTGGAAATCCGCTCTACTATTTTGTTTCACATTCCAAATAATAATGAAAATTTAAGTATAAATTAATGGATAGCAAAATTAGGCGATATTTCAATTTGACTAATATATGATGCCATATACAATTATATGTGAAAGTGATAGAATTTTTCCTTGTTCCTACCATATATAATTATCAAAGGAGACATTAGCTTTTTTACTTTTCATGTTTTATTTAGCTTTATTTGGATTTTCCGATTTTGAGCATTAAAATAGCTTTTTCATAAGATTTTTGGGATTTGCATTGTTTTGTTTTTTAAGATTATCTGACTTAAAAGTTCTTTTCATACTTATTATATATTATTTCTTCTATTAACTTTGGACTTTTGCTTTTAAGAGTAGGTTTTTTAACTTTTTTGCTTTTATTTTTTTACAAAATTTTTTTTTTTTGCTTGCATTTTGTTTTTTTCTTTGTCTTGTCTGATAATAATATATAAAAGTGAAAGATTTCTGTGTTAATTTTTACCATATATGTTTATATATAATTATATATAAAAGTGAAAGAAATTTTCTTTTTATATATACAACATAAATAGACTGACGCCTGAACAACGCTTCCAAATTGTGCAAATTTAATTTGAAAATCATAGCTCTGTTCGAAATACGTATCGCACGAATGTTGTTTAGCGATGAAGCTCACTTTTGGTTAAATGTATACGTCAATAAACAAAACTGCCGTATTTGGAGTGATGATAATCCTCAAGTGTATGTTGAGACACCGTAACATTCAGAAAAACTGACTGGTGTGCTTTATGGGCTGGTGGAATCATTGGTCCGTACTTCTTTAAAAACGATGCTGGTCAGAACGTTACAGTCAATGGTGACCGCTATTGAGCCATGATTACTGACATTTTCGTTCATCAATTGAACAATCATGATGTGCAGGAGCTGTGGTTTCAACAAGACGGCGCAACATGTCACACAGCTCGTGCCACAATTGAAGGCAACGTTTGGTAACCGCATAGTTTCACGTTTCGGACTCCACACGTTTGGGCCCCAAGATTTAACACCGCTGGACTATTTGCTGTGTTGATATGTGAAGTCGCTAGTCTACGCCGATAAGCCCGAAACGATTGACCACTAGGAGGACAACATTGGCCGCGTTTTTACCAATATACGGCCTCAAATGTTAAAAAAGTCATCGAAAATTAAACCTCCAGATTAGACTACGTCCGAGCCAGCCGTGGAGGTCATATGTCAGAAGTCATAATTATATATTGCCAGAAGATTATCTTTCGAATAAAGTAAATTTCATGTCAATTTAAAAAAATTCATCTTGGTTTTAATCCATTTCAAAGTTGTATAGCTCTATAAAAAACACCCTTTATATATATATATCTAAATATATATATATAAATATATATATATATAAATATATGTATGCACAGCGCATAGTCCAGAGACATTTATTCGTTCCCCCGCATAGTTTAGGGACATTTGCTTACTTTGGGGACTGTCCCCAAAGTTTTCGCGCCTTTTCATACATCTAGCGTATTAGATGAGGACAATTTTTTCCATACACCGCATATTCCGGCGACAATTTTGGGCGTGTCCCTAAAGTATGCGCTGTGCATACATATATATATATATCTAAATATATATATATATGTATGCACAGCGCATACTTTAGGGACACGCCCAAAATTGTCCACGAAATATGCGGTGTATAGAAATAATTAGTGTCCGACCGAACGTTCGGCTTCGGAGTTCGGCCAAAAAGTGATGTTCGGCCAAGTTCGGTGTTCGGCCAAATTTTGGACGAACTTGGCCGAATACCGTATATTTGAAGAAGAACAGTTCATTTTTGATTTATTTCACGTAAAAAACAAAATTTTCAAATTTATTTCACGTAAAATACAAAATTTTCAATTAAATTCGTCATATACTTTAGTTAAAATAATAAAGTTCAGGTATTTCCATATTTTTGTTGAAAACTTCAATAAAATAATTGAACTGACTTTATAATATTTTTGAAAAAATATTCTAAATTTGCTTTTTTACAAATTTATTGATGTTTGAATATTTTTTAATATACTTTAATGATGCTTTTGTAGTCAAAATCAACGAAAATTTAAATTTTATTCAAACTAAAAAAAAATTAAAAAGTTCGGCTTCGGCTACGGCTTCGGCCGAATATTAAAAATTTGGCCGAAGTTCGGCTACGGCTTCGGCTTCGGCCAAAAAAAGTGACTTCGGTCGGACACTAGAAATAATTGTCCTCATCTAATACGCTAGATGTATGAAACGGCGCGAAAACTTTGGGGACAGTCCCCAAAGTAAGCAAATGTCCCTAAACTATGCGGGGGAACGAATAAATGTCTCTAGAGTATGCGCTGTGCATACATATCTAAATATATATATATATATCTAAATATATATATCTAAATATATATATATCTAAATATATATATCTAAATGTATAAATCTATATATAACATGAGATATGTTTATATATTTCGCTGTATTAAAAATTTTCCTACAAATAATTATGAGATGTAAATATATATCGTTACATATGACCACATATGTAATTATATCAAGAGATACTATATATAAACTTTTTTCGTCGGGTCGCCCAAGGAATTCTCTCTGTGTATGTATGTGCGTTGTTGCAAGTGGGTATAATATGTAGCTTTCAACACCACCACCATCATCATCATCGTCTCACTACCCAGTACTAACTACCACCACCATTGCAAGGAAACATTTTTAGAAAAAAATACAAATTTTTATATGGTTTGACTTGAAGACAGAATTGAATTTTTGTTCGAATTTTATTTAGGAATTTTAATAAATTGATAATGTCATTAATTTAAGAAAAATACACAAAATACAGCAGAAAACATTAAAAAAAAAGAAGTGCAAAAAAATAAACAGGTGCAGTAGTCGAAAAAACATTTAAGCTAAAATATGAAGGAATTAATGATGTTTAATAAGCTTGTTAAAGCAAGAATTTCTTCAAAAAGAAAAAAAAAATACTTCTTTGTAATTGAAACAATTGTTAAAGGTCTTTATATCTAAATAATTTATGAGGTTAAAGCATACAGTCTGAATAATTAGATATGACAAGGGTAAAACTATAACCGATTTCGAAGATAACATTCTTTTTCAGTGAAAAAAACCCCTTCAAAGACAAATTCTTGAAACAAGCGTTTTTTTTTTGAGTAAAATCTTTGACTATTTTTTAATTGAAATAATTGTAATTAAAATGTTTGCAGCGTTTTAATTAAATATTTTATTGGTATTATTAAATTTTTGATTGATACAGGATCAATTAAATATCTTAAATTTGTTTCATATTAATGGTTAGTTTTAAAACTTTTTAATTAACTCATTAATGACATAGATTAATTTTTAAAATTTAAATTTTTTTAAAAATTTAAATTTTGTATAATTTAATGAACAAATTTGCAATTAAGAAAATTATATGAAAATAAATTTTATTTTTGCAATTTAACGGATTTTGCATATTTTTTAAAAAATTTTGTGTTTTTTACGGTTTTTTTAATTGCTATAAGTAGGGCAAGGAATTTCATGCAAATGCATGTTTGTTGTCAGTAGCCCAAAATCGATTTTGACTAAATACTTTTCCGAATCAAAGAATTTACCACAAAATGGCATCGATTTGTTGTTGCATATTTTGTAATTAATGCATATTTTGCATATTTTAGGGCATTTTTTTTTTTTGTGATATCTTCAATTTAGTTCCATATTTTTGCATATTTTGTAAAAAATAACATTCAATTTTAATTAAAAACAAACAAAAGAAGACATTTGTAACCCTAAACAAGGCATCTAGTTTTCATTAGTTAGACATATATATTTTATTTCATTTTTAAACCGATTAATTTTTAAAAATCTAAAAATTATACGTGTATTTTTGATTTTTATGGCATATTTTTGGAGTTTTAGTACATATTTTTTATTTGTTTGTGCATATTTCTTTGCGCATATTTTGGATTTTTACTACATATGTTAAACCGTTAACCTGCAGGCGGGGTTTTTTAAATTGACCATAAGTGCGCCAAATGAGTGATTTATAATACGAATTTAAGCTATTTCGATATAAAACCATATTTAAAAAATATTTTTTAAAGTATTTTTTTGTGTGCATGTTGGAACTGAGAAAGCGTTAAAGTTAAAATTTCGTAAAATAAATATTTTGAACTTAATTTTCAAACATCTTGAAAACATATTTCCGTTGGCGGGAAACAGTTGATACTAAACACAAAATAGGATTAATGCTCAAACTTTAAAAAAACTCTCTAGTTTTGGCATAAGGACATCGTCTTAACTGGAAAACGTATTTACGGAAATTTGCCAGAAAGAATATACAAAGTATTATTAGCAAAGCCTTTAAGTTTAATTAATATATGTATGTTGAAGTTTTAGTACGTTTTCGCTCTATTTCGCGTTTATCGAAAAAAAAAATCTTCATATCTTTTTAAGTAAAAGCACAAAAATTGTAATTTTTGTACTATAGCTATATATTGGTAAACTTATTTATTTTTATGGATTAGTTTTTGAGATTCGCTCTAAATCTATGTTGGCCCATGACGTCTAAAATATGCCAGAAGAAGAAAATATTGTTTACTAGCTGACCCGGCAAACGTTGTTTTGCCTTCAAATTTTATTTGTATTAATTAGCTGACCCGGCAGACGTTGCCCTGCCTAAAATTTTATTTAAGCCTAATAACTTTTCTAAAAGTAGCCGAGTTTAATTAACCACAGATATTTTCATATAAATTTAACATTCATTACTATAATTTTCACTAAACTTTGGCTACATTGAGATAAGTTAGATGACCTTAGTTTGTCTATGATCGTTTTTAAAATTAAAAAATGATAATTGAAATGTGTAATACATTAAAAATAAGATAACAAAATTAAGTAAAAATTTCGTGTCAATGATATATTTTTTTTATAATAAAAAGCTGAGCCCGGTGTGCTTCGCTACCCCCATCATTATGAAATGTATTAAAAAGTGTTTATATAGTTAAATAAATGCAAAGCATGCAAGCAAAGCTCCTGCTTGCTTAAGTAGAATAGTTTTTCTTTAACCTGCCAATCGGAATCGTTATTGTAATTAGTCAAATAGACGCGATCAAAGTTAAAACTCGAATGGCTGCAAACATAGCTCCCGTTTGGTGAAATAGTATTTATTCTTAAGACAGCCAATCATAACCGTTCTTAATTAGTGAAATGAATTGCCATATACATTATTTGAAAAAAAAATCCGTTGAAAGGAATACATTTGCACAGAGGACAAAAAGATTAAAACTTTTAAACAATATGGGGCGTGAGAGGGGCGTGGCGTTTGAAACGTTTATATCTACCTTGGCTGGAGTATATAATGTGTATACAATTTGAAGTAAATGTGTTAAAAACTATAAGGAAGCAATTACATAATTAAAAAAAAGTGGGCATAAAAGTGGGCGTGATCGAAATCATGCCTATTAATCATGCCAGAGTTCCAGTTAAATGCTGTGAAAATTTCAGGAAAATCGGTGCATAGGTCTGGTCTCATATAAGGTCCAAACAAACAAACAAAAAAATAAACAAACATACATTCCATTTTATATATATAGATTGAAAGCAGATTAATTATAATTTAAAGTAAAATGGGGGCGAAAAAGGGTGATTTGGTAATAAAAAAATGTATGGCTACCTTACCTGTAGATAAAAAGTGTATAAAACTTTAGGTAAATACATATTATAAAAAAAAGTATTTTGTATAGCAAACATTGTTAGTTGTATAAGTAAGTATCTGAATTAAAAAAAGGGGGCGGTGAAGTGGGCGTGGTTCATAGTTATATGGCGACGTTAACAGTATTAAGAGCGATATACTTCCAAATAAAAAAATCCGTTGGAAGGAACAAATTTGTACAGAGAACAAAAATCTATAGTATGTTAATCTATAAATTTGTTTGAAATAAAACGATTTGACTTATTTCAATTCATGAATCAATTGCAATGTACTTACAATGGAATCTTAATTCCAAAAAAAAAAATGATCACTGTTAGTTTACTTTCGTAGAAACACTTTAAACTTTGTTTAATTAACAATTACACTTATTTTTTTGTCGTCAACTGATTAATTTGATCCACAATTTGACAATAAGCATTCAATTAACATTTGCACATGTAATAAACTAAATTGGAATGTAAATAAATAAATAACGGTATTTTTTGAGAAATCGCGAAACAACACAAAGTAGTAACAAATGAGTTGTTTATAACTTGAGAGCATATCGAACAAAACAAAATAGAATCAATAAAATATGTTGTTCCTATTGTCAGTTATCATGGAGAGTGCATACAAAAATTATTATTTCGGCTGCACCGATTTAGCTAAATCAAAAAAGTGGGCGTAAAAGTGGGCGTGGTCAATTTTTTTTTCATTAAAAACTTAAATTGTATTACTACGAACATTTAGCAAAAAATTTAGCCATATCGGTGCAGCAGTTTTCAGATTTTAGATAAATCGAAAAAGTGGGCGTAAACGTGGGCGTGGTCAATTTTTCTTTACGTAAAAACCTAAGTTGGACTATGACGAACATTTAAAAAAAAAATGGTCAAAATCGGTCCAGCCATTCTCAACTGATGCCGTTACCAACGAACGACAATTGATTTTTATTTATATAGATTTTACGTGCCGAACAAGTTTTATTAATTTCATTGCATGAAAATCCTGGCCCTACACACAGAGAAATAAATTGCAAACCGAATTAAAAAGTGCATTTTAATGGTAACAACCTATAAATTCAGCTAGTACAACGATATTTACATTACATTTCTGAATATTTTATATGTTGCAACTAAAATTCAGTTGAATTAACCGAACCTTGTTGTGAAAACTAATGTTCAGTTGTACCAACCGACTAAAATTCGTCGAAGTAACCGAATGTCAGTTGGCAAGGAGCTAAATTTTTCTCTGTGTGTAGTCATATGGGACTGACATTATAATTTTTATAAGAGTTGTAGTATTTAAATTAAAAAGCTAAATATGTTTTGAGTGAAAACAGAATAAAACTTTTGGCATATTTTTGATATTGTGTAATTAAAAAAATTATGGTGCGAACAGTCAGATTTTAAAAAATTTTATGCAATCCATGCTCCAATTTTTAGTAAAGAGTTAAATTTTTGTATTTTTCTCACCAACATAACAAAAAATATAAAAATTTAGCATTTTGTTAAACGTTTTTTAAAAAGACCCCATTCCTCAAAGATCAAAAAGTGTCTAAAGACAAAATCGTTGTCAAGAAAATTTTAATTAAACTTTTGTTTGTGTTCAAACTCACTGTCAATTAAAAGTTAAATAATATATATTAAATGTTTTTATTACCCATAATGACAACAAATTGAAAAATGTCAAAGTTTTAGCGATTTTTTTTTTTTTAATTTTGTCGTTTTTTTTTTTTTAATTTAAGCAATTTTTTTTTAATTTTATCAATTTTTGGAATTTTATCAATTTTTGGAATTTTAGCGTTTTCTAAATTGTTTTCAATTTTTAAAATTTTAAAGCTCTTTTAATTTTAGAAATTTTTTTCATTTTGAATATTTTTTTCCAATTTTTGGCAATGTTATGTGTTTTTCAATTTTAGCGATGTTTTTTAAACTAGGCCATTTTAAAGATTTTTTTTTTATTGCGGCTATTTTTTTCCCCTAAATTTTGTAGATTTTTTTTTCAATTTAAAGAATTTTTGTATATTTTTCAATTTGGGTTGATTTTTTTTTCAAATTTGGCGATTTTTTTTTCAAATTTTGGTGATTTTTTCAAATATTAGCGATTTTTGTTTTTTTTTTTGATTTTTTTCTAATTTTAGCGACTTCTTTAATGTTGGCGAATTTTCAAGTTTCGCTGATTTTAGTTATTTCGGTCACGGTATTTTACGGATAACGGTGTTTCAGTTATTTCGGTAACGGTGTTTTAGGGACAACGATAGTCAGTTGAAAAGGTTTTGAATCCATAACGATATTTTAGCGGTACTGGCTGACATCCTTGACAAAAATTAAGAAAACAACAAAAATTAGGAAGTTTTTTGATGACGATGAAAAAAATATATTCTTTTGACTTTTTATATCTTCCAACTTAAGAACAAAAACGCTCAGCAAAGCGCATAATAAAAGAAAACACTGAACACAAACAGAACAAAAAAAAACAAGCTTGCCACACCTGCAAAAAAGCACACAATTTCAGGGATTCTTGTTTGCAAGGGGATAATATATATCAGTACATAAAAATGTAATAAAAAGAAACTGACACATATTTTTTTTGAGAAAAAGTTAGAATCGAAAGGTTTTTATATTAAAATAAGTTTTCAATTCCAAAATTGCAAAAGTTCTTAAAGGATAAAAATTGTATCAATTTTTTTTAAAAAATTCTTTAATATCTTATAATATCTCTTCGAATATATTCAAATTAATTCAAGTATAATTTTCTAATTAAATTGCATAGAAATTTTACATACAAATTTGCCTAAAGGGTTCATTATTGATAATTAATTCAAATGAAGGAATTTTTTGGTAATTTTTTCAAGTTATTTGGGGATATCGGCAAAATCGATATGGCAAACCTGACCAAAGTATAAAATATTACAAAAATTCTAAATTTACAATTAAATGAGATGAGTTTTGAATTTAAGAGAGTTTATTTTAATTTAAAAGAGTAAACATAAAATAATGTTAAATCAATTGTTCTTACGAGTATACACTAATACTAGTGTACAGTTTTACTAACGTGTTATTAACATATTATTAACATTATACTAGTTTTATGTAGTAGCGGTTAGCAGTGCTGTTAATGTATGTTATTAGTTCGCCAAACGATATAAGCCTCTTTAGCTCAGTGGCAGAGCACTGGTCTTGTAAACCAGGGGTCGTGAGTTCAATCCTCACAGGAGGCAACTGGAATTTTTTTTTTAATTATTTATTATTTTTTAATTTTAAATATTTTGTATAATAATAAATTACTTTTAACGAATTTAAAACATGTAAATTTAATTTAAAAAAAAGAGTTATGTTTGATAAACTAATATTTACATTATTTCCGATATATAATTCGATTTAAAATTTGTGTTTGAAAAAAAAATACTAAAAGATTTTTTTCTGATAAATGAAATTATCATAAAGTTTTTATAGAACAAAACCTTTAAAAAATCTCTGTTGACTACACTCAGAGAATTGGCTGCATAATACTAATGAATGTTTGCATAAAATCAATGAAGTTTCGCTGGAATAGTTTCATTGAAACTTTTCATTATTTATTAAAAATTTCATACAGTTAATGAAAAAGTTTCATTAAAAATAACTTCATAATAATTAAATCTTTTTCGTAAAATTAAAAGAAAATTTAATTTTCTTAGTAAAGAGAACTACTTTATTAGTTAAGTGAATAATTGCAATTAAACTTGTCCAAGAAAATTCTCCTTGCGTAGGCAGAAAATAATTGAAATCGTGTTTTAATTAAAATATTTGTTTATTTAATTAAAAATTTAATTGAATTTGGAACAATAGAGTAATTTTTTATATGAATTAAACTTTTATAGAAAATTAAATAATATATTAATACAATCGATATTATGTCACTTATGCCTGTTCCAAATTGCATTGCAATCGGACCACTAAGTAAGCAATTTCCGAATAAGTTACAAAAATTTTGTGATATATCCCACTGTGCAGTGTTGCCAAGGTGTTCGAACATATTGAATGGCATCAGTGAACTGTCAATAAAGATCTCTTCTTATCAATACCACATTTTATTACACAGAACAAGTTATTAGCGTTTAATATTTAATAAAAATTTGATTAAACTAATTTTAACTTTTAAACAAATATTTAATTTAATCAAATTGTATTTTAATTATCTTAATTAATCATGTACAATTTTTAGTAATTATTGCTATCACTTGCGTGATAGGTGCAAAATCAATTAAAATATTAATTGATATCATCATTTTTAGTTTAAGCTGGTTTTAAACTTTTTCTGTGTATAGTTCCCTTAGATAAAATACCACAAAATCAACAAAATTTAGAAAAATTTTATATAATGTAGTAAATAAAAATTTAAGTAGTTTAAAGTTCGGTGATTTTTTTTTCACGGCGAAAAATGTTGTATACGAAAAAATTTCGCAAATTTAAATTTTAGTATCGTTTATTAAATTTCTTACAATAAGAACAAACACATCCTTCTTCGATTTTAAAACAAGTACTCTCTAGAAACTTTCCCTTGTTTGCTATTTTAGCAAACCTCCCTCAGAACCTCAAGTACTTTTCTTATATGATTTTTTTTTATCAAGTCAAACAATAAATTTAATTAATGAAACGCTTTTAATGTTTTATGTAGGTATTTTCATTTTCTTAATTAGAGAACAGTACTTAATTTTGTGTAGCTGTTGTTGTAGTTTATATGAAATGAACCCTATTTTTTGCAACCCTATCACAGGATTATTTATAGCTAAAAATAATGTAACATGGTGGACTTTATATATGCAATAAAAAACCAAAGAAGAGAACAAGTCCTGTGTTCAATGCAAACAATAGACACACTCATAACAAGAGATATCCTTCGATATATACAAACTTACATAATTGTCTTTAAAAAGGTCTTAAAAGAATGAAGACTTAACAGATGAAGTATTTTTTAAATCTGAAATTTAAATTTTAAAGATTTAAAGAACTTTTATTGAGAAAAAATTCTTAAATTTTGAGATTTGTTTTTTTTTAAAATAAAAAAATTATCAGATATTGAGAAATGTTTATGTAGAAAACTTAAAGTTTCTGCGATACATTTTTCTGAAAATCTTTCATATTTAAAAAAAAAAATCCTGCAAATAATAAGTCTTTAAAAGTTTTAAAATTTTCAGATTCTAAAAAAAAAATTTAATAAAAATACAAATCACTTTTAAAAAATATTTAAATAAAAAAAATCATAGATTTTTTTCCAATAAAAAATTATTAGATTTTAGCTAGGAAAATTTTCTTATACAATTTGCTGTAAAATTTTAAGATGTTGTGAAGGGATTTTAAGAATCTAAAATAATTTTTACATAAAAAAATTTTAGATTCTTGGATAAGAACTTTTCTATATGCATTTTTTTAATATATTCTAATATATTGAGATTTTGTGTAGATTTTTTTATATTCTGAAACAATTTTTATATATAAAAAAAATCCTAAATTCTGGATATTTTTCTTATAGAATATATTAGATTTAAAGACATTTTAGAAAATTTGTATTGTTATGATTAAAAGTTTCATTGGTTCCAATTGAATCAAATTTTTTATTGTATTTACAAATATTTTAATTGGACAACGACCTTAGTTTTTTCTGTGTAAATATTCAATTCCGAGAGTTTTGAGATTTAAAGAAATATTCTTATAACTCATTATTGACACACTGTCTCATTTTCAACCCAGTGATTTAAATCTCTAAAAATAATTTAATTTAAATTGACTACAATTCTGAATAATAATGAAATTTAAAAAATAGTTTTCCAGAATTGCCAAATAATTTGAAAAAATTAATTTTTGACCTGGTTGATGGGGCCTTTTAAAAAATTATTTAAAAATATAAAAAGTTTTTTTTTTAATATTTGATTGTTACGTTGATGAGAAAATATGAAAATGTATCGCTCTGCCAAAAATTACTATGTCGATTGTATATAATTTTTAAAAATCTGACCGATGAACCATGAATTTTTTTTTAATTCACAAATATTCTAAAATGTAATCCATTTTTACTCAAAACTAAAATATATAAATAATGGCTAGTTTTTTATTGAAATACTACTACACTTAAAAAAATTACAATGTCAGGGTTGCCAGATGGCAATTCCCTAAAAATTATCAAAAACCACGATAGTTTCAAAAAAAAAAATCTGATTTTTAAGATTGTTTGGAAAAATATCGTCTTTTTTTACTTAAACTTTTTTTTCATATATTTTATTGAATAAAGATTTGTGCGCAACATTATAATTTTAAAAAATCTTCAACATTCTAGGATTTATATTCTACCAAAGTTTAAAATTTGGTTGCCAAATTTCTACAAACTTTGGTTGAAAAATTACCAGCGGATCTATGACGTGTCTCTAATTAAATTTATATAAATATTTTCGGATTTGGATTTTTCGATTGACTACACTATGCAACAAATAAATACTTTTTGAAAAATACACGGACTTGGCAGTATAGGTTCGATTGTAATACCAAAGAGTAGTAAACCCCAATGGTTGGTTTGGCGAATTTGGTGACCAATTTTTTTTTTTGGACCTCTAAAGATTCTGATAATTAGTGGGCACCTTAAAGAAAGGTGTCATCAGTTTAATATGGCTAAGAATCCATTGGACAAATTTTATTAACATTTTGAATAAACATAGGAAAAAATTATTTCACAGTTTTTAGCATAACTGACAGGGACTCCTGATTTTTCTCTAACAATATTTGGCAAAATTGTCGCCACGGTAAAACTGAATAACTTTTGTGTACATAGCAATACAATCTGAACGTGTCTAGGCATCATGAATACCTCATAAAGACCACTTTGTACCTTAACAATGCTCGTTTTGATTAGACTATAGAGCATTTCGATTTAATTTTAACGACTAATTTTACGATGGTCTTCGAAAAAATTTGGTGAGCATGTTTGCCAGTAAACGGATATAAAACGATTTTTTTATTTTGAAAAATGTGGCTTTAAAATATCGAAAATTTATGGATTGGGACATCATGCAAAAGGCCATAACTTTCGTTGTGTGAAAGATATTGACAAAATTATTTTTACATAAGAATAGTGAAAATGATGGGATTCAGAACACGAGCTTTGCTATTTGCGTAAAAAGTATAAAAAAATTAAAATTAAAATTTTTTCAAATAATTTAAAATTTTTTCTAAAAAAAATATTTAAAAAACTTTTTTTAATAAAATTTCAGAACAACAACATTTTCACTATTATTATGCAAAAATATTTTTTTCAATATATTTCACACAACAAAAACTATGGCCGTTTGAATGATGTCACAACCCCTCTTTTTCGATATTTCAAAGCTTCATGGTTGCCACAATTTTCAAAATAGAAATATGCGTTCACTGACAAACATACTCACCAAATTTGATCAAAATTGGAGGCTATCGAAAAATTAGTTGTTGGAATAAAATGGAAATGCTATATAGTCTAATGAAAAGGCTATTTAGGATGCCTAGACGCGTTCAGATTGTACAAAGGTTGTTCAGCTTTACCGTGGCGACAATTTTGTTAGTTAGGATTTTCTGTAAGTTATGCTAAAAAAAAGTGCAAAAAAAAATTTTTTTTTTCGCTTAAAATATTAATAAAATTTGCTCAACGGATTCTTATCTACATTATTGTCAAAAATAGTTAAGCGGTAGTCTAAATTAGCTGTGGGACAAAAACTGAAGACATCTTTTTCCAGAATCTTTTATGGGCTTCCATAAAAAAAATTGGTCACCAAACTTGCCAAACTGAATATAGGGTTTTACTACACTTTAATAGTATAATCGAACCTATATTGTCATGTCCGTGTATTTTTTTCACTTTGTTATGAATTGCATTCTTTAAAAGTTCTGAAAGTCTGAAAATTTTTAAATGGTGGTAAAAAATTATATAGTATAACAAATGATATTTGAATGTACATTAAATTTAAAGCCATACATGTGTTTTTAATGGGTTCTCATATCAAAGTATAAGTAAAAACCACACAAATACAGTAAGTCACAGAATTCTAAGTACACCCAACCTTACATAGAAAATAATTTGAAATCAATTTCAATTACGAAATTGATCATATCAATTGATAATTTAATAGATTTGGCAACTATCATGTAAATGATAGTATTGATAAGTAATAATTGTAAACGATAAATTGAAACAAAATACAATTAAAGTAGTAATCACAACAATTAAAACATTAATAGAAAATTTTAGTATATTTTGTAAAACATTTAGCAAAAACTTATTTTAACGCCAATTTTATATATTTGAAGTACTTAATACGATTTTTTTTCTTCAAAATGGTGTTCAGACTTAGTTTTTTCAATGTTGACCACCGAAACGAATAACGGTATAGGTATCGATTGTTTGTCTGTTTCGTTATTGTTATAGGTATTGGTATTCCATTCCATTTACCGGAATTATTGAAAGAAATTGAAAACAATATAAATTATTTTAAAATTTTAAATTATTAAAAAGACTCAAATTTATTAATTTTTATGTAAAATGTTTATAGTTTATGTACGTTATTTTAAAATAAGAACATAAAATTATAAAAAAAATATTTAATGTTTCAATTTTTGCTTTTTAAACACAGGCCGACGAAAAAAGTTTATATATAGTCAAATATAGCTTGATATAATTATATTTCAAGCCATATGTAACGTTATATATTTACATATCATATTTATTTTTACAAAAACTTGATAAATCATATGTCTTTATATATTGTGTTACATAAAAGTTTATCTTTTTGATCTTATCATATATACTTGATATAGCTAAATATGAGATCATATATACTTCCATGTATAAATATACATATATAAATATATATGATAAAACAAAACCAAACAAATTCTACCATTTTCTATATAATAATATGTCATCACATACAATTATATAAAGGGTCCGCCAAATAACTTTTTTTTTTTGAAAATGCTATAAAAAAAAACTACTGAATATTTTCTCAAATTTCTTTTTTTATTTGAAAGTACAATCCTTCCGGTTAATAATGGAAAATAATTTCATTCAAATGGCTGCCTCGGCTGGCCATGCCTACACGATCGGTCCAATTTTTAAGCACATTATCGATTGTGTGCAGCTGTATTTCACCAATGGCTTCACGAATATTGTCCTTTAAAGCGTCAATTGTCTCTGGCTTGTTGGCGTAACACTTATCTTTGACGGCATCCCACAAATAATAGTCCAACGGTGTCAAATCGCAGCTCCGAGGTGGCCAAACGACATCAGCTCTGCGGCTGATAATGCGATCTTCAAAAACAGGGCGCAAAACATCGAGTGTAGCTTCGGCTGCGTTGCACGTAGCGCCGTCCTGTTGAAACCAAATGTTGCCAATATCCTCCTCTTAAATTTTTGTGAACAAAAATTCGTTCAACATGGCCCGATAACGATCGCCATTGACTGTAACGGCCATTACAATTAACATTACCATTCAAGTTGTTCAAGCGTATACACAACCATATTCGTTCAGCGGAAGGATAAAACTAATTATCTGTCAAATCAGACATGAGCTAAGTGCTACCATTCACGAAATAAGCACTAGTTGAAAAAAAAACTTTAGATGGCGGACCCTTTATAAACATATGCCCGTAGAAAAAAGTTTATATATAGTCATAAAAAAAGCTTAATTCAATGTATTTTTCTAGACAATTGTAACAATCAATTATAATTGTCTGTTAAAGGCATTGCTCAATTCCAATTGAAACAAAATTTCGTTGGCCTTATTTTTAAGCAATTGTAATGCCAAACAATTTAATTACCATTGACATCAAACAATGCCAATTAAATCGTAAATTAATATGTCCAATCAATAAACTAGTCCCAAGTATATTCAATACCGGTATCGTACCGGTATTAAGGGAAACGTTTACGTATGCCAGTATTTTGAAATTCAGGTATTTTGGTATTGGTTATCAATTTGAAACGGCTTTTAAACGGATAACAGCATTTTAAAGTTATCGGTGGTCATCTTTGTTTTTTTTTTCAAAGACTGATTCAATTAAATATTTGTTTAAAAAGAATTTTTTTTAACAAAACTTTTATTATATATTTTAGGTTAATAATTTTTTTCTGTTAGGATATTTTAAAGTGTTTGTAAAATGATGGAAGTAACTGCATACTCAAGTGTATGAATTTGTAAATAAGTTTGAAAAAGGACTCATTTGTCTGAGGAAACAACAACAACAACATTTTGTAATTAATGTTTATTAAAATTTGACACTTTTGTTGCTGCCTTTTGCTACGTAAACAATAATGAAATTGAATTTTATTTAAAATATTTTCATAATATCTATAAAACTAAATTTTATGTTTTTCAACTTAAAAATTGTATAGAATTTTGTAAGAGGTATCTTTAAATTTTTATTTATAACTTTTAAACGACTGGACATACTTTGCTGGTTTTCAATAACACTTTGAACCAAAATCAGCGTTCGCGAACACCTATTGGGATCGTAAAAATGATTTCAACAGATAACGAATATCTACCTTCAAAAATCTATATTGTTTTTGATAATGAACTATGTAAATTCAAAATTATTTAAACATCGTGACTATTATTTTTAAAAAATAGTTAAAAAGTTGGAGTCGCAACTCTAATTATTTGAGAAAATAAATGTTTGCGCTTTTTCGAAGGGGCCTTTTTCAAAAATCCTTTAAAAATATAAAAAAGCCTAGTGTTACATTTTTTCATTGTTAGTTAAATGACCCATATGGTCTTGAATTAGGTATTGACAAAAAATACTCCACAAAAAGTGAGTATAGGGTGTGAAAACACTATCACCCCTATCGCGAATAAAAAGGGAAAAGTTTGTTCCCATTTTTTCATTCCTCCTCAAGTGAAAATTGGTATCGTGAATTTCCCCTGAAATTGTATTATGCTATTCACGAGTGAATGATTAGACAAAGGGAACAAATTTCGAGAGAACTTTTATTCACGATTGGAATTGAGTGAAAAGGGAAAACAATTCGAGGGAAAAAATGTTCACGATAGGAGTGTATATTTCCGATTGCAGAAGAACCTATTTGAAAAAAATCTGTAGACAAATTTAAAAGTTATAACTACATAGAACTACAACAGTTTAGAGAGGTCAAGACGCTATATTTAATACAATTTAATTTTTAAAAATCTGACCGATCGGACATACATTTTTCAAATACACAAAATCTAAAAAATAAGCCGTTTTTATCTAAAATATAAAAAATTAATGGTTTTATTGAAATGCTTCTACACTTATAAAAATCATAATGTCAGGGTTGCCCTATGACAATTTTACAAAATGGTTAAAAACTATGGCATAAAAAAAATTACAACTCGATGTACTTAAAATAAGTATTTCAATTAAACTGTTGTTTGATTCCAAACTCATTTTCTATTAAAAGTTTAATAATATGTATTAAATGTTTAATTAAAAATGAATTTGGTGCACACAAAATGTAAAGTTTTTATAACCCAGAAGAAAACAATGAAAAAATTAAAAATTTAAAAAAAAAAAACACCAAAGTTCCAAAAAAAAAAAAGAAAAGCGTTTCTTCTTCTTAACCTCAACCTTTTTTTCGTAAAACAAAATTCTATCTGAGTAGAGGGCGCTTTAAGTTAAACAAAAAATTCAAAAAAATCCTATCTGAGCATTGTTTGGTTAAAAAGTTTTTTTGCATTTTCTGAAACGAAAAATTTCTTAAAATATGACACACAGGGAGTATTTTCTTGAACAACTTTTAATGAAAATGTTCACTAAACTAATAAAGTTTTCTTCACAATGTGAGTGTCTTAAACCGCATGAAAAAGCTTCATAGTTTTAATTAAACTATTTTTAATGAAACTTTTTCGTTAGACGTATGAAATTTTGAATAAATAAAATTAATTTTTCATAAAATTTTATGAAAAACTGCATTAATTTAATGAAAAGTTTCAATGGACGAGTTCCAGTGACACTTCATAGATATAGTGCAAAAATTCATTGATACCATGCCGGCAATTATATTGTAAAAATTTTCTAATAAAACAAAAGCTACACTATCTGAAAAAATGGAAAACATAGACGAAACATGTATTCGTTTTTTTTTTTTACAAAAAAATGGAAAAATAGAGGAAAAATATATCCGATTTTTTTTTACAATAATGTCCTACAATCTAAAAAGTTTTCTACAATATATTTTTATTAAATTAGTTTTCTTTCGAACTAGCTTAAACCCTTATTACAAAAACCTCATTTGGCACACTTATGGCCAATTTAAAATACCTCGCCTGGAGGCGGTCTTGCCGTTTAGATGGTTAATGTTGCTGCTGCTTGATTTAAAATTTGTTTTCTGTGTGTCCATCTGTTTTACATACTCCCAAGTACAGTTGTTGTAAGGATTTGTAAGAAAAGGAGAAAATATAAAAAGGAACTCGGCAAAAAAAAAAATAACAATAAACACAACACCTGCTTGAAATAATATTATTGTTGTAAGGATGAAAATTGAAAGTAAAAGTAGCAAAAAAATAAACAAACATCCTGGAAACCGGTTTTTGAGAGAGAGAAAAACTTATTAAGCGAAGCTGAGGGTACAAAAAGAGATTTTAATTGTTTATCTTTTGTAAGTTTATTAACTTATTAAGCTCTTATGATGTTATTTATAGGAAAAATCCTCTTAAAAATTTTAAATTTAAATTAATTTTAGGGGTTAAATTTTAATGGTTATTAATTTTAAAAGGTTTAAAATTAACTTTATTTATCACATCAATTGTCATTAATTATAAAAGGAGATATAATTTAACAAACAATCAGTGGGCATTTCTTTTTAAAAAAAATTAATTCTTTTACTATCTTTTACGGTTAACCAGGCCCTTAAGAACAGAATTCTTTAATTTAATTTTTAAATGTAATTACATTTTTAGCGAATCTATAACCTAAATTACACAGAAATAATTATTGTCAAAAAATGTCAATTAAACTTTTGTTCCAAACTCACTTTCAATTAAAAGTTTAATAACATAAATTAAATGTTTAATTGAAAATAAATTTGGTATACACATAATTTCCAGTTTTTATAACCCAAAACACAAAATGAAAATAAATTACAAAATTTTAAAAAATCACCAAAGTTAAAAAAACAATCGCCAAAAAATAAAAAATCTCCAATTTGAAATAAATCGCTAAGATTGAAAAAAAAGAAATCTCCAAAAAAAATTAAAAAAAAAAATACCATAATAAAAACAATCAACAAAATTAAAAAATTACAAAAATTAAAAATGTTTTGAGATATTATTTTCTTAAATTTTATTTAGGTGATTTTTTTTAGCGATTTTTCCAAATGTTAATGATTTTTAAAATTTTAGCGTGTTTTTTTTTATTTTAGCGTCTGTTAATTTTTTTAAATTTTTGACAATTTTGGCGGTTTTTTAAAATTGTAAAGATTTTTTAAAACAGATTTTTAGTTTTTGGGGATTTTTTCAATTTTGTATTTCTTTTTAATTTTGGCGATTTTTTTCAATTTTAGCGTTTTTTTTTTTTTTTAATTTCACCGAGTTTTCCCCAATATTTGGAAATTTTGCCAGTTTTAATTAAATTCTTAATAGTATCTACTTAAAATTTGTTTGAAATTATAAACAATATTCAATTAAATTTGTAATAGATATGATTAAAACCTTAATTGAAAATAAAATCAAAATCAAATAGTTATAAATTATTTTAATTGATACTACAATTTCTTTTAAATTCCATTAAATTTTTAATTGAATCAATAAATATTTTAATTTTAACTTGATTTTAGTGATTTCTGTGCAATTGTATTATTTCAACTATTTAGTTTTATTAATTTTAATATTCAATTTTATTTATGTTAATGCTTTCAAGAGAATCAAACCAATTAATAAAATAATAAAACAAATTTTTCAATCGTATAAAAATTTAATTAATATAAAATGAATTAATATAACATTGATTTCAATTCATTTTTAATTTTAAAAAAGAATTATCTTTTTGAAGAACAAATAAATTCTCCTTTGAAATAAATCCGTTTGATTTTTCGGGAATACTTTTAACAAAAGGTTCATTTCTTAAGCGTCTGGTTTTTTTAATATTAAATTTTAATTTTTAAGTTTGAATTTAATATTAACAAATTCAAATCATTTGCTAGTTATATTTGGAATTCGTTTGTGCCAAATTTCAAAAAAAAATCCGTCCACACGTTTTCAAGTTTATGTATCCTTTTGGTATCCTTTTGGAATCCTGTATGTCTTAATACCAAAATAAGAACTTTTTTTTAATTTAGCTGCATTTGTTTAGTATTAACGGTTTCCCGTCAACATAAATATTTTTTCAAGATTTTTAAAAATTGTGTTCATTTCAAAATAGTTCTTTTTGAAATTTTAACTTTTACGGCTTTCTCGCTTCCAAATCCTGGAATACACACTTTACAAAATATTTTGTAAACTTGATGTTCTATAGCGATAGTTTATATTCTTATTATAAATCACTCATTTGGCGCACTTATCGAGAATTTAAAATACCCCGCCTGAAGGCTGTCTTGCCGGTTAGTGGGATAATTTTTTTATTTTTTTTTTGTTTATAAATCAACCACTTGTCGGGTATTTAGTATGAGTATATTGTGTTAAATTAAACTGAAAATCTGTTTTAAATATCTCTATACTCAAATAGCGTGCGCCTATTTAATTTGGGTTTCTTATCTTTATAAATTTTTATATTTCTTTCTAAGTTTTTTTGTGTGTATAAATAACATTTTGAACAATTGAGATCAGGGCTTAAAAGAGTTAGTTCTTTATGGAACGAATTACTTGAAAACTGAATGAAAAAAAAAACAGAAATCAATTCAAGTTTAATTAGTTTTTTGTTTTTACATACATCGAGATTATTTTTAATTTATAACGAGCTTCCAACCTCCGTATATTTACAAAAATAAAGCAAATCAAATATATTAGCTAGGTCGATACTAGTATTTAGATCTGGCCAAAGATCTCTTCAGAACCCGAAGTTTTACAAAAGCTATAGTTTGCAGAAAAGGCAAAGCTTTTACAAAAACTATGATGTATGTATAAGATTAAGATCGAACTGTATTGCTGATTTTAAATATGTTTTATTACACATATTTCTCAAAATTAATTTAATTTAAGCTATTTTAAAATCACCAACTTTTTTTCAATTATCAACGTTTTGCCAACGGTGACAAGTTCGCAAAAACCAACGTTTGGCCACTGTTATCGATCGGGTAACACTACAATACCACCAAGATTGTTAATCCCACGTTCTGCCAACGCATAACCGATCGACGCCTACACTTTAACAACACAGTGCCAATTGTATTTTTCTGCCTGGGCAGTTTTCATTACATATTTTTTTTTTGGTTTTGCACACATACTTGCAGAAGTACAATACAATAACATTTTTCTATTTTTATGTTTTTTGATTTTTATAAAATTTCTTAAATAATTCCCTAATTCTAAAGTGGGTCATGTTTTTTCTTTAAGAATAATTTCTTCTTTAAGAATAATTTCCAAAAGCATGTTCGATAACATTTTTATAAAAAAAATCAAAAATTGTTATAGAATATTTCGTACTCTAATTTTAGTTCAACCTTTAAACTTGGTTTTTATTTTTGTTTATATAAATTTCAATTACATAATTAATTTCAATAACTTACCTTTGACCAAATTTGATTTGAAGAAATTCTGAAAAGTAAAGAAAAAATTCAAATTAGTAACAAGTAAAATTGAATGGCATTAACAATTTTGTATTAAATAGTTTTTTTTTTCCTTATTTTTAAATTGAACCTTAAACTACATTCACACTGAACCTTAAAATTCGTATTTTCGTTTTTTCAAGTTTTCGGCTGTCAACTTCCATACAATTTTAAATCGAAAACTTGAAAAAAACGAAAACAAGTATTTTAGGGTTCAGTATGAACGAAGTATTAATTAAGTTCACATATGGGGAACTTCAAAAAGTTACATCACTTTGAGGTAATGATATTTAGTTGGGTTTAGGGTTATGTTCTCAAAACAAAAAATTTTATATAAGGATGCTTTTTGAGGTTATGAAAATTTGTATTGCTCTATAAAATTTAAAGTCCTTACAATTTGTGTATGCCTTTTCGATTTTAGTATTAAGCTTATTAAAATCTTTTATTTGATGCACCTTTTGCCGGAATTGATACAGCGCTTTAGTTGTTACAAAGCAAAAATGAAAAAAAAATTAACTTTTTTTGCAGTTTCATTAGTTTTTTGTTTTTATATACATCGAGATTATTTTTATGTTATTTTCAATTTATAACGAGCTTTCAACCTCCGTATATTTACAAAAATAAAGCAAATCAAACATATTAGCCAGGTTGATACTAGTATTTTGATCTGGCTAAAGATCTCATCAGAATCCGAAGTTTTAGAAACGCTAGAGCCTCCATAATAGGCAGAACTTTAACAAAAAACCTATTAATCATCAATGTTGCTCCATTTTTGTCTTCTTAGTAATTAAACACGTGGCTAGGGTATTTTCCTAATAAGCATCATGACGTTACTTAACTTTGAAGACCAAAAATGTTTTATTTATATAAAAAAAATTTAGTTTTTACTCTGGCTCAAGTAATTTTTTTTTTACAGTTTCATTAGTTTTTTGTTTTTATATACATCGAGATTATTTTTACTTTTTTTGCACTCTAGATACCTAACTATGTTCTCGGGCCTTGTTTTTATAAAAAAAAGCAAAACAAAACAAATAATTTTTGTAATGCCGTTTTGACTCCGAGGTGCTGTTTGCAAAGTGACATAGTTCACGCAATACTCTAGTCAATTTCAGATGCAAAATCCATACTTTTTCAAAAAGTATACGCCAATTTCTTATAAGTTTGTGATGTTCGTATCCCGTTATTGGTTCGCTGACATCAACTTGGTATACCTCAAACTATATAAAACTATGCTAATTTTGAAATACTATTATCAAAACTCAATTTCATTAAATGGCTCAAAAAAAACTGCGAAAGTTTAAAAACCAGGTTGGATCTCAAAATTAAAAACTATGAGCCAGAACATAAAATTAATAAAAAAAAACGAACTTGTAAGTTTCAAGTATTTTTTTTTTAATTTTTCGACTTTCAACTGCCCATAAATTTTTTTGGTGAAGACGTTTCAACGTGAAACTTTGTACGCTATAGCTTTAAAGTATAGTCAACCTAACCTTGTCCATCGTTCCTCTCAATTAATGAAACCTGGAGAAATAAAATACATCTAAAGTCAGTTTCAACAGGTGTCGAAAATGTTTGAAGTAGGTCATGTATAGTTCATTTTCTACCGACGAAAAAAGTTTAAAACTATTCATGTATAGCCTGATATAATTATTTATATGGCCATATGTAACGATATATATTTATATCTCATACTTATTTTTACTAAATTTTTTAATATAGCTCTATATATCATTATATCTTATGTTAGATATAAGTTGATATTTGTTATCTCTTCATATATACTTGATATAGCTGAATATGTGATCATATATACATTAATGTATAATTTTATATAAGTATATATGATACAATTAAATTAAACAAATTTTAACACTTTTATATATAATTATATGGTAGAAATTAACAAAAAAAATCTACAACTTTTATATATAATTATTAGAAAATATAAAAAATGGGTAAAATATTGTAAAAAAAGCAAAAGTAAAAACTTAGAACAGCCGAACTTAAAACAAAATTCCAATTCAATTCAAATTCAAAATATTTATAAATAAAAAAATCATGTTAAGTCAGAAAATCGTAAAAAAAAACAATTATAAAAAAATGAAAATAGTATGTTAATTTGTTAATTTGACTGCTCTGATAATTAAATATAATATATATGGTAAAAACAAGAAAAAAAAATCGATTTCTTTTACATATAATTGTGTATGACATATCATATTAGTCAAATTAAAATCACGTCTAATTTTAAAATCCATTGATTTATATTTAAATTTTCATTATTATTTGAAATGGGAAACAAAATATTAGTGCGGATTTCCAAACAATTTTAAAGGATTTTATGAAGTTATATCAAATTGTATCAAATTATATATAACTTGATCATATTAGATAGATTCAGTTTTCTGATCAAATTATTACAGATGAGATCCCATGGGATCAAACGAGAAGAGGCTATGTATGCCATTTTTTGAATCAACTAAGATATCATGTGATATAAAATTATATATACGACTATATATGTTTATACATACCCATATCGAAACTTTATTCATCGGGTTCTGAAAATTAATTGGAATTAGCAATATGTATTCTTATTTAAAATTCTTTTAAACTTATAACAGTTTAAGAAGATTTTAGGATTTCCTTTTCATAGACAATACTTATTAATGGCATGGCTAAGCACAAAATTAACAGGTTATTGCACTTAATATAAAGTACCAGTGTGGACAGTTTTACACTGAAAAAAGAGCATTTTTCGTCCAACTATACAAATATGTTCCACACTTATTTAAGTGTGTATTACAAAAGTATCTGTAATGATTGTGTGTGCGTTTTAACTTTAACTTAACTTTAACAATATAGCTTTATATATGTGGCAACATTTTCGAAAAAATTATATATCCAGACCTAAAGATACTACTTACTCCAATATGTGACAGAGCTTTAAAATGATTAATTTTTTTTTTTTGGTTGTTGAATAAATTTTAGCAGTAGATAAATCATAACACTAAAATGGTTTGGTTCCAAAGTAAACTTTATTTAAATCAAGTGTACTTTCCCAGGTAGAAAAATACAATCTTTAAAACGTTTTAAAAGCATTTTTCATGATGGTACAAGCGTTTTCAGAACATACCAAATTACAAATTTAAAGCGTTTTGAGAATGTGCAAAATGATAACCCAAATTTACGGTCTGAGGATGGTATTTTATAACGTTCTCAAAACATTGCAAAACAAAATTTTTGAAATGCTTTTTCAATCGTTAAATAAGTATTTGCAGAACATTTTGGCTTACAGTTATTAAGCGTTATGAAAACGACCCAAATGATAACCGCTTTGAGGGTTGTAATTTTGAACATTGTCAAAACGCTCGAAAGACAAATTTTAAAGATCTTTATGAATTGTTCATAAATACCAATTTACAGTTTTAACGTTCTCTAAGCGTTAAAAAAGCTACAATTAAAGTACTTTGTCATTGTTTTCAACACAAATATCAGAATAATAATTTTAAACAATTTTATATATTTACATTTTGAAAAATAATATTTTTATTGAATTTAATGAAAATATATTTTAAAGTAACAAAATATAAATTAATAAGCTTGAAACATAAAAGTATTACTTCAGGGTTTTAAATTAAGGGAAATGTGATTTAGTATAAAAAATATAAACATAAAACATAATTTTGACGAAACGATATTGTGACAACCACAAAAGAAAAAATAGATTTAAATTTTATATATAAAAACATATCAATAAAATCAATGAAATTAAAAATCGAATATTCAAATATGAAAATAAAAAGCCCTCTATTGGAAAATAGATATATTTCATTATATAAAAAAATTGCATAAGAAACCGAGTTCGCATATAGATAGACCCCCTTATGACAGTGTTGTTTTTTAATCAGTAAAATATTTTGTAAAAAAAAAAGTATTTCTAAAGTACTATTGGCAAATGTTAGAAAAACGCTTTAACGCAATGGTTTTACATTGGTTTCATTTTATAAACCGTTGTAAATTTTGTACGATAAGAACTTCTAAAGTACTTTTTACAAACGTTGGAAAAACGCTTTGAACCAATGTTTTTACAGTGTTTTTATTTCACAAATATTTGTAAGTTTTGTATAAAAAGTATTCCTAAAATACTTTGTCCGAACGTTCGAATAGCAATCCAAAATAATGTTTTTTAAATGCTTTTTTTCGTATTATTTGCAATTATCGCTTTGGAAACGCTTTTATTTTAGTACCATCAAAAACAAACGTTTTGAAAACTCTTCGTTTTTTGTACCATCCCAAATTTCTACCTGGGTTCCTTTAAAAAAAAATATGTATGCAAAAAACCTTTTTTAAATTGAAGGGCGTAGTGCAAGAACATGATAAACCACACGTTTTCAAAAAATGATTTTATGTGTTCATTGCATTACCTAACGTGGTATCAATATCCGCTTAAATGATTTAAGCTATATTCCAAATACTTTCAGATCTAGGGCAAATGTTACTTTTTACAATTCGACTATATTTGAATATTTTTTTACGCAAGAACATGATATGCCACACCAATAAGATACACATTCCTTGAAAAATTCTAAATAAATTTTCTGTAAAAACTTGATAAGCCACATTAATTTATTAAAATGTTTTTTAATGTCTTCTAGTCTCCCAGCGAGGAACATGTAAAAGAAGCCACATCTTTGCACTTACAACAAGTATATTTATCACGAAAATCTGTCAAATCAGCTATCTATTCTTTAAAATAAAAATATTCTAAATAAAATTTCTGCAACAACTTGATAAGCCACATTAATTTAACAAAATGGGTTTTACTGTCTATTGGTGTCCCAGCGATGGCCATGAAATAGGAGACACATATTTGCACTTAAAGCAAGTACATATATCATGAAAATCCTTCAAAAAAGCTACCTAGTCTTTAAAATAAATAAATAATTCCAAATAAAATTTGTGCAAAAACTTGACGTAATAAAATGGTTTTTACACTCTTCTAGACTTCCACTGACGGATATGTAATAGAAGACACATACTGTCACTTATTACAAGCATTTATAGCTCGAACATCTTGCTTAACAGCTGCCTAGAAGTCATTGAAAACCATTTCTTTAAAATCAATGTGGCTTATCATGTTTTTGCAGATATTTTATTTAAGGTTTTCTTATTTTAAAGAAAAAGTATCTGTTTTTCTGGATTTATATATTCTAGATACTTGTAATAAGTGCCAAGAGGTGTCTTATATTACATGTAAGGCAGTGAAACCCATTTTTTCAAATCCTCGTGGCAAAAACTTGATAAGCCACATTGACTTAATAAAATGGTTTTTACTGTCTTATCGTCTTCCGAAGAAGGCCATGTAATAGAAGACACATTTTGGCACTTTTTACAAGTATCAAGAAAGACCATCTAATTTGCTACCATTTTTCAGACTATGAACTTCTTTACTTATCTTTGTGCAATAACTTGATAAGCCACACTTTTTTTTTTGTAAAAAAGCAGTTTCCGATGGATTTCTATCATCCATGAACGGGTATGTAATGGGAGCCTTCCTTAAGCACCTATTACAGTCTGGTTTAGTTAAAGCCTTATTTTCTACATTGTTTTTAAACTTTGAAGGCGATTATTTCATTACTTTAATTTTGTGGCTTATCAAGTTTTTGCACTAAGCCCTTCAATTATTCTTTTGAATTTTATATTATTTTTTATTTGTATAAATTTTCATTAATTTCATCAAAACTAATCACATATTTTAATTAAGTATAATTTTAAATTAAATTTAAAATACCATCAGCTTAAATTTAGTTTAGATTTTACCTAAAGTTAGTATAACCGGCAAGCCCGCCTCCATGCAGGATATTTTTAAATGGCCATAAGTGCGCCAAATGAGTGTTTTATAGAATTTGAGCTATTTCGATAGGAAACCAAATTTACAAAATATTATGTTTAGTAATTTTTTGTATGCAGTGCAAGGTTTAGAAGCGAGAAAGTGTTAAAGTTAAAATTTCGTAAAATTTCAAAAAATATAAAATATTTGGAAATAAACAAATATTTTGAAAATCAAAAAAACATACTCATTTTGACTAAAAAACGTTACTGTTAAATACAAAGTGACATTGAAGCTTAAGCATTTAAAACAACTCTTATTTTGGTCCAATTACATACAGGATTCAAACAGGATACCTCTAAAGGACATCGACTTAACTTGGAAACGTATGGACGGATTTTCACGAAGTTTGGCAGAAAGATTATATTTGGTAGTAGTACCACAAAGCCTTTACGTTTCTACAATATATATTCAAGGTATAGTACTTTTTCGCCCAATTTAGCATTTTCCAAAAATCCAAAATTGCCATATCTCTTAATTTAATAGTACAAAAAGTGTAATTTTTGAACTTTAGTTATATCTTGGTAAGAGGAATATCTTACGCATAAAAATATTTAATTTTATGAATTAGTTTTTGAGTTTCACTCTAAACCTATTTTAGCCCATATCGCCTAAATTTTGCAACGAATAAAAATTGCGGAAGAACATATTGTTTATTTTTCGTGCCAAACACGTAGTACAAATTTCATTGCAAAGAAGCTTATTGCGGTTTGAGGGTTCAATTTAGTGCAATTTTGTCTTAAATTTTAATATGAATCAAGTGTACACTTTAAAAAAAAAAAAAACAGGGTAAAACATTTTATTAAAAATTACGAAATTTGTTTGCTCCAATTCTAATATGTCGTTCAACTTTATTTTATTTCAATTTATAAATAAATTCCTTCAAAGTCCTGGCAATTGTATCTATAATTTGCTTTAATTTTGTTATGTTTCTTTTTAGTTTGCTTTGCTTATTTTTAGCACCATTATAAGTACAATTTTCATAGTTGCATTTTGTGTGTGTGTTTTTTTTTTAGTTTGATGATTATTGTTGCACTAACTATTGCATCTGTGACAAAGTAGTTTTAGTCAAAGTCAAGCCACAAGTTGTTATATTTCATCTTGTTAATGTTAAAGAAAAAAAAATAGAAAATTCTGAAGAAGACAAAGAATGAGTGAGCACAGTACAGTAGAGTACAGTAAGTAACTCTTAGTTAAGTTGGATTTCAAATACAGAAGAGGTCATCCAGCTGCTTATTAATATGCTAAATTAATAGTTAAAAGTTTTTCTTGACAGGCTTAATTAGTTTTAGTTGGTTTTTTTAAATTGGATTTTAACAAAGTTTGTTTAAAATTCGTTTTTATTTAGTTTAGTTATGGAGAAAATGCGGTTAATCAATTATAGTTTTATAATCGTAAAATTTGTACTATAATTTTGACTATTTTTTTATTATTTTACCAAAAATGTGGTTTGTTTATTAGAGCTTAACTACATTGGAAGAAAAAACATTTTACTTAACTACACTGAAACAAAAAACTTCAATTAACCTTCTAACCGGTAACACGCCTCCAGGCGGGATATTTTAAATTGAACATAAATGTGTCAAATGAGGTTTTTATAATAAGATTTTAAACTGTTTCGAAAGAAAACTAAATTTACAAAATATTTTATGAAGTAATTTTTTGTGTGCGTGGCATGGTTTGGAAGCAAGAAAGCAATAAAGTTAAAATTTCTTGAAATTTCAAAAAAAATTAATATTTTGAAATGAACACAATTTTCAAAAATCTAGAAAAAATATTTAGGTTGAATAGCTACCGTTGATACTAAACACAAAAGTAAGATTGGTTAATTTTGGTCCAAGGTCATACGAGATTTCAGAAGGATACCTGTAACGGACATCGTCTTAACTTGAAAGCGTATGGACGGATTTTTATGAAATATGGCAAACAGAACATATTAAGTAGCACTATAAAGACTTTAAGTTAAATCAATATATTTAGCAGTTTAGGCGAGTTTTCGTTTAATTTCGCGTTTTCGAAAACGAAAATCGCCATATCTACTTAAGTAAAAGCACAAAAAATATAATTTTTGGACTGTGGTCAGAAGAACAATTTACGCCTAAACTTATTAATTTTTATGAATTATTTTTATTTTATTTTTTATTTATTAATAATCATATAATTACAAATTATATCCCATTACCTTAACCGAGCACTAGCTACTATGGCTTTCGGCGCGTTGTAGCGAAAACAAACCAGTGTCTCTGGTGGGAATCGAACCCACGACCCCCGTACTGATAAGCCATCACGCTACCAACTAGCCTACCGGCTACACACTTAAATAAGTGCTATTTGCAAAGTCAATTTCAAACATAATTATAAATTTCAGACGCAAAAAACATACATTTTCAAAAAGTGTACGCCAATTTCTTATAAGTTTGTGATATTCGTATCCCGTTATTGGTGATCTGATATCCACTTGATATACCTTACACCATTTCTCAAATACTGTTCTCAAAACTCAATTCCATTAAACTTCGCGAAAACCCTATGGAAAGAACTGCGAAATTTAAAAAATTAGAAAATGTTGGTTTCACTTGCAAATCACTGTACAACTTTTTATCAAGAAGCGATATGGAAATTACTTGGTCAGTGAATGTATTTCCCAAGTATAGTGAGCCCATTTTGTGTTTGTTTGGATCTGAAAGTTAAAAAGCCTGAACAGAAAAATAAAATTAATAATGAAACTTGTAAGTTTCGAGTAATGTTTTTAATTTTTCGACTTTTAATTGGCCATCAATTCTTTTGGTGAAGACGCTTCGACGTGAAACTTTGCACGCCATGGCTTTTAAGTAGAGATGGGCACGTGAGCAGATTTTTGCGTGAGTGTGGTTAAGACCTAATTTTACTCACGTGAGTGAGTGTAAAAAAAATTTATTTTCAATTTATAACGAGCTTTCAACCCCGTATATTTACAAAAATAGAGCAAATCAAACATATTAGCTAGGTTGATACTAGTATTTCGATCTGGCTAAAGATCTCATCAGAAACCGAAGTTTTAGAAAAGCTAGAGCCTCCATAATAGGCAGAACTTTACCAAAAAACATGTTAATCATCAATTTTGCTCCATTCTTCTCTTCTTAGTAATCAAGCTTTTCTAAAAACTTCGGGTTCTGATGAGATCTTTAGCCAAATACTAGTGTCAACCTAGCTAATATGTTTGATTTTCTTTATTAAGCCTTGCTGCCGCCTCCAAAGGGTCGTGTCTGACAAAAAAATTGTTGTTAGCCGATCTAGAAACAGAATTCGTTTTCAGATCACGCAACTTATTTTTAAATTGACTCAGGCATACCGTGTACGACTCTTCTGATAAGCTAATTATTTGTTATTAAACAAAAATTATATATTTAAATAAAAATAAATTCATTTATACTCGTATGTATGTATGTATGGATGTATGTGAACATGGCATTGAAATTATCAATTTTACAAGGTTTTGTTTTGTAAAAATGTATGTACTCGAATTTTTTGTTAAATGGTTTACAAAGTTTTTTCTCTTAATTTTATTGCGATTTTTTTTTAACATACAACAAATAAATAGAATATCTGTAGGGGGGATAATCAAAGAAAAGCAGATAAGAAAAAGAATAATTTGTTGAAACATTTATTTAAAGCGTAAGTCCTCAATTGCGCATTAATATTTAACCCATTTTTATATACTGCCGACGATTAGTTAATATTTAACTCATTATGGACCACTGGATAAGGATTATTAAGTGATTTAAACGCTCTAAAATAACACAACATCTTGACTACAATCGCAAATAAAAAAATTGTAGGAAATTGTTATCCAAAGTTACGAAATAATTATTGAAAAAAAAAAAAATTTCGACGTTTGCGATGGGACATTTTTCAAAAATTAAAATTCACTATTATTTTAAAATTTTAAAAAAAGCCTCAAGGTTTGTAATTTTGGTTTTAACGCTCAGTATTTTGTAGCGTAGCCATTATTTTTTATAACTTTTGAACACCTCTTAGGCATTGAGGCAATGAGCTTTTTAACATAATCGTCAGAAATTTCATTCCACTGCTTCTCCAACTCGACCAAAAGTTCATCACCATTTCGGAATACTTTATTGCCGATATTCCGTTTTACAATCATCCGCATGTTCTCAATCGGGTTGAGATCGGGAGATTGAGTAGGCCACGACATGATATTAATTTCATGTTCCTGCAGCCAAACTTTTACAACCCCCGCCGTGTGTTTTGGGTCGTTGTCGTGCTGGAAGGTCCATGAGAGTGTCATTTCCCACTCAGCATACGGAAGCATAACTGAACTCAAAAGATCTCTATAGAATGTGGCCGTCATTGTGCTAGTAATGCGGTGAATTGGGCCAGTCCCATTTCCTGAAAACACCCCCACACCATAATGTTTGAAGAAAATAAATCAATGAAAGCAACAAATGCGATCTCAGTTCCAAATGTTTTGACCACTACTTTATTTCTGACTCAAGATTTGTACATAAAATTATTAAAATAACTTAAACCGTCGAGGTTTCAAATTTAGCCGCCACTATTTTCACTAGGAAGGCAAAAAAATTACAAAAATTTCGTAATAAAGAATGGCATGTCTCTAATGAGTTCATTGGCGATAATTTATAAAAAAAAAACGGTTAACTAATTAAAAAATAAGTCGTTACACTAAGGAATTATCTGCATGATACTAATGATTTTTTTCATTAAATCAGTGAAATTACACTGGAATTCCTTCATTGACACTTTTGATTAAATGAATGCCAGTTTTCATGATATTGTATGAAAAATATCATTTTATTTATTAAAAGTTCTATACACTCAATTACGAAGTTTCATAAAAAATATGAAGCTTTTCATTAATTTTCAAAAAATTTTGATTTATTTTGAGAAGAAAAGTTTCTTTGGTTTACAGAAATCTGAAGTTATAAAAATAAAAACCTTTTTTAATTAGAAAAATTCATAAATTCTAATATTGCCCTTAAGAAAGAAACCTTTCTTAAAAATTCCTCAATTTCATTACCGACTTTTTTTTAAGAACCGATACAAGAAAGTATTTTTTGCAGTTTTAAATTATACTAATACCTTTACATTCTTTTAGATGTATGATTGGAAAAAAACTATATTTTAAAATATTGATTAAATAAATTTGTAAAACCTTTTTCAAAGTAAGAAATTGCATATGATCATTTTATTTGAAAGAGTTTTTAATTGATTTTAATTTAATTTATCAATGCACGCTGGCATGAATGATTTCAAACCTACAACAAAATTGGACAAAGGTTTGATAAATTAAACAAAGATTTGATAAAAACATAAAGATATGAGAAAAGTTCAAATTACTGAGATTACCAAAAACCTCACAAGGAGAGTCGCCCGATGGGTTGTCTCTGGTTAGGAAAAATTTTCGCTTATAAAATTTTTCATTTCTTTTTTTTTGTTTTTCGGGGATGCGACCACATGTTTTTGAGTAACCTTTCGGAGCCTAGTCCGTGTTTGGTTTCCAAACCTCTTGTTTTTGCGGAAATTGAGATCAAAGTTAGAAAAAATTTAACTTAAAATTGAAACGTATATGTGTGGTTTAAAGAATTACTAGGTCGATCAGAAAATATTTTTTGTCTATATCAATTTGTTCTCGCAAATAAATAAAATGTAAAAAAACATGCAGTACAAAATTGATTGGCACATCCGCGGTTTAAAGAATTATGGGGTCAAATATGTCTTGAACGGTAAATATCATAATTTCTATTATTATGTGAAAACGTGAAGCGTACGTAAGATTATTCCATTTCCACTCAAAGCAGAAATAATGATTGGATTACATGCGAAGACCTGTCAGTAGATAACTCTACATTGTATTAGCAGATGAAGACATTTTTTATAAATATAAATATTTAGAAAAATTTAACACGAATAACACAGCTCGACAAGTTTCCTTGGTTTGAATGCCGTTTGGTGCCCTAACGTTTTTTGACGACATTAAAAAAAGGAAAGTTCAAAGTTTATAACGTGGCCCCAAAATATATTAAAGCTGATCGGATGCCTTAACCTAGGCTACTTTTAAAAATGTAATATTTCATAATTTTTTTTTAATGGAGTATTTTTCAAATGCAATTTTTACCTATAATAATAAACAAATTTGAAACGTATGTTAAACTCATTATAGAGAATTAAGTTTAATGTATCTACTACCGCAATAAAAATTTCTTAAGCTGTTCGGATGTGTTGTGTACACAACTTCAAAAAATGGTTAAACACGTATTTTTTTGCGTTTTTAATTGCGGTTTTCTCAAAATTGTGTAGTGATGGGAAAAATCTGGAAAACTGATTTGGAATCAGCGAGACGACAAGATCTGTTAAAAATATATTCAAACCAAATCGTCTTTTTCTTATTTTGTGACTGTGTGTGTGATCATAGTTTATGATAAAAGATCGAAAAACTAAGTTTTTGTTTTAATTTGAACAAAATTAAATTTAAAGGAAATTTTTTTTTTTTATTATTTTTAGGGGTGAACTGGTATCCAGAGTTAGGCAGACAAGGTAACGGAACTGATCGTCTTTAACTTGGTAAAGTCCAGAACCAATCCTTGCTGTTGCAACTAACTAACTAAGAAGATTCACGACCTCCGACCCTCCGGGACAGGTGGACACCGGGCAATGATATTATAGCCCCCGCTATAATATTAGCAAATGTGAGCAACGTTTCATCTGTTCTTGGGCCAAGCCGACATATTCGGGGAATAGGGTCAAGCAGATTACGGCACTATTATGGCTGGTTAGTGCAATAGGGATGGTAGCGGAAGAACCATTAAAAGTCAACGGTAGCGCCCATAAGCTTCCAGGAAGCCTACGCCTGCTCTTAGTCAAAAAGGAGTGTCAGGCTCCACTAAGATCTTCTTTGTCCTTACATGCATCGAAGAAATTCTGGCAAACTAGTCAACAAAAACATGAATATAACGCAAACAGAAATTAATAATCTCCCAGGAGGTCACAGACGTTTGTCAAATCCTCCCGCTTTGGCGGCAAGCTCCACGTGTCTGGGAGGGAGCAATTCATGTTTAGACAGTATTTTAGAAACCTCTATGAGGCCCTATGCTCCACAGGGAGTTAAGCGGAAATGAAGAACAAGAAGAAGAAGGGTGAACAAACAGATAATTTCAAAACTATAACTTAATTTTTCATGAAAACATTATCCTTCTCTTTAAGGACACAAAATCCTAAATTTATTGAAAAAAATATTAGAAAAAATTAAAAATCAATTGAAATGAAACGAAAAACATTTAAACGAGACAAACAGCATAAAAAAATAGAACCATGAACGGAACAAAATGATTAATGTTTTTAAGGTGCATCAGCAGCAAATTTGAAAAGTATTATATTCATGTTATGTACGAGTAATCTGTATTCTCTATACTATGGGTACTAACTATTACACTAAGCAACACGGTTTTTTAAACCGATTCTAATAAAGGATGCAAAATAAAAAAAGATCTGTGAGTGTTTCTGTTTTTAGTTTAAGAAAATCGGAAAAAAAATTTAAGTAGTTTTAAAATTTTCTGATATATATTTATTCTTTAAACTCTGGATTTTAACAAAAAATATTTTGTGGCATCTTTTAAGAAAAATATGGCAACCCCAAAAGATATTAACAAGGAAAATATTGCTAGCTAAAATATTGCTTGAATATGTTAAAGAGAAAATAGATCTAAGAATAATCAGTCTTATTTTTTAACCACTTATGGGTTTAAAAAAATTAAATAGGGGGAATAAAATCGGCCATATTTTGGTACACTCAAAAAAAAGTCTTTAAATTCAGCAACATTCTTACAGAAAAATTATATCAGCAAACAATTTGCTAAATTCAGCAAAATTGTTACTAATTTAACAATTTTTTTTGCTGATATTAGCAATTGCTCTGCAAGGCTCCTCCCAGCAAAAAGATTGGTGACTTAACAGTGCTGGGTAGAAGGGGGAGGTTCGCCACTCGGGCATATGCCACCCCGATTTTCGCTGTATTTAAGAGTTTTTAAAATGTTCCTTTCAATAATTTGTGCAGTTATTGATCATCTTTCATGTCACAAAATTTTACACTTGTGCTACACACGTGGTCGAGGTTAGACATGTTTTTATATTGTTTGGGTTGCAAAAAAATAGTGTGGAGTTAGTATATTCTGGATACCTTTTTCATTTCGTGTGTGTGTTAAGACAAAACCTCCTTTAAGATGTCGAAGCGTTTATATTAATGCATAATATTAAATCGAATTTTTTAGAATTCATCTCTAAAAAGTTTAAAAAATATAAATTTGTGTAAGCGGCTGATCATGGGGCGCATACGCCTGACCACCAGGTGGGGTAGTTTCGTCAACAAAAATTGGTAGTAGTTTAGAAGACGTATACTTAATATTAATTCGGTACATAGTTATTATATGATTTGCCCGGGTCAGACGTAGTTTTCGTTCAACAAATTCGAAGAAAACTAAACTTTTTTTAAATGTTTTTGCTGAAACTACAGCAATGGATATCCATTTGTATGATTATTTAATAAAAAATATAAGTTTTCCACCAAAGCCGTTATATTTATAGCTGACAAATGTGCAACATCAACTTGGCGAATTTATCCGATAGGTGGGTGCAGTTTAGCCGATCTGAGTTACTTTGGAAATCTTAAAAAAGATTTTAGGTAAAAAAGAATTTATTCAAAAAAAATATTGATTGAGTAAAGACAGCGCGTTAAAAAAAAGTAGCGAATGCTCCACCTTCAACCCTACTTTTTTAAAAAATTACAAACTTCGAAATAAAAACTGCATAACAATAAAGTATTTTTCAAAAGAGGAAGTTTGATATGCAAAATCGATATGTTTTAACCCTTTCACTTCCACATGTGGATATATTTCTATTTTAACTTCCGATTATTGCAAGGGGTCCTTAAATTAAAAAGAAAAAGATTGACATGTGTGCCCCATCCCCCTCCTACCAACCAAAAATTGGGCCCTAAAATCGAATTTTTGAAATTTATCAGCCCATTTGCACCGCTAAAACATTCGAATAACCAAAAATGATTTGTTTTGTTCGGGTCATTAGATAATTGTAGCTTAAATTTCGTGATTCTAGTTTTCGTAGTTTAGGAGATACACCAAACCCCCCTTTTTCAGATAGAAAGGTTCATTTAAAAAATCGTACTTTCTTAACAAATATCGCGAATATTTTCAATGACTAATATCCTAGTGAACATATTTAAACAAAAATGTAGTTTTATTGCATTATCAAAATTTGTGTAATTATTTAAAAAGGTGTACACTGTAGTGTACAAAGCTAGTCAAAGGGTTAATCCAGTTTTATATCATCTCAGGTATCTATCTCTTCTATAGAGTATCATCTCTATTCAATAGCAATTAGAGTTTAAGCAGTCTTAGAAATTTTGACATAAGTGAACCCTTTCTTTACCTTCAATTTCCAAATTTCCAAAATTCTCTAATTTTTTTTCACAAAAAGTTCGAATTTTGTTACCCAGTGTTATAGTATGTGGCCAACAAATGATTGATTAAACAATGTTGACACACAGTCAGCCAAATAGTCATCAAACTAGCGAACCAAACAACCAGTAAAACTGAACAGTCTGCCAACCAACCAACCAACCATCGATTCACATCCAGCAAGCAAACATTTTAGAATTGGAAAAAACATACAAGCCAAAGAAAAGAAGGTTGAAAAGTAATAATTCACACAAATACTGTGTGTATCTTGTACAGGTTAGGAAATAAATATATGGTACAAGTGTTTATTTGAAATATATTTGGGACTTTTGATATAACACAGTTTTTATAGTCAGCGAAAATTACTTTAATAAAATATTTTTAAAATTGTTTTGTTGTTTATTTATTGTCACTGTAGGAAAATGAAAAAGTTGCTCATATCTTAGGAAAATAAAACAGCCCGTCCAAAATTATATATATATATGAATATATTTGGTCGGTTTTTTTTGGTATCTAGAATCAATGAGGATACATTTTAGTATTAGTAAAAATTATAAAAACTTATTCATCATTTTCAAATAATTTTGTATTTTGAAAACGACTCGAAAGCCAGTCGTTTTAAAATTTTTCGGTAAAAACAACATATTGAAAATTTGTAAGCAATTTATAATTTTGTGCCTTATAATTATTTTATACAACTTTTCTACAAAAATACGGATATCCAAGCAAAGTACCCCTTTTAATTGAGGCCTTTTGCAACATTATTAAAACGCAAACTTTTAAAACAAACAAAAGCATTAATAAAGAATAAAATCACTTAGTTACTTTGAGCCATCAACTTTTTTCTTTGCCTGTATAGGACGAGTGTAGAATATACCAGAATGAACTCAATGATTCATCAATAAACAAAAAAAATTTAATATTAAATTAAAAATATATTTTAACTGCAATTCATACGAAAAATAAATTTTAAGTGGCAGACAAAATTGGATTAAGAAAAAATAGTTGAAGATTTGTTTGCTCCACTTATACATACTAAAAATTTATGAAATTTTTTTAAAACTTTAATAAAAATCAAAAAACTAGTAAAATACAACTCTGTCTTTATTTACTACTACTACTACTAGTTTAATGCAACGCTGTATTGTGTATAATATAACCGCTGAAAAAACTATTGTGATTGATATTTTAAGTAGGAATTGTTCGAAAAACTGTGAAGTCTTTAAAATTCAGATCACATTCACTATACAAATCTGTTTCCATTCACAATATTTTAAATAAATTTAATCCAGCAAAAGCTTCTGAAAAATTAACAATTGAGTTCGAAATTAAAAAATTTTCACCAATGAAATATAATACTAGATTTTAAATTGAAACTTTTTATTCAATTAAAGCAATTTAACATAAAATTTTATTAAAACATTCATTTTATTAAAAATTTCATATGCCCAATGAAAATGTTTCATTAAAAATTGTTTCATTGATATCATGAAGGCGTTTCAATGAAGTGCATGCAATTTTCAATTCACTTTATAAAGAACACTTTATTAGTTTATTGAAGAATTTCCTTAAAACTCGAACAGGAAAATTCTCTCTGTGTAGGTTATGTATGTTGGTAAACTGAAAAAATGTACAAATACAATTGACTTTGGCTAACTAAACAAATAATGATATTGAAATAGAGAAATAGTGATTATTTCTTTTGCTAGCTGTTCCTTGTTTAATGTCGAATTTTTTGCTGGGAATTTACTATAAAAATCCTCCTTAGTATCTATGTTATTATGAAAGTTATTAAAAAGTTTATTAATTAAAACGCGAAAAAAAATATTGTAGAAAAAAAGTGAAAGTGTTACATTTATTAATACAATATTAAGTAAATTGCAATTAAACACTCATATTTTTTCATTCATAAATTAAAAATTCCTAGTAAAAGAAATAGTAAAGTAAAAGTCATGTTTAGAGCCCTACTGGCGGCATTAGGGATACATTTTTAAATAATTGATAGAATAATAGCAAAATATTTCCATTATCTACAGGAATTTCAGTAGAAAACATTTGAGAAATAGAAAATATGTTCAATAAATCATTAAGGTTTTTTTTTTAAATACTTATGACTATATTCCGAAATGTGTAATTTTCATAGTTATTTTTTCTTAAAATATTTGGAAAAAAAATCCAAATTATAACCAAATTTTTATTGATTTATTGTTACATGAAAAACTGCTTTTTTAGTTGATGAATGATGATTATGTTTTCTTTAAAAACAGTGCAATAAAAAAACATTTTTTTAGCCAAGCAGTATCCTGGAAATATCCTAGAATATAAAGGGTGTTTTTTATACAGGTATAGAACTTTAAGTTGGCACCACTTTTTTAACTGGCCGCCCATTTTGTCAGCTGTCAAGTGATTTATGTTTAGTTTGGTTTGGCATTTCAACATGAATATACTGACGCCTGAACAACTCTTCCAAATTTTGCAAATTTATTTTTTAAATCATAGTTCTGTTTGAAATACGTATCGCGCTATGATACGTCTATTTTAGGTCAACGTCCATTTTAGGTCAACATAATCGTTCATCAGAGCAATTAATTCGATTAACTTTGGAACGTTTTCGCACCAAATTTATTTTGAAAATCATGGTTCTGTTCGAAATAATCGTCCATCAGAGCAATTAATTCAATTACCTAAAACTGCCGTATTTGGAGTGATGATAATCCTCAAGTGTATGTTGAGACACTGTTACATCCAGAAAACTGACTGTTTGGTGTGCTTTATGGGCTGGTAGGATCATTGGTCCGTACTTCTTTAAAAACGATGCTGGTGAGAACGTTACAGTCAATGGTGACCGCTATAGAGCCATGAATGCTGACTTATTCGGTCGCCAATTGAACAACCATGAAGAAAAAGTTTGGTAACCGCATAGTTTCACGTTTCGGACCCCTGAATTGGCCTCCAAGATCGTGCGATTTAACGCCGCCGGACTATTTTCTGTGGGGATATGTGAAGTCGCTAGTCTACGCCGCTAATCCCGAAACGATTGACCACTTGGAGGACAACATTCGCCGCGTTATTGCCAATATACGTCCAGAAATGTTGGAAAGAGTCATCGAAAATTGAATGTCAGAAGATTATCTTTCGAATAAAGTAAATTTCATGTCAATTTAAAAAATTAATCTTTATTTTATTCCATTTCAAAGTTATATACCTCTATAAAAAAACACCCTTTAAAGACATTTTTAAACTCAAATAAAAGCTATACTTTCGTATATTTTAAAACTTAAAAGTTCAACATTTAAAGCTTAATTTCACTGCTAAAAAAACTGGTTTTACGAGGGTGGTTCCAAAATTAGCCGTCCTGACGTATAGATGGCGGCTATAGTTTAAAAAAAATTACTTTGGTGAAAAGTGGTAACCTTATGAAACATATATTTTAAGTTTCAAGGCGCCACGTTGTGTAGTATTTTTTTTTTTTTTGAGCCATCAAAAATAAACGATATCAGTGAATTCGTAAACATGGACAAAAATGTTCACCTTTATGTAATTCAATACTTTCATTTGAAATTTCTCAGTCCAATATTAAAGTAGAGCTAGATTCTATTATGACGGAGTCTGCTCCTTCGTTTACGTGAAGATGTTAAAATCGAGTGCTTGGTGATGTTTCTCAGCAATAAATCCGAGTTTTTGCTTCGATTCGTAACCATGGATGTGAACCACCACTTCACACCTAAGTCAAAAGAACAGTCAAAGCAGTGGACTGGAATGAAAGAATCGTGTCTTAAGAAGGCGAAGACTGTTGCAGCTGTCGGCAAGGTCATGGGGTCTTTTTTTTGGATGCGTGTGAAATAATTTATATTCATTATCTTCAAAAAGGAAAAACAAGCAGCGGCGAGTATTATACTAACTTATTGCAGCGTTTAAGTGAGAAATTATGGAAAAAAGGCCGCATTTGGCGAATAAGAAAGTGTTGCTCCATTAAGACAATGCACCAGTGCACACATCCAATATTGCGATGGCCAAAATCAATGAATTAAACTTCGAATTGTGTTATCACGCACCTTATTCGCCAGATGTAGCTCCCTCGAATTATTTTCTCTTACCAAACTTAAAAAAATGGCTTGGTGGTAAAAGATTTGCCAACAATGAAGAGGTGAAGTGTGTGATTGATGGCTATTTTAAGTAGCTGGAATGTTCTTAATGTAAACAGGGTATCGAAGATATCACTGGGAAAAGTGTATTGAAGCTAAACGGAGATTATGTTGAGAAATATAAAAAAATTTCCCAAATTTATTGTGTTTTCTTGGTTTTGTCTGCTAATTTTTGGACAGACCTCGTAAATCTTAAAGTCGGATTATATCGAAACTGTGATATTTAAAAATTTTTGCAAGATATGTGTTCAGAATGTCAAAATTATATATTTTTCCTGTTTAACAATGTTTCCGACTCATTGTCATAAAAGCGATTTAACTAATATGTCCTTCAAATGGCCATAAATATTTTGGTAAAGGTATTTTAAGGATTACGATATTTCAGTTATTTCGCTAACGCTATTTTATTATTTCACTATTGAATAACTGGTACGTCATAATCAGAGAGAACAAAAATGGCTAATTCTATTATATTTATGGCAAACAAATATTGGATAAAAGCAAAACTAAACGTTCGAGAAAAATTGATTTAATTTATTTATTTCCAGAAAATAAAATCAAATTAAATTTTTTGAACAAAAAACAATATAAATCATTACATAAAAGGCAAAAAACAGCACTACTCGAATTTTTGGTTAATGAATATATTGAAATTGTAGTTACAGCCTTTTGATTTTCGTTAATAAAATCGGTTGGTTGGTTGGTTGGTTTAAGTGGCAGCTCACGCTACTCGTGAGCATCAAGTAGAGTCAAAAAAGCGACTCCGTTTTGAAGAGACCACACTACCCGTAAGGAACTAGTATCCGGAGTACTAGACCCACCCCGATCGGTTAAGATAACGTATGAGATCACCAAATGCCACACGTGATATTGCCGAGAGGTCGTCCAGTATATGGTCACCCAAGATCCGGAGTCGAATATTCTGCAGCGCCGGACAATCGCAGAGAAGATGCTCCACAGTCTCCTCCTCGCCCGGTATGCCGCAGCTGCGACAATGCGAACCGCGTACAATCCCAAGTCTAATGCCATGCCTACCAATCAGTCAGTGACCGGTCAGAACAGCCGTCAGCCTCGATACATCCCTCCTGCTCCTGCTCAGGAGAGAGTTCGTACGCCCTAGGTCGTAGTTGGGCCACGTAAGTCTCGCGGTCCTACAGGTATCCAAATTATGCCACCTGTCCCCCGCCCTGCGAAAATAGTGCCGGAAAATTTTCCCCTTAACAGTCCCCAGCGGTGCAGCGACTGACACCGATGTGGAGACGTTTAAGGCAGATCCTGCCCTTGCCAATTCGTCTGCCCTTTCATTACCGTAGAGGTCTCTGTGGCCGGGGACCCAAACTAGAGTAACTTGGGATAGACAGCTTAGCCTGGACAGTTCCTCCCTGCACTGACCAACGAGAGCAGAGGATGTGACGTGCGAGCTCGGTATTTTTGGATGTAAAAGTTTTAAATTTGGTGGGAACGTGTATTTTGGTCAACTATAACGTAAGCAATCAAAAATTCAATTCAATTTTTTTTTGTAGTTACGGCCTTTGAATTTTATGTGAAGATATTTTGATTTACTCGATTAACTAGATTCATCGATTGTTCGAGTTATTCGTTACTCTAAATTGCCAATTTTAAGTTACTCGAACAATTGTTTGATTAAAATTCATCGATTAATCGAGTAACGGTTAACTGATTGAATAACCTAGTATTAACAGATGTTTTTTACATTGAAATTTTACAATTTACATTGACTGAAAAGTTGACAGCCTTTAAAGCTTCCTTTAATCCAATTCTTTTCAGAATGAATATATTTAGTATTTATTTATTATTATTTTTTTTTTGTTTCGTTTTTTTTAAGGTTCTATAAAGTCGTTTGTAACCAACTTTAGATCTTAAATTATTTTAATTTTATTTTAAAAAATATTTACCAACAAATAAAATATCATCATCATCATTTGTTGCATGTTTCGAACGTAAGATTTTATATAAACCAGTTTCGTTTATTCAACTTATTCTAAACCCAGCAATATTTTCTGTTAAAGAGAATATAAAAAACTTTGTTATTTCACATGAAATTTGATTTCAGAATTGTTTAGTCAATGATTTTACACTGGACCCTAAAAAAGGAAGTTTCAGCGAAAAAAAGTCGACAATTTTAAACGAATGCGGATTGAAATTATTCAAATTAAAATTTGTTTACATTTATCAATTTTTGACCGAACAATTTTAACAGATTTTATTTGAGACCAAAAATCAGAAGTATTTCTGCCCAATTACTTATATGCATATTAGGCAGCTTATAAAAACTTAATATTTTTTTCCTGAGTTGTCGGCATTAAATATAATCCATAAAGTTTTTTTAAAAAAAAATATTTTTATGAAAATCCCAGCAAAAAATAAAATTATCATTATTTTGCGAATTTGGATGTCTATATCGCGAAACAACGCTTTAATCTGTTTGATCACAATCCGCGAAACACGTCAAATTTGAAAACGTTTGTGTTCTTTAAGTTGGATATGCATCGTTATTGTCTAATTACTTTAAATTTTTAGCTAAATATTAATTTTTAGTTTATTTAAATAAAAAAAGGATTATGCGGAAAACTTTTTGAAAACCGCGAAAAATAAAATTGCGTTACTTTATATTTTTATGTGCTAATATACGTCTAGGGTAGATAAAACTTGATAAATGTAAAAAAAGTAAAAAAGTTTCAACTTCTAATAACCCGACTAAAATTAATATGATGCTTTATATAATCATACGAAATTTAATATGAGTCTTAATACAGTTTTATTCGAGAAATGGGCATAATAATTAAATAACATCCGAATAATGAACACACATTTTTAAAACCATTTTGACACTATGTCGTGGACCCCGGCTGCCACTTATTTGAATTATTTTAACAAATTATTCACTATTTTTTCCCCTTTTTCATGTAACCGACTGTTTTTAAGATCGGGGGCCATACTTCATGTCTTGTATTAAAAAAAATCGTAAATTTTACAAGCAAGCGTTATTGTAGTCTGAAAGAAATAATAATAAAGAAAAAATATAAAATTGGAAAATTTAAAAATTTAAAAATTTACCTGACATCGCCTAGGTCTTATTTAAACTAAATTATGTATTTCGAATTCACTTTGATTTATATTTTGGACAATTTCAAACGCTTTTCAAATTGTCTTTAATCAATTCTTTAAATAAAAACCCTTTAAAATGTCTAAAAAAAACTACATCGTTATAACACAAAGACTGGTGTAGCTGCTTGATTTTAAAATGTCGCATTTCAAGGAGCGCCGATAGAAATTTGTTTACATTTAGTCTAAAAAAAAAAATGAGAAAATTTGAGTCACATTGGACCACGTTAACACATTGTGCATATCGATCAAAGTTTGAGGCTTAAATTTGTTTCAAAAAATTAAAAAAATATATGAGATATCGTAAAAAAAAATACTGAAAACTATGTCACCAGATGCGTGAGTAGCAAACCAAATTTAAATAAAAAGATTGGACTGTAAGTAGACTAACAAATTTTACGGCACAAGTAAACTTAATTTTGAGTCTTAGTGGTATCTCCATTTTAAAAGATTATGTCAAAATACACAGAAAAAATCATTGTCAAAAAAATTTCAATTAAATTAAATTAACTGTTTAATTGAAAATGGATTTGGTATCAAAAAAAAAAAATTTCAGTTTTTCTAACGTATAATAACAACATTGAAACAAATGCAAAAATTTTAAAAAGTCGCCAAAATTAAAAAAAATTGTTTAAAGTATCTTTAATTTTGGTATTTTTTTTTTTTTAATTTTTTTTCGAATTTTGGCGTTTATTTTTGGAGTTTTTTAAATTTCTGCAATTTTGAGGATCTTTTTTAAATTTTGGCAATTTTTTTTTAAATTTTGCGATTTTTTCAAATGGTCTAGATTTTTTTAATTTTTGGCGATTTTTTTTTACAATTTTGGTGTTTTTTTTAAATTTTGTAATTTATCCCGATAGTAAACAATATTCAATTAAATTCTTAATAGATGTGAATAAAACTATATGTAATTGAAAATAATATTAATTAAATAGATACAAATTATTTTAGTTGTTACTACAATTGCATCAACACGACCGAATTCAGTTAAACTTTTGCTGAATCAACAAATATTTTAATTAAAACTCAATTTTAGTTTTTTCTGTGTAGACATATTAAATTTTTAGTTTGCATTGTCTCAAACAATTTTTTGATTATATTTTAAGTCAAAGACTTCGAAATCTCTTATGAAAAGATTTTATTTGTTGCTTTTTGTCGAAAATCAACTCTAACAATGATAGCCGCCCATTTGCAGGCGATGTTTTCTAACGAAATTTTAAGATTCGAATCATATAAAACTATTTCCTATTTGATTAAAGTCAAAAATAAATATTTTCATATTAAATTTATCAATAACATTGTTACTTTCTAACGAATTGTATTAAGTTTTTAAATTTGTCAAATCATAGCTACGTGCCTGGCAGTAACTACGTTTGTATGCTTCCAAAATAGCGCTTCACCGCCTTGCATACTATAAAGCAATTAGGGAAGGCATTCTGTCGTGCTTCCCAGAATGACTTTTTTGAAGCAGTGAATAATGCTTAAAATGAAGCAATAAAGTATGCATACCATGAAGCACTTATGTTGTCAACATACAAAAAGCGCTTCTTAGTACCTAAGAAGGCATAAATTGATCGCTTCTAAGAGCACATGAAAGAAGCGCTTTAAAAGAGACATACCATGTGGGACATCGCGAACAAAAATCATGCCTTAGTTGCTTTGGAAGCGCTTCGTAATTAAACAATGCCTTCCGGAAGCGCTTCTGGTATGCTCTATTTTTTGCTGGGATGTCCTTTTTGAAAATAGGGAAAATTTTCAAAGTCTGGTAGCGACCCATAAATATTTTTCTAAAATTTTGAAAAAATTAGAGATTTTTTTTTTATAAATCTCAATCTAACCCAGGGTTGTCCCGTCAAAAATTCGACTTTTTTAAAAATAAGAAGCAGCGTAATGCATATGTAATTTCAAATGAATATGTAAGTTTTTGCTCTGAAATAAAATCTGTTAAAATTGTTCGGTGACAAATAAATAATTTCATAAATATAATGAAAATTTTCACAAATATAATGAAGAGTTTCATTAAAACAATTGAATTCTAAATCATTTGTTTATATAAACATAAATGAAACCTTTTATAAAAATCTTGAAGCATTCATTAAAATAATTTAAGAAGCTTTTTCATTACATGTATGAAACTTTTTACAAATATAATGAAATATTTATTAAAATGTTATGAAAACAGTTATTATAATAAATATATAGTGCGCCCCGGTAGGCTAGTTGGTAGTGTGCTGGCTTAATAGTGCGGTGGTCGTGGGTTCGATTTCCACCAAAGGCACTGGTCTGTTTTCGCTACAACGCGCCGAAGGCATTGGAAGCTAGTGCTCGGTTAGGGTAATAGTATATAATTTGTAATTATATGATTACTAATTAATAATAAAAATTACTAAAACATTTTTAACTTCAACAAATTTTATTATTGGCAAAAAATCAGAAGCATTTATAAAAAAGCACCGATAAAAAATTCTGAAATAATTTGTTGTATGAAAACAACACTCAGGAAATGAAAAGGATAGAAATGACTAAAATTACAGGTAAAATGACTACACATGTAGTCAAAAAGGCGATCACTGTATGTGGCATAAAAATTACTAACCATGTAGTCATTTTTAACTATTTATAAAAACAACTACAAAAGTAGTAAAAACTACTATCGAGGCGGTCAAAAACAGCTAACCTTAAATGAATGCTAAACCATAAAAAAATTAACATAAAACGACTACATAAGTTATAAAAACTACTGTTTTTACAGTAATTTTTTCGGTTTTTTAAAAATAATTTTTAATAAAAAAATGTTTTTTCTTTTAATTACAATAACATTTTTTTTCAAAAGTCAAAATTCCAAACGGTATTCCGGTTATGACGTTTTTATACATTGGAGAAACAATGAAATGTTGTAATTATTATTTGCAAACTATGAACATATTAATAATAACGAATATAAATTAAACGAGAATTTTTAACGAAGTCGACATAATCTACTATTTTTAAATAACTAACAAAAATTAACTGTTTACTACAAAATTACTGTTTTGGTAGTTGTTTTTTAAAATACTAAAATAACTTCTCAAAACAACTGTTACTGAAGTACAGTATTTTTGGTTATTTATTTTTCGAAATGACTCGTCAAAATTAGTCGTTTTTCATTTTCTCATAGAAAAATTACTACAATAGCAGTTAAAACAACTACTTCTATTTACTACCCGGATGACCAACATTTTGTTACTATTCTGAGTGTAGAAAATCTAATTCAAAAATAGTGTAATTTTTCGCTGGGTATTTAATACAATTTATGATTTTAAAATAATTTGCCCATTGATTAAAAACAAAAGGTGTATTATGTAAAAATTAGCAACATATAGCAGACAAAAATCCCTCTAATACAAATCTAGCAAAAAAAAATTTAAAGTGTGCAATTTCTGGTATTTATAAGCAAAAAAAAAAAATAAATATACAAATATTTTCCCACGCGCTACTATTTTATATTAAAAATGCAATAGACGTTTACTATAGAAAATACTACGAGCCATGATTTGGTTTGGGTGTTGTTATTAGTATTTAGGATATTCCCAGTTTATCATAGGAATATGTACAAAATATGGCACAATGGATTTGCAAAAAATTGCAAAATCCATTGTGTTTATGGCAAACAAATATTTTAAAAACGCAAAAAATAGCAAAACTAAAAAAAGGTAAAAATATACATTTTTTAAAAGAAGAAAAAATGTTGAAAAAAAAAAGCATTTAAAGCGAAAAATACTTGAAAAACGCAAATTTAAAGCTCAAAATTCTTAAGAAAAATCAAAAAATGTCAAAAAAAAAACAAACATGAGTAAAAATTAAAAAAATGGGAAAAAAGCAAAGAAAAGCATATTTCTCTTCTCTGGTCATAATGTAGGATATAATTGACATAAAAAATACAACTATGTGCTTTATAAACTAAGCAGAGTCATATTTTAACAGCACAGAGTTGTATTTTTAAACAGTGCTGTCAATTTATCACCATTTCCTATGAATTTAAATGCTTTTAGTTGATATTAACTTATACATTAAATCTCCGTTTATTTTTTGTTAGTGCTGGATGACACTATGACGCAGTTAATGGCTTACAATAGACACCATTCTCAAAGCTACGCGATCTTGGCTACTCCGGCGATATATTTTTATTAGCAAATAATTTTCAACACATCGATTACAAACTTAAATTCATACATCAAAATACATCAAAGGTCGGGCTAAAAAAAAACCTAACAAAACTTATGCGAACTGGTACTTCTAACAACAGACCATTATCCCTTAATAATATAATCATCGAGGAGGTTCAAAGTTTCTGTTATCTAGGATGTGTTATGAGCAAATATCGTGAAGCTGACAAAATAAATAAAGCCCGCACAGCAATGTCACCATTAAACACTATCTGGAGGTCAAACGATCTGTCTATGCGTATAAAGATCGGTATTTACAACAACTGTATAAAACCAGTTTTATTGTACGGTTGTGAAATATGGGGCCTAACAAAATAGGCCCTACAGAAACTACAGACTTTCGCAAATCGTGGCCTCCCGAAAATATATGTCAATATTTTGGCAGAACACCATCTCTAACATCGACCTACTAATACGCGCACAACAAATCCCAATTGGCCGAGAAATTGTTAAACGCAAATATGGGTGGATTGGACACACGCTTACGTCACGCAACAACATAACAAAAGCAGCATCAAGTTATAATCCCCAAGGCATCCCCAGAACTGGTAGGCCAAAAACTACTTGGAGAATAGTTGTAATAAAAGAATTATCAGCAGCAGGATTCAGGTGTGGTTATATTAAAACCAGTGGTTTAAATATAATGTTTGGTGCATTAAATATGAACATAGTTCTTGTTATTTGATTCCATCAAAACAAAAGCAGATTGATTGTTTTTGAAAAATTTTAAATGTAAAAAAGAAATGCAAAACCGCCAAATTCTAGACATTTTTTTTCGAAATTTGTACCATTGATCAAAAAATTAAGTACACCATTGAAAACAGCATGTCCGAAATATATATAATTAGTGGGCAGATCCTTATTCATGTTTTCTGTGTCATGCCGTGTTATTAAGTACGCTTTAAACATCTCTTAAAAAATACAACTCTGTTTAGTTTCCCTACAAAACAGTTGTATTTTTCTTTAGTGTTGCTAACTTGGCGTTTTTTTTCTTAATAAATTCATTAATCGGCCTTATTAGTTTAATATTCAATTATGATTACCCTTAATAAATTAATATTTTAACCACATCTCTTTCTCTCTTCTAAGCTTAACAAATATTAAAAATGAAGAAAAAATATATATATTTATAACCACATATTAATTAGCATGCTTGTGAAATGTTGGCTGAATGTCTGTAGGTCTGTTTTGATTATATTTTTTATATAAGTTCAAGTATTGTTCGATTCTTTGGTTTATTATCGTTTGTGATTTATATTTTTAAAAACTTGTTTAAGATTGTGGTTATTATTGTTCAGCAGCAAAATAATGAATGATTTTTTTTTCGAAACAAAGGGTTTTCAAATGTTTTCAAAGCTTCCACCAGGTGTTTGATTAAACAATCATTGACAAGCGATAATGTGTCTGTGATGCAAAATAAAAAATTATTTGAAATAAATTATAAGGCAAATAGATTTTAGTTTGATCTAGTTTTTATTAGGGTTGTCAATGATTGAATCTTAGCCTTAAGATTTTTAGGTTTTCTTAAAATTTTATTTTTTCTAAAACGTTGGCAAAGATTTCTTAAAAAACGAAACAGAACTTTGCAATTCTAATCCAAAAAAAAATCGAAGAAAGGGGAACTAATGTAGATTTGATTTACAAAAACATCTTCTAAAAGGACAAATAAATCTACCTATTCTTGAACATAGAATGCAAGTGCGCTTCCCTGATAAACGAATGTATCCTTCCAAGTCCGGATGCCGAATAGCTCCCCAGCAAAAAAAATCTGGATTTGGTAAGCAATTAAGAAAGACATTCTTAAAAAGCAATTAGAGAAGGTATTCTGTTGTGCTTCCCAAAATCACTTCTTTGAAGCAGTAAATAATTCTTACAATGAAGCAATAAAGAATGCATACCATGAAACATTAATGTTGTCAACATACAAAAAAAGCGCTTCTTATTGCCTTAAAAGGCATGAATTTATTGATTCTAAGATGCGCTCTTCACCAGCTTAAAAGAGACATACCAATTGGGACATCGCGAACAAAAATCATGCCTTCTGGATTTGCTTTGGAAGCGCTTCGCAATTAATTAATGCCTTCCGGAAGAGCTTCTGGGTAAGCACTATTTTTTGCTCGGTCAATACTTTCAATGCTGTGTGTTTCTGCATATCTGCGTAATTCTTCAATTAAAATGCCATGAATATGCAACCCTGTTTTAAAAACCTAAGTGGACAATAGGAGTCCGAAAGACCCATAAAAAGAGCCTTTAGACCTCCTGAAATCATATATATATGACGGTTGTTGTTATTGTTGTAGCTGCATAGACTGTAATGTATATAAAAGTTTAAGTATTAGATTCTTCATATCCATATGTAAACTCATTCATTTTCAGGTCCAAAAAACGGGCCACATCGATAGGATGGGTAAAAATAGAGCTGGGACACAAAAGAGTTAGTTTTGCCGAGCAGTTGAAGATTTGGATGGTGTTATGAGGGCTCTCTCCACATGTTAGGTAAATGTCAGGTATGGTGGGGTTAATCCAAGAACAGTAGTACTTTAAACGACTGCACCATCCTGATCTAAGTTTCGCCAAAATGACGCTCGTCTTCCGCGGCAAAATTCTTTCATCTGACTGAAGCCTCTTTTTGAGCACTCTTTTGTGACTCATTAAAGACTCCTAATTATAAGCATTAATAAAATTTTCAGAATATTTAAGCTATTTATAAATAGCGCAAAAATTAAAATCATAATTATGATTAATTTTTAAGTTCAAAACATTTTCAAAAATTTTCAATTAGGCTCATAAATAAAAGTCAATTATGATTCACTTATTGCTCAGAAATTTGAGCGAACGGAAAATGACGTTGTCCCTCTTGAAATAAAAACAACCCTGATACAGTCTATTCCCATGAAACATTTGTTTATTTAGATAGTCAAGTCTTTGGGAATAAAACCAACCTTACATACAATCTATCTGATAGTTGGGATGCGATATTATTAGTTAAGTGTTTCGTTGAAGGTCTGATACCTACAGAACAATAAATAGAGCAGCGCTGTCGATTCTCCCCGAAGGCTATGACAACTGCCCTTAGCACATGCGTACCAGAAATGTCTTCCAAATATGTAACAGGAAGGCACCCCGGATAAAGCTTGACTATACCTATCCATCTATATCTATTATTTTCCAAATTCATTTTAAGAAGCCAATCTACAATAGTTTGACAATTGATATCTCCAAAATAATAATAGTAAATAGCGTTAGCTGAGAATTCCATTTAATGTGTTTCTTGTAGTAAGTCAAGAGGCTCATGGCATTAACTCTGAAAGAAGCTCGGAGCAGTGGAAGTTAATGCTGAGATCAGTTTCGTCAACGTTTTTGTTAGAATTCAACAACGGTGGCTTGATATTTTTTTTTGCGAATTACAGGTCGGCATGCCATGGAAATCGCTTTTGCTTTATCACTCTACGGGCAGTGGGCCATATCCCGAAAAAACCACGCAGGATAGGCCTTAAGGTGGCAGGCATCGTTAAATTCAGAAAACGGAACAAAAATTCTACGCTTTCCGATCCTATTTATAAGTGGTTGAAAAGGGATTATTGGTTAACATTTCAAAATATTAAACAGTTTCCAAGAAGTAAAACCTTGTATCTGTGTTTTTCTAATAGGTACATAGTAAAGGCCTGCATAAATGTTTTGCAAATTATTTTCTTAGGCGCATTCAGCCATTTTGACGATTTTAACCCTTAAATGCTCAACAGCTTCGATTTGAATAAAATTGTGTTTTTATGATATGAAATGCTAAATAAAAAAAACTGCGTACCAAGATTTTTCAAATAATTTTTTTTACGCTTTTTATAAGCAAAAATCCAAAATTTTCAAAATTTTAAATTGCCCGTTACACAAAAACGGAGAGACTTAGGAACAAAAAAGATATATCATTCAAAAGCTTATATTTGCCTCTTAACGCTAATGCCTTTTATTTAAACTTTCTAAAATTACATGTGCCCTTTTTTCGATATCATAAAAAGCGCAATTCTTGAGTTTTTAATTAATTTTGAAGTTTTTAATTCTTTTGACTTTGATGGTTAATAAAAGGTAGGACTCTAAATATTTATTTATAAATGTATTTTATTAAAGAGCGCTTGAGAGTTCTTAACACACTAGTAAAGTTTTCATTTTGATTAAGCTTAAAATAAAGTCGTAGGAAATTTTTGAATGGTTGTATCTTTAAAGATACTGTATGCATTTAAGGGTTAAGTACTTAAATACCAATTTTGCTTTAAACCTGTTTTCTGAATGTTTTGCAAGACATTAAAGACAGTAAAGTGATATGGTAATATCGGTAATCCACATCAATTTTAAATTATATGTGTTTTGGAATAAGTTCAGTTTTAACCAGTTACGTGAAAGGTTCTTTGAGTGCAATTTACCCCAAATTTCTCGTAGAGAAACAATAAAATCTTTAATGAAAGAAATTTCGACAGAGAATTTCTAAACATATTTGTTTAAAATTACAAGATGTTGATAAATCAAAGAAACTCTTAAGAATCATCAAAAAAATGTTTAATGTATCTGGAAAATCATTCAAACCGCCGTCAGACATGGATGAATTTGAACACACCGCCTAAACAATACTAAAAGAAAATTTTTTTTAAACAAACCTCTTGCTAAAATAAATGAAGTAAAACAACACTCATATGCAGACAAGAAGATACTTGCACTAACGAACAACATAAAACAGAATAAGACAGATTGCCAGCCATACAGTCAGTCAGTCCAACACACAGAAAATTTTATATGAAAAATGAAAAGTAGCAATAAAAAAAAGTAAAGGAGCAACAACAAGAGCGACACACACGAAAAAATATACTACAATTCCACAACTTCTTGTATAAGACATACTACTCCGTTCAAAAAATATTAAAAAAAAAATAATAGGAGCCAACCAACAACATCTACACTATCCATGCATGTATTCATTCGTGCTGCTATTTTAGCTGCTGTTTGTTGCAACACTGCAAATTTTTACTTACTGCAAATACTGAGCGCCTATTAACGATGAGGCATTAAACACCTGGAATGGCACAGGAACATGCTAAACACTATGCAATATAAGGTTTATGCAACATGCTGCAAGTTTAAACATTTGGGATACTTCACGCAAAATAGGGAATCATAAGGTAAAGGAGAAAAAGAAAATAGGCAGCAGTAAGTAGTTGATTTTAAAATATATTATATGCAAGTTTAATGCATGTTGCATGCAACATATGTTGCAAACAGCTGCATGCATGATGCACTATAATGTGTTTAGTGTTTTTATGTTGTTTTTGCTATTGTTGTCTTATCCCAAAACAGTTATAATTAGGGCAACCAAAAAACAGGTCCAAAAACTCCAAAATCAGTCAAATAAGCCGATTAAATATAAAAACAAGAAGTTAAATTTAAAAACAAACCTTAAGTTTCATGACAATTTAATAAAATCGTTACTACAAATAAAATTTGTTCCTCCTGAACTTCGCCAGTCAAACAAAGGCAATAGATAAATTGTGTTTCTTAAGCTTTAAAGTTTAAATTGGTTTATTAAAATATTTATTGATAAACCAAAAAATGTAACATAAAGTTTTCAACATTCAATTAAAAAAAATACTTCAAAATTATAAAAAAAAAAAAACAATAGCAAAAACCGCTCTATTTATTAAAAAAAAAGCTAAAATGAGCAAAAATTTTAAAGAAAGAAGTAGCTTATATTTCAAAACAAGCTAAAATAAGAGAAAATAGCTTTAACAAATATAGCTTAAAATGTTCATAATTTAAAGATCAGAACTTGTATTTAGTCTAATTTGTTATATCCTTTCAAATAAAAAACAAGCCTTAGCTTATTTTTGGTTACCCTAGATGAACTCATATAAAAAGATTAACATATTTATACACCATCATCATCTATTGTAGCTTTCAATTCACTTCTCTCTGTTTCTCTTGTTCAATGTTTCTTATTTTGTTTACATTTGTGTCTCTCTCTCACTTTGCACCACTTTAATCTTCTGTCACACGTTTTTATCATTTGTATATTTAGTTTGTCGTATCCTTGGCGTCAGTGTTTACTGTTTTATTTTCGTTACCACTTGATGATTTCGTTAAAAGTGGTGGCTTTGCATTTATGGAATATTCCATACTTCGCTTGTATGTTCCTTTTGGTTTTCTGTTGTGTTTCGAGTTATAATTGTATTTTCCATTGTTATTTGACATTTTCATTGAATTTCATTAGTTTTTTTGGTTATATTTAATCTAAAGATGCCTGCCGTTAGTTTTTCATCTTCATGTTAATGAAATTTAAGGATAGTGGTATAAGTGGTATTTCCTTAATATTTAGGGTTAAATTTTGTATATTTACTTAAAAATATCATATTGATAGCTATTTAACACGTACCACATTCAATTTGAATTTAGAAAGTTAATGAACGCAACTTAAGAACAACCCAGAGTAGATAATGTTGCTTGGCAACTGGAGAGAATTTCAAAAGAATGTTCTTTCCTTATCAACCTTGTTTTGGGCTGACTGAGTCGATTATTAGACAATTGAAAATTAACTCTTTTGATGAAAATTTCAACAAAAGTGGAATTTAGAAATTTTATACTTTAGTTCAAAAAAGGAGTCGAACAAAAAAATTTTTTTGAGAACATTGAGAAGATTATATACCCTAGACTGAAATTCGTTTTTCCGAATCTAAGCCAGATTGAATCGATTATTACAAGTTTTAAAGTGGCGCTTTTAATATACATTCTAAGCACATGTGACACATTACCTTTTTTCTTAGTATCTTATCATACCCACTGAAGAAACATTGAAAGTCCATGATTCCGGGCAAATATACATTCCGCAAGAAGTCCAATTCCTCGAAGAATAATGAGGCGTTGCTTCAGGGCGTTCGGAGAAAAGATGCTGCACTATTTCTTCTTATCCGTTATGTTTTCAATCACATTAAACAGGTCCACTATGGATCACATAATGTGATTCACATTCCATTGAAGAACAGTTTATTGTACAGTCCTCTCTAGTCATTAGTAAACCTTTAAAGTCCGCAGAAAGTTTGTGATCTGTAAAATGTAGACAATATCACGGTCATGATGTGTATCACCAACTTCAGATATTTGCCTTTTCAAATAATTCTCTGGTTAAATTTTTATTTTTAAAGAAGCAACACTCGTGAAACTCTTCCTATTAATTAATAGGCTTGTTAATAGGTCTGTTCGACGTACGTGGTATCCAAATCTAACATAAAGCGTATCTATTGTCAAATTGTGTGTTAGTTGCTGTTGTGGTAATGTATTGCTTTCTTTGGAAAGGGGCAAGAGGAGCGATGGGGGGTGGTGAAAGATGAAGAGATTCAAATATGGCAACACTGTAATTGCTGGAGATGATAAGTCTTGGAACAGTTGTTGAGCGCCATCTGATGGAGAGTGGTCCTATGTAATCAAATCAGGACTTCTCCACAGGAAAGATTGCTCGTCTTATTTGTATTCACTATGATTAACAATTGAACTGAAGATATAAATGGTCTCGGCATTTGAGGATTTTTATACGAAACTGAGAAATATCAGTATACATCTACAGTGGGGAGCACTTGTGAGTACATGTAAGTACTTTTTACACCTAAAGATTTAGGTCGAAAATGTTTGACACTAGAACTAAATTATACTTTTCTAAATGTACAAGGTACGCTGAATCCAAATCTGGCCTTAGATTCACTCTCCGACATCAGGCGTTCGAGTTATATTAACGAGAAAAGTGTATTTTTGATCAAAATGCTCCGATTTTTCACGTTCCTGGAAATGTATTTTTCATAATACTTGTAACGGCAACTGAACACACTACTCTTGCCATTTTTTCAGTTTTTCAATTTTTAAGATAACTTATTTCCTTATTCAAGAAATTGTTTAACGCTTAGTGCAGACTATAATTTTCTAAAAGTTTGTGTTGCGCTTAATCTGAAACTGATTATGGACGGTATAAAAAAAATATGTATGGGGACAGGCAAAGGGTTAATCTCATCAGTTCATTAATTATTTAACTCCAAACTAGAAGTTATAGCTCAGGAAATACTTCAAATAATAGTTAAAGAATGAATTCAGCTTTATTTATGTCTGCATTACTATCCAGTTCTAGTCAAAAGCGATCCAAAATTACGAAATCATAGCCCAATCCTCTAACGGAGATTTTTTGGTATTAAATAACTTCAATCGTTTTTGTATGAAATGCCACCCTTGGGGGCTACATAAATTTCCAGCAAGGTGTACGTTCTATAAAACCATTAAAAACCCAATTTCTGTTTTAGAACATGATCAACTTTTAGTTCAATCACCCATTATTTTTTAAAGAACCCATTTAATTAACTTTAGAAGAAGTTTTTCTAGGTCGGTTTATCTTTTTTTATTATAGTTTTGAGGTACGCGTTCCGAAATTACTTGCATGGAATATGTTCTAATAAAAGTAGGTCTTACAGAACTGGTTTATTTAATCAAATGTATGGTTTACATTTTGGTTGCGAATATGAGGAACTCGATACTTTTGTAAGAATAAAGTTATAGATGAACTGCTATAAAATTTTTCCTGATTTGACTTTATTGAATACGTTATACTATAAGCTAAGATGGGTTGAATATTACTTATTCCCTGATTAAACTCTTTGAAGAAAGAACTTTAAAATAAAATACTAAAGTCCCACAGAAAACACTAAAATACAATAACAATACGCCGTCAAAAATGACACACAATTAGGTCATTTACCTGATCTTTATATGTCGCACATGTTGTAGTCGTACATTTTTTGTTTGTTTATAAAATTCATAAAATTTTAACCTAAGACACATTTACATTTAAGCTTCAATGTTTAGACGAGAATTTAATATTTCAAACGAAATAGTTTAATAATTTATATGTTTTAATTGTTTTAATCTAATTAAAAACAATACAATTTTAATTATTATTAATTGTTTTATCAGCATCTTGTTAGGAAAAGAAATAAGAAATTTTAAATATTAACTAAAGATTATAATCAATTTCAATTACTCTAAGCGCAATTTTGTTTTAACATGAACGTGAGTATCAAAATAACTTCCGGTCAGTGATATTAAAATAACAACAATAACAACAACAACAACAACAACAACTATGGAGAAATACATATATAAAAAAGAGAAAGAGATTATCGTTTATTACACTCTCTATGTTTAAAATAAATTGTATTATACTCTGTACCATGGCATAACAATACAAGGTAAACCCATTAGAGAGAAATAGGAGTTTTTATTTGACTTTCGATGGTTTTCTATTTACTTTTTGTATGAATTTTTGTCATTTTGTTTTTAAAAAGGAGAGAACATTTTTATAATAAGTCTACCAGGTATTGTTTTTCCATGCTCATAGTACAGAGCATGGAGCATTCTGTTTTTTTTTTTTTTTTGTTTGACGTTTATTTATTTTTATTTTGTTTTTCAAGATCATATTGCATTTTCAAAACAAATATTGACAAATGTCAAATTACTCTCTTTTAATCATTTGCTTTCTTTCTTTTTCCGTCAATATTTTGTTTTATTCCTTTTTCTTTTAATGTACATCTTTTGCTTCCTTTTTTCATTCTATAACTTCAAAAAATTTAAAGAATTTGAAATTAGTTTGTTGACATTAGTTACATTTCTCTATTAGAAACAAATCTATGCAGTCGTCCATCGTTTTTTTTATTATTTATTTTTTTTGGTTCAATTCAAAATTAAAGTTTCTTTCTTAGGTAGTTAAACTGTCATAGAGTAGAGGTTTCTACATTAAATATTGTACAATATTCGGTATGTAGATGGTAGAGGTATTCATGTCATGGTTAAGAAATAACAGTGAGTAATTGTATTTGAAATACAGTGGAAAAAAAGTAGTTAAACCACTTTTTTGAATAAACCATACATCCAACATTGGTACTGTGTTGATACTCAAATGTTTGGTTATAAATATAAAGTGTATATAACCCGTAAATCTTTTGAACAAAAAAAAAATAAAAAAGAATGCAATGTTTTTGTATTGTATTGCTGTTGTTTTTGTATCGCTATGATACGTTTTAATTTTTGTATACTACATTCTCCTGATGATGAGCATGGTGATCATCCACATAATTATCGATCTTGTTGTTAATGTATGCTTTTTTGGTGAAATGTAAATTATTCATTGTATTCTTTTTTAACAAAAAAAAAAAAATAAAAATATTAACGACAGCAGAAGTATTTGTACAACCGGAAATACATGGTGTAATTACCGGCCTCGAGAATACAAATGCAAAGGAATTTGACCTAAGGCAATAAATACAAGAATATACATACCATAAAGATACTTCAACTTATGTGAATAAATAATGCCATTAAGCTATAGGCAAATCTGTTTAAGTGGATAAAATGTCCCATAAAAGTCATATTAAACTTCACATTGTCGGAATAGCGATCCATTAATATGAAACGGAGGGAAATTGACCCCTTGTTATATGTAACAGACCTAACGCTGGAAAGGTTACAGAACATTCCTCAAAAACACAGTTCTGTGACATATCCTATAATATGTCCTAGGACATGTAACAGAACTATCCTAAAAAGTCCATTTTGGTGACATGTCCCAGGTCCGGACTCTGGTCCATGTAAAAGTTACAGTTCTGTCCGGTGGCGGTTCGTCTAAATTTCACTTGGAGAGGCTATAAGCTTTCAGTTGGATATGATTTTGATTCATCTTCATCAACGCTGCGATTAGAATTTAGATCAGGGCTCCTTCTTATTTTCAGCATAGAACAATTTCATATGATTGATCTCTGGCAAACATTTGCGCAAACTGCCATTAGTGTCATAGAAAGGAAAATTTTGTGACAAGTTTCAGAAATAGCTTGGTAAATAGGTGACCGAATTGTTTACTTTAAATAACATTCATACTGAACCCCAAAATATTTGTTTTCGTTTTTGACTGTCAAATTCCATATAAATTTTAAATCGAAAACTTGAAAAAACGAAAATACGTATTTTGGGGTTCAATATAAACGTAGTATAAGAAAAGTATATGGTCTACGTTAGTTCGATTACAAAAATTGACTGATTGTACTCCACATTGTTCTTATCAGGATATAAGTTTCCAGCTGTAAGCGAATCCATCCTCATCTACGATGCATTCTCATTTTTGAGCAGAACAGCTTCTTTGTCCAAAATGCCACTGCACTAGTGCCTTTTTATACAAGGTATGTCTTAGAAGGGAAAATTTTGTGACAAGTCTCAGAACTAACTTGGGACAGATCACCAAATTATTTACGGAAAGTTCCTTGATATTTTCAGTTTAGTTTTGTGATATATCACTGAACTGTGTTTTTAGAGAATTGAGAGAAGATTTGAGAACAGTCACAAGAGGTCAATTTCACTTGAAATTTGCGCTGTTAACGCCTTACAAAAGTGGAAAATCCTTTTTAAATGAGTGGATGAACCGGACCAAATGCCAGTTTTTATAAAAGAGATTTTTTTAAATATGTTTAAGACAAAATCAAAAATCGTTTAACTCTTATAATCTCCTAATCAATAATGTCTAACTTTCACCAATTATATCCAACATGGAAATTGACAACATTCCCATTAGAAGCTCGGAAGCGGTAAAATTGAAAACTGCTTCTTCATTATTTAGAGTTGCAAAATTAGCCCATTTGAATATCGAAACAAGTGCTTTCACTCAAGCTATCGCCAACAAAAATCATGGCATATATCACCAATAATCGAATCGCTAAACTGTTCACTTTCCCTGACAAACCTGTTTTTGACCCGATTACGATTTTAACCAGAAACATTACCTTAAAAGACAACATAGCGAATGGGCCTGCTAAAGACTCTAAAAAGATTTGTTATTTAGACAAATATTTTATCTTAAACAATTTGTCCAGATATTCTTAAAGTTTAAAAGAAATCCAAAGACGAAAAAAGTAAACATAAAGTATTAAAACTTAATGCTTTCTCTATAAATTTAAAATTTTTCGGTGATTAAGCTATACCCTCTGTGTATGGAGATTGCCGAAAAACAACAGATCAGAAATTAATGCTTTTTCGGAAATTTAAACTTCCTTGAAGATTTAACTACATACATATATTGGTATACATTAGTTTCCATCCCACATGACACCAATAAGACTTGATTCTCTTCATCCTTGATTCTCTTAATCATTTCTTCTATTTTCCATCTTTATGATGATTGGGAACAAGCTTCAGATTATTAAATCTCACAATTTTCGACAGTGGTAACATTCCCTGAAAGTAACAGTTTCTCAATTTTTTTTAACGGTGCCTGCCAATAATCATTTATCAAATACAGACATCTGACATATTTAACCTCTCGAAGGCGATACAGGATGGTTGGAAGAATAAGCATGCGTCTGAAGGGACCAGGTTGAATTCCATGCATAACTCCATGTCTCGTTTTTTCTTCTGAGCTAGTGTGATAAGGGAACTGCGTTATATAGACTTGTTAACGACTATGTACAATAATTCGCAAAAAGTTCGTTGATGTATTGAATTTCAGTGATCAGACCAGACATAATCGCCATGTACCTGTATTCTTTTCAATCGTTTGTGATAGAGTGATTGGCGTGCTATATGAACCCGAAGTCTAAATCCAAGAAGTTATTTAGTAGCAATACCTCTAAGTCACACTGTTGTCATTTTTCTTTGTCCTTCTTTACTCCTCAATGGAGCATAGGGCTTCACTGTTGTCATATTTGGACAAAAATGTAATTCGCCTGATCAGTAAATCGCCATGTTCCGATAATCTTTTGAGTTAGTGTTATAGTGTTATAGCTACAAAATTGGACTTCTTAGTGGCTGACGCAACAATTGATAAAAGGTTTTTTTTTATATTTGCGTCAATTATGGCGGGATTTTTGGAGTACATTTCGAAGTTTGATAGGGCGATCATCATTAAATATGATTTAATGACGGAAAGAATTCTCCAGAGAGTTTGTTCCACATACAGCTAGTACGACGGATTAACGAATTCTCTCTGTAATGCGCTGTGCGATTCACGACGAAGGGATATGCTTTTCTAGATTTGCGAGTATTCCGAACAAAAACACGGGCTCTAGGAATAAGTCCACTTATCTCATCAGAACACCTCCCATGGTAACATCAATAAAACGGTGTCTCACAATCTAAATTCCGAATATGCTCCAATGAGTCAATAGAGCTGGAAACCTTACTGTCATTGATAAGTGACGATGTCCTCCTTTGAAGCTCCTGCCCATATGGAAGTTCTATACCATCTTCTTGAATTACATTTTCCATTCACTGACTTTATGATAAGTTTACAAAAGTGGTTTTCAAAACTTAACCGTGTACTTGGTTTAATCTGAAGGCTATTTCATAAGGAATATGTCTTGATGAAAATTATTCCTTTACAGCGGGAATATAAGTTTTTAATATTGACAAGAAGAAGAACAACAAATTTAGAGAGCGAGAAATATCACGTTCTGGAAATCACCTAGTATCAGGAGATAAAATATAACATTTTAATTAGTCTCTTCATTAAGTTATGACTTTTCTCAAGATGTGTGTAGGTGTCATTAAACTTTCTTCTTTTACGTATAAAATTTATTATGAAAGCTAATGGAAGCTTTAGCTCTAATATACTAATCAATAACAAATGTTTGAGTGAAAAATTGCTCTATAATGTCCAATTATTTAATGGTAAGTATTTTATATTGTCATATTACTATACTCTGTATATTTTTTGTTTTGGATTAAATATTATTTTTTGTTTTTCGATTTAGAGTTGGTCTTTGATTGTTGGTTATTTGATTCTTGTGTTGGTTGATCATTGTGTGGTTGGTTGTATTTCTTTCTTTTTTTTTTTACTAAAATGTTAAACAGGTTTTTTATAATTCTCTTTCTATCTCTCGTCTTATAGGCTTCCACACATTAAATAAAACAGCAAATACAGTTTAAAGCAGTGATGTTAAGTTTTGAGATGATTATAAAACGTAGTTCTTGTGAGAAATTTAAGAAATTTAAAGAAAAATCCAAAAAATTAATTTCCCCAGATTTTAGCTTGCACACAGATAAATAAAGTGCCAACCGAATTTAAAAGTGTATATTAATTGTAACAACTTATAATTCAGTTATTACAATGATATTTGCATTAGAGAACTGAATATTTTGGGAGCTGTAACTAAAATTAAGCTGAATTAGTCGAACTTTGTAATTTTTTAAAAGTCAAATGTGAAAAATGTCAAAGAGAATTTTTTTCGAACATTGTCTTAAAAATTGGGTATGTTTTAAAACTTTTTTTAAAAATTCTTTTAATGTTAATGAAATTCGGGTTCCTTATCATTATTAATAATGCATAAATTCTACATTAAGATGCCAATTAATTGACCCCAACAAACAATCTAAAAGAAAAGTTTTTTCGCGAATTAAAAATGTTTATACAAAAATCTAAGTCGATTTTAGAAAAAGTCGAAAAATCGTAAAGTCGACTTTTAAAAAAACAATAAAGTCGAAAAGTCAATTTTTAAAATTTTTACAAAAGTCGAAAAACTTCATCATATTTATGACATGTTTCATAGATTTTCGTTTTTCTGGCTGTATGTCTGGAGTTTTGTTAGGTTCGATTTCTCGCTTGCTGTCACATAGATGGCGCCCAATCAAATGAAAATTGACATTAGGTAGGATTTTAGCGTTACCAACTTGATCACAGTGTGGATTAGGTTTGCCAAATCTACACATTTTGTGTTTAGAAATTCTTATGTATTGTCTTAGTTTAGCTTTTTTTGACAAAAAATAGCTAAGTTAGCATTACTTTAAAATTATTGTAGTAGACGACATACGTACAATATGTGTAGTAAAGTGGGTCGAAACACAATTTTTAAGGGGCACCTCAAAATTTACTTTGACATTGTTTTTATAAGGATTCCCAAAATATTTAATATTTTGCAACAACCGTTAGTGAGCTGGACCATTTAAAAAATATGTATATTTTTTTTTTTTTTTTTTTAAGATCTTTCAGTTATACGTCTTTTGTATACAGTTTCTTGGAACGAAAAGAAATATCTTGAAAAAACTAAAAAGTAGACCTTTTTGAAATATGAACCAGCTCACAAACGGTTATCTCAAAACACGAAATATTTCGGTAATATTTTTAGAAAATGCCAAAGTTTATTTTCAGGTGGTCACTAAAATGTTTTCTCTGAAACGACCCAACTTAATGTATAGTATGTAAGTTCGTTTTTGTTTTTGTAGCTTGCCATTCAGACTGAATGTGTCTGAAGTGTGTATAGAACAGAGGTCAAAGACACACAACTTCAAGGCGATTAAATGTAGTAAAAATGTATGTTAGTCAACGCCGTCATCAAGATTTTCAGGCATAACACGTCAAAATCCTAGTATATACTTTCCTAAGACTTAATTTTAAACATTATTTAAGGATTGTTAAAAGGCTCCAAGTTTCTTATATCGAAACTATTCAAATTTGTTATCTCACACCGTTTTAGAGCCGCCTGTTTTAATATTAGCCGCCGTTGTTTCATTAAGTCGCCCTGTTTATCTGCTATAGTGAGTTTTAAGTATAGATATGCTTTAGTTAGTATTTTTTTTTTATATTTTATTTTGAATTGCATATGGAGAACGAGTATGAGAGTTGAAGTACACCACCTCAACTGGGTAATAAATGTTTTTATATTATATTATTGAACTTTTCGCACCGCGTCATTTACATTTGTATATGAAAAACACTAAAACATACATTTGTTGTTTTATGTGTCTTTTTTTTTTTTATTCTACAAAAGTTATGAACACTTTTCTGAAGTTTTATTTCTTATGCCTGTGGTCTGTCTTATGATTTCTTCGGAATTTAGAATATTTCTACTATGAGTCATTAGACTTTTTAAATATCATTTAATTGATAACAGATTAAATTTAAAGATTAAGCTAACTATGCGCGTGAAAGAGGCAAGAGAGATAGCGAGTTAGAGAGAAATTATGAGAATTTAAAATTTTTGAAATGTTACAAATGTTGTTAAACAATTGTTGACTTTTAGGGTTATTGTAACTTGTAATTTAGAAATATTTATAGTATAATTTTAATTTGGTAAATTTCCATACTTGTTAGTAATTAGCACTTTTTTTAACGATGCTGTTATGTATTATTCGAAATAAAAAGCGAGTTAAAGATCTAGAGACCGATAAGCGTAAGAGTATTCTTAATGATCGAATGTATGGCTTACGTAGAAGTCAGTGTAAGGTAGATCCCAAGCAAAAAATAACCTCGATTTTGTTGTAAATGGTAAAACTTCCTGCTTTTCCATCCCTACTAATTGGAAGAATTGCCTGAGTGTTTCTTCTCTTAAAAAAAAAAACATTTTTGTGGAAATTAGTTTTCTCTTACAATTAGACCTCAGAGCTTACGAACCAGTATATTTCCAAAGCTATAGCCATATTTCCAAAGGTAGTAAAATCTTGGTTTTCCAAATAATCAAGCTCGAGGTCTTAATTGTTTTTAAAGTATTTTATTTATATAAAAAATCCTTACCCGTCGTCTGTATTAAAAGCAGACGACGGGTAAACAAGCATAGCTTAAGTTTATTTTAGTGTTTTGTGTGTAAACATTCAATATCCGCCCTGAAGATGAATAGCGACGCTATTTGAAATATTGGCTTGATTAAGGAATTTTTATATAAATAAAATACTTTAAAAACATATCAGATCTCGAGCTTGATTATTTGGAAAAACAACATTCTAGGAAAAGGTCGAATAAAATCCAAAATTTAACTAGGTAGTAAAATCTTGTAGTATTCAAAAAAATGTACAACATTTTCATACTTTACATTCCTATTTTTAATTTAATTCTTTGCCCTATTCAATGTCCTTGTTATAATTTATTTCTTCATAGTTGACACAACTTCCTTAAATTGTTTTCACGTGCAATAAAACATTTTTATTTAAATGAAATCTATTTATATCTTTACATATAAAAACAAAACCCAAAATCACTTCATTAGCCCATTCAAACTAAAGCGGAAAAATACGTTTGGTATTTACGCCATTGCAATTAGTGTATATAAAAGAGTTAAATTCAACAAACCCAATTGGAAAAAGGTATAAATGAGGTTGTTAAAAATTATGCAATTTGATAATTGTAAGACACAAATAATAATACAATTTAAATGGAAAATCACTGATGACGCCTGTCCATAAAAAGGTAGAAACTAGACTAGTCTGATTTAAAATAATAGTGTTTATAATGTTTAGAGAAAAACGTTTATTCTTCTTCTTAACCTCAACCTTTATAAATGAAAATTTTTTTTTTAAACATTTTAATTGAAAGGAAAGGAAGTTATTTTCGGAAATGAACAAAGATGCTGATTTTTAAGTCCATATTAATATACGATTTATTTATCTAAATGACCTAAATGAAAATTAAACTACTTTTGTACAGAAAATAATAACATTTTGTCTTAAAAATGCACATAATCTTATAATTTAATATATATTTTGGTCATAATGAAAAAGAATGGAGCAAACTTAATGATTAATAGGGTTTTTGGTGAAGTTCTGCCTATTATGGAGGCTCTAACTTTTCTAAACTTCGAGGTTCTGATGAGATCTTTAGCCAGATCAAAATACTAGTATCAACCTAGCTAATATGTTTGATTTGCTTTATTTTTGTAAATATTCGGAGGTTGGAAGCTCGTTAAAAATTAAAAATAACATAAAAATAATCTCGATGTTTTTAAAAACAAAAACTAACAAAACTGTAAAAATATTACTTGAGCCAGAGTAAAAACTAAAATTTTTTTATATAAATAGAACATTTTTGGTCTTCAAAGTTTAGTAACGTCATGATGCTTGTTAGGAAAATACCCTAACCACGTGCTTGATTACTAAGAAGACAAGAATGAAGCAAACTTAATGATTAATAGGTTTTTTGGTAAAGTTCTGCCTATTATGGAGGCACTAACTTCTCTAAAACTTCGGGTTCTGATGAGATCTTTAGCCAGATCGAAATACTAGTATCAACCTAGCTAATATGTTTGATTTGCTTTATTTTTGTAAATATACGGAGATTGAAAGCTCGTTAAAAATTGAAAATAACATAAAAATAATCTCGATGTACACTCAAAAAAATAAGTTAGTAGAAAAGTTAGTAAAACATCTTGTAAATCAGGTATACTATTTTTCAACAATTTTTTTGCTAAAATTATGTTTTAGACTAAAATTTTAGTTATACTTATTCAGCACTTAACTGTTTTGAACTAATGTTTTACTAATATTTTACTAATGTTTTACTAATTTATTTTGCTAAAAAAAATTGTGTTGATTAGCACATTAATAGTGTGGACGACAACCAGATTGGAAGATATACTCAGAATGAATTAGATGTAGCGGCATGTCACGATGTAGTAGTGACGAGGAAAATTATACTAAATTATACAACTCTAGTAAGAAATAATATAAAAAAACAACCATGGAAGATTAAACAACATAAATTTTGCGTTGTCACCGGCTTGGGAAAGTAATTGTCTATTAATTAAAAAAAGGCAAAATAAAATATTTACATTTAATAAAGATTAAATGTGTATTTGTAAACTAAATGTTTATATATATTAATAATCTTGTGTGGTCAAATTTCAAACAAATATGCAATAGGTAGACAGACTAAAGCGAAAGACAAAGACATACATCTTAGGTAGATTTTTCTGTTTCCTTTTTCTTATTTCAAAAAGGGGTTGTATATGTTATATTTTGTTATTTTTTCGTTTCGTTTCTATAACTCTGCGGCATTTGCGTTCCTTTAAAAGATAGCATCATTTAGACAATAATTGATGTAAGTAGTTCAAAGATAATTTCGTTTATGTTATATATAATTATTTCTATTGTTTTTAGATATTACATGAATTCATATCGTCAATTTGGGAGTATGAACATTTTTTATATTTTGTAACGTATTGTAAATTATTTTAAAAAGAATCACAAAAATATGTTTTATGACTTTCAGCAAATAAATTAACTAAAGTATAATTTTTCTACAAATTTTTCGATTTTTTTTCAGTCTACTAATATTCAGCAAAAAATTTTATTAATTTTTAGCAAGGGTTTTTTAATTTCTAATCTACTAAGTGTTAGCAAAACTTTTGCTGAATCTACTAATTTTGTTGCTAAAAATCAGCTCGCTGATTTTCAGCAGAAGATTTTGCTGACATTAGCAATTTTTTTGCAAGCACCCTCCCGACTTAAATTTTGCTGACTCAGTAAAATTTTTTGCTGACTTTACTAACTTTTTTCTTTAAGTGTATATAAAACAAAAAACTAACAAAACTGTAAGAAAAGTAACTTATATTTAATTATTTTATTTGCGTTTTTCTACAAAACAAAAAGTTTGAATATATTTGTTATAAAATGAGCTAATATATAATCCAAAAAATAGGGTTTTCTTTCATATGTTAAAGATACAATCGATGAAACATTAAAATAGACCCATAAAATATTGTTCAAAAGAATGCAAAATAAAATGTTGACCTATTTTAAACAAGAGGCACAAACCTCAACTTTTTGTTAGTTTTTCTTTGGTTCTTTACACATAAAAACGCAAAAAAAAAGTACCATATTATTTTTGTTAAAAAGTTTTTATAATCTAGGTCTTTTCGGAATATAACATTTTTAACGAAAAAAAAAATATACTTTAACCTCATGTCACAATTAAAAAGTTTATAATTTTTTATGTAAAAAATTATACATTTTCATATTCCGAAATATAAATTAAGCTATCTCTAAAGTGGGGTACACACGATCAATATTATTGACAGATTGTTTTAAATTCAACATGTTTATTTGCCTTAAGGGTTTAGTCCGAAAGGTTAAAAAAAATAAACATATGGGTCTAGAAGACCTAAATTAACTTTCTAGGGTTAATAAAACTGATAGTTTTAATTATACAACGAATTTTGTAAAGAAATGTCGTTCGATGTAGTGCTTCATAATTACAGGGCAACCAAAAAAATGCGCGAAAACACAAACATATAAGAATCGAACTTTATTTATAAAAACGCTATTTTTTATCGTAGAAGTTCAAAATTGTGTGAAGGCATGTAGTTTAGCCAAATGTATCATAATCATCAATAACACCGGTTTTGGGAAATTTGTTAGTTATGGCCTTTTGCATTTTAGTTAACGATTTTTTTTGTTTGTTAGATTAAATTTCCTACTAGATTTAAAAAATTAAATTTCCATACCAACAAAATGAGTCAATTGAATAGAATAAAAAGGAACTTCCATATAATTAAAATCCAATCGGAGAAAAGAGTTCAATTTAAGCTACAATTATTTATAACTTATGAAACACACAAAAATACACTTAATCATTAAAATGCATTGGATCAAGTGGAACGGAATAATTAACACTTTAAATTAAATCATATTAATTAAACAACAAACATGCATTTCTTTAAAAAACAGACAAAAGTTTAAAAATAAAAACATTAAATGAAACGTAAATCAAAATAAGGCCTAACAAAGAGACATGGAAAATTTTGAAAATGTATTAAAATTTTACATTATTTTCAATAAATAACACTTTGCAACAAATTTTCGTCAGCTTAGCTGAAGAAAGTTTTTCTGCGTAAATAAGTAAGTGGCTTTGGTGAGAAAAGGTTTTCTGCGTAACCATCCTTCGTTTAGGACGTTTTCAGTATAGCATCTTAAATTAAGTCTAGCTACAATTAAATAATACTTATTACGTACCTTTACTTTACCCGACGAAAAAAGTTGTATATAGTCATATATGTCCTGATATAATTATATATAATTGCATATGTGGCAATATGAAACGATCTATATATACATATCATATTTATTTTTACGAAAATGTTTAATACAGCGCTATATATCATCATATGTCGTTATATCTCATGTTATATATAAGTTGATCTTTTTTATCTCATCATATATATACCGTAGGTGGAAAAAGTAAGTTCTCAGGTAGAAAATTTATATGTATTTCTCTTTAAATATATACAATTTTTTGTACTACACTTAGGGTTGCCATATTTGAAAAGTGAAAAAAAAGTACATTGATAAAAAAAACAGTACTTTTCAAAAAAAAAACAGTACATTTTTGTATTTATTGTTAACATAACTTTTACTTCAATACATCACATATTTACTTAAAATAAGTTAGTACACCGAACCAAATAGCGTAGGTAAAATCAACAAAAAAAATGTTGTAGATCTTTAACGAAATTTTGTAAATTTTTTTTTAAGATTTAACAAATTTTATTCAAATCAACAAAATTTTGTCAAGTTTACATCCTCTAAGAAGTAAAATTGACTAAATTTCATCAAATTGCTAAATTTCGTCAAATTGGCTAAAATTATTAGTTTGGACGCCATTACTTTTTGCATTGGGCAGTGTCATAAAAAAATTGTGTTTACAAACATCCATTGCTTGAAAAGTAAACAAACCAAACTTATATATGTACATAGAAACGAAGTGGAATTAACACAGGGAGATTCAAAAAATTTATATAAAAAACTATTGTACACACGAAAAAAAACGTGGTAAAAAAAATATATATATTCTTTGTACACGCAAAAAAACTTGTTTATATAAAAATATATAAAATATACAAAAAAAACAGTACAAAAACAGTACAAATCCAAAAAACAGTACTTTTGCGTACAGTTTTAGGTGTTGTGAATAAAACAGTACATTTTTCAAAAAACAGTACATGTACTGTTTAAAACAGTACGAATGGCAACCCTAACTACACTGTACATTTTAAACAAATAGTTTAAAATAACCGTTATTAAAGAGATATTATGTGTGTTGTTGTTGCAATTAATTGCAAATTTCTTTAATTTATCAACATTTTGTGAAAATAGTCATTTGTTAAGTGTTGCAAAAATAAGTTGTCAAGTGAAGATAATTAATTGTGAAGCCATTAAATCAGACGATAAAATTTTAATTAATGAATATTTCACATAAGAGAAATTTTTTATACTGATTTAAGTTTCCAGTAGTAAGTTCTTATGACATTGCCTCTATATAAAAGGTCTACAAAGTGACTTATTTCAAATGTTTTTCACAAAATTATTAGAGCTACAAATATGGGGAAATTTAAGCAGTTGGCTGACGAAGAGCGTAAAGTAATAATAAATCTATTCAAGCATGGCCATTCTCAAAGATACATCGCAAGAAACTTAAACAAATCACAAACTTTTATATGGAAAGTCATTAAAGTGCATAAAAATGAGAACAGAGTTTCTAGAAAATCACGCCCTGGAAGGCCCAAAATAACGAAATAGGTTACGCCAAAACCATAAACATGGTCGTGTTGCCCGTAAAATCCCTTACCTAAGTAAAATTAATAGGGAGAAAAGACGGTACGTTTATGAAGAACATGTTTTAAAACATAAAAAATTTTGGCATAATGTGTTATGGTTTGATGAGTCTATGATTCGATTAAAATATTTGCGCAACCCGAAAGAAAACTGTCATAAAAATGCACTTTACCCACTGTTAAGTGTGTAGAAAAAGGTTTAATGGTTTGGGGATGTTTATCATCAAATGGCACTGGTAATATTGTAGTATTACAAAGCATGGAAGACCATGCTATTCCTAAGGATAGACGTCTTATAGGACCAAATTGTATCCTTCAGCAGGATTATGCGCCAATTCACACAGCAAAAAAGTTTCCGAATACCTTCAAAACCAAAATTTATATGTTTTAAAATGGCCCTCACAAAGTCCCGATTTGTCACCAATTGATAATGCGTGGGCTGCATTTATAAAAATTGGAGCAATATATCTAAAGCAGAGTGCTTTAAATTAGTGGACTCTATGTAAGATAGACTAGGTCAATTGCCAGCTTGTGGCTATGGACACACTGGTTACTAAAGTTTTGATAACTTACTTTTTCAACATCAATTTTTTATCTAATTTAGTTTTTTTTTATTTTAACTAAAAGAAATTGTGTTAATTGTGTTAATGTGTCTAGTTTAAGAATATATTATCTGTACAATCTGTAGCTAATAAAAAATTAATCCTATTAAACTTTATAATAAAATGTTGCTCTTGACAACTTATTTTTTCCACCTTCTGTATATACTTGATATAGCTAAATATGGAATCAAATAAACTTTCATGTATAAATATATATAAGCTTATATGATAAAATAAAACCAAACAAATTCTATCAATTTTATATATAATAATATATGGCATTAAATATTATTCTATATAAATATATGTGTTAAAATTAAAAAGAAAAATACTACCACTTTTTATACTTAAACAATTATATATAAACATATATGGTAAAAATTAAAAGCAAAAGTTCAAAATTAATAGAATAAATAATATTTCATGAGTATAAAAAAACTATTTATTAGAGTATCTTAAAAAACAATAAAAAGCACAAAAATTTAAGAAAAATCTATGTTAGTGAAGTAAAAAAGCTAATTTGTATTCTTTGATGAACATATATGGTAGAATCAAGAAAAATTTCTATCACTTTTACATATAATATAAATATGGCTAATTGATTTATTTCCAAAGAATTGTATGAAATTATATCATATTTTATCAAATTATATATAACTTGATCAAATTATATCACATAAGATCACATGGGATCTCATGAGATAAGGATATGTATGCCATTTTTCGGATGAGCTATGATGTGATAATGAATTATATATATGAGTATATATGATTATATATACCTATATCGGAATTTTTTCATCGGGTAGTCAAATATCGAGGAAATAAGAGTTTTTCTAAAAAGGTCGGTTAAAGAACAGACTTTATAATTTGACGTTTAATGGGTTAATGAAACTAAAAGTATTATATATCAAATGAAAGGGTTGAAAACTTTAAACGTGTTTTCTGCAAAATCGTTTTTTTTTTTTTAGTTATGTCAGTCTTTTAGTAAATGAGCGAAATTTCGAAGATACGAATAATTAAAATCCAAATTTTGTTATTTTTGAGCTCAGCATTAAAAGTTCTATTGATTTGAAATTAATCCGAGTTATGCCTAAACTAGAGTTTAGTAGTGTTTGACCGAGTATTATGTGTTATAGGAAATTGAGTACATTTTCAGAATAAATTCTTTAATTTCGATCGCAAACACAAGGATTTGTAAAAATTTCGTTATATATTTTATTAAAAAGAACAAAGTTCAAGCTTTCCAAATTTTTTCATCTCATATTTTTGAAAGAAAATTGTTAATTAGTTTTTTTAAGATTTTTTCATGTTTAAATATTTTTCGTTTTACTTTAAACAAATTTCGTTGTCAAAATTTACCGAATTTCACGTTTTATTCAAATTCAAATTAAATTTAAAACTTCGGCTTCTGCTTCTGCTGCTGCCGAACATCGAATAAGGCTTCTGGCATAAGTTCGGCTACAGCTTCGGCCAAAAAAAAAACTGTCGAACACTAGAGTTTAGCCACCATAAAAAATAAAATTCGAACTAACTTTGCAAAACCCGTTAGTGATTTTGCTTATTTAATGGTCTAAATTAATTTCATATTGGAAACTTTGATTTTGAATTTTCTCGTTGCACAGTGTAGTTTACTGCTTATTAATTTAGAGACAATTTACACAACGATTTGTTTTACGAATGCAATTCTTGTTTGAGGACGCAAGTGGGAGATAATCGGCTGCATCTTTACCCCGTTAGCCAACAACAAGTATTGCTTGCTTGAAAAAAATCGTGGTGTAAATTGTCCTATTATAATAAATTTTTATTTGAATTATTGTTATACTTGAAGAAAATTGCAACCACAATAACAAAATGCAAAAAAAAAAAACCAATGTATAAATAAATAACACATTTAAAAATTATCATATAAAAAAGAAGAGAGCGAGATCAAGACAAAATATTGAAAGAGAAAGAAAATAATTAAGAAATTATGTTTTTAACTTAAATACTTAAGAGTGCAAGAGTTAGCTATATAACCACAAGAGTAAACAAACAATAATTTCTTTGGTTTTTGACAAAATTAAATTAGCAAAATCAAAACAAAAGTTTGAATAAAAAAAATACAATGCACAATTTTTGCTTATGGCAAAGTTAGAGATTATAAATTAAAACATTAAATATCATCACATGATTATACATGAATAAAAGAGCTTACATAAACATTATTATTTATATAAAAAAAACAAGTAAACAAAAGTAAATAGTTAAATAGCAACACGTGAATAGAAACATAATAATTTACAAAAAAAAGAAAATAAAACAAATTATAACTGGAAAACAAGGAGCGGAAGAGAGTGTAGGAAAAATATATCAAGGTTGTCTACTATTGTAGACAAAAAAAAAACGCTAACACAATTTTTTAAATAATTTTTTAGGACGTAAACGATGCAAAAACAAAAGAACACAGTGAATACTGAAAAGCGTAACGGAAATTGAAGGCAAAAATATTTATTTTTTTTTAATAACGAAATTTAAAAAAAGTACTTTCCTCCCAGCAAAAATGTTGCTGACTTTACAGACTTTTTTAAGTATACATTCTTCACCCAATCACAAATAATTGATGTTTTAAAATACACAAAGTACATACTTTAAAATCATATTAAAAAAGTTATTCGTATGAATTAATCAGACATTTTAAAGAAAAACTTTGATTTTTGATAAAAGTTAAACTTGGAAAATTAATTTCAAAACCGGAGCTAATATTAAAATTTGGTGCGCACATACATAAGTGATCTACGTCCGATGAATTTTTTGTGTTTAACTGTGTTATTAATGAAATTGTATACGAGACATATTTCAAGGATTAGTTTTCATTTCGAAAGCCTATAGTAGGAAGCAGTGTTTTCATACAATCTTGAGAGTTTTCTCTGGCTTTTAAAGCCTGGTTGACACCTGGGCCGAATTACGGCATTCGTGAACGAATGATGAAAACTCCAAGTTTTATATTTATTTCCAATCAAGGACCGAACTACAATATTTCTGATCGAAAAAATGTTGTTTAAATGTATTATTTTTAGAAATAAAATATTAATATCGATAGCAAAATTACAATCACGAATGCCGTAATTCGGCATCTGATACTTCGAGCAAATTATTCCGAAATTTTCTATTAAAACATTAAATTTTTTGAAACATTTTATAGAAACCTCCTGATAAAGATGAATAAATACAACATACATATCGAGCCATATCCGCCGAAAAGACGTAAGTAACAATTTCATAATTTTACAGGAAAGGCATTTTTAAGTTTTTTTCTAAGTTTTCTTTGGCTTATCAGATTTTAATGAAATTAAAATATGTTATAAAAGACCAAAATATAAAGAAAACTAAACTGTTTTTTTGTACCAAATCTCACTTTAAGGGGTTAAACAAGGGGGTCTAATTTGACCCAATTTTACTTTTTTTGATTTACTTCTTGCTTGGTTTAAGAAACATATGATAAACAAATTAAAGTATTTTGAATTACGAATCCAACGATGAATAAAACATGATCGAGCGTGTCCTAGATTTTGAGTTATTTGTAAAATAAAAAAGGACGTAAGTAACACTTTGCCGTCAGGAAATATGTAAACAAACTATTGTTTGTCATATAGGAATAAGCACTTACGCCTTTTTTGTTTTTGTCTAACTATGTAACGGTACTTCCTAGAGCTATGAAGTTTTGACCAATGATGCAAATGGTCGCAAAATAAATATTTTCATCAAAAACCCGAAAATGGAAAAATGGTTACTTACGTCTTTCTGGCGGATAGGGCTCGATATGTCATATGCCTATAGGCTTAAATGTGTCTTTACATATCCTAATTTCGTTAAAAATTATATCAGAGTAGAAAAATTATAATATGTAATAAGAAAATTCTATAGTACATATCGCCGAATTACAAGAAAATCACAAAAAACGCCCAATTCGACTAAAAAATCAGCGAATTAGCCACACTTGTGTAAAAGAGAGTCTTAAAATAAATTGTTAAAAAAAATTTCAATCATTGTTTGTAATTTAAAACAATGAATAATTAAAAAAGAAAACAAAAGGCAATGGACTTACATTATTATGATGCAAACCATTATTGCAATTATGTTAGAAACTTATTAATGCAGCACTATTCAATTTTTGAACACTTTTTTTACACAAAATAAATATATCACTAATTCCACTTCTACAGCGAAAGCAGTATGTAAATTTGTTAAAAGCAATTATGAATTTTTTCTTTCCAAATTCTTTATTTCATATTTTTTTTTTGTAATTATTTGGCGATTTAAAATTACATATTTACATATGTAATATTTGGTATTTGTTAATAACTTTATTTTATTACACACTTTTACTTTACCAGAGACGCCGTGTCGTGTTAATTCTTTTTAACTTTTCTTTCAATATTCGCTTTTTAATTATATTTTTACCAAAATTGAAATTTACACAATATTAAATTGTTTGTAACAAAAAACACCGCACGTTAGTTTTGTCAAACAAAACAAAGACGAAGCCACTGTTTTTAAAATACACATTTAGCAAAATTTGATATTAAAATAATAAAAACGTTAAATTAACCGATGCCGTTGTTGCTTTTGTTGCCGTTGTCCGTCACACATGTTACGCTTAGACATTTTTTCAACAAACTAAATGTTTGGGGGGTACTCAATTATTATTTTTTTTCATTGTGTTTTGTGCACATTTCGTTTTGTATGTATTAGCAGTGCTGCCAACCCATTTTATTGAAAAATCGTCAATTTTTGTAAATGAGAAATCGTTTTTAACAAAACTCTTTATATTTCATTAAAAAGGGAAAAATTTACTCAAAATTGTTTTTTAAATAAATATAAAATTATTTTTTATGTTTCTCGAAATAGTTTTTAAAATTTTTAAAAATCGCCATTTTCTATACAAAAATTTTGTAAAATCATCGCCATTTAATATATTTTAAAAAATCGTCAAAATGGAAAAAATCGTCAAAGTTGGCAGTGCTGTGTATGAGAGAAACTGAGTAAGTTTTGTGGTGGCAAAAACATGGGAATGGTTGTTGTTGTTGTCTCAAACATAGCATAAAAATTTAACCATTTGTTTGGTTGAATTATGCGACCACCCTGTATGTAAAATTCAAAATAACCAAAAAAAATAGTTTTGCCAACAAGTGGTACATGCAATATGAACCCTTTACCCTTTCATTCACATCCAAAACATTTTATAACGTACTTTTTAAAAAATGGTACTTGCTGAAAAAAAGACACTTTTTGATACTAAATGCTTTTTTTGATATAATAAAATAAAATCAAAGGTACTTTTTGAAATAAAAGGTACTTTTTGAAATAAAATGTAGTTTTTAAAATAAAACTTACTTTTTAATAAAAAGTACTTTTTTATAAAAGATACTTTTTTAATAAACGGTTCTTTTTGCAATAAGTTACTTTTTAAAATAAATGAAATGTACCTTTTGAAGTTACATGGTACTTTTTGAAATAAAAAATACTTTTTGAAATAGCGGGGTACTTTTTGAATTAACAGGGCAATTTTTGAAATAACAGCGCATTTTTTGAAATAAAAGGTACTTTTTGGAAAATATACTTCTTGAAAAAGATTGTTTTTGAAATAAAAGGCACTTTTGAAGTAAACTGTACTTTTTGAACTAAAAGGTACTTCGTGATATAAAAGTTACATTTTTAAGCAAATGGTACTTTTTGAAATAACAGGTACAACTAAAATAAAAGGTTCTTTTTTAATAAAATGTACTTTATGATATAAACGGTATTTTTTAAAAAATGTAGCTTTTGAAAAGCGTACTTTTTAATAAAAGATACTTTATGAAGGAAAAGGTACTTGATAAAATACGAGGTACTTTTCGAAAAAATGCACTTTTTAAAATAAATTGTACTTTATGAAATAAAATGTAATTTTTGAAATAAACTTCGAAAGAAGAGGCGCTTTTTGAAATAAGAAGTACTTCATGAAATAAAAGGTACTTTATAAAATAAAAAATACTTTATGAAATAAAAGGTACTTTATGAAATATGAAAAAATGTGCCTCTCTATAAAATGTACTTCTTAATTAAATCGTACTTTTGCATTAAAATGTACTTGTTTTTAGTGAAAAAAATTGTTCTTTGCAAAAGTTGGCATTACTGTTTTCATTCGTACTTAAAAGTTGTACTAATAAGTACAACTCTGTATTAAAAAAAACGCCGTTAAAACACACAGACTTTGACCTGACAAAAGTGATCTTCAAACCAGCTGTTAAGAAAATATTGTTTATTTTTTTTTTACAAAATTGTGCCATTTGTTTACAAAAGACATTAGATACTTGTTAATGTTTTAACTAGAAAAATATATTTAAAAACAATGCTTTAACAATCATGTCTAACGCCTTAGCTAAAAACAACAACGATGCTGACCCCTGGACAGATCTCAATTTGGATGATTCTGCTTTACAAAACTTGCTGGACAAGCCCTTAGAACAGGATAAAACACGTTTGCGTGATGGAGAACAACATGAAGGCTTTGATAACAATGTAGGAGATACTTGGATATATCCCATTAACTTACCCTGTCGAGCTTATCAATTGAGCATAGTACAGGCAGCTTTGTATCGTAATACCCTAGTAGTATTGCCCACCGGTTTGGGTAAAACATTTATAGCCGCCGTGGTAATGTATAATATATATCGATGGTATCCTAGAGGAAAAGTTATATTTATGGCTCCTACAAGACCTTTGGTAAATCAACAAATTGAGGCCTGTCAAAAAATAATGCCATTTCCAAAAAAGGATACAGTAGAATTGACGGGCAAATTGCAAAGAGCAAAACGTTCAGAATTGTGGAAAACGAAACGAGTATTCTTTGCTACACCCCAAGTGGTACAATCCGATATATTTGGTAGTCGTGCACCAGCTGGTGGAGAAGATGATGAAGATGAATCTTCTTTTGATGAACCATCTACCTCAAATAAAACTAATTTTCCTTTTGATCTAGTCAAATTAATTGTTATCGATGAAGCTCATAAGGCTAAAGGAAAATATGCCTATACTGAAGTTACCCAGGCAATAGCAGAAAAAACTAAATATTTTCGTGTTTTAGCATTATCAGCAACACCGGGCCGTACTATGGAAGATGTGGCTGAAGTGTGTCGTAATCTTTTTATATCTCATCTGGAAGTTAGATGGGATACTTCTATAGATGTTTTGCCATATGTTCATAAGAAAGCTATGGAAACTGTGGTAGTTTCTTTGGGAGAACAAATCCAAGAAATACGTGAGAAACTTTTGCAAATTATCGATCCTTATCTTAGACAATTAATTGAAGCTAATATGCTTTCCGGGTCTCTTAGCAATATTAATCGTAATTTTTTACTTTATGAACAAAAACGTTATCGTGATAGTTCCTTTCATAATGGTCGTCATCCTCAACATTCTATGATTAGTAGTAATTTTGCCATTTGCATTAGTTTATATCATGCATTGGAGTTATTGGAACGTCATGGTTTAAGAGTTTTCCTAAACAATTTCGAAGAAGATGAAGATGGTAAGGCTAAATTTGTTTTACAAATGGATCTACGTTTACGTGATTTAGTGAATAACCTAAAGCAGAAATTGGGTACTAATCCATTTGAAGTATCCGCTGGTCCCATGACAAATGGCAAAATAGCAGAAATACCTAGAGATTTAGATTTTGGTCATCCAAAATTTGAAAAAGCTCGTGAATGTTTAGTTAAACATTTTCAGGTGAGTGTTTAAGATTTGATTTTTTTATGGAATTTATGAAAAAGTACTTAGAAAAATACCTTTTATTTCTAAGTACCTTTTAAGAAAAAGTATATTTTATTTCAAAAAGTACCTTAATTGAAAAAGTACCTTTTATTTCAAAAAGTGTCTTTTATTTAAACAGCATTTTTTATTTTAAAAATGCCCTTTATTTCCAAAACTACCTTCTATTTGAAAAAGTACCTTTGATTTCAAAATGTATTATTTTTTTTAAAAAGTAATTTTTATTGCAAAAAATACTTTTTATTACAAAAATTAACTTTAATTTCAGAAAGTAATTCTTATTTTATTAAATAGTACTTTTTATTACAAAGTATAGCTGTAATTTTAAAAAGTACCTTTTATTTAAAAAAGTACCTTTTATTTCAAAAAGTACTTTTTATTTCAAAAGTACCTTTTATTTCAAAAAGTACCTTTTATTTCAAAAAGCATCTTGTATATCAAAAAGTATATTTTATTTTAAAATGCACCTTTTATTTCAAAAAGTACATTTTATTAAAAAAATTTAATTTTTATTAAAAAAGGTATCTTAAATTTAAAAAAGTTAGAAGTCTTTTAAATCTAAAAATTTTACAATAAATTAACTCTAGAGTTTTCAGAAATTTCTTAAAAAAATTTTGAAACTGAACATTTTGCTAAATCTAAAAATCAGAGTTTGAAAAATGCTTTTGATTTTTTTACGAGAAATTATTTTAATTCCCAATTTTTTTCGATGGAATTTTATCTTTTTCTACTTTTTTTGTTTTTTATTCATTTCATTAATTTTCAGAATAATGATGAAACTCGTGCCATAGTCTTTTGTGAATATCGTGAATCTGTAATGTTAATTTATCGTATGCTACTACAACATGTGCCTCTCCTAAAACCAAGATGTTTTGTGGGTAAGAACACGAAAAATGAATTTAAAATAAAATGTCCTTAAAATATGTCTTGCAATTCTTTAATAACAGGTCATGGAGGTAAAACAGGCTCTTTAAGAGCATTAACACAAAAACAACAAATACAAATTATGAATGACTTTCGTTCGGGTAAAAGTAACATACTAATAGCCACCTCTATAGGAGAGGAGGGAATTGATGTGGGTGAAGTAGATTTAATAGTATGCTTTGACATAAGTACCTCTAATCCCACTAGATTTGTGCAACGTATTGGTCGTACGGGCAGACAGAAAAATGGGCGTGTGGTAATGCTGGTCACTGAAGGACGGGAGCAACAATTACTTAAAGAAGTAATGGCTAATAAGGATTCTACTAATAAAAAATTACTGACATCTATAGCAGTACAACAAGCTTTATATAAACGAGCTCCAAGAATGGTACCCACAGAGTTGAAACCAAAATGTATGCAAATGTATATGAAACCACCTTCAGATGATGAGGAGGAATTGGAAGTGAAATCAAAAAAGTCTTTGGTTGGTAAAATGGTAAATAAAACTAAACAGCAGCCTGAGAAGGGAACACAGGATTTGCGTAAATTTTTTAATAAAAAACCTACAGAAATGGATAAAGAAGATTTAGAATATTTTGAATTGGATAGTAAAATGACACAAGCCAAACCGGGAGTACATACTCAGCAAAAAATGGAAAAAAGTTTTGATAACATGAAAAAACTATTTAAAGATTTACAAGCTCCATTGCCAACACAAACGCAGAGATTAGTTAATACTAAAGATTCACCTAAAGTTAACAGAAATATAAAAAATCAAAAGACTGTAACGGGAAGTCAGAGTTCTATTAAAGGATTTTTAAATAATTTAAATGAAACTTCTGTAATAAATTTATGCGACAAAGAAGAAAACCAAGAAAAGAGTCTGAAAATTGATACAGAACGTATACGTAATATTAATAAATATTTAAAATCTACTTTAACTACACCAGCCATTTTGAAAAGATCGGAGATAAGTGATATAGGCTATCATTTAAAATCTTCAGAAATGTCCAATGATATGAAACAAATGATGTTATTAACCAAACCGGAGTATATTAAAGAAAATTTAGAACACATGAAAGTAATAACAGCTTTACAAGATTCTGATTCGAATGAAATATCCCCAGAAGAAAAATCAATTAAAGAAATAAATTCTATAATACTACAACTCTTTGGTGGTTTAGAAAAAGTAGAATCCTTATTGCAGGATATTGAGCTTAAGAGATATAAACAAAAATGTTTACAAAGTGATAATTGGTCGGATGAAGAAGAACAAGATGAAGCTAAAGAGATGGAAAAATTCAAAAATAAATTAGATAATCTCTTTGAGGGTTTAGGGACTGAGGGTAAAAGACATGATAATTCTGATTGGATACAAGAGAGACTTAAACAAACTAATTATTATAAAGAATATATAAAAACTAACATACAGAATGTGGAAAACCCCACTACCAGGAATATACAACAATCTATGGTTTACGATACATTTGCAGAACCAGAAGAAGAGGACACTTCCAATGAGAATTTAGGCAATGATGATTATTCTTTCACCGAATCAAAATATTGTTCACAATGGCAGGAATTTAATAAACCAGATTTAGCATTTAAATCTACTCCGGTACAGGGCATTAGTCGCACATCATTCAAACGATCGGACAAACTTAAAACGACTACTTCTCTATTAACAAAACTGGAAGAAACTAAAGAAGAACATGAGGACTTTGAAGATCTAGATGATGCTGTTATACTAAAAACTGTAGAAAACGCGGAAAAGTCTCAAGGAAATTGTTCAACAGATTCCAAACAGATACAGGGAATATTAGAAATGTTGGAGAAAAATTTAAATGAAAATTCGGTATTAAAATCAAACCACTCAACAGAAGATTCCTTAGAAGAACTAGAAATGGCATTTAAAGCAAAAAGAGAAGATTTACTAACAAAAAAATTAACAAATAATTTTGAAAATTTCAAAGATGACGAAGAAGATGAAATATTTAAAGCGGCTGCAGAAGCTGAATTACAATTTACACAAAATCAAACTAAAGAATCTAAGGAGGAAGAAGATCCTAATAAAACTCCAGATTACATTAACAAAGAGAGAGTAAAACAAAATAACTCAAATTTCATAGATCCTAATAAAACTCCTGATTCTATTAATCTAACAAATGAAAAAATATTTAATTCTACACATAAATTAAATTCTACAGCAAAATTAACTCCTCCTTCTTTAAATTCTACACCAGATTTTATCGAACAATCCCAAAATCCATCACTAATAACGCCTGCATTGCCAACACCGCCGGAAATTTCTATACAACAAGAATTAGATATAGATATGGAAGCATTTATGGAACCATTTCCCGAAGAACAAGAACTAATAAACTCACACAATAAGACATCCTCTACTAACGCTGCTACCCTAACTTTAGCACCTTCTGTAAGGCGTGAAAGTTTTAAAGAAAATCTTATTAAAGATTTATATACACGACAATCACCAGACTTATTTGCTGAAGATTTACATAAATCTCCCATTAAACCTATATGTCAGAAAAAACCTTCATTAGCCTCTAAATTGTCTACAAAAATGAATATACAACAATGTCAATCCTCCCTACCACCCACTTCATCGTTTGTGCCCAACTCCCCCCACAAAAGGTTATCTAATTCTCAAAATCCAGCAACATTATTAAACTCTCCCTCTACTCGTTTACCTACCAATAATCAAAAACATGAAAAATCACCCAGTCTTTTTGATATGTACTTAAAAAGTACCAAGGGTAAAGGAAAATTACCCAAAACTTTAATTAATACTTCTACTACGTCTTTGTTAAATATAACAAAAAAAATAATCATAGTTCTTCAAAGGATTCTTCTGCTAATATACCAACTACACAACAAAATGATAGCATGATTGTGGTACGTAGAAAAAGTGGTAGTGCTCCAAAAAGAAAAATATTTGATAGTGATTCAGATAGTACGGATGGACAAGAAAATGCTAATGGTTTAAGTGTTATTGAGCTAGATGAAGGCGAACATGATAGTGATTTTGAAGAAATTCCAGCAACGCAAGTGGTAAGTTTGATGATTTATATTTTTTTTTCTTCTAGATTTTTAAAATTGAATAACTTTTATCTTTTAAATATTTCTTATTTCTAAGAATTTATATCTTTCCTATTCCTATTTTTCTAGACATTTTTTAAAAAAATAACTGACGTTCGACATTGTCCCTCCGTCCCTCCACAACAAAACAAAAGAGTTTTGCCATATTTAGTGCAAAAGTATTGTAAATCTTATTGCACTGTGTAGGGCAATATAACAATAATACTGACAATAATATTGCAAAGTTTATGGTTACCTCATAGGTACCCATTCACTACGCAATATTCTTGTGCAACCTTTAAGTTTAAACAAGACATTTAACTTCTACAGAAAAATGGGTCAAAATTATGTATTTTTTGAAGTTAATTAATTTAAATGCAAACTTACCATATTTTTCTAGCTTCTGTACGAATTTCTGCTTAAATTGATTTTTTTAATGTTGCAAATATAAAAATAATATTCTCAGATAGTGGGGGTACCAAGACGATTTAGAATAAAAAAAATATGTGTTTTTTTAGAACGAAGTTCGTATTTTCAACTTAATAAAAATCTTGGCAGTGATATAGAAGATAACTACTAGTTTAGAAGAATTATACAAATTAAATAACTAATTAGGAGAACACATTCTAATAAGATTCTGTAATATCCTTTCTAAAACTAGACATTCCCCAAATCCGAAAAAAGTATTTCCATATTTGGCAACCCTACGCAAAATTTATTAAGGTTTTAATTGCAACAACAAAATATGTATAAGCTCTAGTAAAACACTAATTTTAATTATATTTTTTTTCTAATATTTCTGATTTTGACATTCTTAAAACACTTATATGTTTAATAATATTGCAGCCATAAATTAAACCCAATACTCGTTGGTCCAATGCAATTTTAATAATTACAACACAATGCACATGTTTTTTTACACTAACACTTTTGCAAATTTATAAACTTTTTTATTCAGCATTTTATACTTTAAATTTCATTGAAATCTTTAATCTTTTATTAATTTTGTATTCTATAGAACTTATATTTTATATTGATGTGACTTTTTTGTAATTTTATTAACATTTAGCACTTCTTTTTTAAATTATAAAGTTAGCAGAACGTACAACAAACTTTTTCAACAACCGGCCATTAGAGAAACTAAAAAACAGATATGGCGAACTTTTTAGAAGACAGCGTTGTAATTATATAGTAGTAAAAATAGTAGTTGCAACGGACAATATGTGTAGGTTGACGTCTACACAAGACATTGTGTGTTCACAATGAAAGCTAAAACTAAAAGCGAAAAAATTTTACGAAACATTTTGTATACTGTCAATAATATTGCATAGTGTATGAGTACCTATAAGGTACACACAAAAAAAAAATCGTTGCCTAATAATTAGAAGCATTTTCAACTAATAAAATTTATTTCACTTAAATTATTCAAACATTAAATAGAAACAAGAAAAACTTGTAAAATGCTACTAGTTTTCACATAATTTTTGCCAAAAAAGTTTATTAGTTAAAATGCTTCCTAATTACTTGGCAACAATTTTTTTGTGTGGATATACGCTATGAAACGTTAAAATTTCGCCAGTAGCCCATCGTCTTTTTTATTTTTGCATTTCATACAAACTGTATGGGGGAAATATTTTCGCCTATAGTTTTAGCTTTTATTGTTAACACCCTCTAATTTTAGAACACGAAAAATACATTCAATGAGAAAAAACGTTATCATAAAAGAATATTGTCAGTCGTGACATAATTTCTACACTCAGAAAAAAAACTGGGCGAATATTATCGAAGTGTGGCACTGCACTAGCCAAAGGCATTAGAAACAGTAACTATATCATACGGGACATTATGAAAACGGGGCTAACATTAAATAATTATTTTAATGTTTGTCGTTACACGCAGAAAAAACTGAGGTAATATTATCGAAGTGCTTAGTATTTCTACAACATTTTTTAAAAACAATTTGTGACTTGAAAATGAATTCGTTTGGGTGTCTCATAGATAATAGTACTTCCGAGCCTATCACACCTATCGCACCGTCTTTTTCCTGAATAGAAGAGTTTGAGACCTACACAGAGAGAATTTCTTGGTGGAGTGTTAATGAAATTTGTTCACTAAACTAATGAAGGGTTTTTCGCAATGTGAATGAAAAATTTCTTAAACTGGATGAAAAAGCTTCACAGTTTTAATGAAACTATTTTTTGTTAAATTTTATGAAAAACTGCATTAGTTTAATGAAAAGTTTCAATGAACGACTTCCATTGACAATTCACAAATCTAATGAAAAAATTCATTGATATCATGCAGATAATTCTCTCAGTGCAGTTCTCAGAATATTTAGCAAATAAATCCATATTTAGAAGTTACTATCTGGATGTTGTTTCAAAGTTGGTCTTAAAATATTCTATTTAAAAGATTCTTATGTTTGTGAAGAAAAGCTTTATATTACTAATTTAACTATTTCTTCCTATTTTTTTTTTCTAGCACAATAGAAACCGTTTTATACAACATCGTAGAAAACGTAGACGTTTCAACTCCTTCATAGAAGAAGAAGCCGGTGTAAGCGGTACAGAAAATAGTGAAGATGAAGCCGAACATACTCTGGGTCATTATGTACATGATTCCGTAGTAGTAGCTAGCGATGATGAAGATCCTGATCAAGCTTCAACATCACACATGCAATCCATGTATTTACAATCTTTAAAGTAAGATAATTATTAAATTTATTTCAATAAAACAAACTCGAGTAATAACAAATTAAATTCTTCCCTTAGGAGTCCTCAACAAAGAAGAGGTGCTTTTAAAATACCCGCTCCTCGTGTTTATAATGATCATTCAAGAATATTTTCCCAACCTGTTTTGCCAGAAGAGACCTATTCACAATATATACCCGATTCCTTTGTTGTTCAAGAAGATGATAGCTTTATTAATAATCATGGTAATATTACGGAAGTTTCAATGTGTCCATTGGAAAAAGCTGAGAAAATTTTAAAAGAAAGACGTAAAGCTAAAAAATTGGGCCTAGTTATTGATAGTCCCGTTATACAGAAACCAAAACGTAAAAAGAAAATCCAATTAATTGAAGATAGTTCCAGTGATGAATTTGAGTAGTTAAGGTAATTTTAATAATTAATATAATTCAAAATTTACAATAATCCTTATTTATTTGCAATTTGTGTGCTGTTTAATACATATATAGTTTTAATAATACGTTTTCATCGTTATGAAATATTCAATAAACTAATTTTAAAAACTTTAACAAATTTACAATACACTGAAAATTATGTTGCTGGAATCAACTGCAAATGGCAGTTAAAATAACTACATTTGCAGTTGAACATGTGTACACTACAATTTGCATTTAAATCAATTGCAATTTGTAGTTATTTTTAACTGTTAAAAATGAACTGACGAATGTAGTAAAAACAACTATAAATGCAGTTAAAATAACATTACCAGTATTTTAAACAAAAATATAAATAAAAAAAAAACTCTTTTGTAAATATTCTTAATCTGATTTTATTATTTAATAAACACAAACTATATTTACAATAAAATATTATACATAAATATTATTTTATACGAAATACATACATACGAATTCTATAACTCGAAATTTTTCTGCTTGGTTTACTGGTTTATTGATTTGCTTTTTTGTGTTGTTTTGTTTATTTTGCTTTCTTTGCTTGTTTAGCTGGTTTGTATATTTTGCTTGCTTTTTTTCGGGGAAATCCCTTTTTGTAAGTAAGTATCAGTTTGCGTAAGTATCAGTACTTTGCATAAATGTCATTCGCCTTAGATGATAAATGTTAAAATCGCATATTATTTTATTATCATGGCAACTAAACGTGTTTTAAAATGTTGTTCAAATTGAAGAAAAATACAAACTAATAAAATATGTCGAAGTTGGATTAAAGAAAGAGGATGCAGCTGATAAATATGGTATCCCTCCCGGCTAGTAAGGTCTCAATTTTTAAAAATAGAGAATCAATTATCAACTCTTTTGGATCTCGATTTCGTCTACATAGTAAACGAGTTAGACCCCAATATTCAAAAATATTGACAAAACAGTCCTCGATTGGAATCATTTCTGCCACATGGCTGTCTTCAAGAAAGTGGAATATTGTTTTTTTTTTTGTGATTGATTTCTTTCCGTCACATTGAATTTATATATAAATATTAAAGAGCTGCAAGAAAGGAAATACAACATTTAACAATATTCAAGTAAATAAATTTATTTTCTATTCCAAATCTTATCTTAATAATATTTACAGCGTTTTCATTTTATTTGTCTATCTTCTTTAACATTTTCTTTTACACTAAAGATAAAAGAGAAAAAATGTATAAATAAGCGGCTTGTTACACCGCCATGTTGGTTTTTTGTTTTTGTATCTTTTCATATACACACACACACACTTTTGTCAAAAAGTCGAAACAACTGCATAAAATAACTGTTACCGAAATGCGTTAATTTTGGTAAGTTGTTTTAAAAATCAACTCTCAAAAACATTAAAAATTATTTTTCTAAGTAAACAACGCAATCTACAAACGCATTACTGCACAAATGACTGTCAGGTAGTAACTGTAGAACTTTTCTGAGTGTATTAAACAAAGAAAAATCTAAAAGATTACAAGAAAAGTTTTAACAGTAATGGTTACTCATTTTACACAAAAAAAAAAACAGATTTTTGAAAATATTTTGCCGCAAGGTGTAGAACATTTTTGAAATTCCCCAATCGTAAAATCGTTTAATTAAAAAGGACTTGTACTAGCTTAAATAATCCTACAAAAACTCGTCACTTTTCTGGACGTAAAAAGAATAATGAAACGGAGTCATTGTACGATAATGTAGAAATTCATCAATAATCTGTTATTTTCAAAATTAAACTTATCCTAAGTGACCTAGAGCTCAATTATTTAATAAAGTCATTCATTTCAAAGGTCGAAAAACTTTTCATAATTTATAATTTATCCTAAAAATTTAAACTATTTGTGTCGAAAACGTAAAATTAAGTTTTGCCGCGAAAATTCCCCACATTTTCCAACGAATCATAAAAAACCGCATGAGCAAAAACGTTTGAGTATTATTCTTAATTTTTGATATCAAAATTGTTTTTTGTGTTAATAATATTAAGATTTCAAAATGGTAACTTTTTTCGTTTCGCTCTTTATTAACTATAACCTAAAAAAGAAAACCGCGATCATTTTGTTAAACACGCATTGCCCGTTTTATGATATTTAATTGGGATTAGGGTTACTTATTTGCTGGACATTAGTCGATTTTAGTATTAAGCTCATTAAAATCTTTTATTTGATATACATATGCCTTTGTGGAACTTATAAAGCGCTATAGTTTTCACGAAGCGAAACGTTTTTGCAGAAAACTGCCACTATACCCGCTAGGAATGAAAAAAATAATTTTTTTTTTCACTTTATCGATTTAGTTCGTCGTGAAGATTCACTTTAGATACTTAACTTATCATTAAATTTTACAACATTTTTAAAAAGTGTATAAAATGTTTTCGCGTAAAAATTTTCAAAAAATGTACGCCAAATTCTTATAAGTTTGTGATGTTTGTATCTCGTTATTGGTGCGCTGACATCAGCTTGGTATATCTCAAACTAAGTATATAAAACTACACGATTTTTTTAATACTGTGCTTAAAACTCGATTCCATGAAGCGGCTTAAAAACCCTATGGAAAAAACTGCAATTGCTTTAAAAATCGGGAAATTTTGGCTTCACTTGTAAATTACTTTTTTAGTGAATATGTATATCTCTCCAAAGTCTAGTGACTCCGTTTTGTATTGGTTTAGATCTGAAAGTTAAAAACTATGAGCAAATAAATAAAATTAATGAAAAAACTCTTGTAAGTTTGAAGATTTTTTATTTTTTTTTTACTTTTGAATGGCCATCAATTCTTAGGGTGAAGACTTTTCAATGTAAACTTTGTGTGCCCTAGTTTTTAGGTATAGTCTACCTAACCCTGTGCATTGTTTCTCTTAATTCAAAAAATCTTTAGAAATAAGAGGCATATAATATTTTATTTTTATTTTATTAATTAATAATCATATAATTACAAATTATATACTATTACCCTAACCGAGCACTAGCTACTATGGCCTTCGGCGCGTTGTAGCGAAAACAGACCAGTGCCTCTGGTGGGAATCGAACCCACGACCCGCACTGATAAGCCAGCACGCTACCAACTAGCCTACCGGGGCGCACACATATAAAATTATTTTCAACAATGTCCAACATCTTTGAAATAGCTCATATATAAATTTGGATTAAATATATTTTTTTTTTAAAGAGCAGCAACACTCAGGAAATTCTTCCTATTAATTAATGTGTTGCTGATGTAGAGTTGGCGAATTTATTGAAGCTTTTTGTTTCATAGCCCTGATTCATTATTTTACTTCGGTGGGGTTAAGTGCTATGGGAACACCGAAGGTGGGTGTAGCGATACATATAAGTGATAGAAAACTCATACATACCATTTTTCTAAATTGATGTTGTCGTCACCGGGAATCGAACCCGGGACCATCCGTGTAACAGTCCAACACGCTAACCATTATAGTATGTATTCTTTAAGGGGCGGAATTTTTTTTTACCGAAAGGATTTTGTTGCCGTCTACTTTTGTAATAATCCATGCATAAAAATATGAAATTATTGTCAAAACAACAAAAATATTCATAAAATTAACAAATTTTCGTTTATTTTACGAAAGTTTTGTTTATTTTAAGATTTTTTCGTATTTTTATGCATTTCATATTATAAGTGTAGTGATGGTATTAACAAAATCTTCAGTCATTTGATTAAAAATCAAGAATATTTAAAATGTTCTTTGGTTTATTATAATACATAAAAAAAATAATACAAAAAGACAACATACAAATTCCATATTTTATAGAAATGCATTAAAAATATTTTTAATATGTATATAAAAATAATATGTATAAAAAAAAAATCAGTACATTATAAACTACTTTACTTCTAAACTAAATAACTTCTTTGTGGTACACTATAATCACTTGATATCGGTTTAAATGTCGTATTGAAACGTTGTTTATACAAATCACGTGGTTGTATATAGACTTCTTTAAAATCTTCAGATATATCACTGGGTACACCGTGTATAGCACCTCTAGACGTGGCTGTATCTTCGACTGATCTCAATTCCACTTCTGGTTCATAAATATGTTCCACTAACATTTGCCGGGATTTGGCGCGTTTGCGCATTTCCATAAATGTTTCCACTTTAAGTTGTTTACTAGATATTTTTGTACAGGCCAAAGTAATGCTTAGTAAAACACAAAATTCTACTATCGCTATAATTAGACTAGCTGCCAGGAATATGGAGTATTGTTCACGATACCAATTGTCCAAATAGCTAAGACAGGGTGTGGTAAAACGATATTGTTGATAGTCTTTCTTTTCTACCGACTGGCATAAGGTTTCATTGGCTGGTTTAGGATCTAAATAAGATTGTCTATTGGCCGAATTTTCTAAGATACAACATGTTAGGGGTACTACCCAATTACGTTGACCATATTGTTGCAACTTCCACATGGATGTATCATAGTTTATGTCACTATTCATGGCACAACAACCAAATTTTGCTTGTGCCAAGTCCATAGCTATGGTAAATTGCTCTCTACCCGGCACACCATAGTTACCCTGTAAAGCTTTGACCATTTTTGATTCATCCAAACTTATACCCAAACAATGTGGCCATAAGGTTATGCCTAAACATACAACAGATTCGGCTAATAGCAGCACTACTACGGTTAGGAAATAAAAGCTTAAACAACAGTAGGTATTAGACAGGATGCCCAAAATCCCATCATTAGCCGCTAAGACTGCAATGAGACCTGCTACTGCTAATCCTACGGATATGTAGTAAAACAAAGGCTGTGGCAAATCATTGAGTTTTTCACTTGTGGCCGCCAAAAGTCGGGAAAGTAATATACGTTTTGTATCACTAAAGATATAAAATCCAGAAGTGAGCAAAATTGTTCCGCAAATCTGAAAGTAAAAAAGGAGACGTGAAAGAGTTTTGTACTTAAATGGTAGAAGGGTTAATAAGCCGAACTTAATAAAACAAAATTTAAGATGTCTAACTTTCCACATGTTTGCTTAGGAAGATTTGACTATACGAACGCCATTCAAATCGAAAGGATACAAATAACATCCAAGTGAAGAAACGAAGATTACAAAAAGAAATTAAGCCTGTGGAGGATCTTATGTGGTACATTATTATAATTTATTTTAACTTTGTTCATCTTCTGCGATCGCTTCATAAACTGATTAAATTATTAATAATGGTTTTATCAATTCTGACTACAGGGGAAGTCTCCCTAGTAAGAATTCCGATTTCACTAAAATTCGGATATGTAATAAATTACCGGGAAAAATATGGGTTTTTTCGATATTCGTGTAATATCAATTTTTAGCCGATTAGCTATAATTGAAGGGCTTATTGTAAAAACTTAATAAGCCACATTTTATTTTTAGTTTGTTTTTGCCTTTTAAAGGTTAAAAAGATGCAAAAATATGACTTTTGCAGGACTTTAATACTCTAGGTACTTGCAATAAAACTTCTAATAAATATTAGTCAATGGTTGTCCTAGAAAACAATGAAAATCCACAACACAATAAATGTGGCTTATCAAGTTTTCACAATAAGCCCTTTAATTATAGCTAATCGGCTAAAAACTGATATTACACGAATATCGAAAAAACCCATATTTTTCCCGGTAATTTATTACATATCCGAATTTTAGTGAAATCGGAATTCTTACTAGGGAGACTTCCCCTTTGTCTCTATCAAATATCCAAAATTTAGAGTATTCGTAATTCTCACTTGGGAACTAGGAACAAAGGTAACTCTGTTAGGTTCTTTTTATTCTTTATTAGCAAATTCTGCTAGATTGTATTTTGATCCCTCTATAAATGTGCATGCATTCATCTTAGTTAGTCTAACAATTTATCAATGATCCCTCCACTAAGCTTAGAGCCGCAGTTGAATGGTTGCTTCTTCTACATGAAAGACTACAAAAAAAAAACATCTATTGGGCCTGTTCTGTAGAACCTTATGATAAATTATATCCTTTCATCACTGGAATAAATGAAAACGAACGTGGATTTTTGGCGACGCTATTCTACTGATCTGAGGAATATTTCTTCTAGTGATAAACGATTTATTGAAATCTGCCTACATGATCACGGCGGAACAATCCGAGCGTCAATTCCGAAAAAAAAATCAGACAAAAGTCTTGTTTACAAAGACGAACTTTCTATAGGAGTTTGATCTCTTTAAATTGGATGGAGCTTCACTTCGTCTTTTAAATGCCACGAAATACCTAACTGTCGTTGGGGAAAATTAATATAAAGAAAAAGATGGAGAAGGAATATTAAGGAGAACAGCAGTATATTATTCACGAATTGTACACATCAATAATTACTACGATATTAAATATCTGGTATTTTATCTGGAGAGTGATAAACACAAATATATCTTTATATTCAAAGAGGTGCATTAATTGGCTTTTCGGCGGCTAGTTTAGCGCTCCTATCTGATCTGATTTCACCGTTCGCGAACTTTCGTGCACTTTAGAATTTAGAATAGCCAACAAAGAAAGCTGGACTAAGTGATATATAATGATATCTCGGGTTTCACATACTATTCAAAGATAGAGAACGGACAGTATCGAAAATCGATTCAGTGCAACCGTACATTCTCAAAATCGTTTGAAAAATGAGGCAAATCAAAAAAATAAATGCAAATCGAACATTTATTAACCGGTGGTCGTAAAAAGACTTATTAATTTTATGTTCGAAATTATGACAGGGTTATATTGGTTATATTCAGGTAATTCTGCTAAAACAAAAAAAAATTCAAAACCCTTTTAGCTGACTATCGTTATACCGTTGTCCGTAAAATACCGTTATAGCAAAAATATCGTTACTGAAATAATAAAAAATAACGTTATCCTTAAAATACCGGTACTGAAAAAATCTGACAAGATATGAAAAAGAAATCGCGGTAAACAGATACATTTCCCCAAAGTTTGATCATAAACTAGCCAGTCATTAGAACTCGGGCATAATGGGGCTAAAAACGCCGGTGTACATTGATGTTAAATGAATAACTTAAATAATGTTACCCTTAAAATACCTTTACCGAAATAACTAAAAAACCGTCATCCCTAAAATAACTAAAAAACCGTCATCCCTAAAATAGCTAAAATACCGTTAACGCTAAAATACCGTTATCGAAATAAATAAAATATCGATACCCCTAAAATACCGTTACCGAAATAAGAGAAAATACCGAAATAGCTAAAAAACCGTCATCCCTAAAATACCGTTAACGCTAAAATACCGTTATCGAAACAACTGAAATATCGATAGACCTAAAATACCGTTACCGAAATATACCATCCATGATTATATTATAAAATCTATGAAGATGAGTTTTGACCAAAAAAAAGTTGTAGGTACACTCAAAAAAAGTCTGTAAAGTCAGCAACATTTTTGCTAGGAGGATCCTTGCAGAAAAGTTGCTTAATATCAGCAATAAATTTGATAAATTCAGTAAAATGTTTGCTAAATTTACAAATTTTTTTCTGATAGCAATTTTTCTGCAAGGATACTCCACGCAAAAATGTAGCTGACTTTACAGAATTTTTTTTTGTTTTGGGTGTACTAAAAATAAAAAGAATAAAATTAAACCAGATTCTATGGGAACAAAGATTAACCACTTAACCGCAACCCAGCCTACATGCACCTACAAATACACATTTACAGTCTACATAACTACCGTATGTAGATTTATGAAGCCAGTAAATTGATGATTTAATGATTTGAATAACAGACTGACTGACTGGTGGTGTTGTATCTATCTACATAGAAAGTGAAACAATTATTACACACTCATCATATCGAAATAATAACAACAATAAGGGTATTCATGTCAAAATTTTTCTCTTGTCATTTTCATGTCAAAATTTTTCCGAAATCACACTATTGCTGACGTGAGTGCCTCTTTGTATCAATTATGATTGCGAGAATGCAAGCAGTTGTGTTAGATCTTCATTTTCTGTATTTCCAAATCATGTTTTAAGATAACGCGCATCCATTTCAGAATTTGGGATCTACATTTGATTCTTCTGAAAATCTCGATTAGCAGACCAAAAATTAAGTATTATCAGAGTACTTCAGCATTGATGTACTTTTTGGATGAGTGTTTCCATTTTTACTTCTTTTTTAATAAGGGCACTCACGATGGCGATTTTCACATGATGCAAATATGCACAGTTTGCATCGTTAATATTACTCAAGTCTGAGAGAATGCAAATAAGCGTCTGAGCATATTTATCCTCAATATTTATAGTTTTATAATTAAGTTTTGCCTAATATTTATATGGATTTTTTTATTTAACTAGAGTTGCATTTTTAGTACATCCAAAGAAAAACAGGTATAAGTTTCATCAATGTTCGTCCAATGTAACAATTTCATCAATATTTTTGAAACAGTTCATAAACAACAAGAATTATAATGAATATATCATGGTCTTTATGAATTTTTTCTACACAAAAAGAATGAAATTCTTACTTATGCAAAATATACTTTATACATGAAGGGCTTATTGTAAACACTTATTTTTAGTTTGTTTTCGCCTTTTAGAAGATAAAAAAAATGCAACCAAGATGACTTTTGCAGGACTTTTGTGCTCAGGTACTTGCAATAAGTGATAAAGCAAGACTTCTATAAAATATCAGTCAATGAATGCCTAGAAAACAGCGAAAAGCCATAAACATGAAATGTGGCTTATCAAGTTTTACCAATATGCCCTTCATATATATACACAGAAAAAATAATTGGATTAATGCTTCTGATTAAGGATTTTCTTTAAGGAATTTAACATAGGCTTGTCATAGGGAGGAATCATTACGATTTGATACTTTGGATGCTCTTTAACACGAATAACTTTTTTAAAAGCTATTTAGACAAATAAGTTTCTTTGGAATTTGTTCTTAAGTTTCATTTTATAACACTTATATTGCTTAAAAACAAATTCCAAGGAAAATATATACCTAAATAGCTTTCAAAAAGTTAATTAAGAAAAATAAACATCCAAAGAATCCAATTGGAATGCTTCCACCCTATGACAACCCTATGTTAAATTCATCGATGAAAACGCTTAATGAGAAGTACTTAGTTTTTTTGTTTTCAAATTGGAATGCTTCCACCCTATGGCAACCCTATGTTAAAGACATCGATGAAAACGCTTAATGAGAAGCACTTTGTTTTTTTTTGCTGGGTAGTGAAACTTTTCATAAATATAAGGAAACTGATATTGTTTTTTATGAAATGTTTCCTAAATACTATGAAACATTAAATTGGACATTAAATTTATGAAACATTCATAAATATGATGAAGCTTTTCCTTTGAGCGTGCTATTTGTAAAATTTGTAAATGTTGGCAATTCTATAAAATCTTACACAAAACATATGTTTAGAGTGATTTTTATCCTGACAACTTCGCAACCGCTTTGACCCGGACAATTTTCCAACATCTGTGGGAAATTATTTTCTTTGTTTTGGCTGTTGTGTTTTGTAAACATTTTACACTTTTTAAGACCAAAATTGAATGAATACTCTTAATATAAAAAAATTAAAACTTCTAAATAACAAAAGAGCGTGTGGCGTATGATGTTGATTCATAAAATTGAATTACACAAAAAAAAAAAAAAAAATATTAATATTAATAAAAACGAAACTGATCAGCGAAGCATAAATAAAATTAAAATAAATGCAAAATATACCACACTATAAATTTCAAAGAATAGATTTCTCCTAAATTATGTTTTATAAATGTTTAAATATTATTTTTAAAATAAATTTTAAAAATTTTCATTAAAAAACTCTACTTACCAAAAATAAAAAATTACAACAATTGAGCAAAAGTTTGTGATTAAAAAAACTGCAACCCATATTGAAATTTAAATTGACAGGATGTTTCCACTGTTAGATTTGAAATTATAATTATTTTTTTTTTTTTTTTTTTTGTAACAAAATTGTTTTAATTCACATTTTTTTTTTTTATTTTTAAGTGGTTTTTGTTATTCCTTCAAATATTTTCTTTTGTTGTATTTTAAAATCACTATTTAAGATATTTTTTTTTTATTTCTTTTGTATATCTTTTTTCTTCTTGCACTCTATTTTTTCTTTATCAATTTATTTAAAATGTTTTTTTTTAATATTTTCCTTTGTAGTTTTATACCGTTACGTTATGTAGCTCAGCTTTAACTATTACAACTGAATGAGCAACATTTTGTGGCAACATTATAGAGTTCAATGCCTATGATGATGATCTATTTGCTTTGAGCATTCTCATTTACAATTTCAAAAACCGAAATTTTCTCTTTTACTCTCATTTGTAAGTTTTCAAGAGATTAAGAGTTAGTTAGATACTAACATTACATTGTTTAACCAAATGGAACCTTTATTTTATAAACAATTCCAAACATAATATAAACAAATAATAAAATATCGTAACATAGTGTTTATAAAGATTGAAATGAACGTGCAAACAAGTGCTTAAAATGAAATTAAATAAATATTAACGCGTGGCAAACAGATTTTGTATTAAAACAAAATCATAGAAATAGGGCAATGTATGGAAAATCAGAAGCGTACACTGTGGTAGTTATATCGACCATTTACTGCAAAAACGTCATAACTCAAAAATTTTGATTTTGTAGAAAACGAGTTTAAAGTCTTCAATTTACTCCCACCTTGATGAAAAAAATAACGACATAATTTCTCTCAAAGGTGAGTATGCAAGATATCAATACGACTTTTTTACACAATATGATAATTGATATAGCGAATAATCCTGCGTCATTAACTCAAAAATCATGTTTTTTTAATTGTGACGTTCTTGCAGTAAATGAGCGATATGGATTAATATTTTATATCCATCAGAGGTGGACCTTGCACGTAACAAACAAGTTTTCAATTTATTTTTTGATCAATGGTTATAATCTTTAACTTTAAGCTCATATATTAGTTCTCATGTAGTGAGTAAACTAGTTTAAATGAATGTTTGATGTTTGGCATGGGATTATTACCGCTTTCTAAACGTGCTTCTGATGATGGGAACCTAGAAAATTCCCGAAATAGATCTATCAACAAATTCCTGAAAGGATCAAATAATAAATTTGAAAACAAAAAAACTCAATAGATTATTTGTTAGGACAATATCCTAATAAAGAAATATAGAGTATGGCCTCGAACTTGAATAATTTGTATTTTCAATTTATAACGAGCTTTCAACCTCCGTATATTTACAAAAATAAAGCAAATCAAACAATTAGCTAAGGTTGATACTAGTATTTCGATCTGGCTAAAGATCTCATCAGAACCCGAAGTTTTAGAAAAGTTAGAGCCTCCATAAGAGGCAGAACTTTAACAAAAAACCTATTAATAATCAATTTTGCTCCATTCTTGTCTTCTTAGTAATCAAGCACGTGGTTAGGTCTTTCATTTTCATTATTTTTAAGAAGAATTTCCAATTTCTGCTATAATTTTTCAGAAGAGTTTGTGGTTAGAATCTACTTAAGTAGAGGAGAGGTCCCCAAGGTGGACAGGGCCCCAAGACATTGTGTATAAATTTTTACAGCACCTTTTACTTTGTGTCATTGTTATGGTATGTATAGACCACAGTTTTCTATGCATACTCGAAGATAAAATATCTGCTAGTTTTTCTACTGCAAAGACGAAATAGTTTTTTTTTTTTTTTTTTTTGAAAAGTTCTTGAATATAATTTTTATATTTATATAAATTTGCGATTTCGCACAGCTATATATGGTTGTATATATATTTATTTAATTATCTCATAACGATATTCTAAGAAAAATTTATTGATATTTTGTTTTTTTACATAATTTTTTTTTTTTAATTGATTGAGATATTTAAAAAAAGTAGGAGGAGTCTGTCCAAGATTAAGGTATCTATCTCTTCTCCGGAAGACGGTCTAGCAGATTAATGCATACATTGTAATTCTAGTTGCCGTTTAAGGGTTAATTTTAAAGTAGGTTTAGCCGACTTTTTTCGAATGGATAATGTTCGCAATTGCGATATTTCAAAAAGTAGGAGGAATGGTTCCAAGATTATGGTTCTACGGAAGACGCTCTAGCAGATTAATGCATTAATCATATTTCTAGCTGACGATTAAGGGGTTAAATTTGAAGTTGAAAGGGGGTATTTTTAGCCGTTTTTTATTGAAAATGACCCAAGCTCAGAATTGAGATATTTAAAAAAGTAGGAAGAATCTTTACCAGATTATGGTACCTATCTCTTCTCCGGAAGACGCTCTAGCAGATTAATGCATAAATCATATTGTAGCTGCCGGTTAAGGGGTTAAATTTGAAGTTGAAATAGGGCATTTTTAGCAGTTTATTGAAAATGAGCCAAGCTCGGAATTGAGATATTTAAAAAGCAGGAGGAGTAACTCTCAAAAAATGTCTCAAATGCCCTAAGATGGTCATGTTCTTTTGTTTTCATTGGTGTTGAAAGTTGAAGTTAAATTTGAATTTTATTAAAAATAAAAATTAAATATAGCAACGAGGCAAAGAAGTTTCTTTAACATTAACATAGGTCAAAAGCCAATGAAAAGCAGCGCTATCACTTCCCCAGAATAAATTGTAGAATCGAAAATGAAAAACGTGCTCGTGAGGAAAAACAGGCAAAGTCTAAGGCCAAAAAGTTCGTTAAAGCAACAAAAAGGCAAAAAAAAAAACAAAAAACACCACGGATGTATTTAGAAAAAAAAAAATCAAGGCAACAGAACATCAAAAAAAATTTTTTTTTTCTGAATAATCATACAATTAATTAACTTCAAAATTTTTCTGAAATTTATTTTTGGTGTTTCATTTTTCTTTGCATCTTTTTAACTTATGGACCTAGATCTAAGGTAAACATGAGTGCAAGGCTAAATAAAACATAATCTGAAGATAATTTTTTAAAAATGTACAAAATATACTCAAAAAATCGTTCGTTTCCAGGTATACAACTTTCCCCTACCTGAATTTGCACCAGTATAATTTTCAATGAAATTGAGACCTAAATTTGGGTTGATAGTTGTAGCTCAATTAATCAAGAGTTTAGCTAAATGAACAGAAGTTTTAAGCTGAAGCAACAGATAATTTCTGCTAAAACGGACTTTCCGGATCTGAACAGGGACAGGTCCATATACTCAGGGAACTTTTGCTGTAAATATTTTTAGTTGTTTGAGTAGTATACAGTATCTTTATTTTTTAAGTGAAAAAGCAGTCATTTGTAACAGAAAATTCAGTTTTGACTGCATTTGTAGTTCATTTTGAATATGTTTTTCAAATTACAATTACTGTGCTATGAATTTACATTAATTTTTTAAGATTTTTTGTTTTTATTAAGCAAGTAAAATATTGCCAATTTTTACTACATTTGTGGTTAATTTTTACTACATTTGTGGTTAATTTTATCAACACTTAAAAACAATATAAGTTGAATTAATAAAATGTAAGTTGTAATTTTATTTGTTTTTAACTACATTTGCAGTGGACTTTATCTACATAATACTCTAACTGTACAAAAACAGCAAAATAACTAAAACTGTAGTTTTTTATTTACAGAATTGACTAACTTAATAAATTATGAAAGTAAATATGGATTTTACTTCGTTGCTAACGACAATAGTTTTTGACCTTAAAAATGTAGTTATTTTTAACTATTTAACTACTACTAACAAATGCAGTAAGAATAACTAAGATTGTCATAAAAAATAACTGACAAATTTTTTACTTGCAAAATATCTTAAAATAACTGACAAAATTGTAAAGAGCAACTAAACGACTGTTAAATTTAATTTTTAATAATTTTTTTAATCTGAAATAAAACCAAATGAATCCGTTTTGCTCTAAATTTCATGATTCATGAGGTTTTATATAAGTAATTTTTTTTTTTTGCCACAGTCAACAGCAAATAAAATAACCTCATCGTCAAAGCGTAACGATCATACAACTTACTATTCTAGTACCCACTTCAAATAGTATTAACAATCATTGGGGTCAAACATTAGCGGGTCTTTGTTATAATTAGAACAACTACAACGATATTACAAACATACTTTCATAGATCGTGATAAGTGTATGAACAATTTATTCGGAAGTAAAAATTACATATTTACTATGAACAAAATGTTATTTTCGTTTAAATTTGTCCGTCGCTTTTGTTAATTGATTGCACCCACCCACACTTGATGGTGTTAAACGCCAGTACATGACGAAAACTTCTTACAAACATATTTGTAAATTAAACTGTTATTTGTAAATAAATACCGCTATTGGAAATGTGTATGCATACACACAGAGAAATAAAGTGGACAACTGAATTAAAAAGTGTATATTAAGGTTAACAACTTTATAAATTCAGTTAGTACAATGATATTAACATTAGATTTCTGAATATTTTGAGTGTTTTGCAACTAAAAATCAGTTGAATTCACCATATTTTGTTGTGAAAACAAATGTTCAGTTTTACCAACCGAGTGAAATTCGAATTAACCGATTTTAGAGTCACAGTACCCGAATTTCAGTTGGCAAATAGCTAAATATTTCTCTGTGTGTATATTCTTTCAAATTTATGTAGTCATTATTATATACATACCCGAGTAAAAAAAGTTTTATAGAAAATATATAATTTTACATAGACATATATGATTATATATAATCAAGTGTGATATTATATTTGTGAGGATATACTATAATTATGTATAACTTTCAGCTGTTTAACAATTTCAAATATGCCGTCATATATGTATAATGAAATATGAATAAGTATGTTCCCATACATATTTATATGTACCATATGTAGTAAATATGCTCGAAGTTTTAGCACAGTAGCATATACAATACATATAATTATTATATATTATAGAAAATCATATCCAAATTATATAAGTTCATTTATATTCACTCAGAATACTATGTAGGTAAAGCCCACTG